>CAMZJQ010000002.1:0-665493 GCA_947310385.1 Nephrotoma appendiculata | reverse complement strand
TTTTTAGAAGAGCTGTTAAAGGCAAGGTAATTTTAGAAAAATCTTTCACGAAACGCCTATAATATCCTACGAACCCAAGAAATGCTCTAACATCACGCTGAGTTTTAGGCTCAGGATAGTTTACAACCGCACCCACCTTTTCGGGATCCGGCTTCACTCCGTCTGGTCCTACAATATGTCCTAAGTAAGTTAATTCTTGTCGTAAAAATTGACACTTAACTGGATTTAATTTTAATTTATGTGTTCTTAGACAATCGAGTACTTCCCGTAGTCTTTTATTATGTTCGTATAAATTTTGCCCATATATCACAATATCATCTAAATAAACTAAACATTTTAAGCCATTGAGTCCAGTACTGTATTCATTAAATGTTGAAAAGTAGCAGGAGCTCCTTTCAAACCAAATGGCATACGATTGAAATGAAAATGCCCAGCACTAGTATTAAAAGCGGTTTTGGGTTTTGCATCTTCATCCAACGGCACCTGGTGATACCCATTGGTCATGTCTAAACTAGTAAAATATGAGGATTTGCCCAATTGACCCAGTATTTCAACGACGTTCGGAAGAGGATATACGCTGTCTAATGTTATGTCGTTTAAATGACGACAGTCGACAACGACACGCCATTTCCTCGAACCATCTCCGGATTTTTTTGGTACAGCTAAAAGGGGAAAGTTCCAAGGGCTTTCACTTGGTTCAATTATGTTTTGTTTTAGCATCTCATCTACTTGACCGTTTATTTCCTTTTTAATTGCATCAGGCATTCGATATGATTTTTTATAAATAGGTAAACTATCTGATTTTATTGGAATACTATGTTTAACTCCTTGAGCAGCAGTTAGCATATCACCTTCTAAATGAAATACGTCATTATATTCACGTATAATACGTCTAATGGATTCACGTTCTTCTTGATTTAGGTGTGATAATGAAACAGATGACTCAATGGTTTTTAAACGATCAGTATTTGTATTGTTCCAGGATTTGAGAGAAAATATATCATAATGTACAAGCTTATCAAATGTTAACTCCTTGGCTAAAAATTGGACAGGTTTGTCATTAGTATTTATTAAATTAAGAGTAACAGATTGATTGCGAGGTTCAACAATTGTATTTCCAACAAACACGCCCGATATTATCTCCTTGGATAAGCAAAAGTATTCCGCGTTGTTTTCGATATTGTTACACCTTACATTAATGATCTGTTCACTTCTTGGAGGAATTATTAATTTAGACGAGGATGTTATTAGATCAAGAAGAATTGATGTAGCTTCAAAAGGAATTTCGAACGTTAGATTCTCAAAGTCTATCTTGCATTGCCAATGAGTCAGAAAATCTTTACCAATAATTCCACTACAATGGATTGGAAATTCATCATTTACAATTTGGAAATTATGAGCAATGCTGAACGTCTCAGTAAAAATTATTTTCGATGGCACTAATCCTATGGATTCATCAACTCCACTGGTTACACCTTTTATTTGACATTTTAAAGTTGGATAAAATATTGAAGATTCAATCACACATGATTCTTTAATTACGCTGACATCGGCTCCTGTATCTAATAGAAAGTTATACAAACGAGATTTCCCAATATCAAGGCTTAATTTAACGTAAATATTATCCTCTGTATGATTCTCCAAATAAATGTTACAAGATTGATTTATCGGTAAGCAATCTGTATTGATTGGACACTCAGTTATTGTTTGAATGGTACTCGGAAGGGAGTGCCCTTGTGACCTTCGAGCCCCTTCGAGTTTCCCTGAGCTTCAGATTCCGATGTAAGATTTGAATTATTATTATTATTTGAGCGATGTTGACTTCGTAAGTCAGAATGTTTCTTTTTGAAACACTGATTAATATGATGATCTTCCTTTTTGCAATATGCACACGAAATAATCCTATTTGAAGGACGGCCTATAGCTGACCGAAGATCCTAAAGTGGAACAGCTCGAGAGCCACCTGGACCCAAATATCTGGAAAAGCAAACAGAGGCCATGTGTCCATTCTTTTGGCAAATTTGGCATTTTGTCACTTGTGGTTTTAATTGATTTATATTTGGTTGAATTGCAATTTTCGATGTTAATTGAGTTTCCTCTACTAAAGCTTTTGCAATTGCATTTTTTAGAGATTTAAAATCGCCTGCTTTTATAATAATACCAATAGGTTCTCGAAGCCCACATTGAAATGAACGTAAGGCAGTTTTTGAATTTAATTGTTGTACCTCATCGGTTAGTTTGCCTTGCATCTCAAGGCAAGCTTCGTTAAGCTCTGCTAATAAAGTTTCAATTTTATTCGCAAACATCTGCACAGATTCATTCTTGGCTTGAGTAGCTTTGATTAAATCTAATTGAATGCATTCCATAGCACGAAGGGTTTTGAAGTTATGGTTTAATGCAATTTTCAGTTCGTCCCAATTTTTAAAAGTACCAAAGCGATATACAGAGTACGCATGGCCATTTAGTTTATGAGGAATGAATGTAAGAAAAGTAGGTTTTGATTCCTTAGACAACATTCCGTAGAACCTATCACAACAGTTGATGAATTTATGTAGAGGAGTTTGATGATCGCCACCAAACTCCGGTATTAATTTTACAGCAAGACCATAATTGAAATCCATTGTTGAACAGTTATCAACACTCTTTTCGGATGTATTTGAAGATGTAGAAATAAGTCGAGTTCTAAGCGAGTATTTAATACCTGAAGGTTCTTCCTTGGTCATTAATGATGGATGAAAATAGATTCGCGACTTATAATTAAACGATGCACTCAAGAAAATTAAATCGCATTAAATTATGGTTTTGTATAGAATTAGCATATCAATTCAATATAAAATGAGGAGTGTATATACAATTAATTTAACTAACGGTATTCCCAAAATTTAAAAAATAATTTTATGATTGAATGAAATTGAAAAAAAAATATTTGTTCTTACATAATATAAAAAATGTTGAATGAAATGAATGAAGATAATAAAAATGTTTTATATAAAATAAAATATCGAAGATGACTAAGAGTTATTTAATATATACATAGTACAATTATTATTAAAATTTTTGTAATGAAACGTTGAACGAAATGTTGATGGTTGATGACGTTTCCCTTTCGGTTACATATATTGAGAATAATTTATTGTAAGTATTCATGTTGGGTGGAGATCTCATATATGTAGGTGTAATGAAGCGGCATAATTAATTCAGTTTGGTAATGTCCAATTCGATCAGCTCGTTGAAAATTGAGTTTAAAAGTGACAGAAAAATTTATACCTTAGAGAAGTAGTTCAGTTACTTCTTGTCATACCTGCTATCCATAATGTTGTTTTTTTTTCTCCATTACATGTTGAAGTGTATTTCATTTTAATTAAATTTCGTATAATTTACGAAATTTTATGATTCTGCATAATTGTAGTTAAACTCACAAACACAGCATGCATAATATGTTCACTATTTTTATTTTTATTTTTTTTTTAATTTCGCCCAAAAGGATTAATTTTCTTAATATTTTTTTATTTGGCTTTAATTCATTAGAATTTTTTTTTAAATCGAATCACATTACACTTTTCATATGGTATATATATTTGGTAAAAAAAAATTTTTTAATTTTTCGCGCACATTTGGGCTTCACCTTTTAACCCTTAGAACTTCACTGATAGTTTTTTTTTCTATGATTTTTTTTTTTGTAATACGTAATAATAATTATAACATACACAATTGAGTACAGAATTTATTGTGTAAATTTACGTTTTATTTCCGTTTTGAGAAATAACTGGATTAGAATGTTTAAGGACACCAGATTTAATCACATGTTTTTACGTACAAGCACTAAGTGTTTATTGCGGCATATTTAATTTTCAGTTCTTTTTTTTTATATAATTAAAATGTTATATTGTATATAATTAAAATGGATTTCACATTGACGATATCAAACCCGTGTGGCTAAATAACGATATCCTACAGGCTGCGCCAAAATTTTGTTGTGTACTAACCACTCGGTTGTTGCGTTGCGAGTCCATTTTGGAATTTTAGAGTCACATTAATTAAAACACTTAAACGTTTTAAGTTTTTATATAATAATTAGTTTTAGTATTAAACAGTTTTTATGTTTCACATTATTTCAATTTATACAAGAATATCGTTTATATATTTTTACAGAGTTATGTTTATATATTTTTACAAAGTTAGGTTTTATTAGTTCACATTATATACATTTTATATAAATTCAGGTACAATTTTACAGTAATTATCACTCTATACATTTATTTAAGTACAATACACGAAACTTTTCTAGAATGCGACATTTCTCTACGAATGATAAAAAAAAAGTTACATGGGAAAAATTAATCGAAATTGTACCTAACGCTAAATCGAACTAACGAATGGATTGCGTCGTATGAAAATTTAAAACTCAAAAAAATAGTACTTCCATTCATGATATCAACATGAAATTTTGAATGCAGCTTGATATTGAGGTTAATAAAAGCGGAGAATTCTAAAATCTCAACTATTATAGTCGGAATAGAAACTCATCTCCTGGTGGCTGGACGAATTTCGAAAGAATCTAGATTTGTAGAAAATTACATTCTAAGAACTTTTCTAGAATGCGACATTTCTCTACGAATGATAAAAAAAAGTTACATGGGAAAAATTAATCGAAATTATACATAACGCTAAATCGAACTAACGAATGGATTGTGTCGTATGAAAATTTAAAACTCAAAAAAATAGTACTTCCATTCATGATATCAACATGAAATTTTGAATGCACCTTGATATTGAGGTTAATAAAAGCGGATAATTCTAAAATCTTAACTATTATAGTCGGAATAGAAACTCATCTCCTGGTAGCTGGACCAATTTCAAAATAATCTAGATTTGTAGAAAATTAAATTCTAAGAACTTTTCTTTAATGCGACATTTCTCTACGAATGATAAAAAAAAAGTTACATGGGAAAAATTAATTGAAATTGTACATAACGCTAAATCGAACTAACAAATGGATTGTGTCGTATGAAAATTTAAAACTCAAAAAATAGTACTTCCATTCATGATATCAACATGAAATTTTGAATGCAGCTTGATATTGAGGTTAATAAAAGCGGAGAATTCTAGAATCTAATCTATTATAGTCGGAATAGAAACTCATCTCCTGGTGGCTGGACCAATTTCGAAAGAATCTAGATTTGTAGAAAATTAAATTCTAAGAACTTTTCTAGAATGCGACATTTCTCTACGAATGATAAAAAAAAAGTTACATGGGAAAAAATAATCGAAATTGTACATAACGCTAAATCGAACTAACGAATGGATTGTGTCGTATGAAAATTTAAAACTCAAAAAATAGTACTTCCATTCATAATATCAACATGAAATCTTGAATGCAGCTTGATATTGGGGTTAATAAAAGCGGAGAATTCTAAAATCTTAACTATTATAGTCGGAATAGAAACTCATCTCCTGGTGGCTGGACCAATTTCGAAAGAATCTAGATTTGTAGAAAATTAAATTCTAAGAACTTTTCTAGAATGCGACATTTCTCTACGAATGATAAAAAAAAATGACATGGGAAAAATTGATCGAAATTGTACATAACGCTAAATCGAACTAACGAATGGATTGTGTCGTATGAAAATTTAAAACTCAAAAAATAGTGCTTCCATTCATGATATCAACATGAAATTTTAAATGCAGCTTGATATTGAGGTTAATAAAAGCGGAGTATTCTAAACTTTTAACTGTTATAGTCAGAATAGAAACTCATCTCCTGGTGGCTGGACCAATATCAAAAGAATCTAGATTTGTGGAAAATTAAATTCTAAGAACTTTTCTAGAATGCGATATTTCTCTACGAATGATAAAAAAAAGTTACATGGGAAAAATTAATCGAAATTGTACATAACGCTAAATCGATCTAACGAATGAATTGTGTCGTATGAAAATTTAAAACTCAAAAAAATAGTAATTCCATTCATGATATCAACATGAAATTTTGAATGCAGCTTGATATTGAGGTTAATAAAAGCGGAGAATTCTAAAATCTTAACTATAATAGTCGGAATAGAAACTCATCTCCTGGTGGCTGGACCAATTTCGAAAGAATCTAGATTTGTAGAAAATTAAATTCTAAGAACTTTTCTAGAATTCGAAATTTCTCTACGAATGATAAAAAAAAAGTAACTTGGGAAAAATTAATCGAAATTGTACATAACTCTTTATCGAACTAACGAATGGATTGTGTCGTATGAAAATTTAAAACTCAAAAAAATAGTACTTCCATTCATGATATCAACATGAAATTTTGAATGCAGCTTGATTTTGAGGTTAATAAAAGCGGAGAAGCGTGGCTGGACCAATTTCGAAAGAATCTAGAATTGTAGAAAATTAAATTCTAAGAACTTTTCTATAATAAGACATTTCTCTACGAATGATGAAAAAAAGTTACATGAAAAAAATTAATCGAAATTGTACATAACGTATGAAAATTTAAAACTCAAAAAAATAGTACTTCCATTCATGATATCAACATGAAATTTTGAATGCAGCTTGATATTGAAGTTAATAAAAGCGGAAAATTCTAAAATTTTAACTATTATAGTCGGAATAGAAACTCATCTCCTGGTAGCTGGACCAAATTCGAAAGAATCTAGAATTGTAGAAAATTAAATTCTAAGAACTTTTCTATAATAAGACATTTCTCTACGATTGATGAAAAAAAGTTACATGAGAAAAATTAATCGAAATTGTACATAACGTATGAAAATTTAAAACTTAAAAAAATAGTACTTCCATTCATGATATCAACATGAAATTTTGAATGCAGCTTGATATTGAGGTTAATAAAAGCGGAGAATTCTAAAATCTTAACTATTATAGTCGGAATAGAAACTCATCTCCTGGTGGCTGGACCAATTTCGAAAAAATCTAGATTTGTAGAAAATTAAATTCTAAGAACTTTTCTAGAATGCGACATTTCTCTACGAATGATAAAAAAATAGTTACATGGGAAAAATTAATCGAAATTTTACATAACGCTTTCTCAAACTAACGAATGGATTGTGTCGTATGAAAATTTAAAACTCAAAAAAATAGTACTTCCATTCATGATATCAACATGAAATTTTGAATGCAGCTTGATATTGAGGTTAATAAAAGCGGAGAATTCTAAAATCTTAACTATTATAGTCGGAATAGAAACTCATCTCCTTGTGGCTGGACCGATTTCGAAAGAATCTAGATTTGTAGAAAATTAAATTCTAAGAACTTTTCTAGAATGCGACATTTCTCTACGAATGATAAAAAAAAAGTTACATGGGAAAAATTAATCGAAATTGTACATAACGCTAAATCGAACTAACGAATGGGTTGTGTCGTATGAAAATTTAAAACTCAAAAAATAGTACTTTCATTCATGATATCAACATGAAATTTTGAATGCAGCTTGACATTGAGGTATTAACCACAATACGAGGGGAATTCTAAACTTTTAACTATTATAGTCGGAATAGAAACTCATCTTCTGGTGGCTGGACCAATTTCGAAAGAATCTAGATTTGTAGAAAATTAAATTCTAAGAACTTTTCTAGAATGCGACATTTCTCTACGAATGATAAAAAAAGTAACATGGGAAAAATTAATCGAAATTGTACATAACGCTAAATCGAACTAACGAATGGATTGTGTCGTATGAAAATTAAAAACTCAAAAAATAGTACTTCCATTCATGATATCAACATGAAATTTTGAATGCAGCTTGATATTGAGGTTAATAAAAGCGGAGAATTCTAAAATCTTAACTATTAAAGTCGGAATAGAAACTCATCTCCTGGTGGCTGGACCAATTTCGAAAGAATCTAGATTTGTAGAAAATTAAATTCTAAGAATATTTCTAGAATGCGACATTTCTCTATCAATGATAAAAAAAGTAACATGGGAAAAATTAATCGAAATTGTACATAACGCTAAATCGAACTAATGAATGGATTGTGTCGTATGAAAATTTAAAACTCAAAAAATAGTACTTCCATTCATGATATCAACATGAAATTTTGAATGCAGCTTGATATTGAGGTTAATAAAAGTGGAGAATTCTAAAATCTTAACTATTACAGTCGGAATAGAAACTCATCTCCTGGTGGCTGGACCAATTTCGAAAGAATCTAGATTTGTAGAAAATTAAATTCTAAGAATATTTCTAGAATGCGACATTTCTCTACGAATGATAAAAAAAGTTACATGGGAAAAATAAATCGAAATTGTACTCAACGTATGAAAATTAAAAACTCAAAAAAATAGTAATTCCATTCATGATATCAACATGAAATTTTGAATGCAGCTTGATATTGAGGTTAATAAAAGCGGAGAATTCTAAAATCTTAACTATTATAGTCGGAATAGAAACTCATCTCCTGGTGGCTGGACCAATTTCGAAAGAATCTAGATTTGTAGAAAATTAAATTCTAAGAATATTTCTAGAATGCGACATTTCTCTACGAATGATAAAAAAAGTTACATGGGAAAAATAAATCGAAATTGTACTCAACGTATGAAAATTAAAAACCCAAAAAAATAGTACTTCCATTCATGATATCAACATGAAATTTTGAATGCAGCTTGATATTGAGGTTAATAAAAGCGGAGAATTCTAAAATCTTAACTATTATAGTCGGAATAGAAACTCATCTCCTGGTGGCTGGACCAATTTCGAAAGAATCTAGATTTGTAGAAAATTAAATTCTAAGAACTTTTCTAGAATGCGACATTTCTCTACGAATGATAAAAAAAGTAACATGGGAAAAATTAATCGAAATTGTACATAACGCTAAATCGAACTAACGAATGGATTGTGTCGTACGAAAATTTAAAACTCAAAAAATAGTACTTCCATTCATGATATCAACATGAAATTTTGAATGCAGCTTGATATTGAGGTTAATAAAAGTGGAGAATTCTAAAATCTTAACTATTACAGTCGGAATAGAAACTCATCTCCTGGTGGCTGGACCAATTTCGAAAGAATCTAGATTTGTAGAAAATTAAATTCTAAGAATATTTCTAGAATGCGACATTTCTCTAAGAATGATAAAAAAAGTTACATGGGAAAAATAAATCGAAATTGTACTCAACGTATGAAAATTAAAAACTCAAAAAAATAGTACTTCCATTCATGATATCAACATGAAATTTTGAATGCAGCTTGATATTGAGGTTAATAAAAGCGGAGAATTCTAAAATCTTAACTATTATAGTCGGAATAGAAACTCATCTCCTGGTGGCTGGACCAATTTCGAAAGAATCTAGATTTGTAGAAAATTAAATTCTAAGAATATTTCTAGAATGCGACATTTCTCTACGAATGATAAAAAAAGTAACATGGGAAAAATAAATCGAAATTGTACTCAACGTATGAAAATTAAAATCTCAAAAAAATAGTACTTCCATTCATGATATCAACATGAAATTTTGAATGCAGCTTGATATTGAGGTTAATAAAAGCGGAGAATTCTAAAATCTTAACTATTATAGTCGGAATAGAAACTCATCTCCTGGTGGCTGGACCAATTTCGAAAGAATCTAGATTTGTAGAAAATTAAATTCTAAAAATATTTCTAGAATGCGACATTTCTCTACGAATGATAAAAAAAGTAACATGGGAAAAATTAATCGAAATTGTACATAACGCTAAATCGAACTAACGAATGGATTGTGTCGTATGAAAATTAAAAACTCAAAAAAATAGTACTTCCATTCATGATATCAACATGAAATTTTGAATGCAGCTTGATATTGAGGTTAATAAAAGCGGAGAATTCTAAAATCTTAACTATTATAGTCGGAATAGAAACTCATCTCCTGGTGGCTGGACCAATTTCGAAAGAATCTAGATTTGTAGAAAATTAAATTCTAAGAATATTTCTAGAATGCGACATTTCTCTACGAATGATAAAAAAAGTTACATGGGAAAAATAAATCGAAATTGTACTCAACGTATGAAAATTAAAAACTCAAAAAAATAGTACTTCCATTCATGATATCAACATGAAATTTTGAATGCAGCTTGATATTGAGGTTAATAAAAGCGGAGAATTCTAAAATCTTAACTATTATAGTCGGAATAGAAACTCATCTCCTGGTGGCTGGACCAATTTCGAAAGAATCTAGATTTGTAGAAAATTAAATTCAAAGAATATTTCTAGAATGCGACATTTCTCTACGAATGATAAAAAAAGTAACATGGGAAAAATTAATCGAAATTGTACATAACGCTAAATCGAACTAACGAATGGATTGTGTCGTATGAAAATTAAAAACTCAAAAAAATAGTACTTCCATTCATGATATCAACATGAAATTTTGAATGCAGCTTGATATTGAGGTTAATAAAAGCGGAGAATTCTAAAATCTTAACTATTATAGTCGGAATAGAAACTCATCTCCTGGTGGCTGGACCAATTTCGAAAGAATCTAGATTTGTAGAAAATTAAATTTTAAGAATATTTCTAGAATGCGACATTTCTCTACGAATGATCAAAAAAGTTACATGGGAAAAATAAATCGAAATTGTACTCAACGTATGAAAATTAAAAACTCAAAAAAATAGTACTTCCATTCATGATATCAACATGAAATTTTGAATGCAGCTTGATATTGAGGTTAATAAAAGCGGAGAATTCTAAAATCTTAACTATTATAGTCGGAATAGAAACTCATCTCCTGGTGGCTGGACCAATTTCGAAAGAATCTAGATTTGTAGAAAATTAAATTCTAAGAATATTTCTAGAATGCGACATTTCTCTACGAATGATAAAAAAAGTAACATGGGAAAAATTAATCGAAATTGTACATAACGCTAAATCGAACTAATGAATGGATTGTGTCGTATGAAAATTTAAAACTCAAAAAATAGTACTTCCATTCATGATATCAACATGAAATTTTGAATGCAGCTTGATATTGAGGTTAATAAAAGTGGAGAATTCTAAAATCTTAACTATTACAGTCGGAATAGAAACTCATCTCCTGGTGGCTGGACCAATTTCGAAAGAATCTAGATTTGTAGAAAATTAAATTCTAAGAATATTTCTAGAAAGCGACATTTCTCTACGAATGATAAAAAAAAGTTACATGGGAAAAATAAATCGAAATTGTACTCAACGTATGAAAATTAAAAACTCAAAAAAATAGTACTTCCATTCATGATATCAACATGAAATTTTGAATGCAGCTTGATATTGAGGTTAACAAAAGCGGAGAATTCTAAAATCTTAACTATTATAGTCGGAATAGAAACTCATCTCCTGGTGGCTGGACCAATTTCGAAAGAATCTAGATTTGTAGAAAATTAAATTCTAAGAATATTTCTAGAATGCGACATTTCTCTACGAATGATAAAAAAAGTAACATGGGAAAAATTAATCGAAATTGTACATAACGCTAAATCGAACTAACGAATGGATTGTGTCGTATGAAAATTTAAAACTCAAAAAAATAGTACTTCCATTCATGATATCAACATGAAATTTTGAATGCAGCTTGATATTGAGGTTAATAAAAGCGGAGAATTCTAAAATCTTAACTATTATAGTCGAAATAGAAACTCATCTCCTGGTGGCTGGACCAATTTCGAAAGAATCTAGATTTGTAGAAAATTAAATTCTAAGAATATTTCTAGAATGCGACATTTCTCTACGAATGATAAAAAAAGTAACATGGGAAAAATTAATCGAAATTGTACATAACGCTAAATCGAACTAACGAATGGATTGTGTCGTATGAAAATTTAAAACTCAAAAAAATAGTACTTCCATTCATGATATCAACATGAAATTTTGAATGCAGCTTGATATTGAAGTTAATAAAAGCGGAGAATTCTAAAATCTTAACTATTATAGTCGGAATAGAAACTCATCTCCTGGTGGCTGGACCAATTTCGAAAGAATCTAGATTTGTAGAAAATTAAATTCTAAGAATATTTCTAGAATGCGATATTTCTCTACGAATGATAAAAAAAGTTACATGGGAAAAATAAATCGAAATTGTACTCAACGTATGAAAATTAAAAACTCAAAAAAATAGTACTTCCATTCATGATATCAACATGAAATTTTGAATGCAGCTTGATATTGAGGTTAATAAAAGCGGAGAATTCTAAAATCTTAACTATTATAGTCGGAATAGAAACTCATCTCCTGGTGGCTGGACCAATTTCGAAAGAATCTAGATTTGTAGAAAATTAAATTCTAAGAATATTTCTAGAATGCGACATTTCTCTACGAATGATAAAAAAGTAACATGGGAAAAATTAATCGAAATTGTACATAACGCTAAATCGAACTAACGAATGGATTGTGTCGTATGAAAATTTAAAACTCAAAAAATAGTACTTCCATTCATGATATCAACATGAAATTTTGAATGCAGCTTGATATTGAGGTTAATAAAAGCGGAGAATTCTAAAATCTTAACTATTATAGTCGGAATAGAAACTCATCTCCTGGTGGCTGGACCAATTTCGAAAGAATCTAGATTTGTAGAAAATTAAATTCTTAGAACTTTTCTAGAATGCGACATTTCTCTACGAATGATAAAAAAAAGTTACCTTTGAAAAATTAATCGAAATTGTACATAACGCTAAATCGAACTAACGAATGGATTGTGTCGTATGAAAATTTAAAACTCAAAAAAATAGTACTTCCATTCATGATATCAACATGAAATTTTGAATGCAGCTTGATATTGAGGTTAATAAAAGCGGAGAATTCTAACATCTTAACTATTATAGTCGGAATAGAAACTCATCTCCTGGTGGCTGGACCAATTTCGAAAGAATCTAGATTTGTAGAAAATTAAATTCTAAGAATATTTCTAGAATGCGACATTTCTCTACGAATGATAAAAAAAGTAACATGGGAAAAATTAATCGAAATTGTACATAACGCTAACTCGAACTAACGAATGGATTGTGTCGTATGAAAATTTAAAACTCAAAAAAATAGTACTTCCATTCATGATATCAACATGAAATTTTGAATGCAGCTTGATATTGAGGTTAATAAAAGCGGAGAATTCTAAAATCTTAACTATTATAGTCGGAATAGAAACTCATCTCCTGGTGGCTGGACCAATTTCGAAAGAATCTAGATTTGTAGAAAATTAAATTCTAAGAATATTTCTAGAATGCGACATTTCTCTACGAATGATAAAAAAAGTTACATGGGAAAAATAAATCGAAATTGTACTCAACGTATGAAAATTAAAAACTCAAAAAAATAGTACTTCCATTCATGATATCAACATGAAATTTTGAATGCAGCTTGATATTGAGGTTAATAAAAGCGGAGAATTCTAAACTTTTAACTATTATAGTCGGAATAGAAACTCATCTCCTGGTGGCTGGAACAATTTCGAAAGAATCTAGATTTGTAGAAAATTAAATTCTAAGAATATTTCTAGAATGCGACATTTCTCTACGAATGATAAAAAAAGTAACATGGGAAAAATTAATCGAAATTGTACATAACGCTAAATCGAACTAACGAATGGATTGTGTCGTATGAAAATTTAAAACTCAAAAAAATAGTACTTCCATTCATGATATCAACATGAAATTTTGAATGCAGCTTGATATTGAGGTTAATAAAAGCGGAGAATTCTAAAATCTTAAATATTATAGTCGGAATAGAAACTCATCTCCTGGTGGCTGGACCAATTTCGAAAGAATCTAGATTTGTAGAAAATTAAATTCTAAGAATATTTCTAGAATGCGACATTTCTCTACGAATGATAAAAAAAGTAACATGGGAAAAATAAATCGAAATTGTACATAACGCTTAATCGAACTAACGAATGGATTGTGTCGTATGAAAATTTAAAACTCAAAAAAATAGTACTTCCATTCATGATATCAACATGAAATTTTGAATGCAGCTTGATATTGAGGTTAATAAAAGCGGAGAATTCTAAAATCTTAACTATTATAGTCGGAATAGAAACTCATCTCCTGGTGGCTGGACCAATTTCGAAAGAATCTAGATTTGTAGAAAATTAAATTCTAAGAATATTTCTAGAATGCGACATTTCTCTACGAATGATAAAAAAAGTTACATGGGAAAAATAAATCGAAATTGTACTCAACGTATGAAAATTAAAAACTCAAAAAAATAGTACTTCCATTCATGATATCAACATGAAATTTTGAATGCAGCTTGATATTGAGGTTAATAAAAGCGGAGAATTCTAAAATCTTAACTATTATAGTCGGAATAGAAACTCATCTCCTGGTGGCTGGACCAATTTCGAAAGAATCTAGATTTGTAGAAAATTAAATTCTAAGAATATTTCTAGAATGCGACATTTCTCTACGAATGATAAAAAAAGTTACATGGGAAAAATAAATCGAAATTGTACTCAACGTATGAAAATTAAAAACTCAAAAAAATAGTACTTCCATTCATGATATCAACATGAAATTTTGAATGCAGCTTGATATTGAGGTTAATAAACGCGGAGAATTCTAAAATCTTAACTATTATAGTCGGAATAGAAACTCATCTCCTGGTGGCTGGACCAATTTCGAAAGAATCTAGATTTGTAGAAAATTAAATTCTAAGAATATTTCTAGAATGCGACATTTCTCTACGAATGATAAAAAAAGTAACATGGGAAAAATTAATCGAAATTGTACATAACGCTAAATCGAACTAACGAATGGATTGTGTCGTATGAAAATTTAAAACTCAAAAAATAGTACTTCCATTCATGATATCAACATGAAATTTTGAATGCAGCTTGATATTGAGGTTAATAAAAGCGGAGAATTCGAAAATCTTAACTATTATAGTCGGAATAGAAACTCATCTCCTGGTGGCTGGACCAATTTCGAAAGAATCTAGATTTGTAGAAAATTAAATTCTTAGAACTTTTCTAGAATGCGACATTTCTCTACGAATGATAAAAAAAAGTTACCTTTGAAAAATTAATCGAAATTATACATAACGCTAAATCGAACTAACGAATGGATTGTGTCGTATGAAAATTTAAAACTCAAAAAAATAGTACTTCCATTCATGATATCAACATGAAATTTTGAATGCAGCTTGATATTGAGGTTAATAAAAGCGGAGAATTCTAAAATCTTAACTATTATAGTCGGAATAGAAACGCATCTCCTGGTGGCTGGACCAATTTCGAAAGAATCTAGATTTGTAGAAAATTAAATTCTAAGAATATTTCTAGAATGCGACATTTCTCTACGAATGATAAAAAAAGTTACATGGGAAAAATAAATCGAAATTGTACTCAACGTATGAAAATTAAAAACTCAAAAAATAGTACTTCCATTCATGATATCAACATGAAATTTTGAATGCAGCTTGATATTGAGGTTAATAAACGCGGAGAATTCTAAAATCTTAACTATTATAGTCGGAATAGAAACTCATCTCCTGGTGGCTGGACCAATTTCGAAAGAATCTAGATTTGTAGAAAATTAAATTCTAAGAATATTTCTAGAATGCGACATTTCTCTACGAATGATAAAAAAATTAACATGGGAAAAATTAATCCAAATTGTACATAACGCTAAATCGAACTAACGAATGGATTGTGTCGTATGAAAATTTAAAACTCAAAAAAATAGTACTTCCATTCATGATATCAACATGAAATTTTGAATGCAGCTTGATATTGAGGTTAATAAAAGCGGAGAATTCTAAAATCTTAACTATTATAGTCGGAATAGAAACTCATCTCCTGGTGGCTGGACCAATTTCGAAAGAATCTAGATTTGTAGAAAATTAAATTCTAAGAATATTTCTAGAATGCGACATTTCTCTACGAATGATAAATAAAGTAACATGGGAAAAATAAATCGAAATTGTACTCAACGTATGAAAATTAAAAACTCAAAAAAATAGTACTTCCATTCATGATATCAACATGAAATTTTGAATGCAGCTTGATATTGAGGTTAATAAAAGCGGAGAATTCTAAACATTTAACTATTATAGTCGGAATAGAAACTCATCTCCTGGTGGCTGGACCAATTTCGAAAGAATCTAGATTTGTAGAAAATTAAATTCTAAGAATATTTCTAGAATGCGACATTTCTCTACGAATGATAAAAAAAGTAACATGGGAAAAATTAATCGAAATTGTACATAACGCTAAATCGAACTAACGAATGGATTGTGTCGTATGAAAATTTAAAACTCAAAAAAATAGTACTTCCATTCATGATATCAACATGAAATTTTGAATGCAGCTTGATATTGAGGTTAATAAAAGCGGAGAATTCTAAAATCTTAACTATTATAGTCGGAATAGAAACTCATCTCCTGGTGGCTGGACCAATTTCGAAAGAATCTAGATTTGTAGAAAATTAAATTCTAAGAATATTTCTAGAATGCGACATTTCTCTACGAATGATAAAAAAAGTAACATGGGAAAAATAAATCGAAATTGTACATAACGCTTAATCGAACTAACGAATGGATTGTGTCGTATGAAAATTTAAAACTCAAAAAAATAGTACTTCCATTCATGATATCAACATGAAATTTTGAATGCAGCTTGATATTGAGGTTAATAAAAGCGGAGAATTCTAAAATCTTAACTATTATAGTCGGAATAGAAACTCATCTCCTGGTGGCTGGACCAATTTCGAAAGAATCTAGATTTGTAGAAAATTAAATTCTAAGAATATTTCTAGAATGCGACATTTCTCTACGAATGATAAAAAAAGTTACATGGGAAAAATAAATCGAAATTGTACTCAACGTATGAAAATTAAAAACTCAAAAAAATAGTACTTCCATTCATGATATCAACATGAAATTTTGAATGCAGCTTGATATTGAGGTTAATAAAAGCGGAGAATTCTAAAATCTTAACTATTATAGTCGGAATAGAAACTCATCTCCTGGTGGCTGGACCAATTTCGAAAGAATCTAGATTTGTAGAAAATTAAATTCTAAGAATATTTCTAGAATGCGACATTTCTCTACGAATGATAAAAAAAGTAACATGGGAAAAATTAATCGAAATTGTACATAACGCTAAATCGAACTAACGAATGGATTGTGTCGTATGAAAATTTAAAACTCAAAAAAATAGTACTTCCATTCATGATATCAACATGAAATTTTGAATGCAGCTTGATATTGAGGTTAATAAAAGCGGAGAATTCTAAACTCTTAACTATTATAGTCGGAATAGAAACTCATCTCCTGGTGGCTGGACCAATTTCGAAAGAATCTAGATTTGTAGAAAATTAAATTCTAAGAATATTTCTAGAATGCGACATTTCTCTACGAATGATAAAAAAAGTTTCATGGGAAAAATAAATCGAAATTGTACTCAACGTATGAAAATTAAAAACTCAAAAAAATAGTACTTCCATTCATGATATCAACATGAAATTTTGAATGCAGCTTGATATTGAGGTTAATAAAAGCGGAGAATTCTAAAATCTTAACTATTATAGTCGGAATAGAAACTCATCTCCTGGTGGCTGGACCAATTTCGAAAGAATCTAGATTTGTAGAAAATTAAATTCTAAGAATATTTCTAGAATGCGACATTTCTCTACGAATGATAAAAAAAGTAACATGGGAAAAATTAATCGAAATTGTACATAACGCTAAATCGAACTAACGAATGGATTGTGTCGTATGAAAATTTAAAACTCAAAAAAATAGTACTTCCATTCATGATATCAACATGAAATTTTGAATGCAGCTTGATATTGAGGTTAATAAAAGCGGAGAATTCTAAAATCTTAACTATTATAGTCGGAATAGAAACTCATCTCCTGGTGGCTGGACCAATTTCGAAAGAATCTAGATTTGTAGAAAATTAAATTCTAAGAATATTTCTAGAATGCGACATTTCTCTACGAATGATAAAAAAAGTAACATGGGAAAAATTAATCGAAATTGTACATAACGCTAACTCGAACTAACGAATGGATTGTGTCGTATGAAAATTTAAAACTCAAAAAAATAGTACTTCCATTCATGATATCAACATGAAATTTTGAATGCAGCTTGATATTGAGGTTAATAAAAGCGGAGAATTCTAAAATCTTAACTATTATAGTCGGAATAAAAACTCATCTCCTGGTGGCTGGACCAATTTCGAAAGAATCTAGATTTGTAGAAAATTAAATTCTAAGAATATTTCTAGAATGCGACATTTCTCTACGAATGATAAAAAAAGTTACATGGGAAAAATAAATCGAAATTGAACTCAACGTATGAAAATTAAAAACTCAAAAAAATAGTACTTCCATTCATGATATCAACATGAAATTTTGAATGCAGCTTGATATTGAGGTTAATAAAAGCGGAGAATTCTAAAATCTTAAATATTATAGTCGGAATAGAAACTCATCTCCTGGTGGCTGGACCAATTTCGAAAGAATCTAGATTTGTAGAAAATTAAATTCTAAGAATATTTCTAGAATGCGACATTTCTCTACGAATGATAAAAAAAGTAACATGGGAAAAATTAATCGAAATTGTACATAACGCTAAATCGAACTAATGAATGGATTGTGTCGTATGAAAATTTAAAACTCAAAAAATAGTACTTCCATTCATGATATCAACATGAATTTTTGAATGCAGCTTGATATTGAGGTTAATAAAAGTGGAGAATTCTAAAATCTTAACTATTACAGTCGGAATAGAAACTCATCTCCTGGTGGCTGGACCAATTTCGAAAGAATCTAGATTTGTAGAAAATTAAATTCTAAGAATATTTCTAGAATGCGACATTTCTCTACGAATGATAAAAAAAGTAACATGGGAAAAATTAATCGAAATTGTACATAACGCTAAATCGAACTAACGAATGGATTGTGTCGTATGAAAATTTCAAACTCAAAAAAATAGTACTTCCATTCATGATATCAACATGAAATTTTGAATGCAGCTTGATATTGAGGTTAATAAAAGCGGAGAATTCTAAAATCTTAACTATTATAGTCGGAATAGAAACTCATCTCCTGGTGGCTGGACCAATTTCGAAAGAATCTAGATTTGTAGAAAATTAAATTCTAAGAATATTTCTAGAATGCGACATTTCTCTACGAATGATAAAAAAAGTAACATGGGAAAAATTAATCGAAATTGTACATAACGCTAAATCGAACTAACGAATGGATTGTGTCGTATGAAAATTTAAAACTCAAAAAAATAGTACTTCCATTCATGATATCAACATGAAATTTTGAATGCAGCTTGATATTGAAGTTAATAAAAGCGGAGAATTCTAAAATCTTAACTATTATAGTCGGAATAGAAACTCATCTCCTGGTGGCTGGACCAATTTCGAAAGAATCTAGATTTGTAGAAAATTAAATTCTAAGAATATTTCTAGAATGCGACATTTCTCTACGAATGATAAAAAAAGTTACATGGGAAAAATAAATCGAAATTGTACTCAACGTATGAAAATTAAAAACTCAAAAAAATAGTACTTCCATTCATGATATCAACATGAAATTTTGAATGCAGCTTGATATTGAGGTTAATAAAAGCGGAGAATTCTAAAATCTTAACTATTATAGTCGGAATAGAAACTCATCTCCTGGTGGCTGGACCAATTTCGAAAGAATCTAGATTTGTAGAAAATTAAATTCTAAGAATATTTCTAGAATGCGACATTTCTCTACGAATGATAAAAAAAGTTACATGGGAAAAATAAATCGAAATTGTACTCAACGTATGAAAATTAAAAACTCAAAAAAATAGTACTTCCATTCATGATATCAACATAAAATTTTGAATGCAGCTTGATATTGAGGTTAATAAAAGCGGAGAATTCTAAAATCTTAACTATTATAGTCGGAATAGAAACTCATCTCCTGGTGGCTGGACCAATTTCGAAAGAATCTAGATTTGTAGAAAATTAAATTCTAAGAATATTTCTAGAATGCGACATTTCTCTACGAATGATAAAAAAGTAACATGGGAAAAATTAATCGAAATTGTACATAACGCTAAATCGAACTAACGAATGGATTGTGTCGTATGAAAATTTAAAACTCAAAAAATAGTACTTCCATTCATGATATCAACATGAAATTTTGAATGCAGCTTGATATTGAGGTTAATAAAAGCGGAGAATTCTAAAATCTTAACTATTATAGTCGGAATAGAAACTCATCTCCTGGTGGCTGGACCAATTTCGAAAGAATCTAGATTTGTAGAAAATTAAATTCTAAGAATATTTCTAGAATGCGACATTTCTCTACGAATGATAAATAAAGTAACATGGGAAAAATAAATCGAAATTGTACTCAACGTATGAAAATTAAAAACTCAAAAAAATAGTACTTCCATTCATGATATCAACATGAAATTTTGAATGCAGCTTGATATTGAGGTTAATAAAAGCGGAGAATTCTAAACTTTTAACTATTATAGTCGGAATAGAAACTCATCTCCTGGTGGCTGGACCAATTTCGAAAGAATCTAGATTTGTAGAAAATTAAATTCTAAGAATATTTCTAGAATGCGACATTTCTCTACGAATGATAAAAAAAGTAACATGGGAAAAATTAATCGAAATTGTACATAACGCTAAATCGAACTAACGAATGGATTGTGTCGTATGAAAATTTAAAACTCAAAAAAATAGTACTTCCATTCATGATATCAACATGAAATTTTGAATGCAGCTTGATATTGAGGTTAATAAAAGCGGAGAATTCTAAAATCTTAACTATTATAGTCGGAATAGAAACTCATCTCCTGGTGGCTGGACCAATTTCGAAAGAATCTAGATTTGTAGAAAATTAAATTCTAAGAATATTTCTAGAATGCGACATTTCTCTACGAATGATAAAAAAAGTAACATGGGAAAAATAAATCGAAATTGTACATAACGCTTAATCGAACTAACGAATGGATTGTGTCGTATGAAAATTTAAAACTCAAAAAAATAGTACTTCCATTCATGATATCAACATGAAATTTTGAATGCAGCTTGATATTGAGGTTAATAAAAGCGGAGAATTCTAAAATCTTAACTATTATAGTCGGAATAGAAACTCATCTCCTGGTGGCTGGACCAATTTCGAAAGAATCTAGATTTGTAGAAAATTAAATTCTAAGAATATTTCTAGAATGCGACATTTCTCTACGAATGATAAAAAAAGTTACATGGGAAAAATAAATCGAAATTGTACTCAACGTATGAAAATTAAAAACTCAAAAAAATAGTACTTCCATTCATGATATCAACATGAAATTTTGAATGCAGCTTGATATTGAGGTTAATAAAAGCGGAGAATTCTAAAATCTTAACTATTATAGTCGGAATAGAAACTCATCTCCTGGTGGCTGGACCAATTTCGAAAGAATCTAGATTTGTAGAAAATTAAATTCTAAGAATATTTCTAGAATGCGACATTTCTCTACGAATGATAAAAAAAGTTACATGGGAAAAATAAATCGAAATTGTACTCAACGTATGAAAATTAAAAACTCAAAAAAATAGTACTTCCATTCATGATATCAACATGAAATTTTGAATGCAGCTTGATATTGAGGTTAATAAAAGCGGAGAATTCTAAAATCTTAACTATTATAGTCGGAATAGAAACTCATCTCCTGGTGGCTGGACCAATTTCGAAAGAATCTAGATTTGTAGAAAATTAAATTCTAAGAATATTTCTAGAATGCGACATTTCTCTACGAATGATAAAAAAAGTAACATGGGAAAAATTAATCGAAATTGTACATAACGCTAAATCGAACTAACGAATGGATTGTGTCGTATGAAAATTTAAAACTCAAAAAAATAGTACTTCCATTCATGATATCAACATGAAATTTTGAATGCAGCTTGATATTGAGGTTAATAAAAGCGGAGAATTCTAAAATCTTAACTATTATAGTCGGAATAGAAACTCATCTCCTGGTGGCTGGACCAATTTCGAAAGAATCTAGATTTGTAGAAAATTAAATTCTAAGAATATTTCTAGAATGCGACATTTCTCTACGAATGATAAAAAAAGTAACATGGGAAAAATTAATCGAAATTGTACATCGAAATAAATCGAACTAACGAATGGATTGTGTCGTATGAAAATTTAAAACTCAAAAAAATAGTACTTCCATTCATGATATCAACATGAAATTTTGAATGCAGCTTGATATTGAGGTTAATAAAAGCGGAGAATTCTAAAATCTTAACTATTATAGTCGGAATAGAAACTCATCTCCTGGTGGCTGGACCAATTTCGAAAGAATCTAGATTTGTAGAAAATTAAATTCTAAGAATATTTCTAGAATGCGACATTTCTCTACGAATGATAAAAAAAGTTACATGGGAAAAATAAATCGAAATTGTACTCAGCGTATGAAAATTAAAAACTCAAAAAAATAGTACTTCCATTCATGATATCAACATGAAATTTTGAATGCAGCTTGATATTGAGGTTAATAAAAGCGGAGAATTCTAAAATCTTAACTATTATAGTCGGAATAGAAACTCATCTCCTGGTGGCTGGACCAATTTCGAAAGAATCTAGATTTGTAGAAAATTAAATTCTAAGAATATTTCTAGAATGCGACATTTCTCTACAAATGATAAAAAAAGTAACATGGGAAAAATTAATCGAGATTGTACATAACGCTAAATCGAACTAACGAATGGATTGTGTCGTATGAAAATTTAAAACTCAAAAAAATAGTACTTCCATTCATGATATCAACATGAAATTTTGAAAGCAGCTTGATATTGAGGTTAATAAAAGCGGAGAATTCTAAAATCTTAACTATTATAGTCGGAATAGAAACTCATCTCCTGGTGGCTGGACCAATTTCGAAAGAATCTAGATTTGTAGAAAATTAAATTCTAAGAATATTTCAAGAATGCGACATTTCTCTACGAATGATAAAAAAAGTTACATGGGAAAAATAAATCGAAATTTTACTCAACGTATGAAAATTAAAAACTCAAAAAAATAATACTTCCATTCATGATATCAACATGAAATTTTGAATGCAGCTTGATATTGAGGTTAATAAAAGCGGAGAATTCTAAAATCTTAACTATTATAGTCGGAATAGAAACTCATCTCCTGGTGGCTGGACCAATTTCGAAAGAATCTAGATTTGTAGAAAATTAAATTCTAAGAATATTTCTAGAATGCGACATTTCTCTACGAATGATAAAAAAAGTTACATGGGAAAAATAAATCGAAATTGTACTCAACGTATGAAAATTAAAAACTCAAAAAAATAGTACTTCCATTCATGATATCAACATGAAATTTTGAATGCAGCTTGATATTGAGGTTAATAAAAGCGGAGAATTCTAAAATCTTAACTATTATAGTCTGAATAGAAACTCATCTCCTGGTGGCTGGACCAATTTCGAAAGAATCTAGATTTGTAGAAAATTAAATTCTAAGAATATTTCTAGAATGCGACATTTCTCTACGAATGATAAAAAAAGTAACATGGGAAAAATTAATCGAAATTGTACATAACGCTAAATCGAACTAACGAATGGATTGTGTCGTATGAAAATTTAAAACTCAAAAAAATAGTACTTCCATTCATGATATCAACATGAAATATTGAATGCAGCTTGATATTAAGGTTAATAAAAGCGGAGAATTCTAAACTTTTAACTATTATAGTCGGAATAGTAACTCATCTCCTGGTGGCTGGACCAATTTCGAAAGAATCTAGATTTGTAGAAAATTAAATTCTTAGAACTTTTCTAGAATGCGACATTTCTCTACGAATGATAAAAAAAAGTTACATGGGAAAAATTAATCGAAATTGTACATAACGCTAAATCGAACTAACGAATGGATTGTGTCGTATGAAAATTTAAAACTCAAAAAAATAGTACTTCCATTCATGATATCAACATGAAATTTTGAATGCAGCTTGATATTGAGGTTAATAAAAGCGGAGAATTCTAAAATCTTAACTATTATAGTCGGAATAGAAACTCATCTCCTGGTGGCTGGACCAATTTCGAAAGAATCTAGATTTGTAGAAAATTAAATTCTAAGAATATTTCTAGAATGCGACATTTCTCTACGAATGATAAAAAAAGTTACATGGGAAAAATAAATCGAAATTGTACTCAACGTATGAAAATTAAAAACTCAAAAAAATAGTACTTCCATTCATGATATCAACATGAAATTTTGAATGCAGCTTGATATTGAGGTTAATAAAAGCGGAGAATTCTAAAATCTTAACTATTATAGTCGGAATAGAAACTCATCTCCTGGTGGCTGGACCAATTTCGAAAGAATCTAGATTTGTAGAAAATTAAATTCTAAGAATATTTCTAGAATGCGACATTTCTCTACGAATGATAAAAAAAGTAACATGGGAATAATTAATCGAAATTGTACATAACGCTAAATCGAACTAACGAATGGATTGTGTCGTATGAAAATTTAAAACTCAAAAAAATAGTACTTCCATTCATGATATCAACATGAAATTTTGAATGCAGCTTGATATTGAGGTTAATAAAAGCGGAGAATTCTAAAATCTTAACTATTATAGTCGGAATAGAAACTCATCTCCTGGTGGCTGGACCAATTTCGAAAGAATCTAGATTTGTAGAAAATTAAATTCTAAGAATATTTCTAGAATGCGACATTTCTCTACGAATGATAAAAAAAGTTACATGGGAAAAATAAATCGAAATTGTACTCAACGTATGAAAATTAAAAACTCAAAAAAATAGTACTTCCATTCATGATATCAACATGAAATTTTGAATGCAGCTTGATATTGAGGTTAATAAAAGCGGAGAATTCTAAAATCTTAACTATTATAGTCGGAATAGAAACTCATCTCCTGGTGGCTGGACCAATTTCGAAAGAATCTAGATTTGTAGAAAATTAAATTCTAAGAATATTTCTAGAATGCGACATTTCTCTACGAATGATAAAAAAAGTAACATGGGAAAAATTAATCGAAATTGTACATAACGCTAAATCGAACTAATGAATGGATTGTGTCGTATGAAAATTTAAAACTCAAAAAATAGTACTTCCATTCATGATATCAACATGAAATTTTGAATGCAGCTTGATATTGAGGTTAATAAAAGTGGAGAATTCTAAAATCTTAACTATTACAGTCGGAATAGAAACTCATCTCCTGGTGGCTGGACCAATTTCGAAAGAATCTAGATTTGTAGAAAATTAAATTCTAAGAATATTTCTAGAATGCGACATTTCTCTACGAATGATAAAAAAAGTTACATGGGAAAAATTAATCGAAATTGTACTCAACGTATGAAAATTAAAAACTCAAAAAAATAGTACTTCCATTCATGATATCAACATGAAATTTTGAATGCAGCTTGATATTGAGGTTAATAAAAGCGGAGAATTCTAAAATCTTAACTATTATAGTCGGAATAGAAACTCATCTCCTGGTGGCTGGACCAATTTCGAAAGAATGTAGATTTGTAGAAAATTAAATTGTAAGAACTTTTCTAGAATGCGACATTTTTCTACGAATGATAAAAAAAAAGTTACATAGGAAAAATTAATTGAAATTGTACATAACGCTAAATCGATTTAATGAATGGTTTGTGTCGTATGAAAATTTAAAACTCAAAAAAATAGTACTTCCATTCATGATATCAACATGAAATTTTGAAAGCAGCTTGATATTGAGGTTAATAAAAGCGGAGAATTCTAAAATCTTAACTATTATAGTCGGAATAGAAACTCATCTCCTGGTGGCTGGACCAATTTCGAAAGAATCTAGATTTGTAGAAAATTAAATTCTAAGAATATTTCTAGAATGCGACATTTCTCTACGAATGATAAAAAAAGTAACATGGGAAAAATTAATCGAAATTGTACATAACGCTAAATCGAACTAACGAATGGATTGTGTCGTATGAAAATTTAAAACTCAAAAAAATAGTACTTCCATTCATGATATCAACATGAAATTTTGAATGCAGCTTGATATTGAGGTTAATAAAAGCGGAGAATTCTAAAATCTTAACTATTATAGTCGGAATAGAAACTCATCTCCTGGTGGCTGGACCAATTTCGAAAGAATCTAGATTTGTAGAAAATTAAATTCTAAGAATATTTCTAGAATGCGACATTTCTCTACGAATGATAAAAAAAGTAACATGGGAAAAATTAATCGAAATTGTACATCGAAATAAATCGAACTAACGAATGGATTGTGTCGTATGAAAATTTAAAACTCAAAAAAATAGTACTTCCATTCATGATATCAACATGAAATTTTGAATGCAGCTTGATATTGAGGTTAATAAAAGCGGAGAATTCTAAAATCTTAACTATTATAGTCGGAATAGAAACTCATCTCCTGGTGGCTGGACCAATTTCGAAAGAATCTAGATTTGTAGAAAATTAAATTCTAAGAATATTTCTAGAATGCGACATTTCTCTACGAATGATAAAAAAAGTTACATGGGAAAAATAAATCGAAATTGTACTCAGCGTATGAAAATTAAAAACTCAAAAAAATAGTACTTCCATTCATGATATCAACATGAAATTTTGAATGCAGCTTGATATTGAGGTTAATAAAAGCGGAGAATTCTAAAATCTTAACTATTATAGTCGGAATAGAAACTCATCTCCTGGTGGCTGGACCAATTTCGAAAGAATCTAGATTTGTAGAAAATTAAATTCTAAGAATATTTCTAGAATGCGACATTTCTCTACAAATGATAAAAAAAGTAACATGGGAAAAATTAATCGAGATTGTACATAACGCTAAATCGAACTAACGAATGGATTGTGTCGTATGAAAATTTAAAACTCAAAAAAATAGTACTTCCATTCATGATATCAACATGAAATTTTGAAAGCAGCTTGATATTGAGGTTAATAAAAGCGGAGAATTCTAAAATCTTAACTATTATAGTCGGAATAGAAACTCATCTCCTGGTGGCTGGACCAATTTCGAAAGAATCTAGATTTGTAGAAAATTAAATTCTAAGAATATTTCAAGAATGCGACATTTCTCTACGAATGATAAAAAAAGTTACATGGGAAAAATAAATCGAAATTTTACTCAACGTATGAAAATTAAAAACTCAAAAAAATAATACTTCCATTCATGATATCAACATGAAATTTTGAATGCAGCTTGATATTGAGGTTAATAAAAGCGGAGAATTCTAAAATCTTAACTATTATAGTCGGAATAGAAACTCATCTCCTGGTGGCTGGACCAATTTCGAAAGAATCTAGATTTGTAGAAAATTAAATTCTAAGAATATTTCTAGAATGCGACATTTCTCTACGAATGATAAAAAAAGTTACATGGGAAAAATAAATCGAAATTGTACTCAACGTATGAAAATTAAAAACTCAAAAAAATAGTACTTCCATTCATGATATCAACATGAAATTTTGAATGCAGCTTGATATTGAGGTTAATAAAAGCGGAGAATTCTAAAATCTTAACTATTATAGTCTGAATAGAAACTCATCTCCTGGTGGCTGGACCAATTTCGAAAGAATCTAGATTTGTAGAAAATTAAATTCTAAGAATATTTCTAGAATGCGACATTTCTCTACGAATGATAAAAAAAGTAACATGGGAAAAATTAATCGAAATTGTACATAACGCTAAATCGAACTAACGAATGGATTGTGTCGTATGAAAATTTAAAACTCAAAAAAATAGTACTTCCATTCATGATATCAACATGAAATATTGAATGCAGCTTGATATTAAGGTTAATAAAAGCGGAGAATTCTAAACTTTTAACTATTATAGTCGGAATAGTAACTCATCTCCTGGTGGCTGGACCAATTTCGAAAGAATCTAGATTTGTAGAAAATTAAATTCTTAGAACTTTTCTAGAATGCGACATTTCTCTACGAATGATAAAAAAAAGTTACATGGGAAAAATTAATCGAAATTGTACATAACGCTAAATCGAACTAACGAATGGATTGTGTCGTATGAAAATTTAAAACTCAAAAAAATAGTACTTCCATTCATGATATCAACATGAAATTTTGAATGCAGCTTGATATTGAGGTTAATAAAAGCGGAGAATTCTAAAATCTTAACTATTATAGTCGGAATAGAAACTCATCTCCTGGTGGCTGGACCAATTTCGAAAGAATCTAGATTTGTAGAAAATTAAATTCTAAGAATATTTCTAGAATGCGACATTTCTCTACGAATGATAAAAAAAGTTACATGGGAAAAATAAATCGAAATTGTACTCAACGTATGAAAATTAAAAACTCAAAAAAATAGTACTTCCATTCATGATATCAACATGAAATTTTGAATGCAGCTTGATATTGAGGTTAATAAAAGCGGAGAATTCTAAAATCTTAACTATTATAGTCGGAATAGAAACTCATCTCCTGGTGGCTGGACCAATTTCGAAAGAATCTAGATTTGTAGAAAATTAAATTCTAAGAATATTTCTAGAATGCGACATTTCTCTACGAATGATAAAAAAAGTAACATGGGAATAATTAATCGAAATTGTACATAACGCTAAATCGAACTAACGAATGGATTGTGTCGTATGAAAATTTAAAACTCAAAAAAATAGTACTTCCATTCATGATATCAACATGAAATTTTGAATGCAGCTTGATATTGAGGTTAATAAAAGCGGAGAATTCTAAAATCTTAACTATTATAGTCGGAATAGAAACTCATCTCCTGGTGGCTGGACCAATTTCGAAAGAATCTAGATTTGTAGAAAATTAAATTCTAAGAATATTTCTAGAATGCGACATTTCTCTACGAATGATAAAAAAAGTTACATGGGAAAAATAAATCGAAATTGTACTCAACGTATGAAAATTAAAAACTCAAAAAAATAGTACTTCCATTCATGATATCAACATGAAATTTTGAATGCAGCTTGATATTGAGGTTAATAAAAGCGGAGAATTCTAAAATCTTAACTATTATAGTCGGAATAGAAACTCATCTCCTGGTGGCTGGACCAATTTCGAAAGAATCTAGATTTGTAGAAAATTAAATTCTAAGAATATTTCTAGAATGCGACATTTCTCTACGAATGATAAAAAAAGTAACATGGGAAAAATTAATCGAAATTGTACATAACGCTAAATCGAACTAATGAATGGATTGTGTCGTATGAAAATTTAAAACTCAAAAAATAGTACTTCCATTCATGATATCAACATGAAATTTTGAATGCAGCTTGATATTGAGGTTAATAAAAGTGGAGAATTCTAAAATCTTAACTATTACAGTCGGAATAGAAACTCATCTCCTGGTGGCTGGACCAATTTCGAAAGAATCTAGATTTGTAGAAAATTAAATTCTAAGAATATTTCTAGAATGCGACATTTCTCTACGAATGATAAAAAAAGTTACATGGGAAAAATTAATCGAAATTGTACTCAACGTATGAAAATTAAAAACTCAAAAAAATAGTACTTCCATTCATGATATCAACATGAAATTTTGAATGCAGCTTGATATTGAGGTTAATAAAAGCGGAGAATTCTAAAATCTTAACTATTATAGTCGGAATAGAAACTCATCTCCTGGTGGCTGGACCAATTTCGAAAGAATGTAGATTTGTAGAAAATTAAATTGTAAGAACTTTTCTAGAATGCGACATTTTTCTACGAATGATAAAAAAAAAGTTACATAGGAAAAATTAATTGAAATTGTACATAACGCTAAATCGATTTAATGAATGGTTTGTGTCGTATGAAAATTTAAAACTCAAAAAAATAGTACTTCCATTCATGATATCAACATGAAATTTTGAATGCAGCTTGATATTGAGGTTAATAAAAGTGGAGAATTCTAAAATCTTAACTATTATAGTCGGAATAGAAACTCATCTCCTGGTGGCTGGACCAATTTCGAAAGAATGTAGATTTGTAGACAATTAAATTCTAAGAACTTTTCTAGAATGCGACATTTCTCTACGAATGATAAAAAAAAGAAGTAACATGGGAAAAATTAATCGAAATTGTACATAACGCTAAATCGATCTAACGAATGGATTGTGTCGTATGAAAATTTAAAACTCAAAAAAATGGTACCTTCCATTCATGATATCAACATGAAATTTTGAATGCAGCTTGATATTGAGGTTAATAAAAGCGGAGAATTCTAAAATCTTAACTATTATAGTCGGAATAGAAACTCATCTCCTGGTGGCTGGACCAATTTCGAAAGAATCTAGATTTGTAGAAAATTAAATTCTAAGAATATTTCTAGAATGCGACATTTCTCTACGAATGATAAAAAAAGTTACATGGGAAAAATAAATCGAAATTGTACTCAACGTATGCAAATTAAAAACTCAAAAAAATAGTACTTCCATTCATGATATCAACATGAAATTTTGAATGCAGCTTGATATTGAGGTTAATAAAAGTGGAGAATTCTAAAATCTTAACTATTATAGTCGGAATAGAAACTCATCTCCTGGTGGCTGGACCAATTTCGAAAGAATCTAGATTTGTAGAAAATTAAATTCTAAGAATATTTCTAGAATGCGACATTTCTCTACGAATGATAAAAAAAGTAACATGGGAAAAATTAATCGAAATTGTACATAACGCTAAATCGAACTAATGAATGGATTGTGTCGTATGAAAATTTAAAACTCAAAAAATAGTACTTCCATTCATGATATCAACATGAAATTTTGAATGCAGCTTGATATTGAGGTTAATAAAAGTGGAGAATTCTAAAATCTTAACTATTACTGTCGGAATAGAAACTCATCTCCTGGTGGCTGGACCAATTTCGAAAGAATCTAGATTTGTAGAAAATTAAATTCTAAGAATATTTCTAAAATGCGACATTTCTCTACGAATGATAAAAAAAGTTACATGGGAAAAATAAATCGAAATTGTACTCAACGTATGAAAATTAAAAACTCAAAAAAATAGTACTTCCATTCATGATATCAACATGAAATTTTGAATGCAGCTTGATATTGAGGTTAATAAAAGCGGAGAATTCTAAAATCTTAACTATTATAGTCGGAATAGAAACTCATCTCCTGGTGGCTGGACCAATTTCGAAAGAATCTAGATTTGTAGAAAATTAAATTCTAAGAATATTTCTAGAATGCGACATTTCTCTACGAATGATAAAAAAAGTAACATGGGAAAAATAAATCGAAATTGTACTCAACGTATGAAAATTAAAAACTCAAAAAATAGTACTTCCATTCATGATATCAACATGAAATTTTGAATGCAGCTTGATATTGAGGTTAATAAAAGCGGAGAATTCTAAAATCTTCACTATTATAGTCGGAATAGAAACTCATCTCCTGGTGGCTGGACCAATTTCGAAAGAATCTAGAATTGTAGAAAATTAAATTCTAAGAATATTTCTAGAATGCGACATTTCTCTACGAATGATAAAAAAAGTAACATGGGAAAAATTAATCGAAATTGTACATAACGCTAAATCGAACTAACGAATGGATTGTGTCGTATGAAAATTTAAAACTCAAAAAAATAGTACTTCCATTCATGATATCAACATGAAATTTTGAATGCAGCTTGATATTGAGGTTAATAAAAGCGGAGAATTCTAAAATCTTAACTATTATAGTCGGAATAGAAACTCATCTCCTGGTGGCTGGACCAATTTCGAAAGAATCTAGATTTGTAGAAAATTAAATTCTAAGGACTTTTCTAGAATGCGACATTTCTCTACGAATGATAAAAAAAGTTACATGGGAAAAATAAATCGAAATTGTACTCAACGTATGAAAATTTAAAACTCAAAAAAATAGTACTTCCATTCATGATATCAACATGAAATTTTGAATGCAGCTTGATATTGAGGTTAATAAAAGCGGAGAATTCTAAAATCTTAACTATTATAGTCGGAATAGAAACTCATCTCCTGGTGGCTGGACCAATTTCGAAAGAATCTTGATTTGTAGAAAATTAAATTCTAAGAATATTTCTAGAATGCGACATTTCTCTACGAATAATAAAAAAAGTTACATGGGAAAAATTAATCGAAATTGTACATAACGCTAAATCGAACTAATGAATGGATTGTGTCGTATGAAAATTTAAAACTCAAAAAATAGTACTTCCATTCATGATATCAACATGAAATTTTGAATGCAGCTTGATATTGAGGTTAATAAAAGTGGAGAATTCTAAAATCTTAACTATTACAGTCGGAATAGAAACTCATCTCCTGGTGGCTGGACCAATTTCGAAAGAATCTAGATTTGTAGAAAATTAAATTCTAAGAATATTTCTAGAATGCGACATTTCTCTACGAATGATAAAAAAAGTTACATGGGAAAAATTAATTGAAATTGTACATAACGCTAAATCGATTTAATGAATGGTTTGTGTCGTATGAAAATTTAAAACTCAAAAAAATAGTACTTCCATTCATGATATCAACATGAAATTTTGAATGCAGCTTGATATTGAGGTTAATAAAAGTGGAGAATTCTAAAATCTTAACTATTATAGTCGGAATAGAAACTCATCTCCTGGTGGCTGGACCAATTTCGAAAGAATGTAGATTTGTAGAAAATTAAATTCTAAGAACTTTTCTAGAATACGACATTTCTCTAATAATGATGAAAAAAAGTTACATGGGAAAAATTAATCGAAATTGTACATAACGTATGAAAATTTGAAACTCAAAAAAATAGTACTTCCATTCAAGATATCAACATGAAATTTTGAATGCAGCTTGATATTGAGGTTAATAAAAGCGGAGAATTCTAAAATCTTAACTATTATAGTCGGAATAGAAACTCATCTCCTGGTGGCTGGACCAATTTCGAAAAAATCTAGATTTGTAGAAAATTAAATTGTAAGAACTTTTCTAGAATGCGACATTTCTCTACGAATGATAAAAAAAAGAAGTTACATGGGAAAAATTAATCGAAATTGTACCTAACGCTAAATCGAACTAACGAATGGATTGTGTCGTATGAAAATTTAAAACTAAAAAAAAAATACTTCCATTCATGATATCAACATGAAATTTTGAATGCAGCTTGATATTGAGGTTAAAAAAAGCGAAGAATTCTAAAATCTTAACTATTATAGTCGGAATAGAAACTCATCTCCTGGTGGCTGGACCAATTTCGAAAAAATCTAGATTTGTAGAAAATTAAATTGTAAGAACTTTTCTAGAATGCGACATTTCTCTACGAATGATAAAAAAAAGAAGTTACATGGGAAAAATTAATCGAAATTGTACCTAACGCTAAATCGAACTAACGAATGGATTGTGTCGTATGAAAATTTAAAACTCAAAAAAATAGTACCTTCCATTCATGATATCAACATGAAATTTAGAATGCAGCTTGATATTGAGGTTAATAAAAGCGGAGAATTCTAAAATCTTAACTATTATAGTCGGAATAGAAACTCATCTCCTGGTGGCTGGACCAATTTCGAAAGAATCTAGATTTGTAGAAAATTAAATTCAAAGAACTTTTCTAGAATGCGACATTTCTCTACGAATGATAAAAAAAGTAACATGGGAAAAATTAATCGAAATTGTACATAACGCTAAATCGAACTAACGAATGGATTGTGTCGTATGAAAATTTAAAACTCAAAAAAATAGTACTTCCATTCATGATATCAACATGAAATTTTGAATGCAGCTTGATATTGAGGTTATTAAAAGCGGGTAATTCTAAAATCTTAACTATTATTGTCGGAATAGAAACTCATCTCCTGGTGGCTGGACCAAATTCGAAAGAATCTAGATTTGTAGAAAATTAAATTCTAAGAACTTTTTTAGAATGCGACATTTCTCTACGAATGATAAAAAAAGTTACATGAGAAAAATTAATCGAAATTGTACATAACGCTAAATCGAACTAATGAATGGATTGCGTCGTATGAAAATGTAAAACTCAAAAAATAATACTTCCAGTCATGATATCAACATGAAATTTTGAATGCAGCTTGATATTGAGGTTAATAAAAGCGGAGAATTCTAAAATCTTAATTATTATTGTCGGAATAGAAACTCATCTCCTGGTGGCTGGACCAATTACGAAAGAACCTGGATTTGTAGAAAATTAAATTGTAAGAACTTTTCTAGAATGCGACATTTCTCTACGAATGATAAAAAAAAAGTTACATGGGCAACAATTTTTTGAAATTGTACATAACGCTAAATTGAACTAATGCTTGAAACAGACGTGCGGTATTTCCGCATGCGGATACGCAAGCGGAAACGCAAGTTACCTACATGCGCGTATTTTTCTTAAGACATTGCGTTTTTATTTTTGAGTAGAGTTTTTAATAAACAAATACAATTTGTTTTGGAATTTCTGTCAAAATATTGAAAAGCCGTCGTGATGTTAATATTAATTCATGTTATTTTTTTTTTGTTATGTAGTCAACACTGCTGCGATGCGTTTTTTTAGAAATAGAGACAACTTGCGGAAAAACGCAGCCTATGCGGAATACATGTATTTCATTTCATTTAAAGTAGTGTATTCTAATTTAAACGCACACGTTTTTCCGCACGTCTGTTTCCAGCATAACGATTGGATTATGTGGTATTAAAATTTAAAACTCAAAAAAATAGTACTTCTATTCATGATATCAACATGAAATTTTGAATGCAGCTTGATATTGAGGTTAATAAAAGCGGAGAATTCTAAAATCTTAACTATTATAGTCGGAATAGAAACTCATCTCCTGGTGGCTGGACCAATTGCGAAAGAATCTGGATTTGTAGAAAATTAAATTCTAAGAACTTTTCTAGAATGCGACATTTCTCTACGAATGATAAAAAAAAAGTTACATGGGAAAAATTAATCGAAATTGTACATAACGCTAGATCGAACTAACGAATGGATTGTGGCGTATGAAAATTTAAAACTCAAAAAAATAGTACTTCCATTAATGATATCAACATGAAATTTTGAATGCAGCTTGATTTTGAGGTTAATAATAGCAGAGAACTCTAAAATCTTAACTATTATAGTCGGAATAGAAACTCATCTCCTGGTGGCTGGATCAATTTCGAAAGAATCTAGATTTGTAGAAAATTAAATTGTAAGAACTTTTCTAGAATGCGACATTTCTCTACGAATGATAAAAAAAGTTAAATGGGAAAATTAATCGAAATTGTACATAACGCCAAATCGAACTAACGAATGGATTGTGTCGTATGAAAATTTAAAACTCAAAAAAATAGTACTTCCATTCATGATATCAACATAAAATTTTGAATGCAGCTTGATATTGAGGTTAATAAAAGCAGAAAATTCTAAAATATTAACTATTATATTCGGAATAAAAACTCATCTCCTGGTGGCTGGACCAATTTCGAAAGAATCTAGATTTGTAGAAAATTAAATTCTAAGAACTTTTCTAGAATGCGACATTTCTCTACGAATGATAAAAAAAAGTTATATGGGAAAAATTAATCGAAATTATACATAACGCTTAATCGAACTAACGAATAGATTGTGTCGTATGAAAATTTAAAACTCAAAAAAATAGTACTTCCATTCATGATATCAACATGAAATTTTGAATGCAGCTTGATATTGAGGTTAATAAAAGCGGAGAATTCTAAACTTTTAACTATTATAGTCGGAATAGAAACTCATCTCCTGGTTGCTGGACCAATTTCGAAAGAATCTAGATTTGTAGAAAATTAAATTCTTAGAACTTTTATAGAATGCGACATTTCTCTACGAATGATAAAAAAAAGTTACATGGGAAAAATTAATCGAAATTATACATAACGCTAAATCGAACTAACGAATGGATTGTGTCGTATGAAAATTTAAAACTCAAAAAATAGTACTTCCATTCATGATATCAACATGAAATTTTGAATGCAGCTTGATATTGAGGTTAATAAAAGTGGAGAATTCTAAAATTTTAACTATTACAGTCGGAATAGAAACTCATCTCCTGGTGGCTGGACCAATTTCGAAAGAATCTAGATTTGTAGAAAATTAAATTCTAAGAACTTTTCTAGAATGCGACATTTCTCTACGAATGATAAAAAAGTTACATGGGAAAAATAAATCGAAATTGTACTCAACGTATGAAAATTAAAAACTCAAAAAAATAGTACTTCCATTCATGATATCAACATGAAATTTTGAATGCAGCTTGATATTGAGGTTAATAAAAGCGGAGAATTCTAAAATCTTAACTATTATAGTCGGAATAGAAACTCATCTCCTGGTGGCTGGACCAATTTCGAAAAAATCTAGATTTGTAGAAAATTAAATTCTAAGAATATTTCTAGAATTCGACATTTCTCTACGAATGATAAAAAAAGTAACATGGGAAAAATTAATCGAAATTGTACATAACGCTAAATCGAACTAATGAATGGATTGTGTCGTATGAAAATTTAAAACTCAAAAAATAGTACTTCCATTCATGATATCAACATGAAATTTTGAATGCAGCTTGATATTGAGGTTAATAAAAGTGGAGAATTCTAAAATCTTAACTATTACAGTCGGAATAGAAACTCATCTCCTGGTGGCTGGACCAATTTCGAAAGAATCTAGATTTGTAGAAAATTAAATTCTAAGAATATTTCTAGAATGCGACATTTCTCTAAGAATGACAAAAAAAGTTACATGGGAAAAATTAATTGAAATTGTACATAACGCTAAATCGATTTAATGAATGGTTTGTGTCGTATGAAAATTTAAAACTCAAAAAAATAGTACTTCCATTCATGATATCAACATGAAATTTTGAATGCAGCTTGATATTGAGGTTTATAAAAGCGGAGAATTCTAAAATCTTAACTATTATAGTCGGAATAGAAACTCATCTCCTGGTGGCTGGACCAATTTCGAAAGAATCTAGATTTGTAGAAAATTAAATTCTAAGAACTTTTCTAGAATGCGACATTTCTCTACGAATGATAAAAAAAGTAACATGGGAAAAATTAATCGAAATTGTACATAACGCTAAATCGAACTAATGAATGGATTGTGTCGTATGAAAATTTAAAACTCAAAAAATAGTACTTCCATTCATGATATCAACATGAAATTTTGAATGCAGCTTGATATTGAGGTTAATAAAAGTGGAGAATTCTAAAATCTTAACTATTACAGTCGGAATAGAAACTCATCTCCTGGTGGCTGGACCAATTTCGAAAGAATCTAGATTTGTAGAAAATTAAATTCTAAGAATATTTCTAGAATGCGACATTTCTCTACGAATGATAAAAAAAGTTACATGGGAAAAATTAATTGAAATTGTACATAACGCTAAATCGATTTAATGAATGGTTTGTGTCGTATGAAAATTTAAAACTCAAAAAAATAGTACTTCCATTCATGATATCAACATGAAATTTTGAATGCAGCTTGATATTGAGGTTAATAAAAGCGGAGAATTCTAAAATCTTAACTATTATAGTCGGAATAGAAACTCATCTCCTGGTGGCTGGACCAATTTCGAAAGAATCTAGATTTGTAGAAAATTAAATTCTAAGAATATTTCTAGAATGCGACATTTCTCTACGAATGATAAAAAAAGTAACATGGGAAAAATTAATCGAAATTGTACATAACGCTAAATCGAACTAATGAATGGATTGTGTCGTATGAAAATTTAAAACTCAAAAAATAGTACTTCCATTCATGATATCAACATGAAATTTTGAATGCAGCTTGATATTGAGGTTAATAAAAGTGGAGAATTCTAAAATTTTAACTATTACAGTCGGAATAGAAACTCATCTCCTGGTGGCTGGACCAATTTCGAAAGAATCTAGATTTGTAGAAAATTAAATTCTAAGAATATTTTTAGAATGCGACATTTCTCTACGAATGATAAAAAAAGTTACATGGGAAAAATTAATTGAAATTGTACATAACGCTAAATCGATTTCATGAATGGTTTGTGTCGTATGAAAATTTAAAACTCAAAAAAATAGTACTTCCATTCATGATATCAACATGAAATTTTGAATGCAGCTTGATATTGAGGTTAATAAAAGTGGAGAATTCTAAAATCTTAACTATTATAGTCGGAATAGAAACTCATCTCCTGGTGGCTGGACCAATTTCGAAAGAATGTAGATTTGTAGAAAATTAAATTCTAAGAACTTTTCTAGAATACGACATTTCTCTAATAATGATGAAAAAAAGTTACATGGGAAAAATTAATCGAAATTGTACATAACGTATGAAAATTTAAAACTCAAAAAAATAGTACTTCCATTCAAGATATCAACATGAAATTTTGAATGCAGCTTGATATTGAGGTTAATAAAAGCGGAGAATTCTAAAATCTTAACTATTATAGTCGGAGTAGAAACTCATCTCCTGGTGGCTGGACCAATTTCGAAAGAATCTAGATTTGTAGAAAATTAAATTCTAAGAACTTTTCTAGAATGCGACATTTCTGTACGAATGATAAAAAAAAGTTACATGGGAAAAATTAATCGAAATTGTACATAACGCTTTCTCAAACTAACGAATGGATTGTGTCGTATGAAAATTTAAAACTCAAAAAAATAGTACTTCCATTCATGATATCAACATGAAATTTTGAATGCAGCTTGATATTGAGGTTAAAAAAAGCGAAGAATTCTAAAATCTTAACTATTATAGTCGGAATAGAAACTCATCTCCTGGTGGCTGGACCAATTTCGAAAGAATCTAGATTTGTAGAAAATTAAATTCTAAGAATATTTCTAGAATGCGACATTTCTCTACGAATGATAAAAAAAGTAACATGGGAAAAATTAATCGAAATTGTACATAACGCTAAATCGAACTAATGAATGGATTGTGTCGTATGAAAATTTAAAACTCAAAAAATAGTACTTCCATTCATGATATCAACATGAAATTTTGAATGCAGCTTGATATTGAGGTTAATAAAAGTGGAGAATTCTAAAATCTTAACTATTACAGTCGGAATAGAAACTCATCTCCTGGTGGCTGGACCAATTTCGAAAGAATCTAGATTTGTAGAAAATTAAATTCTAAGAACTTTTCTAGAATGCGACATTTCTCTACGAATGATAAAAAAAGTTACATGGGAAAAATAAATCGAAATTGTACTTAACGTATGAAAATTAAAAACTCAAAAAAATAGTACTTCCATTCATGATATCAACATGAAATTTTGAATGCAGCTTGATATTGAGGTTAATAAAAGCGGAGAATTCTAAAATCTTAACTATTATAGTCGGAATAGAAACTCATCTCCTGGTGGCTGGACCAATTTCGAAAGAATCTAGATTTGTAGAAAATTAAATTCTAAGAACTTTTCTAGAATGCGACATTTCTCTACGAATGATAAAAAAAGTAACATGGGAAAAATTAATCGAAATTGTACATAACGCTAAATCGAACTAATGAATGGATTGTGTCGTATGAAAATTTAAAACTCAAAAAATAGTACTTCCATTCATGATATCAACATGAAATTTTGAATGCAGCTTGATATTGAGGTTAATAAAAGTGGAGAATTCTAAAATCTTAACTATTACAGTCGGAATAGAAACTCATCTCCTGGTGGCTGGACCAATTTCGAAAGAATCTAGATTTGTAGAAAATTAAATTCTAAGAATATTTCTAGAATGCGACATTTCTCTACGAATGATAAAAAAAAGTTACATGGGAAAAATTAATTGAAATTGTACATAACGCTAAATCGATTTAATGAATGGTTTGTGTCGTATGAAAATTTAAAACTCAAAAAAATAGTACTTCCATTCATGATATCAACATGAAATTTTGAATGCAGCTTGATATTGAGGTTAATAAAAGCGGAGAATTCTAAAATCTTAACTATTATAGTCGGAATAGAAACTCATCTCCTGGTGGCTGGACCAATTTCGAAAGAATCTAGATTTGTAGAAAATTAAATTCTAAGAATATTTCTAGAATGCGACATTTCTCTACGAATGATAAAAAAAGTAACATGGGAAAAATTAATCGAAATTGTACATAACGCTAAATCGAACTAATGAATGGATTGTGTCGTATGAAAATTTAAAACTCAAAAAATAGTACTTCCATTCATGATATCAACATGAAATTTTGAATGCAGCTTGATATTGAGGTTAATAAAAGTGGAGAATTCTAAAATCTTAACTATTACAGTCGGAATAGAAACTCATCTCCTGGTGGCTGGACCAATTTCGAAAGAATCTAGATTTGTAGAAAATTAAATTCTAAGAATATTTCTAGAATGCGACATTTCTCTACGAATGATAAAAAAAGTTACATGGGAAAAATTAATTGAAATTGTACATAACGCTAAATCGATTTAATGAATGGTTTGTGTCGTATGAAAATTTAAAACTCAAAAAAATAGTACTTCCATTCATGATATCAACATGAAATTTTGAATGCAGCTTGATATTGAGGTTAATAAAAGCGGAGAATTCTAAAATCTTAACTATTATAGTCGGAATAGAAACTCATCTCCTGGTGGCTGGACCAATTTCGAAAGAATCTAGATTTGTAGAAAATTAAATTCTAAGAATATTTCTAGAATGCGACATTTCTCTACGAATGATAAAAAAAGTAACATGGGAAAAATTAATCGAAATTGTACATAACGCTAAATCGAACTAATGAATGGATTGTGTCGTATGAAAATTTAAAACTCAAAAAATAGTACTTCCATTCATGATATCAACATGAAATTTTGAATGCAGCTTGGTATTGAGGTTAATAAAAGTGGAGAATTCTAAAATTTTAACTATTACAGTCGGAATAGAAACTCATCTCCTGGTGGCTGGACCAATTTCGAAAGAATCTAGATTTGTAGAAAATTAAATTCTAAGAATATTTTTAGAATGCGACATTTCTCTACGAATGATAAAAAAAGTTACATGGGAAAAATTAATTGAAATTGTACATAACGCTAAATCGATTTAATGAATGGTTTGTGTCGTATGAAAATTTAAAACTCAAAAAAATAGTACTTCCATTCATGATATCAACATGAAATTTTGAATGCAGCTTGATATTGAGGTTAATAAAAGTGGAGAATTCTAAAATCTTAACTATTATAGTCGGAATAGAAACTCATCTCCTGGTGGCTGGACCAATTTCGAAAGAATGTAGATTTGTAGAAAATTAAATTCTAAGAACTTTTCTAGAATACGACATTTCTCTAATAATGATGAAAAAAGTTACATGGGAAAAATTAATCGAAATTGTACATAACGTATGAAAATTTAAAACTCAAAAAAATAGTACTTCCATTCAAGATATCAACATGAAATTTTGAATGCAGCTTGATATTGAGGTTAATAAAAGCGGAGAATTCTAAAATCTTAACTATTATAGTCGGAATAGAAACTCATCTCCTGGTGGCTGGACCAATTTCGAAAGAATCTAGATTTGTAGAAAATTAAATTCTAAGAACTTTTCTAGAATGCGACATTTCTCTACGAATGATAAAAAAAGTAACATGGGAAAAATTAATCGAAATTGTACATAACGCTAAATCGAACTAACGAATGGATTGTGTCGTACGAAAATTTAAAACTCAAAAAATAGTACTTCCATTCAAGATATCAACATGAAATTTTGAATGCAGCTTGATATTGAGGTTAATAAAAGCGGAGAATTCTAAAATCTTAACTATTATAGTCGGAATAGAAACTCATCTCCTGGTGGCTGGACCAATTTCGAAAGAATCTAGATTTGTAGAAAATTAAATTCTAAGAACTTTTCTAGAATGCGACATTTCTGTACGAATGATAAAAAAAAGTTACATGGGAAAAATTAATCGAAATTGTACATAACGCTTTCTCAAACTAACGAATGGATTGTGTCGTATGAAAATTTAAAACTCAAAAAAATAGTACTTCCATTCATGATATCAACATGAAATTTTGAATGCAGCTTGATATTGAGGTTAAAAAAAGCGAAGAATTCTAAAATCTTAACTATTATAGTCGGAATAGAAACTCATCTCCTGGTGGCTGGACCAATTTCGAAAGAATCTAGATTTGTAGAAAATTAAATTCTAAGAATATTTCTAGAATGCGACATTTCTCTACGAATGATAAAAAAAGTAACATGGGAAAAATTAATCGAAATTGTACATAACGCTAAATCGAACTAATGAATGGATTGTGTCGTATGAAAATTTAAAACTCAAAAAATAGTACTTCCATTCATGATATCAACATGAAATTTTGAATGCAGCTTGATATTGAGGTTAATAAAAGTGGAGAATTCTAAAATCTTAACTATTACAGTCGGAATAGAAACTCATCTCCTGGTGGCTGGACCAATTTCGAAAGAATCTAGATTTGTAGAAAATTAAATTCTAAGAACTTTTCTAGAATGCGACATTTCTCTACGAATGATAAAAAAAGTTACATGGGAAAAATAAATCGAAATTGTACTCAACGTATGAAAATTAAAAACTCAAAAAAATAGTACTTCCATTCATGATATCAACATGAAATTTTGAATGCAGCTTGATATTGAGGTTAATAAAAGCGGAGAATTCTAAAATCTTAACTATTATAGTCGGAATAGAAACTCATCTCCTGGTGGCTGGACCAATTTCGAAAGAATCTAGATTTGTAGAAAATTAAATTCTAAGAACTTTTCTAGAATGCGACATTTCTCTACGAATGATAAAAAAAGTAACATGGGAAAAATTAATCGAAATTGTACATAACGCTAAATCGAACTAATGAATGGATTGTGTCGTATGAAAATTTAAAACTCAAAAAATAGTACTTCCATTCATGATATCAACATGAAATTTTGAATGCAGCTTGATATTGAGGTTAATAAAAGTGGAGAATTCTAAAATCTTAACTATTACAGTCGGAATAGAAACTCATCTCCTGGTGGCTGGACCAATTTCGAAAGAATCTAGATTTGTAGAAAATTAAATTCTAAGAATATTTCTAGAATGCGACATTTCTCTACGAATGATAAAAAAAAGTTACATGGGAAAAATTAATTGAAATTGTACATAACCTAAATCGATTTAATGAATGGTTTGTGTCGTATGAAAATTTAAAACTCAAAAAAATAGTACTTCCATTCATGATATCAACATGAAATTTTGAATGCAGCTTGATATTGAGGTTAATAAAAGCGGAGAATTCTAAAATCTTAACTATTATAGTCGGAATAGAAACTCATCTCCTGGTGGCTGGACCAATTTCGAAAGAATCTAGATTTGTAGAAAATTAAATTCTAAGAATATTTCTAGAAGGCGACATTTCTCTACGAATGATAAAAAAAGTAACATGGGAAAAATTAATCGAAATTGTACATAACGCTAAATCGAACTAATGAATGGATTGTGTCGTATGAAAATTTAAAACTCAAAAAATAGTACTTCCATTCATGATATCAACATGAAATTTTGAATGCAGCTTGATATTGAGGTTAATAAAAGTGGAGAATTCTAAAATCTTAACTATTACAGTCGGAATAGAAACTCATCTCCTGGTGGCTGGACCAATTTCGAAAGAATCTAGATTTGTAGAAAATTAAATTCTAAGAATATTTCTGGAATGCGACATTTCTCTACGAATGATAAAAAAAGTTACATGGGAAAAATTAATTGAAATTGTACATAACGCTAAATCGATTTAATGAATGGTTTGTGTCGTATGAAAATTTAAAACTCAAAAAAATAGTACTTCCATTCATGATATCAACATGAAATTTTGAATGCAGCTTGATATTGAGGTTAATAAAAGTGGAGAATTCTAAAATCTTAACTATTATAGTCGGAATAGAAACTCATCTCCTGGTGGCTGAACCAATTTCGAAAGAATGTAGATTTGTAGAAAATTAAATTCTAAGAACTTTTCTAGAATACGACATTTCTCTAATAATGATGAAAAAAAGTTACATGGGAAAAATTAATCGAAATTGTACATAACGTATGAAAATTTAAAACTCAAAAAAATAGTACTTCCATTCAAGATATCAACATGAAATTTTGAATGCAGCTTGATATTGAGGTTAATAAAAGCGGAGAATTCTAAAATCTTAACTATTATAGTCGGAGTAGAAACTCATCTCCTGGTGGCTGGACCAATTTCGAAAGAATCTAGATTTGTAGAAAATTAAATTCTTAGAACTTTTCTAGAATGCGACATTTCTGTACGAATGATAAAAAAAAGTTACATGGGAAAAATTAATCGAAATTGTACATAACGCTTTCTCAAACTAACGAATGGATTGTGTCGTATGAAAATTTAAAACTCAAAAAAATAGTACTTCCATTCATGATATCAACATGAAATTTTGAATGCAGCTTGATATTGAGGTTAAAAAAAGCGAAGAATTCTAAAATCTTAACTATTATAGTCGGAATAGAAACTCATCTCCTGGTGGCTGGACCAATTTCGAAAGAATCTAGATTTGTAGAAAATTAAATTCTAAGAATATTTCTAGAATGCGACATTTCTCTACGAATGATAAAAAAAGTAACATGGGAAAAATTAATCGAAATTGTACATAACGCTTAATCGAACTAATGAATGGATTGTGTCGTATGAAAATTTAAAACTCAAAAAATAGTACTTCCATTCATGATATCAACATGAAATTTTGAATGCAGCTTGATATTGAGGTTAATAAAAGTGGAGAATTCTAAAATCTTAACTATTACAGTCGGAATAGAAACTCATCTCCTGGTGGCTGGACCAATTTCGAAAGAATCTAGATTTGTAGAAAATTAAATTCTAAGAATATTTCTAGAATGCGACATTTCTCTACGAATGATAAAAAAAGTTACATGGGAAAAATAAATCGAAATTGTACTCAACGTATGAAAATTAAAAACTCAAAAAAATAGTACTTCCATTCATGATATCAACATGAAATTTTGAATGCAGCTTGATATTGAGGTTAATAAAAGCGGAGAATTCTAAAATCTTAACTATTATAGTCGGAATAGAAACTCATCTCCTGGTGGCTGGACCAATTTCGAAAGAATCTAGATTTGTAGAAAATAAATTCTAAGAACTTTTCTAGAATTCGACATTTCTCTACGAATGATAAAAAAAAAGTTACATGGGAAAAATTAATCGAAAATGTACATAACGCTAAATCGATCTAACGAATGGATTGTGTCGTATGAAAATTTAAAACTCAAAAAATAGTACTTCCATTCATGATATCAACATGAAATTTTGAATGCAGCTTGATATTGAGGTTAATAAAAGCGGAGAATTCTAAAATCTTAACTATTATAGTCGGAATATAAACTCATCTCCTGGTGGCTGGACCAACTTCGAAAGAATCTAGATTTGTAGAAAATTAAATTCTAAGAACTTTTCTAGAATGCGACATTTCTCTACGAATGATAAAAAAAAAGTTACATGGGAAAAATTAATCGAAATTTTACATAACGCTAAATCGAACTAACGAATGGATTGTGTCGTATGAAAATTTAAAACTCAAAAAAATAGTACTTCCATTCATGATATCAACATGAAATTTTGAATGCAGCTTGATATTGAGGTTATTAAAAGCGGATAATTCTAAAATCTTAACTATTATTGTCGGAATAGAAACTCATCTCCTGGAGGCTGGACCAAATTCGAAAGAATTTAGATTTGTAGAAAATTAAATTCTAAGAACTTTTTTAGAATGCGACATTTCTCTACGAATGATAAAAAAAGTTACATGAGAAAAATTAATCGAAATTGTACATAACGCTAAATCGAACTAATGAATGGATTGCGTCGTATGAAAATTTAAAACTCAATAAATAATACTTCCAGTCATGATATCAACATGAAATTTTGAATGCAGCTTGATATTGAGGTTAATAAAAGCGGAGAATTCTAAAATCTTAATTATTATTGTCGGAATAGAAACTCATCTCCTGGTGGCTGGACCAATTTCGAAATAAACTGGATTTGTAGAAAATTAAATTGTAAGAACTTTTCTAGAATGCGACATTTCTCTACGAATGATAAAAAAAAAGTTACATGGGCAAAAAATTTTTGAAATTGTACATAACGCTAAATTGAACTAACGAATGGATTATGTGGTATTAAAATTTAAAACTCAAAAAAATAGTACTTCTATTCATGATATCAACATGAAATTTTGAATGCAGCTTGATATTGAGGTTAATAAAAGCGGAGAATTCTAAAATCTTAACTATTATAGTCGGAATAGAAACTCATCTCCTGGTGGCTGGACCAATTGCGAAAGAATCTGGATTTGTAGAAAATTAAATTCTAAGAACTTTTCTAGAATGCGACATTTCTCTACGAATGATAAAAAAAAAGTTACATGGGAAAAATTAATCGAAATTGTACATAACGCTAGATCGAACTAACGAATGGATTGTGGCGTATGAAAATTTAAAACTCAAAAAAATAGTACTTCCATTAATGATATCAACATGAAATTTTGAATGCAGCTTGATTTTGAGGTTAATAATAGCAGAGAACTCTAAAATCTTAACTATTATAGTCGGAATAGAAACTCATCTCCTGGTGGCTGGACCAATTTCGAAAGAATCTAGATTTGTAGAAAATTAAATTGTAAGAACTTTTCTAGAATGCGACATTTCTCTACGAATGATAAAAAAAAGTTAAATGGGAAAAATTAATCGAAATTGTACATAACGCCAAATCGAACTAACGAATGGATTGTGTCATATGAAAATTTAAAACTCAAAAAAATAGTACATCCATTCATGATATCAACATAAAATTTTGAATGCAGCTTGATATTGAGGTTAATAAAAGCAGAGAATTCTAAAATCTTAACTATTATATTCGGAATAAAAACTCATCTCCTGGTGGCTGGACCAATTTCGAAAGAATCTAGATTTGTAGAAAATTAAATTCTAAGAACTTTTCTAGAATGCGACATTTCTCTACGAATGATAAAAAAAAGTTACATGGGAAAAATTAATCGAAATTATACATAACGCTAAATCGAACTAACGAATGGATTGTGTCGTATGAAAATTTAAAACTCAAAAAAATAGTACTTCCATTCATGATATCAACATGAAATTTTGAATGCAGCTTGATATTGAGGTTAATAAAAGCGGAGAATTCTAAAATCTTAACTATTATAGTCGGAATAGAAACTCATCTCCTGGTTGCTGGACCAATTTCGAAAGTATCTAGATTTGTAGAAAATTAAATTCTTAGAACTTTTATAGAATGCGACATTTCTCTACGAATGATAAAAAAAAGTTACATGGGAAAAATTAATCGAAATTATACATAACGCTAAATCGAACTAACGAATGGATTGTGTCGTATGAAAATTTAAAACTCAAAAAATAGTACTTCCATTCATGATATCAACATGAAATTTTGAATGCAGCTTGATATTGAGGTTAATAAAAGTGGAGAATTCTAAAATCTTAACTATTATAGTCGGAATAGAAACTCATCTCATGGTGGCTGGACCAATTTTGAAAGAATCTAGATTTGTAGAAAATTAAATTCTAAGAACATTTCTAGAATGCGACATTTCTCTACGAATGATAAAAAAAGTTACATGGGAAAAATTATTCGAAATTGTACATAACGCTAAATCGAACTAACGAATGGATTGTGTCGTATGAAAATTTAAAACTCAAAAAAATAGTACTTCCATTCATGATATCAACATGAAATTTTGAATGCAGCTTGATATTGAGGTTAATAAAAGCGGAGAATTCTAAAATCTTAACTATTATAGTCGGAATAGAAACTCATCTCCTGGTGGCTGGACCAATTTCGAAAGAATCTAGATTTGTAGAAAATTAAATTCTAAGAACTTTTCTAGAATGCGACATTTCTCTACGAATGATAAAAAAAGTTACATGGGAAAAATAAATCGAAATTGTACTCAACGTATGAAAATTAAAAACTCAAAAAAATAGTACTTCCATTCATGATATCAACATGAAATTTTGAATGCAGCTTGATATTGAGGTTAATAAAAGCGGAGAATTCTAAAATCTTAACTATTATAGTCGGAATAGAAACTCATCTCCTGGTGGCTGGACCAATTTCGAAAGAATCTAGATTTGTAGAAAATTAAATTCTAAGAATATTTCTAGAATGCGACATTTCTCTACGAATGATAAAAAAAGTAACATGGGAAAAATTAATCGAAATTGTACATAACGCTAAATCGAACTAATGAATGGATTGTGTCGTATGAAAATTTAAAACTCAAAAAATAGTACTTCCATTCATGATATCAACATGAAATTTTGAATGCAGCTTGATATTGAGGTTAATAAAAGTGGAGAATTCTAAAATCTTAACTATTACAGTCGGAATAGAAACTCATCTCCTGGTGGCTGGACCAATTTCGAAAGAATCTAGATTTGTAGAAAATTAAATTCTAAGAACTTTTCTAGAATGCGACATTTCTCTACGAATGATAAAAAAAGTTACATGGGAAAAATAAATCGAAATTGTACTCAACGTATGAAAATTAAAAACTCAAAATAATAGTACTTCCATTCATGATATCAACATGAAATTTTGAATGCAGCTTGATAATGAGGTTAATAAAAGCGGAGAATTCTAAAATCTTAACTATTATAATCGGAATAGAAACTCATCTCCTGGTGGCTGGACCAATTTCGAAAGAATCTAGAATTGTAGAAAATTAAATTCTAAGAATATTTCTAGAATGCGACATTTCTCTACGAATGATAAAAAAAGTAACATGGGAAAAATTAATCGAAATTGTACATAACGCTAAATCGAACTAACGAATGGATTGTGTCGTATGAAAATTTAAAACTCAAAAAAATAGTACTTCCATTCATGATATCAACATGAAATTTTGAATGCAGCTTGATATTGAGGTTAATAAAAGCGGAGAATTCTAAAATCTCCACTATTATAGTCGGAATAGAAACTCATCTCCTGGTGGCTGGACCAATTTCGAAAGAATCTAGATTTGTAGAAAATTAAATTCTAAGGACTTTTCTAGAATTCGACATTTCTCTACGAATGATAAAAAAAATTACATGGGAAAAATAAATTGAAATTGTACTCAACGTATGAAAATTAAAAACTCAAAAAAATAGTACTTCCATTCATGATATCAACATGAAATTTTGAATGCAGCTTGATATTGAGGTTAATAAAAGCGGAGAATTCTAAAATCTTAACTATTATAGTCGGAATAGAAACTCATCTCCTGGTGGCTGGACCAATTTCGAAAGAATCTAGATTTGTAGAAAATTAAATTCTAAGAATATTTCTAGAATGCGACATTTCTCTACGAATGATAAAAAAAGTAACATGGGAAAAATTAATCGAAATTGTACATAACGCTAAATCGAACTAATGAATGGATTGTGTCGTATGAAAATTTAAAACTCAAAAAATAGTACTTCCATTCATGATATCAACATGAAATTTTGAATGCAGCTTGATATTGAGGTTAATAAAAGTGGAGAATTCTAAAATCTTAACTATTACAGTCGGAATAGAAACTCATCTCCTGGTGGCTGGACCAATTTCGAAAGAATCTAGATTTGTAGAAAATTAAATTCTAAGAATATTTCTAGAATGCGACATTTCTCTACGAATGATAAAAAAAGTTACATGGGAAAAATTAATTGAAATTGTACATAACGCTAAATCGATTTAATGAATGGTTTGTGTCGTATGAAAATTTAAAACTCAAAAAAATAGTACTTCCATTCATGATATCAACATGAAATTTTGAATGCAGCTTGATATTGAGGTTAATAAAAGTGGAGAATTCTAAAATCTTAACTATTATAGTCGGAATAGAAACTCATCTCCTGGTGGCTGGACCAATTTCGAAAGAATGTAGATTTGTAGAAAATTAAATTCTAAGAACTTTTCTAGAATACGACATTTCTCTAATAATGATGAAAAAAAGTTACATGGGAAAAATTAATCGAAATTGTACATAACGTATGAAAATTTAAAACTCAAAAAAATAGTACTTCCATTCATGATATCAACATGAAATTTTGAATGCAGCTTGATATTGAGGTTAATAAAAGCGGAGAATTCTAAAGTCTTAACTATTATAGTCGGAGTAGAAACTCATCTCCTGGTGGCTGGACCAATTTCGAAAGAATCTAGATTTGTAGAAAATTAAATTCTAAGAACTTTTCTAGAATGCGACATTTCTGTACGAATGATAAAAAAAAGTTACATGGGAAAAATTAATCGAAATTGTACATAACGCTTTCTCAAACTAACGAATGGATTGTGTCGTATGAAAATTTAAAACTCAAAAAAATAGTACTTCTATTCATGATATCAACATGAAATTTTGAATGCAGCTTGATATTGAGGTTAAAAAAAGCGAAGAATTCTAAAATCTTAACTATTATAGTCGGAATAGAAACTCATCTCCTGGTGGCTGGACCAATTTCGAAAAAATCTAGATTTGTAGAAAATTAAATTGTAAGAACTTTTCTAGAATGCGACATTTCTCTACGAATGATAAAAAAAAGAAGTTACATGGGAAAAATTAATCGAAATTGTACATAACGCTAAATCGATCTAACGAATGGATTGTGTCGTATGAAAATTTAAAACTCAAAAAAATAGTACTTCCATTCATGATATCAACATGAAATTTTGAATGCAGCTTGATATTGAGGTTAATAAAAGCGGAGAATCCTAAAATCTTAACTATTATAGTCAGAATAGAAACTCATCTCCTGGTGGCTGTACCAATTTCGAAAGAATCTAGATTTGTACAATAGAAAATTAAATTCTAAGAACTTTTCTAGAATGCGACATTTCTCTACGAATGATAAAAAAAGGTTACATGGGAAAAATTAATTGAAATTGTACCTAACGCTAAATCGAACTAACGAATGGATTGTGTCGTATGAAAATTTAAAACTCAAAAAAATAGTACCTTCCATTCATGATATCAACATGAAATTTTGAATGCAGCTTGATATTGAGGTTAATAAAAGCGGAGAATTCTAAAATCTTAACTATTATAGTCGGAATAGAAACTCATCTCCTGGTGGCTGGACCAATTTCGAAAGAATCTAGATTTGTAGAAAATTAAATTCAAAGAACTTTTCTAGAATGCGACATTTCTCTACGAATGATAAAAAAAGTAACATGGGAAAAATTAATCGAAATTGTACATAACGCTAAATCGAACTAATGAATGGATTGTGTCGTATGAAAATTTAAAACTCAAAAAAATAGTACTTCCATTCATGATATCAACATGAAATTTTGAATGCAGCTTGATATTGAGGTTAATAAAAGTGGAGGATTTTTAAAATCTTAACTATTACAGTCGGAATAGAAACTCATCTCCTGGTGGCTGGACCAATTTCGAAAGAATCTAGATTTGTAGAAAATTAAATTCTAAGAACTTTTCTAGAATACGACATTTCTCTACGAATGATAAAAAAAGTTACATGGGAAAAATAAATCGAAATTGTACATAACGTATGAAAATTAAAAACTCAAAAAAATAGTACTTCCATTCATGATATCAACATGAAATTTTGAATGCAGCTTGATATTGAGGTTAATAAAAGCGGAGAATTCTAAAATCTTAACTATTATAGTCGGAATAGAAACTCATCTCCTGGTGGCTGGACCAATTTCGAAAGAATCTAGATTTGTAGAAATTTAAATTCTAAGGACTTTTCTAGAATGCGACATTTCTCTACGAATGATAAAAAAAAAGTTACTTGGGAAAAATTAATCGAAATTGTACAAAACGCTAAATCGAACTAACGAATGGATTGTGTCGTATGAAAATTTAAAACTCAAAAAAATAGTACTTCCATTCATGATATCAACATGAAATTTTGAATGCAGCTTGATATTGAGGTTAATAAAAGCGGAGAATTCTAAAATCTTGACTATTATAGTCGGAATAGAAACTCATCTCCTGGTGGCTGGACCAATTTCGAAAGAATCTAGATTTGTAGAAAATTAAATTCTAAGGACTTTTCTAGAATGCGACATTTCTCTACGAATGATAAAAAAAGTTACATGGGAAAAATAAATCGAAATTGTACTCAACGTATGAAAATTAAAAACTCAAAAAAATAGTACTTCCATTCATGATATCAACATGAAATTTTGAATGCAGCTTGATATTGAGGTTAATAAAAGCGGAGAATTCTAAAATCTTAACTATTATAGTCGGAATAGAAACTCATCTCCTGGTGGCTGGACCAATTTCGAAAGAATCTAGATTTGTAGAAAATTAAATTCTAAGAATATTTCTAGAATGCGACATTTCTCTACGAATGATAAAAAAAGTAACATGGGAAAAATTAATCGAAATTGTACATAACGCTAAATCGAACTAATGAATGGATTGTGTCGTATGAAAATTTAAAACTCAAAAAATAGTACTTCCATTCATGATATCAACATGAAATTTTGAATGCAGCTTGATATTGAGGTTAATAAAAGTGGAGAATTCTAAAATCTTAACTATTACAGTCGGAATAGAAACTCATCTCCTGGTGGCTGGACCAATTTCGAAAGAATCTAGATTTGTAGAAAATTAAATTCTAAGAATATTTCTAGAATGCGACATTTCTCTACGAATGATAAAAAAAGTTACATGGGAAAAATTAATTGAAATTGTACATAACGCTAAATCGATTTAATGAATGGTTTGTGTCGTATGAAAATTTAAAACTCAAAAAAATAGTACTTCCATTCATGATATCAACATGAAATTTTGAATGCAGCTTGATATTGAGGTTAATAAAAGTGGAGAATTCTAAAATCTTAACTATTATAGTCGGAATAGAAACTCATCTCCTGGTGGCTGGACCAATTTCGAAAGAATGTAGATTTGTAGAAAATTAAATTCTAAGAACTTTTCTAGAATACGACATTTCTCTACGAATGATGAAAAAAAGTTACATGGGAAAAATTAATCGAAATTGTACATAACGTATGAAAATTTAAAACTCAAAAAAATAGTACTTCCATTCAAGATATCAACATGAAATTTTGAATGCAGCTTGATATTGAGGTTAATAAAAGCGGAGAATTCTAAAATCTTAACTATTATAGTCGGAGTAGAAACTCATCTCCTGGTGGCTGGACCAATTTCGAAAGAATCTAGATTTGTAGAAAATTAAATTCTAAGAACTTTTCTAGAATGCGACATTTCTGTACGAATGATAAAAAAAAGTTACATGGGAAAAATTAATCGAAATTGTACATAACGCTTTCTCAAACTAACGAATGGATTGTGTCGTATGAAAATTTAAAACTCAAAAAAATAGTACTTCCATTCATGATATCAACATGAAATTTTGAATGCAGCTTGATATTGAGGTTAATAAAAGTGGAGAATTCTAAAATCTTAACTATTATAGTCGGAATAGAAACTCATCTCCTGGTGGCTGGACCAATTTCGAAAAAATCTAGATTTGTAGAAAATTAAATTGTAAGAACTTTTCTAGAATGCGACATTTCTCTACGAATGATAAAAAAAAGAAGTTACATGGGAAAAATTAATCGAAATTGTACATAACGCTAAATCGATCTAACGAATGGATTGTGTCGTATGAAAATTTAAAACTCAAAAAAATAGTACTTCCATTCATGATATCAACATGAAATTTTGAATGCAGCTTGATATTGAGGTTAATAAAAAAGGAGAATCCTAAAATCTTAACTATTATAGTCAGAATAGAAACTCATCTCCTGGTGGCTGTACCAATTTCGAAAGAATCTATATTTGTACAATAGAAAATTAAATTCTAAGAACTTTTCTAGAATGCGACATTTCTCTACGAATGATAAAAAAAGGTTACATGGGAAAAATTAATTGAAATTGTACCTAACGCTAAATCGAACTAACGAATGGATTGTGTCGTATGAAAATTTAAAACTCAAAAAAATAGTACCTTCCATTCATGATATCAACATGAAATTTTGAATGCAGCTTGATATTGAGGTTAATAAAAGCGGAGAATTCTAAAATCTTAACTATTATAGTCGGAATAGAAACTCATCTCCTGGTGGCTGGACCAATTTCGAAAGAATCTAGATTTGTAGAAAATTAAATTCAAAGAACTTTTCTAGAATGCGACATTTCTCTACGAATGATAAAAAAAGTTACATGGGAAAAATTAATCGAAATTGTACATAACGCTAAATCGAACTAATGAATGGATTGTGTCGTATGAAAATTTCAAACTCAAAAAAATAGTACTTCCATTCATGATATCAACATGAAATTTTGAATGCAGCTTGATATTGAGGTTAATAAAAGTGGAGGATTTTTAAAATCTTAACTATTACAGTCGGAATAGAAACTCATCTCCTGGTGGCTGGACCAATTTCGAAAGAATCTAGATTTGTAGAAAATTAAATTCTAAGAACTTTTCTAGAATACGACATTTCTCTACGAATGATAAAAAAAGTTACATGGGAAAAATAAATCGAAATTGTACATAACGTATGAAAATTAAAAACTCAAAAAAATAGTACTTCCATTCATGATATCAACATGAAATTTTGAATGCAGCTTGATATTGAGGTTAAAAAAAGCAGAGAATTCTAAAATCTTAACTATTATAGTCGGAATAGAAACTCATCTCCTGGTGGCTGGACCAATTTCGAAAGAATCTAGATTTGTAGAAAATTAAATTCTAAGAACTTTTCTAGAATTCGACATTTCTCTACGAATGATAAAAAAAAAGTTACATGGGAAAATTTTTCGAAAATGTACATAACGCTAAATCGAACTAACGAATGGATTGTGTCGTATGAAAATTTAAAACTCAAAAAAATAGTACTTCCATTCATGATATCAACATGAAATTTTGAATGCAGCTTGATATTGAGGTTAATAAAAGTGGATAATTCTAAAATCTTAACTATTATTGTCGGAATAGAAACTCATCTCCTGGTGGCTGGACCAATTTCGAAAGAACCTGGATTTGTAGAAAATTAAATTGTAAGAACTTTTCTAGAATGCGACATTTCTCTACGAATGATAAAAAAAAAGTTACATGGGCAAATTTTTTTGAAATTGTACATAACGCTAAATTGAACTAACGAATGGATTATGTGGTATTAAAATTTAAAACTCAAAAAAATAGTACTTCTATTCATGATATCAACATGAAATTTTGAATGCAGCTTGATATTGAGGTTAATAAAAGCGGAGAATTCTAAAATCTTAACTATTATAGTCGGAATAGAAACTCATCTCCTGGTGGCTGGACCAATTGCGAAAGAATCTGGATTTGTAGAAAATTAAATTCTAAGAACTTTTCTAGAATGCGACATTTCTCTACGAATGATAAAAAAAAAGTTACATGGGAAAAATTAATCGAAATTGTACATAACGCTAGATCGAACTAACGAATGGATTGTGGCGTATGAAAATTTAAAACTCAAAAAAATAGTACTTCCATTAATGATATCAACATGAAATTTTGAATGCAGCTTGATTTTGAGGTAAATAATAGCAGAGAACTCTAAAATCTTAACTATTATAGTCGGAATAGAAACTCATCTCCTGGTGGCTGGACCAATTTCGAAAGAATCTAGATTTGTAGAAAATTAAATTGTAAGAACTTTTCTAGAATGCGACATTTCTCTACGAATGATAAAAAAAAGTTAAATGGGAAAAATTAATCGAAATTGTACATAACGCCAAATCGAACTAACGAATGGATTGTGTCGTATGAAAATTTAAAACTCAAAAAAATAGTACTTCCATTCATGATATCAACATAAAATTTTGAATGCAGCTTGATATTGAGGTTAATAAAAGCAGAAAATTCTAAAATCTTAACTATTATATTCGGAATAAAAACTCATCTCCTGGTGGCTGGACCAATTTCGAAAGAATCTAGATTTGTAGAAAATTAAATTCTAAGAACTTTTCTAGAATGCGACATTTCTCTACGAATGATAAAAAAGTAACATGGGAAAAATTAATCGAAATTGTACATAACGCTAAATCGAACTAATGAATGGATTGTGTCGTATGAAAATTTAAAACTCAAAAAATAGTACTTCCATTCATGATATCAACATGAAATTTTGAATGCAGCTTGATATTGAGGTTAATAAAAGCGGAGAATTCTAAAATCTTAACTATTATAGTCGGAATAGAAACTCATCTCCTGGTGGCTGGACCAATTTCGAAAGAATCTAGATTTGTAGAAAATTAAATTCTAAGAATATTTCTAGAATGCGACATTTCTCTACGAATGATAAAAAAAGTTACATGGGAAAAATTAATTGAAATTGTACATAACGCTAAATCGATCTAACGAATGGATTGTGTCGTATGAAAATTTAAAACTCAAAAAAATAGTACTTCCATTCATGATATCAACATGAAATTTTGAATGCAGCTTGATATTGAGGTTAATAAAAGTGGAGAATTCTAAAATCTTAACTATTATAGTCGGAATAGAAACTCATCTCCTGGTGGCTGGACCAATTTCGAAAGAATGTAGATTTGTAGAAAATTAAATTCTAAGAACTTTTCTAGAATACGACATTTCTCTAATAATGATGAAAAAAAGTTACATGGGAAAAATTAATCGAAATTGTACATAACGCTTTCTCAAACTAACGAATGGATTGTGTCGTATGAAAATTTAAAACTCAAAAAAATAGTACTTCCATTCATGATATCAACATGAAATTTTGAATGCATCTTGATATTGAGGTTAATAAAAGCGAAGAATTCTAAAATCTTAACTATTATAGTCGGAATAGAAACTCATCTCCTGGTGGCTGGACCAATTTCGAAAAAATCTAGATTTGTAGAAAATTAAATTCTAAGAACTTTTCTAGAATGCGACATTTCTCTACGAATGATAAAAAAAAGAAGTTACATGGGAAAAATTAATCGAAATTGTACATAACGCTAAATCGATCTAACGAATGGATTGTGTCGTATGAAAATTTAAAACTCAAAAAAATAGTACTTCCATTCATGATATCAACATGAAATTTTGAATGCAGCTTGATATTGAGGTTAATAAAAGCGGAGAATCCTAAAATCTTAACTATTATAGTCAGAATAGAAACTCATCTCATGGTGGCTGTACCAATTTCGAAAGAATCTATATTTGTACAATAGAAAATTAAATTCTAAGAACTTTTCTAGAATGCGACATTTCTCTACGAATGATAAAAAAAGGTTACATGGGAAAAATTAATTGAAATTGTACCTAACGCTAAATCGAACTAACGAATGGATTGTGTCGTATGAAAATTTAAAACTCAAAAAAATAGTACCTTCCATTCATGATATCAACATGAAATTTTGAATGCAGCTTGATATTGAGGTTAATAAAAGCGGAGAATTCTAAAATCTTAACTATTATAGTCGGAATAGAAACTCATCTCCTGGTGGCTGGACCAATTTCGAAAGAATCTAGATTTGTAGAAAATTAAATTCAAAGAACTTTTCTAGAATGCGACATTTCTCTACGAATGATAAAAAAGTAACATGGGAAAAATTAATCGAAATTGTACATAACGCTAAATCGAACTAATGAATGGATTGTGTCGTATGAAAATTTAAAACTCAAAAAAATAGTACTTCCATTCATGATATCAACATGAAATTTTGAATGCAGCTTGATATTGAGGTTAATAAAAGTGGAGGATTTTTAAAATCTTAACTATTACAGTCGGAATAGAAACTCATCTCCTGGTGGCTGGACCAATTTCGAAAGAATCTAGATTTGTAGAAAATTAAATTCTAAGAACTTTTCTAGAATACGACATTTCTCTACGAATGATAAAAAAAGTTACATGGGAAAAATAAATCGAAATTGTACATAACGTATGAAAATTAAAAACTCAAAAAAATAGTACTTCCATTCATGATATCAACATGAAATTTTGAATGCAGCTTGATATTGAGGTTAAAAAAAGCAGAGAATTCTAAAATCTTAACTATTATAGTCGGAATAGAAACTCATCTCCTGGTGGCTGGACCAATTTCGAAAGAATCTAGATTTGTAGAAAATTAAATTCTAAGAACTTTTCTAGAATACGACATTTCTCTACGAATGATAAAAAAAAAGTTACATGGGCAAAAATTTTTTGAAATTGTACATAACGCTAAATTGAACTAACGAATAGATTATGTGGTATTAAAATTTAAAACTCAAAAAAATAGTACTTCTATTCATGATATCAACATGAAATTTTGAATGCAGCTTGATATTGAGGTTAATAAAAGTGGAGAATTCTAAAATCTTAACTATTATAGTCGGAATAGAAACTCATCTCCTGGTGGCTGGACCAATTTCGAAAGAATCTAGATTTGTAGAAAATTAAATTCTAAGAACTTTTCTAGAATGCGACATTTCTCTACGAATGATAAAAAAAAAAGTTACATGGGAAAAAATAATCGAAATTGTACATAACGCTAAATCGAACTAACGAATGGATTGTGTCGTATGAAAATTTAAAACTCAAAAAAATAGTACTTCCATTCATGATATCAACATGAAATTTTGAATGCAGCTTGATATTGAGGTTATTAAAAGCGGATAATTCTAAAATCTTAACTGTTATAGTCGGAATAGAAACTCATCTCCTGGTGGCTGGACCAAATTCGAAAGAATCTAGATTTGTAGAAAATTAAATTCTAAGAACTTTTCTAGAATGCGACATTTCTCTACGAATGATAAAAAAAGTTACATGAGAAAAATTAATCGAAATTGTACATAACGCTAAATCGAACTAAAGAATGGATTGTGTCGTATGAAAATTTAAAACTCAAAAAATAATACTTCCAGTCATGATATCAACATGAAATTTTGAATGCAGCTTGATATTGAGGTTAATAAAAGCGGAGAATTCTAAAATCTTAATTATTATTGTCGGAATAGAAACTCATCTCCTGGTGGCTGGACCAATTTCGAAAGAACCTGTATTTGTAGAAAATTAAATTGTAAGAACTTTTCTAGAATGCGACATTTCTCTACGAATGATAAAAAAAAAGTTACATGGGCAAAAATTTTTTGAAATTGTATATAACGCTAAATTGAACTAACGAATGGATTATGTGGTATTAAAATTTAAAACTCAAAAAAATAGTACTTCTATTCATGATATCAACATGAAATTTTGAATGCAGCTTGATATTGAGGTTAATAAAAGCGGAGAATTCGAAAATCTTAACTATTATAGTCGGAATAGAAACTCATCTCCTGGTGGCTGGACCAATTGCGAAAGAATCTGGATTTGTAGAAAATTAAATTCTAAGAACTTTTCTAGAACGCAACATTTCTCTACGAATGATAAAAAAAAAGTTACATGGGAAAAATTAATCGAAATTGTACATAACGCTAGATCGAACTAACGAATGGATTGTGGCGTATGAAAATTTAAAACTCAAAAAAATAGTACTTCCATTAATGATATCAACATGAAATTTTGAATGCAGCTTGATTTTGAGGTTAATAATAGCAGAGAACTCTAAAATCTTAACTTTTATAGTCGGAATAGAAACTCATCTCCTGGTGGCTGGACCAATTTTGAAAGAATCTAGATTTGTAGAAAATTAAATTCTAAGAACTTTTCTAGAATGCGACATTTCTCTACGAATGATAAAAAAAAGTAAAATGGGAAAAATTAATCGAAATTTTACATAACGCCAAATCGAACTAACGAATGGATTGTGTCGTATGAAAATTTAAAACTCAAAAAAATAGTACTTCCATTCATGATATCAACATAAAATTTTGAATGCAGCTTGATATTGAGGTTAATAAAAGCAGAAAATTCTAAAATCTTAACTATTATATTCGGAATAAAAACTCATCTCCTGGTGGCTGGACCAATTTCGAAAGAATCTAGATTTGTAGAAAATTAAATTCTAAGAACTTTTCTAGAATGCGACATTTCTCTACGAATGATAAAAAAAAGTTACATGGGAAAAATTAATCGAAATTATACATAACGCTAAATCGAACTAACGAATGGATTGTGTCGTATGAAAATTTAAAACTCAAAAAAATAGTACTTCCATTCATGATATCAACATGAAATTTTGAATGCAGCTTGATATTGAGGTTAATAAAAGCGGAGAATTCTAAAATCTTAACTATTATAGTCGGAATAGAAACTCATCTCCTGGTGGCTGGACCAATTTCGAAAGAATCTAGATTTGTAGAAAATTAAATTCAAAGAACTTTTCTAGAATGCGACATTTCTCTACGAATGATAAAAAAAGTTACATGGGAAAAATTAATCGAAATTGTACATAACGCTAAATCGAACTAATGAATGGATTGTGTCGTATGAAAATTTAAAACTCAAAAAAATAGTACTTCCATTCATGATATCAACATGAAATTTTGAATGCAGCTTGATATTGAGGTTAATAAAAGTGGAGGATTTTTAAAATCTTAACTATTACAGTCGGAATAGAAACTCATCTCCTGGTGGCTGGACCAATTTCGAAAGAATCTAGATTTGTAGAAAATTAAATTCTAAGAACTTTTCTAGAATACGACATTTCTCTACGAATGATAAAAAAAGTTACATGGGAAAAATAAATCGAAATTGTACATAACGTATGAAAATTAAAAACTCAAAAAAATAGTACTTCCATTCATGATATCAACATGAAATTTTGAATGCAGCTTGATATTGAGGTTAAAAAAAGCAGAGAATTCTAAAATCTTAACTATTATAGTCGGAATAGAAACTCATCTCCTGGTGGCTGGACCAATTTCGAAAGAATCTAGATTTGTAGAAAATTAAATTCTAAGAACTTTTCTAGAATTCGACATTTCTCTACGAATGATAAAAAAAAAGTTACATGGGAAAAATTAATCGAAAATGTACATAACGCTAAATCGAACTAACGAATGGATTGTGTCGTATGAAAATTTAAAACTCAAAAAAATAGTACTTCCATTCATGATATCAACATGAAATTTTGAATGCAGCTTGATATTGAGGTTAATAAAAGTGGATAATTCTAAAATCTTAACTATTATTGTCGGAATAGAAACTCATCTCCTGGTGGCTGGACCAAATTCGAAAGAATCTAGATTTGTAGAAAATTAAATTCTAAGAACTTTTTTAGAATGCGACATTTCTCTACGAATGATAAAAAAAGTTACATGAGAAAAATTAATCGAAATTGTACATAACGCTAAATCGAACTAATGAATGGATTGCGTCGTATGAAAATTTAAAACTCAAAAAATAATACTTCCAGTCATGATATCAACATGGAATTTTGAATGCAGCTTGATATTGAGGTTAATAAAAGCGGAGAATTCTAAAATCTTAATTATTATTGTCGGAATAGAAACTCATCTCCTGGTGGCTGGACCAATTTCGAAAGAACCTGGATTTGTAGAAAATTAAATTGTAAGAACTTTTCTAGAATGCGACATTTCTCTACGAATGATAAAAAAAAAGTTACATGAGAAATTTTTTTGAAATTGTACATAACGCTAAATTGAACTAACGAATGGATTATGTGGTATTAAAATTTAAAACTCAAAAAAATAGTACTTCTATTCATGATATCAACATGAAATTTTGAATGCAGCTTGATATTGAGGTTAATAAAAGCGGAGAATTCTAAAATCTTAACTATTATAGTCGGAATAGAAACTCATCTCCTGGTGGCTGGACCAATTGCGAAAGAATCTGGATTTGTAGAAAATTAAATTCTAAGAACTTTTCTAGAATGCGACATTTCTCTACGAATGATAAAAAAAAAGTTACATGGGAAAAATTAATCGAAATTGTACATAACGCTAGATCGAACTAACGAATGGATTGTGGCGTATGAAAATTTAAAACTCAAAAAAATAGTACTTCCATTAATGATATCAACATGAAATTTTGAATGCAGCTTGATTTTGAGGTAAATAATAGCAGAGAACTCTAAAATCTTAACTATTATAGTCGGAATAGAAACTCATCTCCTGGTGGCTGGACCAATTTCGAAAGAATCTAGATTTGTAGAAAATTAAATTGTAAGAACTTTTCTAGAATGCGACATTTCTCTACGAATGATAAAAAAAGTTAAATGGGAAAAATTAATCGAAATTGTACATAACGCCAAATCGAACTAACGAATGGATTGTGTCGTATGAAAATTTAAAACTCAAAAAAATAGTACTTCCATTCATGATATCAACATAAAATTTTGAATGCAGCTTGATATTGAGGTTAATAAAAGCAGAAAATTCTAAAATCTTAACTATTATATTCGGAATAAAAACTCATCTCCTGGTGGCTGGACCAATTTCGAAAGAATCTAGATTTGTAGAAAATTAAATTCTAAGAACTTTTCTAGAATGCGACATTTCTCTACGAATGATAAAAAAGTAACATGGGAAAAATTAATCGAAATTGTACATAACGCTAAATCGAACTAATGAATGGATTGTGTCGTATGAAAATTTAAAACTCAAAAAATAGTACTTCCATTCATGATATCAACATGAAATTTTGAATGCAGCTTGATATTGAGGTTAATAAAAGCGGAGAATTCTAAAATCTTAACTATTACAGTCGGAATAGAAACTCATCTCCTGGTGGCTGGACCAATTTCGAAAGAATCTAGATTTGTAGAAAATTAAATTCTAAGAATATTTCTAGAATGCGACATTTCTCTACGAATGATAAAAAAAGTTACATGGGAAAAATTAATTGAAATTGTACATAACGCTAAATCGATCTAACGAATGGATTGTGTCGTATGAAAATTTAAAACTCAAAAAAATAGTACTTCCATTCATGATATCAACATGAAATTTTGAATGCAGCTTGATATTGAGGTTAATAAAAGTGGAGAATTCTAAAATCTTAACTATTATAGTCGGAATAGAAACTCATCTCCTGGTGGCTGGACCAATTTCGAAAGAATGTAGATTTGTAGAAAATTAAATTCTAAGAACTTTTCTAGAATACGACATTTCTCTAATAATGATGAAAAAAAGTTACATGGGAAAAATTAATCGAAATTGTACATAACGCTTTCTCAAACTAACGAATGGATTGTGTCGTATGAAAATTTTAAACTCAAAAAAATAGTACTTCCATTCATGATATCAACATGAAATTTTGAATGCATCTTGATATTGAGGTTAATAAAAGCGAGGAATTCTAAAATCTTAACTATTATAGTCGGAATAGAAACTCATCTCCTGGTGGCTGGACCAATTTCGAAAAAATCTAGATTTGTAGAAAATTAAATTCTAAGAACTTTTCTAGAATGCGACATTTCTCTACGAATGATAAAAAAAAGAAGTTACATGGGAAAAATTAATCGAAATTGTACATAACGCTAAATCGATCTAACGAATGGATTGTGTCGTATGAAAATTTAAAACTCAAAAAAATAGTACTTCCATTCATGATATCAACATGAAATTTTGAATGCAGCTTGATATTGAGGTTAATAAAAGCGGAGAATCCTAAAATCTTAACTATTATAGTCAGAATAGAAACTCATCTCATGGTGGCTGTACCAATTTCGAAAGAATCTATATTTGTACAATAGAAAATTAAATTCTAAGAACTTTTCTAGAATGCGACATTTCTCTACGAATGATAAAAAAAGGTTACATGGGAAAAATTAATTGAAATTGTACCTAACGCTAAATCGAACTAACGAATGGATTGTGTCGTATGAAAATTTAAAACTCAAAAAAATAGTACCTTCCATTCATGATATCAACATGAAATTTTGAATGCAGCTTGATATTGAGGTTAATAAAAGCGGAGAATTCTAAAATCTTAACTATTATAGTCGGAATAGAAACTCATCTCCTGGTGGCTGGACCAATTTCGAAAGAATCTAGATTTGTAGAAAATTAAATTCAAAGAACTTTTCTAGAATGCGACATTTCTCTACGAATGATAAAAAAAAGAAGTTACATGGGAAAAATTAATCGAAATTGTACATAACGCTAAATCGATCTAACGAATGGATTGTGTCGTATGAAAATTTAAAACTCAAAAAAATAGTACTTCCATTCATGATATCAACATGAAATTTTGAATGCAGCTTGATATTGAGGTTAATAAAAGCGGAGAATCCTAAAATCTTAACTATTATAGTCAGAATAGAAACTCATCTCATGGTGGCTGTACCAATTTCGAAAGAATCTATATTTGTACAATAGAAAATTAAATTCTAAGAACTTTTCTAGAATGCGACATTTCTCTACGAATGATAAAAAAAGGTTACATGGGAAAAATTAATTGAAATTGTACCTAACGCTAAATCGAACTAACGAATGGATTGTGTCGTATGAAAATTTAAAACTCAAAAAAATAGTACCTTCCATTCATGATATCAACATGAAATTTTGAATGCAGCTTGATATTGAGGTTAATAAAAGCGGAGAATTCTAAAATCTTAACTATTATAGTCGGAATAGAAACTCATCTCCTGGTGGCTGGACCAATTTCGAAAGAATCTAGATTTGTAGAAAATTAAATTCAAAGAACTTTTCTAGAATGCGACATTTCTCTACGAATGATAAAAAAGTAACATGGGAAAAATTAATCGAAATTGTACATAACGCTAAATCGAACTAATGAATGGATTGTGTCGTATGAAAATTTAAAACTCAAAAAAATAGTACTTCCATTCATGATATCAACATGAAATTTTGAATGCAGCTTGATATTGAGGTTAATAAAAGTGGAGGATTTTTAAAATCTTAACTATTACAGTCGGAATAGAAACTCATCTCCTGGTGGCTGGACCAATTTCGAAAGAATCTAGATTTGTAGAAAATTAAATTCTAAGAACTTTTCTAGAATACGACATTTCTCTACGAATGATAAAAAAAGTTACATGGGAAAAATAAATCGAAATTGTACATAACGCTAAATCGAACTAACGAATGGATTGTGTCGTATGAAAATTTAAAACTCAAAAAAATAGTACTTCCATTCATGATATCAACATGAAATTTTGAATGCAGCTTGATATTGAGGTTATTAAAAGCGGATAATTCTAAAATCTTAACTGTTATAGTCGGAATAGAAACTCATCTCCTGGTGGCTGGACCAAATTCGAAAGAATCTAGATTTGTAGAAAATTAAATTCTAAGAACTTTTCTAGAATGCGACATTTCTCTACGAATGATAAAAAAAGTTACATGAGAAAAATTAATCGAAATTGTACATAACGCTTAATCGAACTAAAGAATGGATTGTGTCGTATGAAAATTTAAAACTCAAAAAATAATACTTCCAGTCATGATATCAACATGAAATTTTGAATGCAGCTTGATATTGAGGTTAATAAAAGCGGAGAATTCTAAAATCTTAATTATTATTGTCGGAATAGAAACTCATCTCCTGGTGGCTGGACCAATTTCGAAAGAACCTGTATTTGTAGAAAATTAAATTGTAAGAACTTTTCTAGAATGCGACATTTCTCTACGAATGATAAAAAAAAAGTTACATGGGCAAAAATTTTTTGAAATTGTATATAACGCTAAATTGAACTAACGAATGGATTATGTGGTATTAAAATTTAAAACTCAAAAAAATAGTACTTCTATTCATGATATCAACATGAAATTTTGAATGCAGCTTGATATTGAGGTTAATAAAAGCGGAGAATTCGAAAATCTTAACTATTATAGTCGGAATAGAAACTCATCTCCTGGTGGCTGGACCAATTGCGAAAGAATCTGGATTTGTAGAAAATTAAATTCTAAGAACTTTTCTAGAACGCAACATTTCTCTACGAATGATAAAAAAAAAGTTACATGGGAAAAATTAATCGAAATTGTACATAACGCTAGATCGAACTAACGAATGGATTGTGGCGTATGAAAATTTAAAACTCAAAAAAATAGTACTTCCATTAATGATATCAACATGAAATTTTGAACGCAGCTTGATTTTGAGGTTAATAATAGCAGAGAACTCTAAAATCTTAACTTTTATAGTCGGAATAGAAACTCATCTCCTGGTGGCTGGACCAATTTCGAAAGAATCTAGATTTGTAGAAAATTAAATTCTAAGAACTTTTCTAGAATGCGACATTTCTCTACGAATGATAAAAAAAAGTAAAATGGGAAAAATTAATCGAAATTTTAAATAACGCCAAATCGAACTAACGAATGGATTGTGTCGTATGAAAATTTAAAACTCAAAAAAATAGTACTTCCATTCATGATATCAACATAAAATTTTGAATGCAGCTTGATATTGAGGTTAATAAAAGCAGAAAATTCTAAAATCTTAACTATTATATTCGGAATAAAAACTCATCTCCTGGTGGCTGGACCAATTTCGAAAGAATCTAGATTTGTAGAAAATTAAATTCTAAGAACTTTTCTAGAATGCGACATTTCTCTACGAATGATAAAAAAAAGTTACATGGGAAAAATTAATCGAAATTATACATAACGCTAAATCGAACTAACGAATGGATTGTGTCGTATGAAAATTTAAAACTCAAAAAAATAGTACTTCCATTCATGATATCAACATGAAATTTTGAATGCAGCTTGATATTGAGGTTAATAAAAGCGGAGAATTCTAAACTTTTAACTATTATAGTCGGAATAGAAACTCATCTCCTGGTTGCTGGACCAATTTCGAAAGAATCTAGATTTGTAGAAAATTAAATTTTTAGAACTTTTATAGAATGCGACATTTCTCTACGAATGATAAAAAAAAGTGACATGGGAAAAATTAATCGAAATTGCACATAACGCTAAATCGAACTAACAAATGGATTGTGTCGTATGAAAATTTAAAACTCAAAAAAATAGTACTTCCATTCATGATATCAACATGAAATTTTGAATGCAGCTTGATATTGAGGTTAATAAAAGCGGAGAATTCTAAACTTTTAACTATTATAGTCGGAATAGAAACTCATCTCCTGGTGGCTGGACCAATTTCGAAAGAACCTGGATTTGTAGAAAATTAAATTGTAAGAACTTTTCTAGAATGCGACATTTCTCTACGAATGATAAAAAAAAAGTTACATGGGAAAAATTAATCGAAATTGTACATAACGCTAAATCAAACTAACAAATGGATTGTGTCGTATGAAAATTTAAAACTCAAAAAAATAGTACTTCCATTCAGGATATCAACATGAAATTTTGAATGCAGCTTGATACTGAGGTTACTAAAAGCGAAAAATTCTAAAATCTTAACTATTATAGTCGGAATAGAAACTCATCTCCTGGTGGCTGGACCAATTTCGAAAGAATCTAGATTTGTAGAAAATTATATTCTAAGAACTTTTCTAGAAGGCGACATTTCTCTACGAATGAGAAAAAAAAGGTTACATGGGAAAAATTATTCGAAATTGTACATAACGCTTAATCGAACTAACGAATGGATTGTGTGGTATGAAAAATTAAAACTCAAAAAATAGTACTTCCATTCATGATATCAACATGAAATTTTGAATGCAGCTTGATTTGGAGGTTAATAAAAGCGGAGAACTCTAAAATCTTAACTATTATAGTCGGAATAGAAACTCATCTCCTGTTGGCTGGAAAATTTCAAAAGAATCTAGATTTGTAGAAAATTAAATTCTAAGAACTTTTCTAGAATGCGACATTTCTCTACGAATGATATAAAATAAGTTACATGGGAAAAATTAATCGAAATTGTACATAACGCTAAATCGAACTAACGAATGGATTGTGGCGTATGAAAATTTAAAACTCAAAAAAATAGTACTTCCATTCATGATATCAACATGAAATTTTGAATGCAGCTTGATATTGAGGTAAATAAAAGCGGAGAATTCCAAAATCCTAACTATTATAGTCGGAATAGAAACTCATCTCCTGGTGGCTGGACCAATTTCGAAAGAATCTAGATTTGTAGAAAATTAAATTCTAAGAACTTTTCTAGAATTCGACATTTTTCTACGAATGATAAAAAAAAAGTTACATGGGAAAAATTAATACATAACGTACATAACGCTAAATCGATTTAATGAATAGTTTGTGTCGTATGAAAATTTAAAACTCAAAAAAATAGTACTTCCATTCATGATATCAACATGAAATTTTGAATGCAGCTTGATATTGAGGTTAATAAAAGTGGAGAATTCTAAAATCTTAACTATTATAGTCGGAATAGAAACTCATCTCCTGGTGGCTGGACCAATTTCGAAAGAATGTAGATTTGTAGAAAATTAAATTCTAAGAACTTTTCTAGAATACGACATTTCTCTAATAATGGTGAAAAAAAGTTACATGGGAAAAATTAATCGAAATTGTACATAACGTATGAAAATTTAAAACTCAAAAAAATAGTACTTCCATTCAAGATATCAACATGAAATTTTGAATGCAGCTTGATATTGAGGTTAATAAAAGCGGAGAATTCTAAGATCTTAACTGTTATAGTCGGAGTAGAAACTCATCTCCTGGTGGCTGGACCAATTTCGAAAGAATCTAGATTTGTAGAAAATTAAATTCTAAGAACTTTTCTAGAATGCGACATTTCTCTACGAATGATAAAAAAAAGTTACATGGGAAAAATTAATCGAAATTGTACATAACGCTTTCTCAAACTAACGAATGGATTGTGTCGTATGAAAATTTAAAACTCAAAAAAATAGTACTTCCATTCATGATATCAACATGAAATTTTGAATGCAGCTTGATATTGAGGTTAATAAAAGCGAAGAATTCTAAAATCTTAACTATTATAGTCGGAATAGAAACTCATCTCCTGGTGGCTGGACCAATTTCGAAAAAATCTAGATTTGTAGAAAATTTAATTGTAAGAACTTTTCTAGAATGCGACATTTCTCTACGAATGATAAAAAAAAGAAGTTACATGGGAAAAATTAATCGAAATTGTACATAACGCTAAATCGATCTAACGAATGGATTGTGTCGTATGAAAATTTAAAACTCAAAAAAATAGTACTTCCATTCATGATATCAACATGAAATTTTGAATGCAGCTTGATATTGAGGTTAATAAAAGCGGAGAATTCTAAAATCTTAACTATTATAGTCAGAATAGAAACTCATCTCCTGGTGGCTGGACCAATTTTGAAAGAATCTAGATTTGTAGAAAATTAAATTCTAAGAACATTTCTAGAATGCGACATTTCTCTACGAATGATAAAAAAAGTTACATGGGAAAAATTATTCGAAATTGTACATAACGCTAAATCGAACTAACGAATGGATTGTGTCCAAAAAAAAAAGTTAAAAAGTTAAAAAGTTACATGGGAAAAGCTAATCGAAATTGTACATAACGCTAAATCGAACTAACGAATGGATTGTGTCGTATGAAAATATAAAATTCAAAAAAATAGTAGTTCCATTCATGATATCAACATGAAATTTTGAATGCAGCTTGATATTGAGGTTAATAAAAGCGGAGAATTCTAAAATCTTAACTATTATAGTCGGAATAGAAACTTATCTCCTGGTGGCTGGACCAATTTCGAAAAAATCTAGATTTGTAGAAAATTAAATTCTAAGAACTTTTCTAGAACGCGACATTTCTCTACGAATGATAAAAAAAAAGTTACATGGGAACAAATTAATCGAAATTGTACATAACGCTAAATCGAACAACGAATGGATTGTGTCGTATGAAAATTTAAAACTCAAAAAAATAGTACTTCCATTCACGATATCAACATGAAATTTTAAATGCAGCTTGATATTGAGGTTAATAAAAGCGGAGAATTCTAAAATCTTAACTATTATAGTCGGAATAGAAACTTATCTCCTGGTGGCTGGACCAATTTCGAAAGAATCTAGATTTGTAGAAAATTAAATTCTAAGAACTTTTCTAGAATGCGACATTTCTCTACGAATGATAAAAAAAAAGTTACATGGGAACAAATTAATCGAAATTGTACATAACGCTAAATCGAACTAACGAATGGATTGTGTCGTATGAAAATATAAAATTCAAAAAAATAGTACTTCCAGTCATGATATCAACATGAAATTTTGAATGCAGCTTGATATTGAGATTAATAAAAGCGGAGAATTCTAAAATCTTAACTATTATTGTCGGAATAGAAACTCATCTCCTGGTGGCTGGACCAATTTCGAAAGAATCTGGATTTGTAGAAAATTAAATTCTAAGAACTTTTATAGAATGCGACATTACTCTACGAATGATAAAATAAAAGTTACATGGGAAAAATTAATCGAAATTGTACATAACGCTTAATTGAACTAACGAATGGATTGTGTGGTATGAAAATTTAAAACTGAAAAAATAGTACTTCCATTCATGATATTGTAACGAAATTATTTCGTGCCATGGACTCGATTTGGAAAAAAAATTTCGGAAAAAAAATTCATAATAACGAGATCGGTATTCTGTTGTAACAAACTATATCAGTATTTACTTCTCAATTCCAGTTGAGACCTCTGTCTTTAAAATAATGAAATTATATATTTTTTTTAAATATTTCGGTTGATAACCATAAACTAGGTACGCGAAAGATAGGAAAGAGGAAATAGAAAAATAGACGGCAGTCAAGTATAAATTTTTGAAGAGTAACCTTCTATCAAGTGCTAAATAACCCAACAAAACAATAAAAATGGGTTTATTAAAAAAATAGAAAAAAATGAAAAATTCCCAAGTTAAAATTAATGTTCCGTTTTCATTTATTTTTTTTTGTATTAAATTAAAATTATACTGGGATATATAACTACATGTGTAATTTGATGTTGTTAGTTGATAAGTAGTGCTAATAGAAGTACAAAGAAAAAGTTTCGTGCTCTAAAACTTTTAAATGGTGAACTTTTCTGCAACTTGCATGCAAAACGTGGTTTGATATAAAACTATCTAGGTTTGTGAACGTACGCAAACCACTTAAGTTAAATCCACCTAATTACGGGGATTGATAATGAAAACGTTCTAATAATGACGTATAATATGTGTGTATTTCTAACCATAATTTGGTTTAAATCCATTAAATAACTAAAAAAATTTAAATTAATATAATTATTAATATTATAATAATAATCAACTAATTCATACATTAAAAACGAACAAGTTAATATTAAAGTGAACATAATGATGCTCTATTTTGGTCACTACCGTTAATACTACCTGTGCAATCATAACAAAAAACATTATTATTTTGTGTTTTGTGAGTAAAATAGACTTTGATTTTTACAACCAGCTCGTAAAGGTAGTACCAAAAAGCAACGGAACCGAAGCACCTTATAATATAATAACGATTACTGTAATATTTTATCAAATAATAATATAATACATAATAATATAATATAATATAAATATATAATATAATATATAATTCTATATACTATATCAATAGAAATAATCTAGTTAACATAATATACGATATATAGCTATATATATATATAAATACCAATAATATACTTTTTATAATCTAAAATAATCGCGATAAATAACAGTACATAAAAGCGACCAAAAATACAATTCGCACCAAATACAATGTGGATTACCAATGGCGCCCAACGTGTTTTTTTTAAATTCTGTAAGCTAATTGTAATTTAATATTTTAGTTTAAGTGTACATTTAAGCATAACCCCAAATAGGTTCAAGCATTTCCTTGTGTTTTTCCACTTAATTAATTTTGTTTGAGTTAAGTTTTTGTAAGTGGAAAATGGATACTTAGAAAAGGAAATGGTTCAAACTATTTATATTTATATTACTTCTCGAAAATGGTTTATTTAAATACCATGTACTTTTAAATTAGACTGATTATTTCATTTTTCTCTGCTACTTAATTTTCTTAGTATTTAAGTACTAACCAACCTAATTTTCGTGGTGATGGTGATTTTTACTATTAAATATATATATTTTTATAACGTGAAATTAAAATTTAATAATTTTTCATTTTTTTCCTTCCTCGTCTGCCATTTCATTTGTGCTTTGTTTTTCTTTTCTCTAGTTTTTCTTTTCTTTTCTTCTCATTATTTTTTTTATTATGGTTATTTGTTGTGTAGTGATTTAATTAGTGAATATGGAATGAATAACTAACTTGTTTATCGGTATGGAGTTTAGGTAAGTAGAGTGGAAACAAGGTGAGTTGCCTGTGGGTCTTTCTTTTCCTCTCCTTCCTCTTCCCTATTCCCTTTCCTTATGCGGTCCTAACTAGGATTATTCAGTTGTCTAGAAATACCCACCCCAAACCCTGAGCTTTAGCCGACGAACAATGACCGCCTAGACAGCTGGATAGTTAAATTTCTGTTAGCATGACCTCTGGTCATGTTACAATATCAACATGAAATTTTGAATGCAGCTTGATTTTGAGGTTAATAAAAGCGGAGAATTCTAAAATCTTAACTATTATAGTCGGAATAGAAACTCATCTCCTGATGGCTGGACCAATTGCGAAAGAATCTAGATTTGTAGAAAATTAAATTCTTAGAACTTTTCTAGAATGCGATATTTCTCTACGAATGATAAAAAAAAAGTTACATGGGAAAAATTAATCGAAATTGTACATAACGCTAAATCGAACTAACAAATGGATTGTGTCGTATGAAAATTTAAAACTCAAAAAAATAGTACTTCCATTCATGATATCAACATGAAATTTTGAATGCAGCTTGATACTGAGGTTACTAAAAGCGAAAAATTCTAAAATCTTAACTATTATAGTCGGAATAGAAACTCATCTCCTGGTGGCTGGACCAATTTCGAAAGAATCTAGATTTGTAGAAAATTATATTCTAAGAACTTTTCTAGAATGCGACATGTCTCTACGAATGATAAAAAAAAAGTTACATGGGAAAAATTAATCGAAATTGTACATAACGCTAAATCAATCTAACGAATGGATTGTGTCGTATGAAAATTTAAAACTCAAAAAATAGTACTTCCATTCATGATATCAACATGAAATTTTGAATGCAGCTTGATATTGAGGTTAATAAAAGCGGAGAATTCTAAAATCTTAACTATTATAGTCGGAATAGAAACTCATCTCCTGGTGGCTGGACCAATTTCGAAAGAATCTAGATTTGTAGAAAATTAAATTCTAAGAACTTTTCTAGAATGCGACATTTCTCTACGAATGATATAAAATAAGTTACATGGGAAAAATTAATCGAAATTGTACATAACGCTAAATCGATCTAACGAATCGATTGTTTCGTATGAAAATTTAAAACTCAAGAAAATAGTACTTCCATTCATGATATCAACATGAAATTTTGAATGCAGCTTGATATTGAGGTTAATAAAAGCGGCTAATTCTAAAATCTTAACTATTATAGTCGGAATAGAAACTCATCTCCTGGTGGCTGGACCAATTTCGAAAGAATCTAGATTTGTAGAATATTAAATTTTAGAACTTTTCTAGAATGCGACAGTTCTCTACGAATGATAAAAAAAAGTTACATGGGAAAAATTAATTGAAATTGTACATAACGCTAAATCGAACTAACGAATGGATTGTGTCGTATGAAAATTTAAAACTCAAAAAATAGTACTTCCATTCATGATATCAATATGAAATTTTGAATGCAGCTTGATATTGAGGTTAATAAAAGCGGAAAATTCTAAAATCTTAACTATTATAGTCGGAATAGAAACTCATCTCCTGGTGGCTGGACCAATTTCGAAAGAATCTAGATTTGTAGAAAATTAAATTCTTAGAACTTTTCTAGAATGCGACATTTCTCTACGAATGATAAAAAAAAGTTACCTTTGAAAAATTATTCGAAATTGTACATAACGCTAAATCGAACTAATGAATGGATTGTGTCGTATGAAAATTTAAAACTCAAAAAAATAGTACTTCCATTCATGATATCAACATGAAATTTTGAATGCAGCTTGATATTGAGGTTAATAAAAGCGGAGAATTCTAAAATCTTAATTATTATAGTCGCAATAGAAACTCATCTCCTGGTGGCTGGACCAATTTCGAAAAAATCTAGATTTGTAGAAAATTAAATCCAAAGAACTTTTCTAGAATGCGACATTTCTCTACGAATGATAAAAAAAAGTTAAATGCGAAAAATTAATCGAAATTGTACATAACGCTAAATCGAACTAATGAATGGATTGTGTCGTATGAAAATTTAAAACTCAAAAAATAGTACTTCCATTCATGATATCAACATGAAATTTTGAATGCAGCTTGATATTGAGGTTAATAAAAGTGGAGAATTCTAAAATCTTAACTATTATAGTCGGAATAGAAACTCATCTCCTGGTGGCTGGACCAATTTCGAAAGAATCTAGATTTGTAGAAAATTAAATTCTAAGAATATTTCTAGAATACGACATTTCTCTACGAATGATAAAAAAAGTTACATGGGAAAAATAAATCGAAATTGTACATAACGTATGAAAATTAAAAACTCAAAAAAATAGTACTTCCATTCATGATATCAACATGAAATTTTGAATGCAGCTTGATATTGAGGTTAATAAAAGTGAAGAATTCTAAAATCTTAACTATTATAGTCGGAATAGAAACTCATCTCCTGGTGGCTGGACCAATTTCGAAAGAATCTAGATTTATTGAAAATTAAATTCTAAGAACTTTTCTAGAATGCGACATTTCTCTACGAATGATAAAAAAAAAGTTACATGGGAAAAATTAATCGAAATTGAACATAACGCTAAATCGATCTAACGAATGGATTGTGTCGTATGAAAATTTAAAATTCAAAAAATAGTACTTCCATTCATGATATCAACATGAAATTTTGAATGCAGCTTGATATTGAGGTTAATAAAAGCGGAGAATTCTAAAATCTTAACTATTATAGTCGGAATAGAAACTCATCTCCTGGTGGCTGGACCAATTTCGAAAAAATCTAGATTTGTAGAAAATTAAATTCTAAGAACTTTTCTGGAATACGACATTTCTCTACGAATGATAAAAAAAAAGTTACATGGGAAAAATTAATCGAAATTGTACATAACGCTAAATCGAACTAACGAATGGATTGTGTCGTATGAAAATTCAAAACTCAAAAAAATATTACTTCCATTCATGATATCAACATGAAATTTTGAATGCAGCTTGATATTGAGGTTATTAAAAGCGGAGAATTCTAAAATCTTAACAATTATTGTCGGAATAGAAACTCATCTCCTGGTGGCTGGACCAAATTCGAAAGAATCTAGATTTGTAGAAAATTCAATTCTAAGAACTTTTCTAGAATGCGACATTTCTCTACGAATGATAAAAAAAGTTACATGAGAAAAATTAATCGAAATTGTACATAACGCTAAATCGAACTAACGAATGGATTGTGTCGTATGGAAATTTAAAACTCAAAAAATAGTACTTCCAGTCATGATATCAACATGAAATTTTGAATGCAGCTTGATATTGAGGTTAATAAAAGCGGAGAATTCTAAAATCTTAATTATTATTGTCGGAATAGAAACTCATCTCCTGGTGGCTGGACCAATTTCTAAAGAACCTGGATTTGTAGAAAATTAAATTCTAAGAACTTTGTTAGAATGCGACATTTCTCTACGAATGATAAAAAAAAAAAATTACATGGGAAAAATTAATCGAAACTGTACATAACGCTAAATCGAACTAACGAATGGATTGTGTCGTATGAAAATTTAAAACTCAAAAAAATAGTACTTCCATTCATGATATCAACATGAAATTTTGAATGCAGCTTGATTTTGAGGTTAATAAAAGCGGAGAACTCTAAAATCTTAACTATTATAGTCGGAATAGAAACTCATCTCCTGGTGGCTGGACCAATTTCGAAAGAATCTAGATTTGTAGAAAATTAAATTCTAAGAACTTTTCTAGAATGAGACATTTCTCTACGAATGATAAAAAAAAATTAAATGGGAAAAATTAATCGAAATTGTACATAACGCCAAATCGAACTAACGCAGCTTGATATTGAGGTTAATAAAAGCAAAGAATTCTAAAATCTTAACTATTATATTCGGAATAAAAACTCATCTCCTGGTGGCTGGACCAATTTCGAAAGAATCTAGATTTGTAGAAAATTAAATTCTAAGAACTTTTCTAGAATGCGACATTTCTCTACGAATGATAAAAAAAAGTTACATGGGAAAAATTAATCGAAATTGTACAATACATAACGCTAAATCGAACTAACGAATGGATTGTGTCGTATGAAAATTTAAAACTCAAAAAAATAGTACTTCCATTCATGATATCAACATGAAATTTTGAATGCAGCCTGATATTGAGGTTAATAAAAGCGGAGAATTCTAAAATCTTAACTATTATAGTCGGAATAGAAACTCATCTCCTGGTGGCTGGACCAATTTCGAAAGAATCTAGATTTGTAGAAAATTAAATTCTAAGAACTTTTCAAGAATGTGACATTTCTCTACGAATGATAAAAAAAGTTACATGGGAAAAATTAATCGAAATTGTACATAACGCCAAATCGAACTAACGAATGGATTGTGGCGTATGAAAATTTAAAACTCAAAAAAATAGTACTTCCATTCATGATATCAACATGAAATTTTGAATGCAGCTTGATATTGAGGTTAATAAAAGCGTAAAATTCTAAAATCTTAACTATTATAGTCGGAATAGAAATTCATCTCCTGGTGGCTGAACCAATTTCGAAAGAATCTAGATTTGTAGAAAATTAAATTCTAAGAACTTTTCTAGAATGCGACATTTCTCTACGAATGATACAAAAAAGTTACATGGGAAAAATTAATCGAAATTGTATTGTACATAACGCTAAATTGAACTAACGAATGGATTGTGTCGTATAAAAATATAAAATTCAAAAAAATAGTACTTCCATTCATGATATCAACATGAAATTTTGAATGCACCTTGATATTGAGGTTAATAAAAGCGGAGAATTCTAAAATCTTAACTATTATAGTCGGAATAGAAACTCATCTCCTGGTGGCTGGACCAATTTCGAAAGAATCTAGATTTGTAGAAAATTATATTCTAAGAACTTTTCTAGAATGCGACATTTCTCTACGAATGATAAAAAAAAAGTTACATGGGACCAAATTAATCGAAATTGTACATAACGCTAAATTGAACTAACGAATGGATTGTGTCGTATGAAAATTTAAAACTCAAAAAAATAGTACTTCCATTCATGATATCAACATGAAATTTTGAATGCAGCCTGATATTGAGGTTAATAAAAGCGGAGAATTCTAAAATCTTAACTATTATAGTCGGAATAGAAACTCATCTCCTGGTGGCTGGACCAATTTTGAAAGAATCTAGATTTGTAGAAAATTAAATTCTAAGAACTTTTCAAGAATGCGACATTTCTCTACGAATGATAAAAAAAGTTACATGGGAAAAATTAATCGAAATTGTACATAACGCCAAATCGAACTAACGAATGGATTGTGGCGTATGAAAATTTAAAACTCAAAAAAATAGTACTTCCATTCATGATATCAACATGAAATTTTGAATGCAGCTTGATATTGAGGTTAATAAAAGCGTAAAATTCTAAAATCGTAACTATTATAGTCGGAATAGAAATTCATCTCCTGGTGGCTGAACCAATTTCGAAAGAATCTAGATTTGTAGACAATTAAATTCTAAGAACTTTTCTAGAATGCGACATTTCTCTACGAATGATAAAAAAAAGTTACATGGGAAAAATTAATCAAAATTGTACATAACGCTAAATCGATCTAACGAATGGATTGTGTCGTATGAAAATTTAAAACTCAAAAAAATAGTACTTCCATTCATGATATCAACATGAAATTTTGAATGCAGCTTGATATTGAGGTTAATAAAAGCGGAGAATTCTAAAATCTTAACTATTATAGTCGCAATAGAAACTCATCTCCTGGTGGCTGGACCAATTTCGAAAGAATCTAGATTTGTAGAAAATTAAATTCTAAGAACTTTTCTAGAATGCGACATTTCTCTACGAATGATAAAAAAAAGTTACATGGGAAAAATTAATCGAAATTGTATTGTACATAACGCTAAATTGAACTAACGAATGGATTGTGTCGTATGAAAATATAAAATTCAAAAAAATAGTACTTCCATTCATGATATCAACATGAAATTTTGAATGCACCTTGATATTGAGGTTAATAAAAGCGGAGAATTCTAAAATCTTAACTATTATAGTCGGAATAGAAACTCATCTCCTGGTGGCTGGACCAATTTCGAAAGAATCTAGATTTGTAGAAAATTATATTCTAAGAACTTTTCTAGAATGCGACATTTCTCTACGAATGATAAAAAAAAAGTTACATGGGACCAAATTAATCGAAATTGTACAGAACGCTAAATCAAACTAACGAATGGATTATGTCGTATGAAAATTTAAAACTCAAAAAAATAGTACTTTCATTCATGATATCAACATGAAATTTTGAATGCAGCTTGATATTGAGGTTAATAAAAGTGGAGAATTCTAAAATCTTAACTATTACAGTCGGAATAGAAACTCATCTCCTGGTGGCTGGACCAATTTCGAAAGAATCTAGATTTGTAGAAAATTAAATTCTAAGAATATTTCTAGAATACGACATTTCTCTACGAATGATAAAAAAAGTTACATGGGAAAAATAAATCGAAATTGTACATAACGTATGAAAATTAAAAACTCAAAAAAATAGTACTTCCATTCATGATATCAACATGAAATTTTGAATGCAGCTTGATATTGAGGTTAATAAAAGTGGAGAATTCTAAAATCTTAACTATTATAGTCGGAATAGAAACTCATCTCCTGGTGGCTGCACCAATTTCGAAAGAATCTAGATTTGTAGAAAATTAAATTCTAAGAACTTTTCTAGAATGCGACATTTCTCTACGAATGATAAAAAAAAAGTTACATGGGAAAAATTAATCGAAATTGAACATAACGCTAAATCGATCTAACGAATGGATTGTGTCGTATGAAAATTTAAAATTCAAAAAATAGTACTTCCATTCATGATATCAACATGAAATTTTGAATGCAGCTTGATATTGAGGTTAATAAAAGCGGAGAATTCTAAAATCTTAACTATTATAGTCGGAATAGAAACTCATCTCCTGGTGGCTGGACCAATTTCGAAAAAATCTAGATTTGTAGAAAATTAAATTCTAAGAACTTTTCTAGAATGCGACATTTCTCTACGAATGATAAAAAAAAAGTTACATGGGAAAAATTAATCGAAATTGAACATAACGCTAAATCGATCTAACGAATGGATTGTGTCGTATGAAAATTTAAAATTCAAAAAATAGTACTTCCATTCATGATATCAACATGAAATTTTGAATGCAGCTTGATATTGAGGTTAATAAAAGCGGAGAATTCTAAAATCTTAACTATTATAGTCGGAATAGAAACTCATCTCCTGGTGGCTGGACCAATTTCGAAAAAATCTAGATTTGTAGAAAATTAAATTCTAAGAACTTTTCTGGAATGCGACATTTCTCTACGAATGATAAAAAAAAGTTACATGGGAAAAATTAATCGAAATTGTACATAACGCTAAATCGAACTAACGAATGGATTGTGTCGTATGAAAATTCAAAACTCAAAAAAATATTACTTCCATTCATGATATCAACATGAAATTTTGAATGCAGCTTGATATTGAGGTTAATAAAAGCGAAGAATTCTAAAATCTTAACTATTATAGTCAGAATAGAAACTCATCTCCTGGTGGCTGGACCAATTTCGAAAGAATCTAGATTTGTAGAAAATTAAATTCTAAGAACTTTTCTAGAATGCGACATTTCTCTACGAATGATAAAAAAAAGTTACATGGGAAAAATTAATCGAAATTGTACATAACGCTTTCTCAAACTAACGAATGGATTGTGTCGTATGAAAATTTAAAACTCAAAAAAATAGTACTTCCATTCATGATATCAACATGAAATTTTGAATGCAGCTTGATATTGAGGTTAATAAAAGCGAAGAATTCTAAAATCTTAACTATTATAGTCGGAATAGAAACTCATCTCCTGGTGGCTGGACCAATTTCGAAAAAATCTAGATTTGTAGAAAATTAAATGTAAGAACTTTTCTAGAATGCGACATTTCTCTACGAATGATAAAAAAAAGAAGTTACATGGGAAAAATTAATCGAAATTGTACATAACGCTAAATCGATCTAACGAATGGATTGTGTCGTATGAAAATTTAAAACTCAAAAAAATAGTACTTCCATTCATGATATCAACATGAAATTTTGAATGCAGCTTGATATTGAGGTTAATAAAAGCGGAGAATTCTAAAATCTTAACTATTATAGTCAGAATAGAAACTCATCTCCTGGTGGCTGGACCAATTTTGAAAGAATCTAGATTTGTAGAAAATTAAATTCTAAGAACATTTCTAGAATGCGACATTTCTCTACGAATGATAAAAAAAGTTACATGGGAAAAATTATTCGAAATTGTACATAACGCTAAATCGAACTAACGAATGGATTGTGTCCAAAAAAAAAAGTTAAAAAGTTAAAAAGTTACATGGGAAAAGCTAATCGAAATTGTACATAACGCTAAATCGAACTAACGAATGGATTGTGTCGTATGAAAATATAAAATTCAAAAAAATAGTAGTTCCATTCATGATATCAACATGAAATTTTGAATGCAGCTTGATTTTGAGGTTAATAAAAGCGGAGAATTCTAAAATCTTAACTATTATAGTCGGAATAGAAACTTATCTCCTGGTGGCTGGACCAATTTCGAAAGAATCTAGATTTGTAGAAAATTAAATTCTAAGAACTTTTCTAGAATGCGACATTTCTCTACGAATGATAAAAAAAAAGTTACATGGGAACAAATTAATCGAAATTGTACATAACGCTAAATCGAACAACGAATGGATTGTGTCGTATGAAAATTTAAAACTCAAAAAAATAGTACTTCCATTCACGATATCAACATGAAATTTTAAATGCAGCTTGATATTGAGGTTAATAAAAGCGGAGAATTCTAAAATCTTAACTATTATAGTCGGAATAGAAACTTATCTCCTGGTGGCTGGACCAATTTCGAAAGAATCTAGATTTGTAGAAAATTAAATTCTAAGAACTTTTCTAGAACGCGACATTTCTCTACGAATGATAAAAAAAAAGTTACATGGGAACAAATTAATCGAAATTGTACATAACGCTAAATCGAACTAACGAATGGATTGTGTCGTATGAAAATATAAAATTCAAAAAAATAGTACTTCCAGTCATGATATCAACATGAAATTTTGAATGCAGCTTGATAGTGAGATTAATAAAAGCGGAGAATTCTAAAATCTTAACTATTATTGTCGGAATAGAAACTCATCTCCTGGTGGCTGGACCAATTTCGAAAGAATCTGGATTTGTAGAAAATTAAATTCTAAGAACTTTTATAGAATGCGACATTACTCTACGAATGATAAAATAAAAGTTACATGGGAAAAATTAATCGAAATTGTACATAACGCTTAATTGAACTAACGAATGGATTGTGTGGTATGAAAATTTAAAACTGAAAAAATAGTACTTCCATTCATGATATTGTAACGAAATTATTTCGTGCCATGGACTCGATTTGGAAAAAAAATATCGGAAAAAAAATTCATAATAACGAGATCGGTATTCTTTTGTAACAAACTATATCAGTATTTACTTCTCAATTCCAGTTGAGACCTCTGTCTTTAAAATAATGAAATTATATATTTTTTTTAAATATTTCGGTTGATAACCATAAACTAGGTACGCGAAAGATAGGAAAGAGGAAATAGAAAAATAGACGGCAGTCAAGTATAAATTTTTGAAGAGTAACCTTCTATCAAGTGCTAAATAACCCAACAAAACAATAAAAATGGGTTTATTAAAAAAATAGAAAAAAATGAAAAATTCCCAAGTTAAAATTAATGTTCCGTTTTCATTTATTTTTTTTTGTATTAAATTAAAATTATACTGGGATATATAACTACATGTGTAATTTGATGTTGTTAGTTGATAAGTAGTGCTAATAGAAGTACAAAGAAAAAGTTTCGTGCTCTAAAACTTTTAAATGGTGAACTTTTCTGCAACTTGCATGCAAAACGTGGTTTGATATAAAACTATCTAGGTTTGTGAACGTACGCAAACCACTTAAGTTAAATCCACCTAATTACGGGGATTGATAATGAAAACGTTCTAATAATGACGTATAATATGTGTGTATTTCTAACCATAATTTGGTTTAAATCCATTAAATAACTAAAAAAATTTAAATTAATATAATTATTAATATTATAATAATAATCAACTAATTCATACATTAAAAACGAACAAGTTAATATTAAAGTGAACATAATGATGCTCTATTTTGGTCACTACCGTTAATACTACCTGTGCAATCATAACAAAAAACATTATTATTTTGTGTTTTGTGAGTAAAATAGACTTTGATTTTTACAACCAGCTCGTAAAGGTAGTACCAAAAAGCAACGGAACCGAAGCACCTTATAATATAATAACGATTACTGTAATATTTTATCAAATAATAATATAATACATAATAATATAATATAATATAAATATATAATATAATATATAATTCTATATACTATATCAATAGAAATAATCTAGTTAACATAATATACGATATATAGCTATATATATATATAAATACCAATAATATACTTTTTATAATCTAAAATAATCGCGATAAATAACAGTACATAAAAGCGACCAAAAATACAATTCGCACCAAATACAATGTGGATTACCAATGGCGCCCAACGTGTTTTTTTTAAATTCTGTAAGCTAATTGTAATTTAATATTTTAGTTTAAGTGTACATTTAAGCATAACCCCAAATAGGTTCAAGCATTTCCTTGTGTTTTTCCACTTAATTAATTTTGTTTGAGTTAAGTTTTTGTAAGTGGAAAATGGATACTTAGAAAAGGAAATGGTTCAAACTATTTATATTTATATTACTTCTCGAAAATGGTTTATTTAAATACCATGTACTTTTAAATTAGACTGATTATTTCATTTTTCTCTGCTACTTAATTTTCTTAGTATTTAAGTACTAACCAACCTAATTTTCGTGGTGATGGTGATTTTTACTATTATATTTTTATAACGTGAAATTAAAATTTAATAATTTTTCATTTTTTTCCTTCCTCGTCTGCCATTTCATTTGTGCTTTGTTTTTCTTTTCTCTAGTTTTTCTTTTCTTTTCTTCTCATTATTTTTTTTATTATGGTTATTTGTTGTGTAGTGATTTAATTAGTGAATATGGAATGAATAACTAACTTGTTTATCGGTATGGAGTTTAGGTAAGTAGAGTGGAAACAAGGTGAGTTGCCTGTGGGTCTTTCTTTTCCTCTCCTTCCTCTTCCCTATTCCCTTTCCTTATGCGGTCCTAACTAGGATTATTCAGTTGTCTAGAAATACCCACCCCAAACCCTGAGCTTAAGCCGACGAACAATGACCGCCTAGACAGCTGGATAGTTAAATTTCTGTTAGCATGACCTCTGGTCATGTTACAATATCAACATGAAATTTTGAATGCAGCTTGATTTTGAGGTTAATAAAAGCGGAGAATTCTAAAATCTTAACTATTATAGTCGGAATAGAAACTCATCTCCTGATGGCTGGACCAATTGCGAAAGAATCTAGATTTGTAGAAAATTAAATTCTTAGAACTTTTCTAGAATGCGATATTTCTCTACGAATGATAAAAAAAAAGTTACATGGGAAAAATTAATCGAAATTGTACATAACGCTAAATCGAACTAACAAATGGATTGTGTCGTATGAAAATTTAAAACTCAAAAAAATAGTACTTCCATTCATGATATCAACATGAAATTTTGAATGCAGCTTGATACTGAGGTTACTAAAAGCGAAAAATTCTAAAATCTTAACTATTATAGTCGGAATAGAAACTCATCTCCTGGTGGCTGGACCAATTTCGAAAGAATCTAGATTTGTAGAAAATTATATTCTAAGAACTTTTCTAGAATGCGACATGTCTCTACGAATGATAAAAAAAAAGTTACATGGGAAAAATTAATCGAAATTGTACATAACGCTAAATCGATCTAACGAATGGATTGTGTCGTATGAAAATTTAAAACTCAAAAAATAGTACTTCCATTCATGATATCAACATGAAATTTTGAATGCAGCTTGATATTGAGGTTAATAAAAGCGGAGAATTCTAAAATCTTAACTATTATAGTCGGAATAGAAACTCATCTCCTGGTGGCTGGACCAATTTCGAAAGAATCTAGATTTGTAGAAAATTAAATTCTAAGAACTTTTCTAGAATGCGACATTTCTCTACGAATGATATAAAATAAGTTACATGGGAAAAATTAATCGAAATTGTACATAACGCTAAATCGATCTAACGAATCGATTGTTTCGTATGAAAATTTAAAACTCAAGAAAATAGTACTTCCATTCATGATATCAACATGAAATTTTGAATGCAGCTTGATATTGAGGTTAATAAAAGCAAAGAATTCTAAAATCTTAACTATTATAGTCGGAATAGAAACTCATCTCCTGGTGGCTGGACCAATTTCGAAAGAATCTAGATTTGTAGAATATTAAATTTTAGAACTTTTCTAGAATGCGACAGTTCTCTACGAATGATAAAAAAAAGTTACATGGGAAAAATTAATCGAAATTGTACATAACGCTAAATCGAACTAACGAATGGATTGTGTCGTATGAAAATTTAAAACTCAAAAAATAGTACTTCCATTCATGATATCAATATGAAATTTTGAATGCAGCTTGATATTGAGGTTAATAAAAGCGGAAAATTCTAAAATCTTAACTATTATAGTCGGAATAGAAACTCATCTCCTGGTGGCTGGACCAATTTCGAAAGAATCTAGATTTGTAGAAAATTAAATTCTTAGAACTTTTCTAGAATGCGACATTTCTCTACGAATGATAAAAATGTTACCTTTGAAAAATTATTCGAAATTGTACATAACGCTAAATCGAACTAACGAATGGATTGTGTCGTATGAAAATTTAAAACTCAAAAAAATAGTACTTCCATTCATGATATCAACATGAAATTTTGAATGCAGCTTGATATTGAGTTTAATAAAAGCGGAGAATTCTAAAATCTTAATTATTATAGTCGCAATAGAAACTCATCTCCTGGTGGCTGGACCAATTTCGAAAAAATCTAGATTTGTAGAAAATTAAATCCAAAGAACTTTTCTAGAATGCGACATTTCTCTACGAATGATAAAAAAAAGTTAAATGGGAAAAATTAATCGAAATTGTACATAACGCTAAATCGAACTAATGAATGGATTGTGTCGTATGAAAATTTAAAACTCAAAAAATAGTACTTCCATTCATGATATCAACATGAAATTTTGAATGCAGCTTGATATTGAGGTTAATAAAAGTGGAGAATTCTAAAATCTTAACTATTATAGTCGGAATAGAAACTCATCTCCTGGTGGCTGGACCAATTTCGAAAGAATCTAGATTTGTAGAAAATTAAATTCTAAGAATATTTCTAGAATACGACATTTCTCTACGAATGATAAAAAAAGTTACATGGGAAAAATAAATCGAAATTGTACATAACGTATGAAAATTAAAAACTCAAAAAAATAGTACTTCCATTCATGATATCAACATGAAATTTTGAATGCAGCTTGATATTGAGGTTAATAAAAGTGGAGAATTCTAAAATCTTAACTATTATAGTCGGAATAGAAACTCATCTCCTGGTGGCTGGACCAATTTCGAAAGAATCTAGATTTGTAGAAAATTAAATTCTAAGAACTTTTCTAGAATGCGACATTTCTCTACGAATGATAAAAAAAAAGTTACATGGGAAAAATTAATCGAAATTGAACATAACGCTAAATCGATCTAACGAATGGATTGTGTCGTATGAAAATTTAAAATTCAAAAAATAGTACTTCCATTCATGATATCAACATGAAATTTTGAATGCAGCTTGATATTGAGGTTAATAAAAGCGGAGAATTCTAAAATCTTAACTATTATAGTCGGAATAGAAACTCATCTCCTGGTGGCTGGACCAATTTCGAAAAAATCTAGATTTGTAGAAAATTAAATTCTAAGAACTTTTCTGGAATACGACATTTCTCTACGAATGATAAAAAAAAAGTTACATGGGAAAAATTAATCGAAATTGTACATAACGCTAAATCGAACTAACGAATGGATTGTGTCGTATGAAAATTCAAAACTCAAAAAAATATTACTTCCATTCATGATATCAACATGAAATTTTGAATGCAGCTTGATATTGAGGTTAATAAAAGCGGAGAATTCTAAAACCTTAATTATTATTGTCGGAATAGAAACTCATCTCCTGGTGGCTGGACCAATTTCTAAAGAACCTGGATTTGTAGAAAATTAAATTCTAAGAACTTTGTTAGAATGCGACATTTCTCTACGAATGATAAAAAAAAAATTACATGGGAAAAATTAATCGAAACTGTACATAACGCTAAATCGAACTAACGAATGGATTGTGTCGTATGAAAATTTAAAACTCAAAAAAATAGTACTTCCATTCATGATATCAACATGAAATTTTGAATGCAGCTTGATTTTGAGGTTAATAAAAGCGGAGAACTCTAAAATCTTAACTATTATAGTCGGAATAGAAACTCATCTCCTGGTGGCTGGACCAATTTCGAAAGAATCTAGATTTGTAGAAAATTAAATTCTAAGAACTTTTCTAGAATGAGACATTTCTCTACGAATGATAAAAAAAAATTAAATGGGAAAAATTAATCGAAATTGTACATAACGCCAAATCGAACTAACGCAGCTTGATATTGAGGTTAATAAAAGCAAAGAATTCTAAAATCTTAACTATTATATTCGGAATAAAAACTCATCTCCTGGTGGCTGGACCAATTTCGAAAGAATCTAGATTTGTAGAAAATTAAATTCTAAGAACTTTTCTAGAATGCGACATTTCTCTACGAATGATAAAAAAAAGTTACATGGGAAAAATTAATCGAAATTGTACAATACATAACGCTAAATCGAACTAACGAATGGATTGTGTCGTATGAAAATTTAAAACTCAAAAAAATAGTACTTCCATTCATGATATCAACATGAAATTTTGAATGCAGCCTGATATTGAGGTTAATAAAAGCGGAGAATTCTAAAATCTTAACTATTATAGTCGGAATAGAAACTCATCTCCTGGTGGCTGGACCAATTTCGAAAGAATCTAGATTTGTAGAAAATTAAATTCTAAGAACTTTTCAAGAATGTGACATTTCTCTACGAATGATAAAAAAAGTTACATGGGAAAAATTAATCGAAATTGTACATAACGCCAAATCGAACTAACGAATGGATTGTGGCGTATGAAAATTTAAAACTCAAAAAAATAGTACTTCCATTCATGATATCAACATGAAATTTTGAATGCAGCTTGATATTGAGGTTAATAAAAGCGTAAAATTCTAAAATCTTAACTATTATAGTCGGAATAGAAATTCATCTCCTGGTGGCTGAACCAATTTCGAAAGAATCTAGATTTGTAGAAAATTAAATTCTAAGAACTTTTCTAGAATGCGACATTTCTCTACGAATGATAAAAAAAAGTTACATGGGAAAAATTAATCGAAATTGTATTGTACATAACGCTAAATTGAACTAACGAATGGATTGTGTCGTATGAAAATATAAAATTCAAAAAAATAGTACTTCCATTCATGATATCAACATGAAATTTTGAATGCAGCTTGATATTGAGGTTAATAAAAGCGGAGAATTCTAAAATCTTAACTATTATAGTCGGAATAGAAACTCATCTCCTGGTGGCTGGACCAATTTCGAAAGAATCTAGATTTGTAGAAAATTATATTCTAAGAACTTTTCTAGAATGCGACATTTCTCTACGAATGATAAAAAAAAAGTTACATGGGACCAAATTAATCGAAATTGTACATAACGCTAAATTGAACTAACGAATGGATTGTGTCGTATGAAAATTTAAAACTCAAAAAAATAGTACTTCCATTCATGATATCAACATGAAATTTTGAATGCAGCCTGATATTGAGGTTAATAAAAGCGGAGAATTCTAAAATCTTAACTATTATAGTCGGAATAGAAACTCATCTCCTGGTGGCTGGACCAATTTTGAAAGAATCTAGATTTGTAGAAAATTAAATTCTAAGAACTTTTCAAGAATGCGACATTTCTCTACGAATGATAAAAAAAGTTACATGGGAAAAATTAATCGAAATTGTACATAACGCCAAATCGAACTAACGAATGGATTGTGGCGTATGAAAATTTAAAACTCAAAAAAATAGTACTTCCATTCATGATATCAACATGAAATTTTGAATGCAGCTTGATATTGAGGTTAATAAAAGCGTAAAATTCTAAAATCGTAACTATTATAGTCGGAATAGAAATTCATCTCCTGGTGGCTGAACCAATTTCGAAAGAATCTAGATTTGTAGAAAATTAAATTCTAAGAACTTTTCTAGAATGCGACATTTCTCTACGAATGATAAAAAAAAGTTACATGGGAAAAATTAATCAAAATTGTACATAACGCTAAATCGATCTAACGAATGGATTGTGTCGTATGAAAATTTAAAACTCAAAAAAATAGTACTTCCATTCATGATATCAACATGAAATTTTGAATGCAGCTTGATATTGAGGTTAATAAAAGCGGAGAATTCTAAAATCTTAACTATTATAGTCGCAATAGAAACTCATCTCCTGGTGGCTGGACCAATTTCGAAAGAATCTAGATTTGTAGAAAATTAAATTCTAAGAACTTTTCTAGAATGCGACATTTCTCTACGAATGATAAAAAAAAGTTACATGGGAAAAATTAATCGAAATTGTATTGTACATAACGCTAAATTGAACTAACGAATGGATTGTGTCGTATGAAAATATAAAATTCAAAAAAATAGTACTTCCTTTCATGATATCAACATGAAATTTTGAATGCACCTTGATATTGAGGTTAATAAAAGCGGAGAATTCTAAAATCTTAACTATTATAGTCGGAATAGAAACTCATCTCCTGGTGGCTGGACCAATTTCGAAAGAATCTAGATTTGTAGAAAATTATATTCTAAGAACTTTTCTAGAATGCGACATTTCTCTACGAATGATAAAAAAAAAGTTACATGGGACCAAATTAATCGAAATTGTACAGAACGCTAAATCGAACTAACGAATGGATTATGTCGTATGAAAATTTAAAACTCAAAAAAATAGTACTTTCATTCATGATATCAACATGAAATTTTGAATGCAGCTTGATATTGAGGTTAATAAAAGTGGAGAATTCTAAAATCTTAACTATTACAGTCGGAATAGAAACTCATCTCCTGGTGGCTGGACCAATTTCGAAAGAATCTAGATTTGTAGAAAATTAAATTCTAAGAATATTTCTAGAATACGACATTTCTCTACGAATGATAAAAAAAGTTACATGGGAAAAATAAATCGAAATTGTACATAACGTATGAAAATTAAAAACTCAAAAAAATAGTACTTCCATTCATGATATCAACATGAAATTTTGAATGCAGCTTGATATTGAGGTTAATAAAAGCGGAGAATTCTAAAATCTTAACTATTATAGTCGGAATAGAAACTCATCTCCTGGTGGCTGCACCAATTTCGAAAGAATCTAGATTTGTAGAAAATTAAATTCTAAGAACTTTTCTAGAAAGCGACATTTCTCTACGAATGATAAAAAAAAAGTTACATGGGAAAAATTAATCGAAATTGAACATAACGCTAAATCGATCTAACGAATGGATTGTGTCGTATGAAAATTTAAAATTCAAAAAATAGTACTTCCATTCATGATATCAACATGAAATTTTGAATGCAGCTTGATATTGAGGTTAATAAAAGCGGAGAATTCTAAAATCTTAACTATTATAGTCGGAATAGAAACTCATCTCCTGGTGGCTGGACCAATTTCGAAAAAATCTAGATTTGTAGAAAATTAAATTCTAAGAACTTTTCTAGAATGCGACATTTCTCTACGAATGATAAAAAAAAAGTTACATGGGAAAAATTAATCGAAATTGAACATAACGCTAAATCGATCTAACGAATGGATTGTGTCGTATGAAAATTTAAAATTCAAAAAATAGTACTTCCATTCATGATATCAACATGAAATTTTGAATGCAGCTTGATATTGAGGTTAATAAAAGCGGAGAATTCTAAAATCTTAACTATTATAGTCGGAATAGAAACTCATCTCCTGGTGGCTGGACCAATTTCGAAAAAATCTAGATTTGTAGAAAATTAAATTCTAAGAACTTTTCTGGAATGCGACATTTCTCTACGAATGATAAAAAAAAAGTTACATGGGAAAAATTAATCGAAATTGTACATAACGCTAAATCGAACTAACGAATGGATTGTGTCGTATGAAAATTCAAAACTCAAAAAAATATTACTTCCATTCATGATATCAACATGAAATTTTGAATGCAGCTTGATATTGAGGTTATTAAAAGCGGAGAATTCTAAAATCTTAACAATTATTGTCGGAATAGAAACTCATCTCCTGGTGGCTGGACCAAATTCGAAAGAATCTAGATTTGTAGAAAATTCAATTCTAAGAACTTTTCTAGAATGCGACATTTCTCTACGAATGATAAAAAAAGTTACATGAGAAAAATTAATCGAAATTGTACATAACGCTAAATCGAACTAACGAATGGATTGTGTCGTATGGAAATTTAAAACTCAAAAAATAGTACTTCCAGTCATGATATCAACATGAAATTTTGAATGCAGCTTGATATTGAGGTTAATAAAAGCGGAGAATTCTAAAATCTTAATTATTATTGTCGGAATAGAAACTCATCTCTTGGTGGCTGGACCAATTTCGAAAGAACCTGGATTTGTAGAAAATTAAATTCTAAGAACTTTTCTATAATTCGACATTTCTCTACGAATGATAAAAAAAAAAGTTACATGGGAAAAATTAATCGAAATTGTACATAACGCTAAATCGAACTAACGAATGGATTATGTCGTATGAAAATTTAAAACTCAAAAAAATAGTACTTCCATTCATGATATCAACATGAAATTTTGAATGCAGCTTGATTTTGAGGTTAATAAAAGCGGAGAACTCTAAAATCTTAACTATTATAGTCGGAATAGAAACTCATCTCCTGGTGGCTGGACCAATTTCGAAAGAATCTAGATTTGTAGAAAATTAAATTCTAAGAACTTTTCTAGAATGAGACATTTCTCTACGAATGATAAAAAAAAATTAAATGGGAAAAATTAATCGAAATTGTACATAACGCCAAATCGAACTAACGCAGCTTGATATTGAGGTTAATAAAAGCAAAGAATTCTAAAATCTTAACTATTATATTCGGAATAAAAACTCATCTCCTGGTGGCTGGACCAATTTCGAAAGAATCTAGATTTGTAGAAAATTAAATTCTAAGAACTTTTCTAGAATGCGACATTTCTCTACGAATGATAAAAAAAAGTTACATGGGAAAAATTAATCGAAATTGTACAATACATAACGCTAAATCGAACTAACGAATGGATTGTGTCGTATGAAAATTTAAAACTCAAAAAAATAGTACTTCCATTCATGATATCAACATGAAATTTTGAATGCAGCCTGATATTGAGGTTAATAAAAGCGAAGAATTCTAAAATCTTAACTATTATAGTCGGAATAGAAACTCATCTCCTGGTGGCTGGACCAATTTCGAAAGAATCTAGATTTGTAGAAAATTAAATTCTAAGAACTTTTCAAGAATGCGACATTTCTCTACGAATGATAAAAAAAGTTACATGGGAAAAATTAATCGAAATTGTACATAACGCCAAATCGAACTAACGAATGGATAGTGGCGTATGAAAATTTAAAACTCAAAAAAATAGTACTTCCATTCATGATATCAACATGAAATTTTGAATGCAGCTTGATATTGAGGTTAATAAAAGCGTAAAATTCTAAAATCTTAACTATTATAGTCGGAATAGAAATTCATCTCCTGGTGGCTGAACCAATTTCGAAAGAATCTAGATTTGTAGAAAATTAAATTCTAAGAACTTTTCTAGAATGCGACATTTCTCTACGAATGATAAAATAAAGTTACATGGGAAAAATTAATCAAAATTGTACATAACGCTAAACCGATCTAACGAATGGATTGTGTCGTATGAAAATTTAAAACTCAAAAAAATAGTACTTCCATTCATGATATCAACATGAAATTTTGAATGCAGCTTGATATTGAGGTTAATAAAAGCGGAGAATTCTAAAATCTTAACTATTATAGTCGCAATAGAAACTCATCTCCTGGTGGCTGGACCAATTTCGAAAGAATCTAGATTTGTAGAAAATTAAATTCTAAGAACTTTTCTAGAATGCGACATTTCTCTACGAATGATAAAAAAAAGATACATGGGAAAAATTAATCGAAATTGTATTGTACATAACGCTAAATTGAACTAACGAATGGATTGTGTCGTATGAAAATTTAAAACTCAAAAAAATAGTACTTCCATTCATGATATCAACATGAAATTTTGAATGCACCTTGATATTGAGGTTAATAAAAGCGGAGAATTCTAAAATCTTAAATATTATAGTCGGAATAGAAACTCATCTCCTGGTGGCTGGACCAATTTCGAAAGAATCTAGATTTGTAGAAAATTAAATTCTAAGAACTTTTCTAGAATGAGACATTTCTCTACGAATGATAAAAAAAAAGTTACATGGGACCAAATTAATCGAAATTGTACATAACGCTAAATCGAACTAACGAATGGATTATGTCGTATGAAAATTTAAAACTCAAAAAAATAGTACTTCCATTCATGATATCAAAATGAAATTTTGAATGCAGCTTGATATTGAGGTAAATAAAAGCGAAAAATTCTAAAATCTTAACTATTACAGTCGGAATAGAAACTCATCTCCTGGTGGCTGGACCAATTTCGAAAGAATCTAGATTTGTAGAAAGTTAATTTCTAAGAACTTTTCTAGAATGCGACATATCTCTACGAATGATAAAAAAAAAGTTACATGGGAAAAATTAATCGAAATCGTATATAACGCTAAATCGAACTAACGAATGGATTGTGTCGTATGAAAATATAAAATTCAAAAAAATAGTACTTCCTGTCATGATATCAACATGAAATTTTGAATGCAGCTTGATATTTAGGTTAATATAAGCGGAGAATTCTAAAATCTTAACTATTATTGTCAGAAAAGAAACTCATCTCCTGGTGGCTGGACCAATTTCGAAAGAATCTGGATTTGTAGAAAATTAAATTCTTAGAACTTTTATAGAATGCGACATTACTCTACGAATGATAAAAAAAAAGTTACATGGGAAGAATTAATCGAAATTGTACATAACGCTTAATTGAACTAACGAATGGATTGTGTGGTATGAATATTAAAAACTCAAAAAAATAGTACTTCCATTCATGATATCAACATGAAATTTTGAATGCAGCTTGATATTGAGGTTAATAAAAGCGGAGAATTCTAAAATCTTAACTATTATAGTCGGAATAGAAACTCATCTCCTGGTGGCTGGACCAATTTCGAAAGAATCTAGATTTGTAGAAAATTAAATTCTAAGAACTTTTCTAGAATGCGACATTTCTCTACGAATGATAAAAAAGTGACATGGGAAAAATTAATCGAAATTGTACATAACGCTAAATCGAACTAATGAATGGATTGTGTCGTATGAAAATTTAAAACTCAAAAAATAGTACTTCCATTCATGATATCAACATGAAATTTTGAATGCAGCTTGATATTGAGGTTAATAAAAGTGGAGAATTCTAAAATCTTAACTATTATAGTCGGAATAGAAACTCATCTCCTGGTGGCTGGACCAATTTCGAAAGAATCTAGATTTGTAGAAAATTAAATTCTAAGAATATTTCTAGAATGCGACATTTCTCTACGAATGATAAAAAAAGTTACATGGGAAAAATAAATCGAAATTGTACTCAACGTATGAAAATTAAAAACTCAAAAAAATAGTACTTCCATTCATGATATCAACATGAAATTTTGAATGCAGCTTGATATTGAGGTTAATAAAAGCGGAGAATTCTAAAATCTTAACTATTATAGTCGGAATAGAAACTCATCTCCTGGTGGCTGCACCAATTTCGAAAGAATCTAGATTTGTAGAAAATTAAATTCTAAGAACTTTTCTAGAATTCGACATTTTTCTACGAATGATAAAAAAAAAGTTACATGGGAAAAATTAATTGAAATTGTACATAACGCTAAATCGATTTAATGAATGGTTTGTGTCGTATGAAAATTTAAAACTCAAAAAAATAGTACTTCCATTCATGATATCAACATGAAATTTTGAATGCAGCTTGATATTGAGGTTAATAAAAGTGGAGAATTCTAAAATCTTAACTATTTTAGTCGGAATAGAAACTCATCTCCTGGTGGCTGGACCAATTTCGAAAGAATCTAGATTTGTAGAAAATTAAATTCTAAGAATATTTCTAGAATGCGACATTTCTCTACGAATGATGAAAAAAAGTAACATGGGAAAAATTAATCGAAATTGTACATAACGTATGAAAATTTAAAACTCAAAAAAATAGTACTTCCATTCAAGATATCAACATGAAATTTTGAATGCAGCTTGATATTGAGGTTAATAAAAGCGGAGAATTCTAAAATCTTAACTATTATAGTCGGAGTAGAAACTCATCTCCTGGTGGCTGGACCAATTTCGAAAGAATCTAGATTTGTAGAAAATTAAATTCTAAGAACTTTTCTAGAATGCAACATTTCTCTACGAATGATAAAAAAAAGTTACATGGGAAAAATTAATCGAAATTTTACATAACGCTAAATCAAACTAACGAATGGATTGTGTCGTATGAAAATTTAAAACTCAAAAAAATAGTACTTCCATTCATGATTTCAACATGAAATTTTGAATGCAGCTTGATATTGAGGTTAATAAAAGCGAAGAATTCTAAAATCTTAACTATTATAGTCGGAATAGAAACTCATCTCCTGGTGGCTGGACCAATTTCGAAAAAATCTAGATTTGTAGAAAATTAAATTGTAAGAACTTTTCTAGAATGCGACATTTCTCTACGAATGATAAAAAAAAGAAGTTACATGGGAAAAATTAATCGAAATTGTACATAACGCTAAATCGATCTAACGAATGGATTGTGTCGTATGAAAATTTAAAACTCAAAAAAATAGTACTTCCATTCATGATATCAACATGAAATTTTGAATGCAGCTTGATATTGAGGTTAATAAAAGCGGAGAATCCTAAAATCTTAACTATTATAGTCAGAATAGAAATTCATCTCACGGTGGCTGTACCAATTTCGAAAGAATCTATATTTGTACATTAAAAAATTAAATTCTTAGAACTTTTCTAGAATGCGACATTTCTCTACGAATGATAAAAAAAGGTTACATGGGAAAAATTAATTGAAATTTTACCTAACGCTAAATCGAACTAACGAATGGATTGTGTCGTATGAAAATTTAAAACTCAAAAAAATAGTACCTTCCATTCATGATATCAACATGAAATTTTGAATGCAGCTTGATATTGAGGTTAATAAAAGCGGAGAATTCTAAAATCTTAACTATTATAGTCGGAATAGAAACTCATCTCCTGGTGGCTGGACCAATTTCGAAAGAATCTAGATTTGTAGAAAATTAAATTCAAAGAATTTTTCTAGAATGCGACATTTCTCTACGAATGATAAAAAAAGTAACATGGGAAAAATTAATCGAAATTGTACATAACGCTAAATCGAACTAATGAATGGATTGTGTCGTATGAAAATTTAAAACTCAAAAAAATAGTACTTCCATTCATGATATCAACATGAAATTTTGAATGCAGCTTGATATTGAGGTTAATAAAAGTAGAAGATTTTTAAAATCTTAACTATTACAGTCGGAATAGAAACTCATCTCCTGGTGGCTGGACCAATTTCAAAAGAATCTAGATTTGTAGAAAATTAAATTCTAAGAATATTTCTAGAATACGACATTTCTCTACGAATGATAAAAAAAGTTACATGGGAAAAATAAATCGAAATTGTACATAACGTATGAAAATTCAAAACTCAAAAAAATATTACTTCCATTCATGATATCAACATGAAATTTTGAATGCAGCTTGATATTGAGGTTATAAAAAGCAGAGAATTCTAAAATCTTAACTATTATAGTCGGAATAGAAACTCATCTCCTGGTGGCTGGACCAATTTCGAAAGAATCTAGATTTGTAGAAAATTAAATTCTAAGAACTTTTCTAGAATGCGACATTTCTCTACGAATGATAAAAAAAAGTTACATGGGAAAAATTAATCGAAAATGTACATAACGCTAAATCGATCTAACGAATGGATTGTGTCGTATGAAAATTTAAAACTCAAAAAATAGTACTTCCATTCATGACATCAACATGAAATTTTGAATGCAGCTTGATATTGAGGTTAATAAAAGCGGAGAATTCTAAAATCTTAACTATTATAGTCGGAATAGAAACTCATCTCCTGGTGGCTGGACCAATTTCGAAAGAATCTAAATTTGTAGAAAATTAAATTCTAAGAACTTTTCTAGAATGCGACATTTCTCTACGAATGATAAAAAAAAAGTTACCTTTGAAAAATTATTCGAAATTGTACATAACGCTAAATCGAACTAACGAATGGATTGTGTCGTATGAAAATTTAAAACTCAAAAAAATAGTACTTCCATTCATGATATCAACATGAAATTTTGAATGCAGCTTGATATTGAGGTTAATAAAAGCGGAGAATTCTAAAATCTTATATATTATAGTCGGAATAGAAACTCATCTCCTGGTGGCTGGACCAATCTCGAAAGAATCTAGATTTTTAGAAAATTAAATTCAAAGAACTTTTCTAGAATGCGACATTTCTCTACGAATGATAAAAAAAGTAACATGGGAAAAATTAATCGAAATTGTACATAACGCTAAATCGAACTAATGAATGGATTGTGTCGTATGAAAATTTAAAACTCAAAAAAATAGTACTTCCATTCATGATATCAACATGAAATTTTGAATGCAGCTTGATATTGAGGTTAATAAAAGTGGAGAATTCTAAAATCTTAACTATTACAGTCGGAATAGAAACTCATCTCCTGGTGGCTGGACCAATTTCGAAAGAGTCTTGATTTGTAGAAAATTAAATTCTAAGAATATTTCTAGAATACGACATTTCTCTACGAATGATAAAAAAAGTTACATAGGAAAAATAAATCAAAATTGTACATAACGTATGTAAATTAAAAACTCAAAAAAATAGTACTTCCATTCATGATATCAACATGAAATTTTGAATGCAGCTTGATATTGAGGTTAATAAAAGCGGAAAATTCTAAAATCTTAACTATTATAGTCGGAATAGAAACTCATCTCCTGGTGGCTGGACCAATTTCGAAAGAATCTAGATTTGTAGAAAATTAAATTCTAAGAACTTTTCTAGAATGCGACATTTCTCTAGGAATGATAAAAGAAAAGTTACATGGGAAAAATTAATCGAAATTGTACATAACGCTAAATCGATCTAACGAATGGATTGTGTCGTATGAAAATTTAAAACTCAAAAAATAGTACTTCCATTCATGATATCAACATGAAATTTTGAATGCAGCTTGATATTGAGGTTAATAAAAGCGGAGAATTCTAAAATCTTAACTATTATAGTCGGAATAGAAACTCATCTCCTGGTGGCTGGTCCAATTTCGAAAGAATCTAGATTTGTAGAAAATTAAATTCTAAGAACTTTTCTAGAACGCGACATTTCTCTACGAATGATAAAATAAAAGTTACATGGGAAAAATTAATCGAAATTGTACATAACGCTAAATCGATCTAACGAATGGATTGTTTCGTATGAAAATTTAAAACTCAAAAAAATAGTACTTCCATTCATGATATCAACATGAATTTGAATGCAGCTTGATATTGAGGTTAATAAAAGCAGAGAATTCTAAAATCTTAACTATTATAGTCGGAATAGAAACTCATCTCCTGGTGGCTGGACCAATTTCGAAAGAATCTAGATTTGTAGAAAATTAAAGTATAGAACTTTTCTAGAATGCGACAGTTCTCTACGAATGATAAAAAAAAGTTACATGGGAAAAATTAATCGAAATTGTACATAACGCTAAATCGAACTAACGAATGGATTGTGTCGTATGAAAATTTAAAACTCAAAAAAAAAGTACTTCCATTCATGATATCAACATGCAATTTTGAATGCAGCTTGATATTGAGGTTAATAAAAGCGGAAAATTCTAAAATCTTAACTATTATAGTCGGAATAGAAACTCATCTCCTGGTGGCTGGACCAATTTCGAAAGAATCTAGATTTGTAGAAAATTAAATTCTTAGAACTTTTCTAGAATGCGACATTTCTCTACGAATGATAAAAAAAAGTTACATGGGAAAAATTAATCGAAATTGTACATAACGCTAAATCGAACTAACGAATGGATTGTGTCGTATGAAAATTTAAAACTCAAAAAAATAGTACTTCCATTCATGATATCAACATGAAATTTTGAATGCAGCTTGATATTGAGGTTAATAAAAGCGGAGAATTCTAAAATCTTAACTATTATAGTCGGAATAGAAACTCATCTCCTGGTGGCTGGACCAATTTCGAAAGAATCTAGATTTGTAGAAAATTAAATTCAAAGAACTTTTCTAGAATGCGACATTTCTCTACGAATGATAAAAAAAGTAACATGGGAAAAATTAATCGAAATTGTACATAACGCTAAATCGAACTAATGAATGGATTGTGTCGTATGAAAATTTAAAACTCAAAAAAATAGTACTTCCATTCATGATATCAACATGAAATTTTGAATGCAGCTTGATATTGAGGTTAATAAAAGTGGAGAATTCTAAAATCTTAACTATTACAGTCGGAATAGAAACTCATCTCCTGGTGGCTGGATCAATTTCGAAAGAATCTAGATTTGTAGAAAATTAAATTCTAAGAATATTTCTAGAATGCGACATTTCTCTACGAATGATAAAAAAAGTTACATGGGAAAAATAAATCGAAATTGTACTCAACGTATGAAAATTAAAAACTCAAAAAAATAGTACTTCCATTCATGATATCAACATGAAATTTTGAATGCAGCTTGATATTGGGTTAATAAAAGCGGAGAATTCTAAAATCTTAACTATTATAGTCGGAATAGAAACTCATCTCCTGGTGGCTGGACCAATTTCGAAAGAATCTAGATTTGTAGAAAATTAAATTCTAAGAACTTTTCTAGAATTCGACATTTTTCTACGAATGATAAAAAAAAGTTACATGGGAAAAATTAATTGAAATTGTACATAACGCTAAATCGATTTAATGAATGGTTTGTGTCGTATGAAAATTTAAAACTCAAAAAAATAGTACTTCCATTCATGATATCAACATGATATTTTGAATGCAGCTTGATATTGAGGTTAATAAAAGTGGAGAATTCTAAAATCTTAACTATTATAGTCGGAATAGAAACTCATCTCCTGGTGGCTGGACCAATTTCAAAAGAATGTAGATTTGTAGAAAATTAAATTCTAAGAACTTTTCTAGAATACGACATTTCTCTAATAATGATGAAAAAAAGTTACATGGGAAAAATTAATCGAAATTGTACATAACGTATGAAAATTTAAAACTCAAAAAAATAGTACTTCCATTCAAGATATCAACATGAAATTTTGAATGCAGCTTGATATTGAGGTTAATAAAAGCGGAGAATTCTAAAATCTTAACTATTATAGTCGGAGTAGAAACTCATCTCCTGGTGGCTGGACCAATTTCGAAAGAATCTAGATTTGTAGAAAATTAAATTCTAAGAACTTTTCTAGAATGCGACATTTCTCTACGAATGATAAAAAAAAGTTACATGGGAAAAATTAATCGAAATTGTACATAACGCTAAATCAAACTAACGAATGGATTGTGTCGTATGAAAATTTAAAACTCAAAAAAATAGTACTTCCATTCATGATATCAACATGAAATTTTGAATGCAGCTTGATATTGAGGTTAATAAAAGCGAAGAATTCTAAAATCTTAACTATTATAGTCGGAATAGAAACTCATCTCCTGGTGGCTGGACCAATTTCGAAAAAATCTAGATTTGTAGAAAATTAAATTGTAAGAACTTTTCTAGAATGCGACATTTCTCTACGAATGATAAAAAAAAGAAGTTACATGGGAAAAATTAATCGAAATTGTACATAACGCTAAATCGATCTAACGAATGGATTGTGTCGTATGAAAATTTAAAACTCAAAAAAATAGTACTTCCATTCATGATATCAACATGAAATTTTGAATGCAGCTTGATATTGAGGTTAATAAAAGCGGAGAATCCTAAAATCTTAACTATTATAGTCAGAATAGAAACTCATCTCATGGTGGCTGTACCAATTTCGAAAGAATCTTTATTTGTACAATAGAAAATTAAATTCTAAGAACTTTTCTAGAATGCGACATTTCTCTACGAATGATAAAAAAAGGTTACATGGGAAAAATTAATTGAAATTGTACCTAACGCTAAATCGAACTAACGAATGGATTGTGTCGTATGAAAATTAAAAACTCAAAAAAATAGTACCTTGCATTCATGATATCAACATGAAATTTTGAATGCAGCTTGATATTGAGGTTAATAAAAGCGGAGAATTCTAAAATCTTAACTATTATAGTCGGAATAGAAACTCATCTCCTGGTGGCTGGACCAATTTCGAAAGAATCTAGATTTGTAGAAAATTAAATTCTTAGAACTTTTCTAGAATGCGACATTTCTCTACGAATGATAAAAAAAGTAACATGGGAAAAATTAATCGAAATTGTACATAACGCTAAATCGAACTAATGAATGGATTGTGTCGTATGAAAATTTAAAACTCAAAAAAATAGTACTTCTATTCATGATATCAACATGAAATTTTGAATGCAGCTTGATATTGAGGTTAATAAAAGTAGAAGATTTTTAAAATCTTAACTATTACAGTCGGAATAGAAACTCATCTCCTGGTGGCTGGACCAATTTCGAAAGAATCTAGATTTGTAGAAAATTAAATTCTAAGAATATTTCTAGAATACGACATTTCTCTACGAATGATAAAAAAAGTTACATGGGAAAAATAAATCGAAATTGTACATAACGTATGAAAATTAACAAATCAAAAAAATAGTACTTCCATTCATGATATCAACATGAAATTTTGAATGCAGCTTGATATTGAGGTTAAAAAAAGCGGAGAATTCTAAAATCTTAACTATTATAGTCGGAATAGAAACTCATCTCCTGGTGGCTGGACCAATTTCGAAAGAATCTAGATTTGTAGAAAATTCCATTCTAAGAACTTTTTTAGAATGCGACATTTCTCTACGAATGATAAAAAAAGTTACATGAGAAAAATTAATCGAAATTGTACATAACGCTAAATCGAACTAACGAATGGATTGCGTCGTATGAAAATTTAAAACTCAAAAAATAATACTTCCAGTCATGATATCAACATGAAATTTTGAATGCAGCTTGATATTGAGGTAAATAAAAGCGGAGAATTCTAAAATCTTAATTATTATTGTCGGAATAGAAACTCATCTCCTGGTGGCTGGACCAATTTCGAAAGAACCTGGATTTGTAGAAAATAAAATTGTAAGAACTTTTCTAGAATGCGACATTTCTCTACGAATGATAAAAAAAAAGTTACATGGGCAAAAAAATTTTGAAATTGTACATAACGCTAAATTGAACTAACGAATGGATTATGTGGTATTAAAATTTAAAACTCAAAAAAATAGTACTTCTATTCATGATATCAACATGAAATTTTGAATGCAGCTTGATATTGAGGTTAATAAAAGCGGAGAATTCTAAAATCTTAACTATTATAGTCGGAATAGAAACTCATCTCCTGGTGGCTGGACCAATTGCGAAAGAATCTGGATTTGTAGAAAATTAAATTCTAAGAACTTTTCTAGAAACGACATTTCTCTACGAATGATAAAAAAAAAGTTACATGGGAAAAATTAATCGAAATTGTACATAACGCTAAATCGAACTAACGAATGGATTGTGTCGTATGAAAATTTAAAACTCAAAAAAATAGTACTTCCATTCATGATATCAACATGAAATTTTGAATGCAGCTTGATTTTGAGGTTAATAATAGCAGAGAACTCTAAAATCTTAACTATTATAGTCGGAATAGAAACTCATCTCCTGGTGGCTGGACCAATTTCGAAAGAATCTAGATTTGTAGAAAATTAAATTCTAAGATTTTTTCTAGAATGCGACATTTCTCTACGAATGATAAAAAAAAGTTAAATGGGAAAAATTAATCGAAATTGTACATAACGCCAAATCGAACTAACGAATGGATTGTGTCGTATGAAAATTTAAAACTCAAAAAAATAGTACTTCCATTCATGATATCAACATAAAATTTTGAATGCAGCTTGATATTGAGGTTAATAAAAGCAGAAAATTCTAAAATCTTAACTATTATATTCGGAATAAAAACTCATCTCCTGGTGGCTGGACCAATTTTGAAAGAATCTAGATTTGTAGAAAATTAAATTCTAAGAACTTTTCTAGAATGCGACATTTCTCTACGAATGATAAAAAAAAGTTACATGGGAAAAATTAATCGAAATTATACATAACGCTTAATCAAACTAACGAATGGATTGTGTCGTATGAAAATTTAAAACTCAAAAAAATAGTACTTCCATTCATGATATCAACTTAAAATTTTGACTGCTGAATTTTGAATATTGAGGTTAATAAAAGCGGAGAATTCTAAACTTTTAACTATTATAGTCGGAATAGAAACTCATCTCCTGGTTGCTGGACCAATTTCGAAAGAATCTAGATTTGTAGAAAATTAAATTCTTAGAACTTTTATAGAATGCGACATTTCTCTACGAATGATAAAAAAAAGTTACATGGGAAAAATTAATCGAAATTATACATAACGCTAAATCGAACTAACGAATGGATTGTGTCGTATGAAAATTTAAAACTCAAAAAATAGTACTTCCATTCATGATATCAACATGAAATTTTGAATGCAGCTTGATATTGAGGTTAATGAAAGTGGAGAATTCTAAAATCTTAACTATTATAGTCAGAATAGAAACTCATCTCCTGGTGGCTGGACCAATTTTGAAAGAATCTAGATTTGTAGAATATTAAATTCTAAGAACATTTCTAGAATGCGACATTTCTCTACGAATGATAAAAAAAGTTACATGGGAAAAATTATTCGAAATTGTACATAACGCTAAATCGAACTAACGAATGGATTGTGTCGAAAATAAAAAGTTAAAAAGTTAAAAAGTTACATGGGAAAAATTAATCGAAATTGTACATAACGCTAAATCGAACTAACGAATGGATTGTGTCGTATGAAAATATAAAATTCAAAAAAATAGTACTTCCATTCATGATATCAACATGAAATTTTGAATGCAGCTTGATATTGAGGTTAATAAAAGCGGAGAATTCTAAAATCTTAACTATTATAGTCGGAATAGAAACTCATCTCCTGGTGGCTGGACCAATTTCGAAAGAATCTAGATTTGTAGAAAATTAAATTCTAAGAACTTTTCTAGAATGCGACATTTCTCTACGAATGATAAAAAAAAAGTTACATGGGAAAAATTAATCGAAATTGTACATAACGCTAAATCGAACAACGAATGGATTGTGTCGTATGAAAATTTAAAACTCAAAAAATAGTACTTCCATTCATGATATCAACATGAAATTTTGAATGCAGCTTGATATTGAGGTTAATAAAAGCGGAGAATTCTAAAATCTTAACTATTATAGTCGGAATAGAAACTCATCTCCTGGTGGCTGGACCAATTTCGAAAGAATCTAGATTTGTAGAAAATTAAATTCTAAGAACTTTTCTAGAATGCGACATTTCTCTACGAATGATAAAAAAAAAGTTACATGGGAAAAATTAATCGAAATTGTACATAACGCTAAATCGAACAACGAATGGATTGTGTCGTATGAAAATTTAAAACTCAAAAAAATAGTACTTCCATTCACGATATCAACATGAAATTTTAAATGCAGCTTGATATTGAGTTTAAAAAAAGCGGAGAATTCTAAAATCTTAACTATTATAGTCGGAATAGAAACTCATCTCCTGGTGGCTGGACCAATTTCGAAAGAATCTAGATTTGTAGAAAATTAAATTCTAAGAACTTTTCTAGAATGCGAAATATCTCTACGAATGATAAAAAAAAAGTTACATGGGAAAAATTAATCGAAATTGTACATAACGCTAAATCGAACTAACGAATGGATTGTGTCGTATGAAAATATAAAATTCAAAAAAATAGTACTTCCAGTCATGATATCAACATGAAATTTTGAATGCAGCTTGATAGTGAGATTAATAAAAGCGGAGAATTCTAAAATCTTAACTATTATTGTCGGAATAGAAACTCATCTCCTTGAGGCTGGACCAATTTCGAAAGAATCTGGATTTGTAGAAAATTAAATTCTTAGAACTTTTCTAGAATGCGACATGTCTCTACGAATGATAAAAAAAAAGTTACATGGGAAAAATTAATCGAAATTGTACATAACGCTAAATCGATCTAACGAATGGATTGTGTCGTATGAAAATTTAAAACTCAAAAAATAGTACTTCCATTCATGATATCAACATGAAATTTTGAATGCAGCTTGATATTGAGGTTAATAAAAGCGGAGAATTCTAAAATCTGAACTATTATAGTTGGAATAGAAACTCATCTCCTGGTGGCTGGACCAATTTCGAAAGAATCTAGATTTGTAGAAAATTAAATTCTAAGAACTTTTCTAGAATGCGACATTTCTCTACGAATGATAAAAAAATGACATGGGAAAAATTAATCGAAATTGTACATAACGCTAAATCGATCTAACGAATGGATTGTTTCGTATGAAAATTTAAAACTCAAAAAAATAGTACTTCCATTCATGATATCAACATGAAATTTTGAATGCAGCTTGATATTGAGGTTAATAAAAGCAAAGAATTCTAAAATCTTAACTATTATAGTCGGAATAGAAACTCATCTCCTGGTGGCTGGACCAATTTCGAAAGAATCTAGATTTGTAGAAAATTAAATTCTAAGAACTTTTCTAGAATGCGACAGTTCTCTACGAATGATAAAAAAAAGTTACATGGGAAAAATTAATCGAAATTGTACATAACGCTAAATCGAACTAACGAATGGATTGTGTCGTATGAAAATTTAAAACTCAAAAAAATAGTACTTCCATTCATGATATCAATATGAAATTTTGAATGCAGCTTGATATTGAGGTTAATAAAAGCGGAAAATTCTAAAATCTTAACTATTATAGTCGGAATAGAAACTCATCTCCTGGTGGCTGGACCAATTTCGAAAGAATCTAGATTTGTAGAAAATTAAATTCTTAGAACTTTTCTAGAATGCGACATTTCTCTACGAATGATAAAAAAAAGTTACCTTTGAAAAATTATTCGAAATTGTACATAACGCTAAATCGAACTAACGAATGGATTGTGTCGTATGAAAATTTAAAACTCAAAAAAATAGTACTTTCATTCATGATATCAACATGAAGTTTTGAATGCAGCTTGATATTGAGGTTAATAAAAGCGGAGAACTCTAAAATCTTAACTATTATAGTCGGAATAGAAACCCATCTCCTGGTGGCTGGACCAATTTCGAAAGAATCTAGATTTGTAGAAAATTAAATTCTAAGAACTTTTCTAGAATGCGACATTTCTCTACGAATGATAAAAAAAAATTAAATGGGAAAAATTAATCGAAATTGTACATAACGCAAAATCGAACTAACGCAGCTTGATATTGAGGTTAATAAAAGCAGAGAATTCTAAAATCTTAACTATTATATTCGGAATAAAAACTCATCTCCTGGTGGCTGGACCAATTTTGAAAGAATCTAGATTTGTAGAAAATTAAATTCTAAGAACTTTTCTAGAATGCGACATTTCTCTACGAATGATAAAAAAAAGTTACATGGGAAAAATTAATCGAAATTGTACAATACATAACGCTAAATCGAACTAACGAATGGATTGTGTCGTATGAAAATTTAAAACTCAAAAAAATAGTACTTCCATTCATGATATCAACATGAAATTTTGAATGCAGCCTGATATTGAGGTTAATAAAAGCGGAGAATTCTAAAATCTTAACTATTATAGTCGGAATAGAAACTCATCTCCTGGTGGCTGGACCAATTTCGAAAGAATCTAGATTTGTAGAAAATTAAATTCTAAGAACTTTTCAAGAATGCGACATTTCTCTACGAATGATAAAAAAAGTTACATGGGAAAAATTAATCGAAATTGTACATAACGCCAAATCGAACTAACGAATGGATTGTGGCGTATGAAAATTTAAAACTCATAAAATAGTACTTCCATTCATGATATCAACATGAAATTTTGAATGCAGCTTGTTATTGAGGTTAATAAAAGCGTAAAATTCTAAAATCTTAACTATTATAGTCGGAATAGAAATTCATCTCCTGGTGGCTGTACCAATTTCGAAAGAATCTAGATTTGTAGAAAATTAAATTCTAAGAACTTTTCTAGAATGCGACATTTCTCTACGAATGATAAAAAAAAGTTACATGGGAAAAATTAATCGAAATTGTATTGTACATAACGTTAAATCGAACTAACGAATGGATTGTGTCGTATGAAAATATAAAATTCAAAAAAATAGTACTTCCATTCATGATATCAACATGAAATTTTGAATGCACCTTGATATTGAGGTTAATAAAAGCGGAGAATTCTAAAATCTTAACTATTATAGTCGGAATAGAAACTCAACTCCTGGTGGCTGAACCAATTTCGAAAGAATCTTGATTTGTAGAAAATTATATTCTAAGAACTTTTCTAGAATGCGACATTTCTCTACGAATGATAAAAAAAAAGTTACATGGGAAAAATAAATCGAAATTGTACATAACGCTAAATCGAACTAACGAATGGATTATGTCGTATGAAAATTTAAAACTCAAAAAAATAGTACTTCCATTCATGATATCAACATGCAATTTTGAATGCAGCTTGATATTGAGGTTAATAAAAGCGGAGAATTCTAAAATCTTAACTATTATAGTCGGAATAGAAACTCATCTCCTGGTGGCTGGACCAATTTCGAAAGAATCTAGATTTGTAGCAAGTTAAATTCTAAGAACTTTTCTAGAATGCGACATATCTCTACGAATGATAAAAAAAAAGTTACATGGGAAAAATTAATCGAAATTGTATATAACGCCAAATCGAACTAACGAATGGATTGTGTCGTATGAAAATATAAAATTCAAAAAAATAGTACTTCCAGTCATGATATCAACATGAAATTTTGAATGCAGCTTGATAGTGAGGTTAATAAAAGCGGAGAATTCTAAAATCTTAACTATTATTGTCAGAATAGAAACTCATCTCCTGGTGGTTGGACCAATTTCGAAAGAATCTGGATTTGTAGAAAATTAAATTCTAAGAACTTTTATAGAATGTGACATTACTCTACGAATGATAAAAAAAAAGTTACATGGGAAGAATTAATCGAAATTGTACATAACGCTAAATTGAACTAACGAATGGATTGTGTGGTATGAAAATTTAAAACTGAAAAAATAGTACTTTTATTCATGATATCAACATGAAATATTGAATGAAGCTTGATATTGAGGTTAATAAAAGCGGAGAATTCTAAAATCTTAACTATTATAGTCGGAATAGAAACTCATCTCCTGGTGGCTGGATCAATTGCGAAAGAATCTAGATTTGTAGAAAATTAAATTCTAAGAACTTTTCTAGAATGCGATATTTCTCTACGAATGATAAAAAAAGTTACATGGGAAAAATTAATCGAAATTGTACATAACGCTAAATCGAACTAACAAATGGATTGTGTCGTATGAAAATTTAAAACTCAAAAAAATAGTACTTCCATTCATGATATCAACATGAAATTTTGAATGCAGCTTGATATTGAGGTTACTAAAAGCGAAGAATTCTAAAATCTTAACTATTATAGTCGGAATAGAAACTCATCTCCTGGTGGCTGGACCAATTTCGAAAGAATCTAGATTTGTAGAAAATTAAATTCTAAGAACTTTTCTAGAATGCGACATTTCTCTACGAATGATAAAAAAAAGGTTACATGGGTAAAAATTAATCGAAATTGTACATAACGCTAAATCGAACTAACGAATGGATTGTGTCGTATGAAAATTTAAAACTCAAAAAAATAGTACTTCCATTCATGATATCAACATGAAATTTTAAATGCAGCTTGATTTTGAGGTTAATAAAAGCGGAGAACTCTAAAATCTTAACTATTATAGTCGGAATAGAAACTCATATCCTGGTGGCTGGACCAATTTCGAAAGAATCTAGATTTGTAGAAAATTAAATTCTAAGAACTTTTCTAGAATGCGACATTTCACTACGAATGATAAAAAAAAGTTAAATGGGAAAAATTAATCGAAATTGTACATAACGCTAAATCGAACTAACGAATGGATTGTGTCGTATGAAAATTTAAAACTCAAAAAAATAGTATTTCCATTCATGATATCAACATGAAATTTTGAATGCAGCCTGATATTAAAGTTAATAAAAGCAGAGAATTCTAAAATCTTAACTATTATATTCGGAATAGAAACTCATCTCCTGGTGGCTGGACCAATTTCGAAAGAATCTAGATTTGTAGAAAATTATATTCTAAGAACTTTTCTAGAATGCGACATTTCTCTACGAATGATAAAAAAATGACATGGGAAAAATTAATCGAAATTGTACATAACGCTAAATCGATCTAACGAATGGATTGTTTCGTATGAAAATTTAAAACTCAAAAAAATAGTACTTCCATTCATGATATCAACATGAAATTTTGAATGCAGCTTGATATTGAGGTTAATAAAAGCAAAGAATTCTAAAATCTTAACTATTATAGTCGGAATAGAAACTCATCTCCTGGTGGCTGGACCAATTTCGAAAGAATCTAGATTTGTAGAAAATTAAATTCTAAGAACTTTTCTAGAATGCGACAGTTCTCTACGAATGATAAAAAAAAGTTACATGGGAAAAATTAATCGATATTGTACATAACGCTAAATCGAACTAACGAATGGATTGTGTCGTATGAAAATTTAAAACTCAAAAAAATAGTACTTCCATTCATGATATCAATATGAAATTTTGAATGCAGCTTGATATTGAGGTTAATAAAAGCGGAAAATTCTAAAATCTTAACTATTATAGTCGGAATAGAAACTCATCTCCTGGTGGCTGGACCAATTTCGAAAGAATCTAGATTTGTAGAAAATTAAATTCTTAGAACTTTTCTAGAATGCGACATTTCTCTACGAATGATAAAAAAAAGTTACCTTTGAAAAATAATTCGAAATTGTACATAACGCTAAATCGAACTAACGAATGGATTGTGTCGTATGAAAATTTAAAACTCAAAAAAATAGTACTTCCATTCATGATATCAACATGAAATTTTGAATGCAGCTTGATATTGAGGTTAATAAAAGCGGAGAACTCTAAAATCTTAACTATTATAGTCGGAATAGAAACACATCTCCTGGTGGCTGGACCAATTTCGAAAGAATCTAGATTTGTAGAAAATTAAATTCTAAGAACTTTTCTAGAATGCGACATTTCTCTACGAATGATAAAAAAAAATTAAATGGGAAAAATTAATCGAAATTGTACATAACGCAAAATCGAACTAAAGCAGCTTGATATTGAGGTTAATAAAAGCGGAGAATTCTAAAATCTTAACTATTATAGTCGGAATAGAAACTCATCTCCTGGTGGCTGGACCAATTTCGAAAGAATCTAGATTTGTAGAAAATTGAATTCTAAGAACTTTTCAAGAATGCGACATTTCTCTACGAATGATAAAAAAAGTTACATGGGAAAAATTAATCGAAATTGTACATAACGCCAAATCGAACTAACGAATGGATTGTGGCGTATGAAAATTTAAAACTCAAAAAATAGTACTTCCATTCATGATATCAACATGAAATTTTGAATGCAGCTTGTTATTGAGGTTAATAAAAGCGTAAAATTCTAAAATCTTAACTATTATAGTCGGAATAGAAACTCATCTCCTGGTGGCTGGACCAATTTCGAAAGAATCTAGATTTGTAGAAAATTATATTCTAAGAACTTTTCTAGAATGCGACATTTCTCTACGAATGATAAAAAAAAGTTACATGGGAAAAATTAATCAAAATTGTACATAACGCTAAATCGATCTAACGAATGGATTGTGTCGTATGAAAATTTAAAACTCAAAAAAATAGTACTTCCATTCATGATATCAACATGCAATTTTGAATGCACCTTGATATTGAGGTTAATAAAAGCGGAGAATTCTAAAATCTTAACTATTATAGTCGCAATAGAAACTCATCTCCTGGTGGCTGGACCAATTTCGAAAGAATCTAGATTTGTAGAAAATTAAATTCTAAGAACTTTTCTAGAATGCGACATTTCTCTACGAATGATAAAAAAGTTACATGGGAAAAATTAATCGAAATTGTATTGTACATAACGTTAATTCGAACTAACGAATGGATTGTGTCGTATGAAAATATAAAATTCAAAAAAATAGTACTTCCATTCATGATATCAACATGAAATTTTGAATGCACCTTGATATTGAGGTTAATAAAAGCGGAGAATTCTAAAATCTTAACTATTATAGTCGGAATAGAAACTCTTCTCCTGGTGGCTGGACCAATTTCGAAAGAATCTAGATTTGTAGAAAATTATATTCTAAGAACTTTTCTAGAATGCGACATTTCTCTACGAATGATAAAAAAAAGTTACATGGGAAAAATAAATCGAAATTGTACATAACGCTAAATCGAACTAACGAATGGATTATGTCGTATGAAAATTTAAAACTCAAAAAAATAGTACTTCCATTCATGATATCAACATGCAATTTTGAATGCAGCTTGATATTGAGGTTAATAAAAGCGGAGAATTCTAAAATCTTAACTATTATAGTCGGAATAGAAACTCATCTCCTGGTGGCTGGACCAATTTCGAAAGAATCTAGATTTGTAGCAAGTTAAATTCTAAGAACTTTTCTAGAATGCGACATATCTCTACGAATGATAAAAAAAAAGTTACATGGGAAAAATTAATCGAAATTGTATATAACGCTAAATCGAACTAACGAATGGATTGTGTCGTATGAAAATATAAAATTCAAAAAAATAGTACTTCCAGTCATGATATCAACATGAAATTTTGAATGCAGCTTGATATTGAGGTTAATATAAGCGGAGAATTCTAAAATCTTAACTATTATTGTCAGAATAGAAACTCATCTCCTGGTGGTTGGACCAATTTCGAAAGAATCTGGATTTGTAGAAAATTAAATTCTAAGAACTTTTATAGAATGCGACATTACTCTACGAATGATAAAAAAAAAGTTACATGGGAAGAATTAATCGAAATTGTACATAACGCTTAATTGAACTAACGAATGGATTGTGTGGTATGAAAATTTAAAACTGAAAAAATAGTACTTTTATTCATGATATCAACATGAAATATTGAATGAAGCTTGATATTGAGGTTAATAAAAGCGGAGAATTCTAAAATCTTAACTATTATAGTCGGAATAGAAACTCATCTCCTGGTGGCTGGACCAATTTCGAAAGAATCTAGATTTGTAGAAAATTATATTCTAAGAACTTTTCTAGAATGCGACATTTCTCTACGAATGATAAAAAAAAGGTTACATGGGTAAAAATTAATCGAAATTGTACATAACGCTAAATCGAACTAACGAATGGATTGTGTCGTATGAAAATTTAAAACTCAAAAAAATAGTACTTCCATTCATGATATCAACATGAAATTTTAAATGCAGCTTGATTTTGAGGTTAATAAAAGCGGAGAACTCTAAAATCTTAACTATTATAGTCGGAATAGAAACTCATATCCTGGTGGCTGGACCAATTTCGAAAGAATCTAGATTTGTAGAAAATTAAATTCTAAGAACTTTTCTAGAATGCGACATTTCTCTACGAATGATAAAAAAAAGTTAAATGGGAAAAATTAATCGAAATTGTACATAACGCTAAATCGAACTAACGAATGGATTGTGTCGTATGAAAATTTAAAACTCAAAAAAATAGTATTTCCATTCATGATATCAACATGAAATTTTGAATGCAGCCTGATATTAAAGTTAATAAAAGCAGAGAATTCTAAAATCTTAACTATTATATTCGGAATAGAAACTCATCTCCTGGTGGCTGGACCAATTTCGAAAGAATCTAGATTTGTAGAAAATTAAACTCTAAGAACTTTTTTAGAATGCGACATTTCTCTACGAATGATAAAAAAAAGTTACATGGGAAAAATTAATCGAAATTGTACATAACGCTAAATCGAACTAACGAATGGATTGTGTCGTATGAAAATTTAAAACTCAAAAAGATAGTACTTCCATTCATGATATCAACATGAAATTTTGAATGCAGCTTGATATTGAAGTTAATAAAAGCGGAGAATTCTAAAATCTTAACTATTATAGTCGGAATAGAAACTCATCTCCTGGTGGCTGGACCAATTCCGAAAGAATCTAGATTTGTAGAAAATTAAATTCTAAGAATTTTTCTAGAATGCGACATTTCTCTACGAATGATAAAAATAAAGTTACATGGGAAAAAATAATCGAAATTGTACATAACGCTAAATCGAACTAACGAATGGATTGTGTCGTATGAAAATTTAAAACTCAAAAAATAGTACTTCCATTCATGATATCAACATGAAATATTGAATGCAGCTTGATATTGAGGTTAATAAAAGCGGAGAATTCTAAAATCTTAACTATTATAGTCGGAATAGAAACTCATCTCCTGGTGGCTGGACCAATTTCGAAAGAATCTAGATTTGTAGAAAATTAAATTCTAAGAACTTTTCTAGAACTCGACATTTCTCTACGAATGATAAAAAAAAAGTTACATGGGAAAAATTAATCGAAATTGTACATAACGCTAAATCGAACTAACGAATGGATTGTGTCGTATGAAAATTTAAAACTCAAAAAAATAGTACTTCCATTCATGATATCAACATGAAGTTTTGAATGCAGCTTGATATTGAGGTTAATAAAAGCGGATAATTCTAAAATCTTTACTATAATAGTCGGAATAGAAACTCATCTCCTGGTGGCTGGACCAATTTCAAAAGAATCTAGATTTGTAGAAAATTAAATTCTAAGAACTTTTCTAGAAGCGGTATTTCTCTACGAATGATAAAAAAAAGTTACATGGGAAAAATTAATCGAAATTGTACATAACGCTAAATCAAACTAACGAATGGATTGTGTCGTATGAAAATTTAAAACTAAAAAAAATAGTACTTCCATTCATGATATCAACATAACATTTTGAATGCAGCTTGATATTGAGATTAATAAAAGCGGAGAGTTCTAAAATCTTAACTATTATAGTCGGAATAGAAACTCATCTCCTGGTGGCTGGACCAATTTCGAAAGACTCTAGATTTGTAGAAAATGAAATTATAAGAACTTTTCTAGAATGCGACATTTCTCTACGAATGATAAAAAAAAAGTTACATGGGAAAAGTTAATCGAAATTGTACATAACGCTAAATCGAACTAACGAATGGATTGTGGCGTATGAAAATTTAAAACTCAAAAAAATAGTACTTCCATTCATGAGATCAACATGAAATTTTGAATGCAGCTTGATATTGAGGTTAATAACAGCGGAGAATTCTAAAATCCTAACTATTATAGTCGGAATAGAAACTCATCTCCTGGTGGCTTGACCAATTTCGAAAGAATCTAGATTTGTAGAAAATTAAATTCTTAGATCTTTTCTAGAATGCGACATGTCTCTACGAATGATAAAAAAAAAGTTACATGGGAAAAATTAATCGAAATTGTACATAACGCTAAATCGATCTAACGAATGGTTTGTGTCGTATGAAAATTTAAAACTCAAAAAATAGTACTTCCATTCATGATATCAACATGAAATTTTGAATGCAGCTTGATATTGAGGTTAATAAAAGCGGAGAATTCTAAACTTTTAACTATTATAGTCGGAATAGAAACTCATCTCCTGGTGGCTGGACCAATTTCGAAAGAATCTAGATTTGTAGAAAATTAAAATTTAAGAACTTTTCTAGAATACGACATTTCTCTACGAATGAAAAAAAAAAGTTACATGGGAAAAATTAATCGAAATTGTATATAACGCTAAGTCGAACTAACGAATGGATTGTGTCGTATAAAAATTTAAAACTCAAAAAAATAATACTTCCATTCATGATATCAACATGAAATTTTGAATGCAGCTTGATATTGAGGTTAATAAAAGAGAAAAATTCTCAAATCTTAACTATTATAGTTGGAATAGAAACTCACCTTCTGGTGGCTGGACCAATTTCGAAAGAATCTAGATTTGTAGAAAATTAAATTCTAAGAACTTTTCTAGAATGCGACATTTCTCTACGAATGATAAAAAAAAGTTACATGGGAAAAATTAATCGAAATTGTACATAACGCTTAATCGAACTAACGAATGGATTGTGTCGTATGAAAATTTAAAACGCAAAAAAATAGTACTTCCATTCATGATATCAACATGAAATTTTGAATGCAGCTTGATATTGAGGTTAATAAAAGCAGAGAATTCTAAAATCTTAACTATTATAGTCGGAATAGAAACTCATTTCTTGGTGGCTTGTTTTGTACTAACCACTCGGTTGTTGCGTTGTGAGTCCATTTTAAAATTTTAGAATCACTTTAATTAAAACACTTGAATGTTTTAAGTTTTTATATAATAATTAGTTTTAGTATTAAACAATTTTTATGTTTCACATTATTTCAATTTATACAAGAATATCGTTTATATATTTTTACAGAGTTATGTTTATATATTTTTACAAAGTTAGGTTTTATTAGTTCACATTATATACATTTTATATAAATTGAGGTATTATTTTACAGTAATTATCACTCTATATATTTATTTAAGTACAATACACTTATATATTTTAAGCACAATACACTTTATATATTTCAAGTACAATAATCTTTTATTTATAACTCCGTGTTAACTACTAACGAGAGAGACTGCCCTTTTTTATTTGTTTGTTAAGCTTATATAGGGGTTTAAATCGATTACAGCTCCTCAACGTATAATTACTAGTACTAATCTAAATATTAATCTAGTACAATATATTAAATTATTTTAGGGCTTTTTCGCTTAAAATATTCTTACATAACACCTTCCTCCTAAAGAAAGATGTTGTGCATCTTTGAGATAACAAACAAAGAAAAAGTATTTCTAATTTGAAAGTTAATGTATAGCTAAGATTATTTTATTATAAATTTTTTTTTTTTTATGATTTAATTCGTGAATTCATCAATTTATAATATCTAAATTAACTTTTTTTTTTTTTTTTTTTTTTTTTTTTATTGGTAACTATGCGATCTGTTTTGGGGGGCTCAAGGCTCACCCTGCTCTTCCGCGGTTATGCTTTTAACGTCCTTACTTTACGCCTTGCGGCCAACTCGAGGACGTACGGCTATAGGACCGATTTAAGACCATCTGCACATTGCAAGCTCCATGCCAGCCTATACCAGCATGGAAGATGGGTCGGCCCTTGGGTTTTGCACACCGATAGGGGAGCATAGATGTGTTACATTTCACCACAGATCGAAATCTGTTGATGAAATTTCACTTTGCATCCTGCCCCTATCGGGATTCGAACCCGGTACCTCCCGATCCAAACGCCAAAGCTTTAACCACTGTGCCATTTGGTCGGTATCTAAATTAACTTATTTCTAAATTACAAAGATGTGTATTCAATTAAAATTTGTTATGACAATTCTATAATTTCTATTTGAGGCGATTATTATGCACGATTTTGGATTTTCTTCCAATTTCAATTTTACAATTTATTGGACTTATTATTTCTAACACCTTATAAGGTATATCCAAACGCCAAAGCTTTAACCACTGTGCCATTTGGTCGGTATCTAAATTAACTTATTTCTAAATTACAAAGATGTGTATTCAATTAAAATTTGTTATGACAATTCTATAATTTCTATTTGAGGCGATTATTATGCACGATTTTGGATTTTCTTCCAATTTCAATTTTACAATTTATTGGACTTATTATTTCTAACACCTTATAAGGTCCAAGATTCCAATCCAATTTTGGGATAGTTTGGTCTTCTTCTTTTCATTTCTTAGCCAAACTAAATCTCCAACATTGTAAATAGTATTATTTGAATCATGGTCGTTATAAATTTTAGAATTCAATTTGGGTTGTTGTGCATGTTGTCGAGCTATGTCATAGGATTTTTGTAGTTTATGCTTAAAATCTACGAGAAAATCGTCATAATTGTAAACAACATTTGGATTATTATGGAATGAAAGTGGTAAGTTTGGAACCATTCCAAAAACTTCCTCATAAGGCATACAATTCGTAGTTGAATGAGGTGTAGTGTTATACACAAACATTGAGTTTCGAATCCCAGAATCCCAGTCCATTCCATTTTCATCTATAAAATGTCGTATATATTCAATAAGTGTACGATGTGAGCGTTCCAAAGCTCCATTGCTTTGAGGATTCAAAGCGGATGTATTGATTTTCTTTATTCTAAGAAGTTTACAAAGATTCTGAAAGACCGAACTCATGAAATTTGTACCCTGGTCGGTTAAAATTGACTGTGGGCAACCATAGATGCTTACAAAATCTGTTAAAAGAGCATTAGCCACTGTTTCAGCTTCCCGGTTTGGAATTGGAACAGCAACAGAATATTTAGTTAAATCATCCATAATAGTCAATATGTACTTATTTTGATGATAACTTGATAATAATGGGCCAACAATATCCAAGAAAATCTTTTCGAAGGGTTTATTAGATGTGGAAGTAATTGTCATTGGCATTCTCTTAACTGGACTTGCTTTATTCTTCTGACAAGAGTCACATGATTTACTAAATTTTTCCATCATACCTAGCATTTTCGGAAAGTAATAGTATTTGCGCATGCGTTTGTATGTTCGTTGGATACCTTGGTGACCACCAAGAGGTGTATCATGAAATTCCTGTATCAGTTTTAATTGGTTGTTAGGATCGGTTATTTCTATTATATTTGGTTGTGGATGGATCTGATCAGAGGTTCCGTTGAGAGGGGTTAATTTGCTGCTATTACTATTGGAAGGTTTATTTTCTGAAATACTCGGGTTATCTGATAAGTTTTTTATTTCGGGTTTAGTTTGTGAACGAGTAACTGCGTTAATATGTTTATAAGATGTTAAATTCGGTTCCGAACTACTAGTTTGTTGATTATTATAAGAATTGGAAGGCGAAGACAGACTTTTGTTGGAAGAATCAGGTGTTTGTAAAGAAATATTTTTAAAGAGTTTTGATTCATCAATCGAAATACGGCTTAATGCGTCTGCATTTTTGTTAAGTGCTCCTGGTTTGTAAGAGATTTCGAAATCATATTCTTCGAGCTCTAAGCGCCATCGCATTAAACGCGAGGAAGGGTTGCTCATACCAAATAACCAAACTAATGGTTTGTGATCGCTTATTAATTTAAATTTTCGACCATACAAATATGCACGGAAATGTTTAATACTCCAAACAACAGCTAAAAGCTCTTTTTCTATTACGGAATAATTTTTCTCTGCTTTGGTAAGGGTTCGACTAGCAAAAGCAATAGGTAGTTCACCGCAATACTTGGGAAAGAACTGATCCGATAGCTATATCGCTTGCGTCCGTCGTTATTATGAACATTTTATCAAAGTTAGGAAATTGAGGTGGTTTAATTATTAAGGACTTAAGGGTTTTAAAGGCTTCATCGCAAAACGGAGACCAAACAAAAGCTGTTTCCGTTTTTAGAAGAGCTGTTAAAGGCAAGGTAATTTTAGAAAAATCTTTCACGAAACGCCTATAATATCCTACGAACCCAAGAAATGCTCTAACATCACGCTGAGTTTTAGGCTCAGGATAGTTTACAACCGCACCCACCTTTTCGGGATCGGGCTTCACTCCGTCTGGTCCTACAATATGTCCTAAGTAAGTTAATTCTTGTCGTAAAAATTGACACTTAACTGGATTTAATTTTAATTTATGTGTTCTTAGACAATCGAGTACTTCCCGTAGTCTTTTATTGTGATCGTATAAATTTTGCCCATATATCACAATATCATCTAAATAAACTTAACATTTTAAGCCATTGAGTCCAGATAGTACTGTATTCATTAAATGTTGAAAAGTAGCAGGAGCTCCTTTCAAACCAAATGGCATACGATTGAAATGAAAATGCCCAGCACTAGTATTAAAAGCGGTTTTGGGTTTTGCATCTTCATCCAACGGCACCTGGTGATACCCATTGGTCATGTCTAAACTAGTAAAATATGAGGATTTGCCCAATTGACCCAGTATTTCAACGACGTTTGGTAGAGGATATACGCTGTCTAATGTTATGTCGTTTAAATGACGACAGTCGACAACGACACGCCATTTCCTCGAACCATCTCCGGATTTTTTTGGTACAGCTAAAAGGGGAAAGTTCCAAGGGCTTTCACTTGGTTCAATTATGTTTTGTTTTAGCATCTCATCTACTTGACCGTTTATTTCCTTTTTAATTGCATCAGGCATTCGATATGATTTTTTATAAATAGGTAAACTATCTGATTTTATTGGAATACTATGTTTAACTCCTTGAGCAGCAGTTAGCATATCACCTTCTAAATGAAATACGTCATTATATTCACGTATAATACGTCTAATGGATTCACGTTCTTCTTGATTTAGGTGTGATAATGAAACAGATGACTCAATGGTTTTTAAACGATCAGTATTTGTATTGTTCCAGGATTTGAGAGAAAATATATCATAATGTACAAGCTTATCAAATGTTAACTCCTTGGCTAAAAATTGGACAGGTTTGTCATTAGTATTTATTAAATTAAGAGTAACAGATTGATTGCGAGGTTCAACAATTGTATTTCCAACAAACACGCCCGATATTATCTCCTTGGATAAGCAAAAGTATTCCGCGTTGTTTTCGATATTGTTACACCTTACATTAATGATCTGTTCACTTCTTGGAGGAATTATTAATTTAGACGAGGATGTTATTAGATCAAGAAGAATTGATGTAGCTTCAAAAGGAATTTCGAACGTTAGATTCTCAAAGTCTATCTTGCATTGCCAATGAGTCAGAAAATCTTTACCAATAATTCCACTACAATGGATTGGAAATTCATCATTTACAATTTGGAAATTATGAGCAATGCTGAACGTCTCAGTAAAAATTATTTTCGATGGCACTAATCCTATGAATTCATCAACTCCACTGGTTACACCTTTTATTTGACATTTTAAAGTTGGATAAAATATTGAAGATTCAATCACACATGATTCTTTAATTACGCTGACATCGGCTCCTGTATCTAATAGAAAGTTATACAAACGAGATTTCCCAATATCAAGGCTTAATTTAACGTAAATATTATCCTCTGTATGATTCTCCAAATAAATGTTACAAGATTGATTTATCGTTAAGCAATCTGTATTGATTGGACACTCAGTTATTGTTTGAATGGTACTCGGAAGGGAGTGCCCTTGTGACCTTCGAGCCCCTTCGAGTTTCCCTGAGCTTCAGATTCCGATGTAAGATTTGAATTATTATTATTATTTGAGCGATGTTGACTTCGTAAGTCAGAATGTTTCTTTTTGAAACACTGATTAATATGATGATCTTCCTTTTTGTAATATGCACACGAAATAATCCTATTTGAAGGACGGCCTATAGCTGACCGAAGATCCTAAAGTGGAACAGCTCGAGAGCCACCTGGACCCAAATATCTGGAAAAGCAAACAGAGGCCATGTGTCCATTCTTTTGGCAAATTTGGCATTTTGTCACTTGTGGTTTTAATTTATTTATATTTGGTTGAATTGCAATTTTCGATGTTAATTGAGTTTCCTCTACTAAAGCTTTTGCAATTGCATTTTTTAGAGATTTAAAATCGCCTGCTTTTATAATAATACCAATAGGTTCTCGAAGCCCACATTGAAATGAACGTAAGGCAGGTTTTGAATTTAATTGTTGTACCTCATCGGTTAGTTTGCCTTGCATCTCAAGGCAAGCTTCGTTAAGCTCTGCTAATAAAGTTTCAATTTTATTCGCAAACATCTGCACAGATTCATTCTTGGCTTGAGTAGCTTTGATTAAATCTAATTGAATGCATTCCATAGCACGAAGGGTTTTGAAGTTATGGTTTAATGCAATTTTCAGTTCGTCCCAATTTTTAAAAGTACCAAAGCGATATACAGAGTACGCTTGGCCATTTAGTTTATGAGGAATGAATGTAAGAAAAGTAGGTTTTGATTCCTTAGACAACATTCCGTAGAACCCATCACAACAGTTGATGAATTTATGTAGAGGAGTTTGATGATCGCCACCAAACCCCGGTATTAATTTTACAGCAAGACCATAATCGAAATCCATTGTTGAACAGTTATCAACACTCTTTTCGGATGTATTTGAAGATGTAGAAATAAGTCGAGTTCTAAGCGAGTATTTAATACCTGAAGGTTCTTTCTTGGTCATTAATGATGGATGAAAATAGATTCGCGACTTATAATTAAACGATGCACTCAAGAAAATTAAATCGCATTAAATTATGGTTTTGTATAGAATTAGCATATCAATTCAATATAAAATGAGGAGTGTATATACAATTAATTTAACTAACGATATTCCCAAAATTTAAAAACTGATTTTATGATTGAATGAAATTGAAAAAAAAATTATTTGTTCTTACATAATATAAAAAATGTTGAATGAAATGAATGAAGATAATAAAAAATGTTTTATATAAAATAAAATATCGAATACAATTATTATTAAAATTTTTTTAATGAAACGTTGAACGAAATGTTGATGGTTGATGACGTTTCCCTTTCGGTTACATATATTGAGAATAATTTATTATAAGTATTCATGTTGGGTGGAGATCTCATATATGTAGGTGTAATGAAGCGGCATAATTAATTCAGTTTGGTAATGTCCAATTCGATCAGCTCGTTGAAAATTGAGTTTAAAAGTGACAGAAAAATTTATACCTTAGAGAAGTAGTTCAGTTACTTCTTGTCATACCTGCTATCCATAATGTTGTTTTTTTTTCTCCTTTACATGTTGAAGTGTATTTCATTTTAATTTAATTTCGTATAATTTACGAAATTTTATGATTCTGCATAATTGTAGTTAAACTCACAAACACAGCATGCATAATATGTTCACTATTTTGATTTTTTTTTTTTTTTAATTTCGCCCAAAAGGATTAATTTTCTTAATATTTTTTTATTTGGCTTTAATTCATTAGAATTTTTTTTTAAATCGAATCACATTACACTTTTCATATGGTATATATATTTGGTAAAAAAATTTTTTTTATTTTTCGCGCACATTTGGGCTTCACCTTTTAACCCTTAGAACTTCACTGATAGTTTTTTTTTCTATGATTTTTTTTTTTGTAATACGTAATAATAATTATAACATACACAATTGAGTACAGAATTTATTGTGTAAATTTACGTTTTATTTCCGTTTTGAGAAATAACTGGATTAGAATGTTTAAGGACACCAGATTTAATCACATGTTTTTACGTACAAGCACTAAGTGTTTATTGCGGCATATTTAATTTCCAGTTCTTTTTTTTTATATAATTAAAATGTTATATTGTATATAATTAAAATGGATTTCACATTGACGATATCAAACCCGTGTGGCTAAATAACGATATCCTACAGGCTGCGCCAAAATTTTGTTGTGTACTAACCACTCGGTTGTTGCGTTGCGAGTCCATTTTGGAATTTTAGAGTCACTTTAATTAAAACACTTAAACGTTTTAAGTTTTTATATAATAATTAGTTTTAGTATTAAACAATTCTTATGTTTCACATTATTTCAATTTATACAAGAATATCGTTTATATATTTTTACAGAGTTATGTTTATATATTTTTACAAAGTTAGGTTTTATTAGTTCACATTATATACATTTTATATAAATTCAGGTACAATTTTACAGTAATTATCACTCTATAAATTTATTTAAGTACAATACACGTAACTTTTCTAGAATGCGACATTTCTCTACGAATGATAAAAAAAAAGTTACATGGGAAAAATTAATCGAAATTGTACATAACGCTAATTCGAACTAACGAATGGATTGTGTCGTATGAACATTTAAAACTCAAAAAAATAGTACTTCCATTCATGATATCAACATGAAGTTTTGAATGCAGCTTGATATTGAGGTTAATAAAAGCGGAGAATTCTAAAATCTCAACTATTATAGTCGGAATAGAAACTCATCTCCTGGTGGCTGAACCAATTTCGAAAGAATCTAGATTTGTAGAAAATTAAATTCTAAGAACTTTTCTAGAATGCGACATTTCTCTACGAATGATAAAAAAAAGTTACATGGGAAAAATTAATCGAAATTATACATAACGCTAAATCGAACTAACGAATGGATTGTGTCGTATGAAAATTTAAAACTCAAAAAAATAGTACTTCCATTCATGATATCAACATGAAATTTTCAATGCAGCTTGATATTGAGGTTAATAAAAGCGGAGAATTCTAAAATCTTAACTATTATAGTCGGAATAGAAACTCATCTCCTGGTGGCTGGACCAATTTCGAAAGAATCTAGATTTGTAGAAAATTAAATTCTTAGAACTTTTCTAGAACTCGACATTTCTCTACGAATGATAAAAAAAAAGTTACATGGGAAAAATTAATCGAAATTGTACATAACGCTAATTCGAACTAACGAATGGATTGTGTCGTATGAACATTTAAAACTCAAAAAAATAGTACTTCCATTCATGATATCAACATGAAGTTTTGAATGCAGCTTGATATTGAGGTTAATAAAAGCGGAGAATTCTAAAATCTCAACTATTATAGTCGGAATAGAAACTCATCTCCTGGTGGCTGAACCAATTTCGAAAGAATCTAGATTTGTAGAAAATTAAATTCTAAGAACTTTTCTAGAATGCGACATTTCTCTACGAATGATAAAAAAAAGTTACATGGGAAAAATTAATCGAAATTATACATAACGCTAAATCGAACTAATGAATGGATTGTGTCGTATGAAAATTTAAAACTCAAAAAATAGTACTTCCATTCATGATATCAACATGAAATTTTGAATGCAGCTTAATATTGAAATTAATAAAAGCGGAGAATTCTAAAATCTTAACTATTATAGTCGGAATAGAAACTCATCTCCTGGTGGCTGGACCAATTTCGAAAGAATCTAGATTTGTAGAAAATTAAATTCTAAGAACTTTTCTAGAAGCGACATTTCTCTACGAATGATAAAAAAAAGTTACATGGGAAAAATTAATCGAAATTGTACATAACGCTAAATCAAACTAACGAATGGATTGTGTCTTATGAAAATTTAAAACTAAAAAAAATAGTACTTCCATTCATGATATCAACATGAAATTTTGAATGCAGCTTGATATTGAGGTTAATAAAAGCGGAGAATTCTAAAATATTTACTATTATAGTCGGAATAGAAACTCATCTCCTGGTGGCTGGACCAATTTCGAAAGAATCTAGATTTGTAGAAAATTAAATTATAAGAACTTTTCTAGAATGTGACATTTCTCTACGAATGATTAAAACAAGTTACATGGAAAAAATTAATCGAAATTGTACATAACGCTAAATCGAACTAATGAATGGATTGTGTCGTATGAAAATTTAAAACTCAAAAAAATAGTACTTCCATTCATGATATCAACATGAAATTTTGAATGCAGCTTGATATTGAGGTTAATAAAAGCGGAGAATTCTAAAATCTTAATTATTATAGTCAGAATAGAAACTCATCTCCTGGTGGCTGGACCAATTTCGAAAGAATCTAGATTTGTAGAAAATGAAATTCTAAGAACTTTTCTCGAAAGCGACATTTCTCTACGAATGATAAAAAAAAAGTTACATGTTAAAAATTAATCGAAATTGTACATAACGCTAAATCGAACTAACGAATGGATTGTGTCGTATGAAAATTTAAAACTCAAAAAAATAGTACTTCCATTCATGATATCAACATGAAATTTTGAATGCAGCTTGATATTGAGGTTAATAAAAGCGGAGAATTCTAAAATCTTAACTATTATAGTCGGAATATAAACTCATCTCCTGGTGGCTGGACCAATTTCGAAAGAATCTAGATTTGTACAATAGAAAATTAAATTCTAAGAACTTTTCTAGAATGCGAAATTTCTCTACGAATGATAAAAAAAAGTTACATGGGAAAAATTAATCGAAATTGTACATAACGCTAAATCGAACTAACGAATGGATTGTGTCGTATGAAAATTTAAAACTCAAAAAATAGTACTTCCATTCATGATATCAACATGAAATTTTGAATGCAGCTTGATATTGAGGTTAATAAAAGCGGAGAATTCTAAAATCTTAACTATTATAGTCGGAATAGAAACTCATCTCCTGGTGGCTGGACCAATTTCGAAAGAATCTAGATTTGTAGAAAATTAAATTCTAAGAACTTTTTTAGAATGCGACATTTCTCTACGAATGATAAAAAAAAAGTTACATGGGAAAAATTAATCGAAATTGTACATAACGCTAAATCGAACTAACGAATGGATTATGTCGTATGAAAATTTAAAACTCAAAAAAATAGTACTTCTATTCATCATATCAACATGAAATTTTGGATACAGCTTGATATTGAGGTTAATAAAAGCGGAGAATTCTAAAATCTTAACTATTATAGTCGGAATAGAAACTTATCTCCTGGTGGCTGGACCAATTTCGAAAGAATCTAGATTTGTAGAAAATTAAATTCTAAGAACTTTTCTAGAATGCGACATTTCTCTACGAATGATAAAAAAAGTTACATGGGAAAAATTAATCGAAATTGTACATAACGCTAAATCGAACTAACGAATGGATTGTGTCGAATGAAAATTTAAAACTCAAAAAAATAGTACTTCCATTCATGATATCAACATGAAATTTTGAATGCAGCTTGATATTGAGGTTAATAAAAGCGGCTAATTCTAAAATCTTAACTATTATAGTCGGAATAGAAACTCATCTCCTGGTGGCTGGATCAATTTCGAAAGAATCTAGATTTGTAGAAAATAAATTCTTAGAACTTTTCTAGAATGCGACATTTCTCTACGAATGATAAAAAAGTTACATGGGAAAAATTAATCGAAATTGTACATAACGCTAAATTGAACTAACGAATGGATTGTGTCGTATGAAAATTTAAAACTCAAAAAAATAGTACTTCCATTCATGATATCAACATGAAATTTTGAATGCAGCTTGATATTGAGGTTAATAAAAGCGGAGAATTCTAAAATCTTAACTATTATAGTCGGAAAAGAAACTCATCTCCTGGTGGCTGGACCAATTTCGAAAGAATATAGATTTGTAGAAAATTAAATTCTAAGAACTTTTCTAGAATGCGACATTTCTCTACGAATGATAAAAAAAAAGTTACATGGGAAAAATTAATCGAAATTGTACATAACGCTAAATCGAACTAACGAATGGATTGTGTCGTATGAAAATTTAAAACTCAAAAAAATAGTACTTCCATTCATGATATCAACATGAAATTTTGAATGCAGCTTGATATTGAGGTTAATAAAAGAGGAGAATTCTAAAATCTTAACTGTTATAGTCGGAATAGAAACTCATCTCCTGGTGGCTGGTCCAATTTCGAAAAAATCTAGATTTGTAGAAAATTAAATTCTAAGAACTTTTCTTGAATGCGACATTTCTCTACGAATGATAAAAAAAAGTTACATGGGAAAAATTAATCGAAATTGTACATAACGCTAAATCGAACTCACGAATGGATTGTGTCGTATGAAAATTTAAAACTCAAAAAAATAGTACTTCCATTCATGATATCAACATGAAATTTTGAATGCAGCTTGATATTGAGGTTAATAAAAGCGGAGAATTCTAAAATCTTAACTATTATAGTCGGAATAGAAACTCATCTCCTGGTGGCTGGACCAATTTCAAAAGAATCTAGATTTGTAGAAAATTAAATTCTAAGAACTCTTCTAGAATGCGACATTTCTCTACGAATGATAAAAAAAAGTTACATGGGAAAAATTAATCAAAATTGTACATAACGCTAAATCGATCTAACGAATGGATTGTGTCGTATGAAAATTTAAAATTCAAAAAATAGTACTTCCATTCATGATATCAACATGAAATTTTGAATACAGCTTGATATTAAGGTTAATAAAAGCGGAGAATTCTAAAATCTTAACTATTATAGTCGGAATAGAATCTCATCTCCTGGTGGCTGGACCAATTTCGAAAGAATCTAGATTTGTAGAAAATTAAATTCTAAGAACTTTTCTAGAATGCGACATTTCTCTACGAATGATAAAAGAAAAAGTTACATGGGAAAAATTAATCGAAATTATACAATACATAACGCTAAATCGAACTAACGAATGGATTGTGTCGTATGAAAATTTAAAACTCAAAAAAATAGTACTTCCATTCATGATATCAACATGAAATTTTGAATGCAGCTTGATATTGAGGTTAATAAAAGCGGAGAATTCTAAAATCTTAACTATTATAGTCGGAAGAGAAACTCATCTCCTGGTGGCTGGACCAATTTTGAAAGAATCTAGATTTGTAGAAAATTAAATTCTAAGAACTTTTCTAGAATGCGACATTTCTCTACGAATGATAAAAAAAAAGTTACATGGGAAAAATTAATCGAAATTGTACATAACGCTAAATCGAACTAACGAATGGATTGTGTCGTATGAAAATTTAAAACTCAAAAAATAGTACTTCCATTCATGATATCAACATGAAATTTTGAATGCAGCTTGATATTGAGGTTAATAAAAGCGGAGAATTCTAAAATCTTAACTATTATAGTCGGAATAGAAACTCATCTCCTGGTGGCTGGACCAATTTCGAAAGAATCTAGATTTGTAGAAAATTAAATTCTAAGAACTTTTCTAGAAACGACAATTCTCTACGAATGATAAAAAAAAGTTACATGGGAAAAATTAATCGAAATTGTACATAACGCTAAATCGAACTAATGAATGGATTGTGTCGTATGAAAATTTAAAACTCAAAAAAATAGTACTTCCATTCATGATATCAACATGAAATTTTGAATGCAGCTTAATATTGAAATTAATAAAAGCGGAGAATTCTAAAATCTTAACTATTATAGTCGGAATAGAAACTCATCTCCTGGTGGCTGGACCAATTACGAAAGAATCTAGATTTGTAGAAAATTAAATTTTAAAAACTTTTCTAGAAGCGACATTTCTCTACGAATGATAAAAAAAAGTTACATGGGAAAAATTAATCAAAATTGTACATAACGCTAAATCAAACTAACGAATGGATTGTGTCGTATGAAAATTTAAAACTCAAAAAAATAATACTTCCATTCATGATATCAACATGAAATTTTGAATGCAGCTTGATATTGAGGTTAATAAAAGCGGAGAATTCTAAAATATTTACTATTATAGTCGGAATAGAAACTCATCTCCTGGTGACTGGACCAATTTTGAAAGAATCTAGATTTGTAGAAAATTAAATTCTAAGAACTTTTCTAGAATGTGACATTTCTCTACGAATGATTAAAAACAAGTTACATGGGAAAAATTAATCGAAATTGTACATAACGCTAAATCGAACTAATGAATGGATTGTGTCGTATGAAAATTTAAAACTCAAAAAAATAGTACTTCCATTCATGATATCAACATGAAATTTTGAATGCAGCTTGATATTGAGGTTAATAAAAGCGGAGAATTCTAAAATCTTAACTATTATAGTCAGAATAGAAACTCATCTCCTGGTGGCTGGACCAATTTCGAAAGAATCTAGATTTGTAGAAAATTAAATTCTAAGAACTTTTCTAGAATGCGACATTTCTCTACGAATGATAAAAAAAGAGTTACATGTTAACAATTAATCGAAATTGTACATAACGCTAAATCAAACTAACGAATGGATTGTGTCGTATGAAAATTTAAAACTCAAAAAAATAGTACTTCCATTCATGATATCAACATGAAATTTTGAATGCAGCTTAATATTGAAATTAATAAAAGCGGAGAATTCTAAAATCTTAACTATTATAGTCGGAATAGAAACTCATCTCCTGGTAGCTGGACCAATTTCGAAAGAATCTAGATTTGTAGAAAATTAAATTCTAAGAACTTTTCTAGAATGCGACATTTCTCTACGAATGATAAAAAAAAAGTTACATGGGAAAAATTAATCGAAATTGTACATAACGCTAAATCGAACTAACGAATGGATTGTGTCGAATGAAAATTTAAAACTCAAAAAATTAGTACTTCCATTCATGATATCAACATGAAATTTTGAATGCAGCTTGATATTGAGGTTAATAAAAGCGGCTAATTATAAAATCTTAACTATTATAGTCGGAATAGAAACTCATCTCCTGGTGGCTGGATCAATTTCGAAAGAATCTAGATTTGTAGAAAATAAATTCTTAGAACTTTTCTAGAATGCGACATTTCTCTACGAATGATACAAAAAAGTTACATGGGAAAAATTAATCGAAATTGTACATAACGCTAAATCGAACTAACGAATGGATTGTGTCGTATGAAAATTTAAAACTCAAAAAATAGTACTTCCATTCATGATATCAACATGAAATTTTGAATGCAGCTTGATATTGAGGTTAATAAAAGCGGAGAATTCTAAAATCTTAACTATTATATTCGGAATAGAAACTCATCTCCTGGTGGCTGGACCAATTTTGAAAGAATCTAGATTTGTAGAAAATTAAATTCTAAGAACTTTTCTAGAATGCAACATTTCTCTACGAATGATAAAAAAAAAGTTACATGGGAAAAAATAACCGAAATTGTACATAACGCTAAATCGAACTAACGAATGGATTGTGTCGTATGAAAATTTAAAACTCAAAAAAATAGTACTTCCATTCATGATATCAACATGAAATTTTGAATGCAGCTTGATATTGAGGTTAATAAAAGCGGAGAATTCTAAAATCTTAACTGTTATAGTCGGAATAGAAACTCATCTCCTGGTGGCTGGTCCAATTTCGAAAAAATCTAGATTTGTAGAAAATTAAATTCTAAGAACTTTTCTTGAATGCGACATTTCTCTACGAATGATAAAAAAAAGTTACATGGGAAAAATTAATCGAAATTGTACATAACGCTAAATCGAACTAACGAATGGATTGTGTCGTATGAAAATTTAAAACTCAAAAAAATAGTACTTCCATTCATGATATCAACATGAAATTTTGAATGCAGCTTGATATTGAGGTTAATAAAAGCGGAGAATTCTAAAATCTTAACTATTATAGTCGGAATAGAAACTCATCTCCTGGTGGCTGGACCAATTTCAAAAGAATCTAGATTTGTAGAAAATTAAATTCTAAGAACTTTTCTAGAATGCGACATTTCTCTACGAATGATAAAAAAAAAGTTACATGGGAAAAATTAATCAAAATTGTACATAACGCTAAATCGATCTAACGAATGGATTGTGTCGTATGAAAATTTAAAATTCAAAAAATAGTACTTCCATTCATGATATCAACATGAAATTTTGAATGCAGCTTGATATTAAGGTTAATAAAAGCGGAGAATTCTAAAATCTTAACTATTATAGTCGGAATAGAAACTCATCTCCTGGTGGCTGGACCAATTTCGAAAGAATCTAGATTTGTAGAAAATTAAATTCTAAGAACTTTTCTAGAATGCGACATTTCTCTACGAATGATAAAAGAAAAAGTTACATGGGAAAAATTAATCGAAATTGTACATAACGCTAAATCGAACTAACGAATGGATTGTGTCGTATGAAAATTTAAAACTCAAAAAAATAGTACTTCCATTCATGATATCAACATGAAATTTTGAATGCACCTTGATATTGAGGTTAATAAAAGCGGAGAATTCTAAAATCTTAACTATTATAGTCGGAATAGAAACTCATCTCCTGGTGGCTGGACCAATTTTGAAAGAATCTAGATTTGTAGAAAATTAAATTCTAAGAACTTTTCTAGAATGCGACATTTCTCTACGAATGATAAAAAAAAGTTACATGGGAAAAATTAATCGAAATTGTACATAACGCTAAATCGAACTAACGAATGGATTGTGTCGTATGAAAATTTAAAACTCAAAAAATAGTACTTCCATTCATGATATCAACATGAAATTTTGAATGCAGCTTGATATTGAGGTTAATAAAAGCGGAGAATTCTAAACGAATGGATTGTGTCGTATGAAAATTTAAAACTCAAAAAAATAGTACTTCCATTCATGATATCAACATGAAATTTTGAATGCAGCTTGATATTGAGGTTAATAAAAGAGGAGAATTCTAAAATCTTAACTGTTATAGTCGGAATAGAAACTCATCTCCTGGTGGCTGGTCCAATTTCGAAAAAATCTAGATTTGTAGAAAATTAAATTCTAAGAACTTTTCTTGAATGCGACATTTCTCTACGAATGATAAAAAAAAGTTACATGGGAAAAATTAATCGAAATTGTACATAACGCTAAATCGAACTCACGAATGGATTGTGTCGTATGAAAATTTAAAACTCAAAAAAATAGTACTTCCATTCATGATATCAACATGAAATTTTGAATGCAGCTTGATATTGAGGTTAATAAAAGCGGAGAATTCTAAAATCTTAACTATTATAGTCGGAATAGAAACTCATCTCCTGGTGGCTGGACCAATTTCAAAAGAATCTAGATTTGTAGAAAATTAAATTCTAAGAACTCTTCTAGAATGCGACATTTCTCTACGAATGATAAAAAAAAAGTTACATGGGAAAAATTAATCAAAATTGTACATAACGCTAAATCGATCTAACGAATGGATTGTGTCGTATGAAAATTTAAAATTCAAAAAATAGTACTTCCATTCATGATATCAACATGAAATTTTGAATACAGCTTGATATTAAGGTTAATAAAAGCGGAGAATTCTAAAATCTTAACTATTATAGTCGGAATAGAATCTCATCTCCTGGTGGCTGGACCAATTTCGAAAGAATCTAGATTTGTAGAAAATTAAATTCTAAGAACTTTTCTAGAATGCGACATTTCTCTACGAATGATAAAAGAAAAAGTTACATGGGAAAAATTAATCGAAATTATACAATACATAACGCTAAATCGAACTAACGAATGGATTGTGTCGTATGAAAATTTAAAACTCAAAAAAATAGTACTTCCATTCATGATATCAACATGAAATTTTGAATGCAGCTTGATATTGAGGTTAATAAAAGCGGAGAATTCTAAAATCTTAACTATTATAGTCGGAAGAGAAACTCATCTCCTGGTGGCTGGACCAATTTTGAAAGAATCTAGATTTGTAGAAAATTAAATTCTAAGAACTTTTCTAGAATGCGACATTTCTCTACGAATGATAAAAAAAAAGTTACATGGGAAAAATTAATCGAAATTGTACATAACGCTAAATCGAACTAACGAATGGATTGTGTCGTATGGAAATTTAAAACTCAAAAAATAGTACTTCCATTCATGATATCAACATGAAATTTTGAATGCAGCTTGATATTGAGGTTAATAAAAGCGGAGAATTCTAAAATCTTAACTATTATAGTCGGAATAGAAACTCATCTCCTGGTGGCTGGACCAATTTCGAAAGAATCTAGATTTGTAGAAAATTAAATTCTAAGAACTTTTCTAGAAACGACAATTCTCTACGAATGATAAAAAAAAGTTACATGGGAAAAATTAATCGAAATTGTACATAACGCTAAATCGAACTAATGAATGGATTGTGTCGTATGAAAATTTAAAACTCAAAAAAATAGTACTTCCATTCATGATATCAACATGAAATTTTGAATGCAGCTTAATATTGAAATTAATAAAAGCGGAGAATTCTAAAATCTTAACTATTATAGTCGGAATAGAAACTCATCTCCTGGTGGCTGAACCAATTACGAAAGAATTTTGTAGTGATTTGTGATTTGTAGAAAATTAAATTTTAAAAACTTTTCTAGAAGCGACATTTCTCTACGAATGATAAAAAAAAGTTACATGGGAAAAATTAATCAAAATTGTACATAACGCTAAATCAAACTAACGAATGGATTGTGTCGTATGAAAATTTAAAACTCAAAAAAATAATACTTCCATTCATGATATCAACATGAAATTTTGAATGCAGCTTGATATTGAGGTTAATAAAAGCGGAGAATTCTAAAATATTTACTATTATAGTCGGAATAGAAACTCATCTCCTGGTGGCTGGACCAATTTTGAAAGAATCTAGATTTGTAGAAAATTAAATTCTAAGAACTTTTCTAGAATGTGACATTTCTCTACGAATGATAAAAAACAAGTTACATGGGAAAAATTAATCGAAATTGTACATAACGCTAAATCGAACTAATGAATGGATTGTGTCGTATGAAAATTTAAAACTCAAAAAAATAGTACTTCCATTCATGATATCAACATGAAATTTTGAATGCAGCTTGATATTGAGGTTAATAAAAGCGGAGAATTCTAAAATCTTAACTATTATAGTCAGAATAGAAACTCATCTCCTGGTGGCTGGACCAATTTCGAAAGAATCTAGATTTGTAGAAAATTAAATTCTAAGAACTTTTCTAGAATGCGACATTTCTCTACGAATGATAAAAAAAGAGTTACATGTTAACAATTAATCGAAATTGTACATAACGCTAAATCAAACTAACGAATGGATTGTGTCGTATGAAAATTTAAAACTCAAAAAAATAGTACTTCCATTCATGATATCAACATGAAATTTTGAATGCAGCTTAATATTGAAATTAATAAAAGCGGAGAATTCTAAAATCTTAACTATTATAGTCGGAATAGAAACTCATCTCCTGGTAGCTGGACCAATTTCGAAAGAATCTAGATTTGTAGAAAATTAAATTCTAAGAACTTTTCTAGAATGCGACATTTCTCTACGAATGATAAAAAAAAAGTTACATGGGAAAAATTAATCGAAATTGTACATAACGCTAAATCGAACTAACGAATGGATTGTGTCGAATGAAAATTTAAAACTCAAAAAATTAGTACTTCCATTCATGATATCAACATGAAATTTTGAATGCAGCTTGATATTGAGGTTAATAAAAGCGGCTAATTATAAAATCTTAACTATTATAGTCGGAATAGAAACTCATCTCCTGGTGGCTGGATCAATTTCGAAAGAATCTAGATTTGTAGAAAATAAATTCTTAGAACTTTTCTAGAATGCGACATTTCTCTACGAATGATACAAAAAAGTTACATGGGAAAAATTAATCGAAATTGTACATAACGCTAAATCGAACTAACGAATGGATTGTGTCGTATGAAAATTTAAAACTCAAAAAATAGTACTTCCATTCATGATATCAACATGAAATTTTGAATGCAGCTTGATATTGAGGTTAATAAAAGCGGAGAATTCTAAAATCTTAACTATTATATTCGGAATAGAAACTCATCTCCTGGTGGCTGGACCAATTTTGAAAGAATCTAGATTTGTAGAAAATTAAATTCTAAGAACTTTTCTAGAATGCAACATTTCTCTACGAATGATAAAAAAAAAGTTACATGGGAAAAAATAACCGAAATTGTACATAACGCTAAATCGAACTAACGAATGGATTGTGTCGTATGAAAATTTAAAACTCAAAAAAATAGTACTTCCATTCATGATATCAACATGAAATTTTGAATGCAGCTTGATATTGAGGTTAATAAAAGCGGAGAATTCTAAAATCTTAACTGTTATAGTCGGAATAGAAACTCATCTCCTGGTGGCTGGTCCAATTTCGAAAAAATCTAGATTTGTAGAAAATTAAATTCTAAGAACTTTTCTTGAATGCGACATTTCTCTACGAATGATAAAAAAAAGTTACATGGGAAAAATTAATCGAAATTGTACATAACGCTAAATCGAACTAACGAATGGATTGTGTCGTATGAAAATTTAAAACTCAAAAAAATAGTACTTCCATTCATGATATCAACATGAAATTTTGAATGCAGCTTGATATTGAGGTTAATAAAAGCGGAGAATTCTAAAATCTTAACTATTATAGTCGGAATAGAAACTCATCTCCTGGTGGCTGGACCAATTTCAAAAGAATCTAGATTTGTAGAAAATTAAATTCTAAGAACTTTTCTAGAATGCGACATTTCTCTACGAATGATAAAAAAAAAGTTACATGGGAAAAATTAATCAAAATTGTACATAACGCTAAATCGATCTAACGAATGGATTGTGTCGTATGAAAATTTAAAATTCAAAAAATAGTACTTCCATTCATGATATCAACATGAAATTTTGAATGCAGCTTGATATTAAGGTTAATAAAAGCGGAGAATTCTAAAATCTTAACTATTATAGTCGGAATAGAAACTCATCTCCTGGTGGCTGGACCAATTTCGAAAGAATCTAGATTTGTAGAAAATTAAATTCTAAGAACTTTTCTAGAATGCGACATTTCTCTACGAATGATAAAAGAAAAAGTTACATGGGAAAAATTAATCGAAATTATACAATACATAACGCTAAATCGAACTAACGAATGGATTGTGTCGTATGAAAATTTAAAACTCAAAAAAATAGTACTTCCATTCATGATATCAACATGAAATTTTGAATGCACCTTGATATTGAGGTTAATAAAAGCGGAGAATTCTAAAATCTTAACTATTATAGTCGGAATAGAAACTCATCTCCTGGTGGCTGGACCAATTTTGAAAGAATCTAGATTTGTAGAAAATTAAATTCTAAGAACTTTTCTAGAATGCGACATTTCTCTACGAATGATAAAAAAAAGTTACATGGGAAAAATTAATCGAAATTGTACATAACGCTAAATCGAACTAACGAATGGATTGTGTCGTATGAAAATTTAAAACTCAAAAAATAGTACTTCCATTCATGATATCAACATGAAATTTTGAATGCAGCTTGATATTGAGGTTAATAAAAGCGGAGAATTCTAAAATCTTAACTATTATAGTCGGAATAGAAACTCATCTCCTGGTGGCTGGACCAATTTCGAAAGAATCTAGATTTGTAGAAAATTAAATTCTAAGAACTTTTCTAGAAAGCGACATTTCTCTACGAATGATAAAAAAAAGTTACATGGGAAAAATTAATCGAAATTGTACATAACGCTAAATCGAACTAATGAATGGATTGTGTCGTATGAAAATTTAAAACTCAAAAAAATAGTACTTTCATTCATGATATCAACATGAAATTTTGAATGCAGCTTAATATTGAAATTAATAAAAGCGGAAAATTCTAAAATCTTAACTATTATAGTCGGAATAGAAACTCATCTCCTGGTGGCTGGACCAATTACGAAAGAATCTAGATTTGTAGAAAATTAAATTTTAAAAACTTTTCTAGAAGCGACATTTCTCTACGAATGATAAAAAAAAGTTACATGGGAAAAATTAATCGAAATTGTACATAACGCTAAATCGAACTAACGAATGGATTGTGTCGTATGAAAATTTAAAACTCAAAAAAATAGTACTTCCATTCATGATATCAACATGAAATTTTGAATGCAGCTTGATATTGAGGTTAATAAAAGCGGAGAATTCTAAAATCTTAACTATTATAGTCGGAATAGAAACTCATCTCCTGGTGGCTGGACCAATTTTGAAAGAATCTAGATTTGTAGAAAATTAAATTCTAAGAACTTTTCTAGAATGTGACATTTCTCTACGAATGATAAAAAACAAGTTACATGGGAAAAATTAATCGAAATTGTACATAACGCTAAATCGAACTAATGAATGGATTGTGTCGTATGAAAATTTAAAACTCAAAAAAATAGTACTTCCATTCATGATATCAACATGAAATTTTGAATGCAGCTTGATATTGAGGTTAATAAAAGCGGAGAATTCTAAAATCTTAACTATTATAGTCAGAATAGAAACTCATCTCCTGGTGGCTGGACCAATTTCGAAAGAATCTAGATTTGTAGAAAATTAAATTCTAAGAACTTTTCTAGAATGCGACATTTCTCTACGAATGATAAAAAAAGAGTTACATGTTAACAATTAATCGAAATTGTACATAACGCTAAATCAAACTAACGAATGGATTGTGTCGTATGAAAATTTAAAACTCAAAAAAATAGTACTTCCATTCATGATATCAACATGAAATTTTGAATGCAGCTTAATATTGAAATTAATAAAAGCGGAGAATTCTAAAATCTTAACTATTATAGTCGGAATAGAAACTCATCTCCTGGTAGCTGGACCAATTTCGAAAGAATCTAGATTTGTAGAAAATTAAATTCTAAGAACTTTTCTAGAATGCGACATTTCTCTACGAATGATAAAAAAAAAGTTACATGGGAAAAATTAATCGAAATTGTACATAACGCTAAATCGAACTAACGAATGGATTGTGTCGAATGAAAATTTAAAACTCAAAAAATTAGTACTTCCATTCATGATATCAACATGAAATTTTGAATGCAGCTTGATATTGAGGTTAATAAAAGCGGCTAATTATAAAATCTTAACTATTATAGTCGGAATAGAAACTCATCTCCTGGTGGCTGGATCAATTTCGAAAGAATCTAGATTTGTAGAAAATAAATTCTTAGAACTTTTCTAGAATGCGACATTTCTCTACGAATGATACAAAAAAGTTACATGGGAAAAATTAATCGAAATTGTACATAACGCTAAATCGAACTAACGAATGGATTGTGTCGTATGAAAATTTAAAACTCAAAAAATAGTACTTCCATTCATGATATCAACATGAAATTTTGAATGCACCTTGATATTGAGGTTAATAAAAGCGGAGAATTCTAAAATCTTAACTATTATATTCGGAATAGAAACTCATCTCCTGGTGGCTGGACCAATTTTGAAAGAATCTAGATTTGTAGAAAATTAAATTCTAAGAACTTTTCTAGAATGCAACATTTCTCTACGAATGATAAAAAAAAAGTTACATGGGAAAAAATAACCGAAATTGTACATAACGCTAAATCGAACTAACGAATGGATTGTGTCGTATGAAAATTTAAAACTCAAAAAAATAGTACTTCCATTCATGATATCAACATGAAATTTTGAATGCAGCTTGATATTGAGGTTAATAAAAGCGGAGAATTCTAAAATCTTAACTGTTATAGTCGGAATAGAAACTCATCTCCTGGTGGCTGGTCCAATTTCGAAAAAATCTAGATTTGTAGAAAATTAAATTCTAAGAACTTTTCTTGAATGCGACATTTCTCTACGAATGATAAAAAAAAGTTACATGGGAAAAATTAATCGAAATTGTACATAACGCTAAATCGAACTAACGAATGGATTGTGTCGTATGAAAATTTAAAACTCAAAAAAATAGTACTTCCATTCATGATATCAACATGAAATTTTGAATGCAGCTTGATATTGAGGTTAATAAAAGCGGAGAATTCTAAAATCTTAACTATTATAGTCGGAATAGAAACTCATCTCCTGGTGGCTGGACCAATTTCAAAAGAATCTAGATTTGTAGAAAATTAAATTCTAAGAACTTTTCTAGAATGCGACATTTCTCTACGAATGATAAAAAAAAAGTTACATGGGAAAAATTAATCAAAATTGTACATAACGCTAAATCGATCTAACGAATGGATTGTGTCGTATGAAAATTTAAAATTCAAAAAATAGTACTTCCATTCATGATATCAACATGAAATTTTGAATGCAGCTTGATATTAAGGTTAATAAAAGCGGAGAATTCTAAAATCTTAACTATTATAGTCGGAATAGAAACTCATCTCCTGGTGGCTGGACCAATTTCGAAAGAATCTAGATTTGTAGAAAATTAAATTCTAAGAACTTTTCTAGAATGCGACATTTCTCTACGAATGATAAAAGTAAAAGTTACATGGGAAAAATTAATCAAAATTATACAATACATAACGCTAAATCGAACTAACGAATGGATTGTGTCGTATGAAAATTTAAAACTCAAAAAAATAGTACTTCCATTCATGATATCAACATGAAATTTTGAATGCACCTTGATATTGAGGTTAATAAAAGCGGAGAATTCTAAAATCTTAACTATTATAGTCGGAATAGAAACTCATCTCCTGGTGGCTGGACCAATTTTGAAAGAATCTAGATTTGTAGAAAATTAAATTCTAAGAACTTTTCTAGAATGCGACATTTCTCTACGAATGATAAAAAAAAGTTACATGGGAAAAATTAATCGAAATTGTACATAACGCTAAATCGAACTAACGAATGGATTGTGTCGTATGAAAATTTAAAACTCAAAAAATAGTACTTCCATTCATGATATCAACATGAAATTTTGAATGCAGCTTGATATTGAGGTTAATAAAAGCGGAGAATTCTAAAATCTTAACTATTATAGTCGGAATAGAAACTCATCTCCTGGTGGCTGGACCAATTTCGAAAGAATCTAGATTTGTAGAAAATTAAATTCTAAGAACTTTTCTAGAAAGCGACATTTCTCTACGAATGATAAAAAAAAGTTACATGGGAAAAATTAATCGAAATTGTACATAACGCTAAATCGAACTAATGAATGGATTGTGTCGTATGAAAATTTAAAACTCAAAAAAATAGTACTTTCATTCATGATATCAACATGAAATTTTGAATGCAGCTTAATATTGAAATTAATAAAAGCGGAAAATTCTAAAATCTTAACTATTATAGTCGGAATAGAAACTCATCTCCTGGTGGCTGGACCAATTACGAAAGAATCTAGATTTGTAGAAAATTAAATTTTAAAAACTTTTCTAGAAGCGACATTTCTCTACGAATGATAAAAAAAAGTTACATGGGAAAAATTAATCGAAATTGTACATAACGCTAAATCGAACTAACGAATGGATTGTGTCGTATGAAAATTTAAAACTCAAAAAAATAGTACTTCCATTCATGATATCAACATGAAATTTTGAATGCAGCTTGATATTGAGGTTAATAAAAGCGGAGAATTCTAAAATATTTACTATTATAGTCGGAATAGAAACTCATCTCCTGGTGGCTGGACCAATTTCGAAAGAATCTAGATTTGTAGAAAATTAAATTCTAAAAACTTTTTTAGAAGGCGACATTTCTCTACGAATGATAAAAAAAAAGTTACATGGGAAAAATTAATCGAAATTGTACATAACGCTAAATCGAACTAACGAATGGATTATGTCGTATGAAAATTTAAAACTCAAAAAAATAGTACTTCTATTCATCATATCAACATGAAATTTTGGATACAGCTTGATATTGAGGTTAATAAAAGCGGAGAATTCTAAAATCTTAACTATTATAGTCGGAATAGAAACTTATCTCCTGGTGGCTGGACCAATTTCGAAAGAATCTAGATTTGTAGAAAATTAAATTCTAAGAACTTTTCTAGAATGCGACATTTCTCTACGAATGATAAAAAAAGTTACATGGGAAAAATTAATCGAAATTGTACATAACGCTAAATCGAACTAACGAATGGATTGTGTCGAATGAAAATTTAAAACTCAAAAAAATAGTACTTCCATTCATGATATCAACATGAAATTTTGAATGCAGCTTGATATTGAGGTTAATAAAAGCGGCTAATTCTAAAATCTTAACTATTATAGTCGGAATAGAAACTCATCTCCTGGTGGCTGGATCAATTTCGAAAGAATCTAGATTTGTAGAAAATAAATTCTTAGAACTTTTCTAGAATGCGACATTTCTCTACGAATGATAAAAAAGTTACATGGGAAAAATTAATCGAAATTGTACATAACGCTAAATTGAACTAACGAATGGATTGTGTCGTATGAAAATTTAAAACTCAAAAAAATAGTACTTCCATTCATGATATCAACATGAAATTTTGAATGCAGCTTGATATTGAGGTTAATAAAAGCGGAGAATTCTAAAATCTTAACTATTATAGTCGGAAAAGAAACTCATCTCCTGGTGGCTGGACCAATTTCGAAAGAATCTAGATTTGTAGAAAATTAAATTCTAAGAACTTTTCTAGAATGCGACATTTCTCTACGAATGATAAAAAAAAGTTACATGGGAAAAATTAATCGAAATTATACGTAACGCTAAATCGAACTAACGAATGGATTGTGTCGTATGAAAATTTAAAACTCAAAAAAATAGTACTTCCATTCATGATATCAACATGAAATTTGAATGCAGCTTGATATTGAGGTTAATAAAAGCGGAGAATTCTAAAATCTTAACTATTATAGTCGGAATAGAAACTCATCTCCTGGTGGCTGGACCAATTTCGAAAGAATCTAGATTTGTAGAAAATTAAATTCTTAGAACTTTTCTAGAACTCGACATTTCTCTACGAATGATAAAAAAAAAGTTACATGGGAAAAATTAATCGAAATTGTACATAACGCTAAATCGAACTAATGAATGGATTGTGTCGTATGAAAATTTAAAACTCAAAAAATAGTACTTCCATTCATGATATCAACATGAAATTTTGAATGCAGCTTAATATTGAAATTAATAAAAGCGGAGAATTCTAAAATCTTAACTATTATAGTCGGAATAGAAACTCATCTCCTGGTGGCTGGACCAATTTCGAAAGAATCTAGATTTGTAGAAAATTAAATTCTAAGAACTTTTCTAGAAGCGACATTTCTCTACGAATGATAAAAAAAAGTTACATGGGAAAAATTAATCTAAATTGTACATAACGCTAAATCAAACTAACGAATGGATTGTGTCTTATGAAAATTTAAAACTAAAAAAAATAGTACTTCCATTCATGATATCAACATGAAATTTTGAATGCAGCTTGATATTGAGGTTAATAAAAGCGGAGAATTCTAAAATATTTACTATTATAGTCGGAATAGAAACTCATCTCCTGGTGGCTGGACCAATTTCGAAAGAATCTAGATTTGTAGAAAATTAAATTATAAGAACTTTTCTAGAATGTGACATTTCTCTACGAATGATTAAAACAAGTTACATGGAAAAAATTAATCGAAATTGTACATAACGCTAAATCGAACTAATGAATGGATTGTGTCGTATGAAAATTTAAAACTCAAAAAAATAGTACTTCCATTCATGATATCAACATGAAATTTTGAATGCAGCTTGATATTGAGGTTAATAAAAGCGGAGAATTCTAAAATCTTAATTATTATAGTCAGAATAGAAACTCATCTCCTGGTGGCTGGACCAATTTCGAAAGAATCTAGATTTGTAGAAAATTAAATTCTAAGAACTTTTCTCGAAAGCGACATTTCTCTACGAATGATAAAAAAAAGTTACATGTTAAAAATTAATCGAAATTGTACATAACGCTAAATCGAACTAACGAATGGATTGTGTCGTATGAAAATTTAAAACTCAAAAAAATAGTACTTCCATTCATGATATCAACATGAAATTTTGAATGCAGCTTGATATTGAGGTTAATAAAAGCGGAGAATTCTAAAATCTTAACTATTATAGTCGGAATATAAACTCATCTCCTGGTGGCTGGACCAATTTCGAAAGAATCTAGATTTGTACAATAGAAAATTAAATTCTAAGAACTTTTCTAGAATGCGAAATTTCTCTACGAATGATAAAAAAAAAGTTACATGGGAAAAATTAATCGAAATTGTACATAACGCTAAATCGAACTAACGAATGGATTGTGTCGTATGAAAATTTAAAACTCAAAAAATAGTACTTCCATTCATGATATCAACATGAAATTTTGAATGCAGCTTGATATTGAGGTTAATAAAAGCGGAGAATTCTAAAATCTTAACTATTATAGTCGGAATAGAAACTCATCTCCTGGTGGCTGGACCAATTTCGAAAGAATCTAGATTTGTAGAAAATTAAATTCTAAGAACTTTTTTAGAAGGCGACATTTCTCTACGAATGATAAAAAAAAAGTTACATGGGAAAAATTAATCGAAGTTGTACATAACGCTAAATCGAACTAACGAATGGATTATGTCGTATGAAAATTTAAAACTCAAAAAAATAGTACTTCTATTCATCATATCAACATGAAATTTTGGATACAGCTTGATATTGAGGTTAATAAAAGCGGAGAATTCTAAAATCTTAACTATTATAGTCGGAATAGAAACTTATCTCCTGGTGGCTGGACCAATTTCGAAAGAATCTAGATTTGTAGAAAATTAAATTCTAAGAACTTTTCTAGAATGCGACATTTCTCTACGAATGATAAAAAAAGTTACATGGGAAAAATTAATCGAAATTGTACATAACGCTAAATCGAACTAACGAATGGATTGTGTCGAATGAAAATTTAAAACTCAAAAAAATAGTACTTCCATTCATGATATCAACATGAAATTTTGAATGCAGCTTGATATTGAGGTTAATAAAAGCGGCTAATTCTAAAATCTTAACTATTATAGTCGGAATAGAAACTCATCTCCTGGTGGCTGGATCAATTTCGAAAGAATCTAGATTTGTAGAAAATAAATTCTTAGAACTTTTCTAGAATGCGACATTTCTCTACGAATGATAAAAAAGTTACATGGGAAAAATTAATCGAAATTGTACATAACGCTAAATTGAACTAACGAATGGATTGTGTCGTATGAAAATTTAAAACTCAAAAAAATAGTACTTCCATTCATGATATCAACATGAAATTTTGAATGCAGCTTGATATTGAGGTTAATAAAAGCGGAGAATTCTAAAATCTTAACTATTATAGTCGGAAAAGAAACTCATCTCCTGGTGGCTGGACCAATTTCGAAAGAATATAGATTTGTAGAAAATTAAATTCTAAGAACTTTTCTAGAATGCGACATTTCTCTACGAATGATAAAAAAAAAGTTACATGGGAAAAATTAATCGAAATTGTACATAACGCTAAATCGAACTAACGAATGGATTGTGTCGTATGAAAATGTAAAACTCAAAAAAATAGTACTTCCATTCATGATATCAACATGAAATTTTGAATGCAGCTTGATATTGAGGTTAATAAAAGAGGAGAATTCTAAAATCTTAACTGTTATAGTCGGAATAGAAACTCATCTCCTGGTGGCTGGTCCAATTTCGAAAAAATCTAGATTTGTAGAAAATTAAATTCTAAGAACTTTTCTTGAATGCGACATTTCTCTACGAATGATAAAAAAAAGTTACATGGGAAAAATTAATCGAAATTGTACATAACGCTAAATCGAACTCACGAATGGATTGTGTCGTATGAAAATTTAAAACTCAAAAAAATAGTACTTCCATTCATGATATCAACATGAAATTTTGAATGCAGCTTGATATTGAGGTTAATAAAAGCGGAGAATTCTAAAATCTTAACTATTATAGTCGGAATAGAAACTCATCTCCTGGTGGCTGGACCAATTTCAAAAGAATCTAGATTTGTAGAAAATTAAATTCTAAGAACTCTTCTAGAATGCGACATTTCTCTACGAATGATAAAAAAAAGTTACATGGGAAAAATTAATCAAAATTGTACATAACGCTAAATCGATCTAACGAATGGATTGTGTCGTATGAAAATTTAAAATTCAAAAAATAGTACTTCCATTCATGATATCAACATGAAATTTTGAATACAGCTTGATATTAAGGTTAATAAAAGCGGAGAATTCTAAAATCTTAACTATTATAGTCGGAATAGAATCTCATCTCCTGGTGGCTGGACCAATTTCGAAAGAATCTAGATTTGTAGAAAATTAAATTCTAAGAACTTTTCTAGAATGCGACATTTCTCTACGAATGATAAAAGAAAAAGTTACATGGGAAAAATTAATCGAAATTATACAATACATAACGCTAAATCGAACTAACGAATGGATTGTGTCGTATGAAAATTTAAAACTCAAAAAAATAGTACTTCCATTCATGATATCAACATGAAATTTTGAATGCAGCTTGATATTGAGGTTAATAAAAGCGGAGAATTCTAAAATCTTAACTATTATAGTCGGAAGAGAAACTCATCTCCTGGTGGCTGGACCAATTTTGAAAGAATCTAGATTTGTAGAAAATTAAATTCTAAGAACTTTTCTAGAATGCGACATTTCTCTACGAATGATAAAAAAAAAGTTACATGGGAAAAATTAATCGAAATTGTACATAACGCTAAATCGAACTAACGAATGGATTGTGTCGTATGAAAATTTAAAACTCAAAAAATAGTACTTCCATTCATGATATCAACATGAAATTTTGAATGCAGCTTGATATTGAGGTTAATAAAAGCGGAGAATTCTAAAATCTTAACTATTATAGTCGGAATAGAAACTCATCTCCTGGTGGCTGGACCAATTTCGAAAGAATCTAGATTTGTAGAAAATTAAATTCTAAGAACTTTTCTAGAAACGACAATTCTCTACGAATGATAAAAAAAAGTTACATGGGAAAAATTAATCGAAATTGTACATAACGCTAAATCGAACTAATGAATGGATTGTGTCGTATGAAAATTTAAAACTCAAAAAAATAGTACTTCCATTCATGATATCAACATGAAATTTTGAATGCAGCTTAATATTGAAATTAATAAAAGCGGAGAATTCTAAAATCTTAACTATTATAGTCGGAATAGAAACTCATCTCCTGGTGGCTGGACCAATTACGAAAGAATCTAGATTTGTAGAAAATTAAATTTTAAAAACTTTTCTAGAAGCGACATTTCTCTACGAATGATAAAAAAAAGTTACATGGGAAAAATTAATCAAAATTGTACATAACGCTAAATCAAACTAACGAATGGATTGTGTCGTATGAAAATTTAAAACTCAAAAAAATAATACTTCCATTCATGATATCAACATGAAATTTTGAATGCAGCTTGATATTGAGGTTAATAAAAGCGGAGAATTCTAAAATATTTACTATTATAGTCGGAATAGAAACTCATCTCCTGGTGGCTGGACCAATTTTGAAAGAATCTAGATTTGTAGAAAATTAAATTCTAAGAACTTTTCTAGAATGTGACATTTCTCTACGAATGATTAAAAACAAGTTACATGGGAAAAATGAATCGAAATTGTACATAACGCTAAATCGAACTAATGAATGGATTGTGTCGTATGAAAATTTAAAACTCAAAAAAATAGTACTTCCATTCATGATATCAACATGAAATTTTGAATGCAGCTTGATATTGAGGTTAATAAAAGCGGAGAATTCTAAAATCTTAACTATTATAGTCAGAATAGAAACTCATCTCCTGGTGGCTGGACCAATTTCGAAAGAATCTAGATTTGTAGAAAATTAAATTCTAAGAACTTTTCTAGAATGCGACATTTCTCTACGAATGATAAAAAAAGAGTTACATGTTAACAATTAATCGAAATTGTACATAACGCTAAATCAAACTAACGAATGGATTGTGTCGTATGAAAATTTAAAACTCAAAAAAATAGTACTTCCATTCATGATATCAACATGAAATTTTGAATGCAGCTTAATATTGAAATTAATAAAAGCGGAGAATTCTAAAATCTTAACTATTATAGTCGGAATAGAAACTCATCTCCTGGTAGCTGGACCAATTTCGAAAGAATCTAGATTTGTAGAAAATTAAATTCTAAGAACTTTTCTAGAATGCGACATTTCTCTACGAATGATAAAAAAAAAGTTACATGGGAAAAATTAATCGAAATTGTACATAACGCTAAATCGAACTAACGAATGGATTGTGTCGTATGAAAATTTAAAACTCAAAAAATAGTACTTCCATTCATGATATCAACATGAAATTTTGAATGCAGCTTGATATTGAGGTTAATAAAAGCGGAGAATTCTAAAATCTTAACTATTATAGTCGGAATAGAAACTCATCTCCTGGTGGCTGGACCAATTTCGAAAGAATCTAGATTTGTAGAAAATTAAATTCTAAGAACTTTTTTAGAATGCGACATTTCTCTACGAATGATAAAAAAAAAGTTACATGGGAAAAATTAATCGAAGTTGTACATAACGCTAAATCGAACTAACGAATGGATTATGTCGTATGAAAATTTAAAACTCAATAAAATAGTACTTCTATTCATCATATCAACATGAAATTTTGGATACAGCTTGATATTGAGGTTAATAAAAGCGGAGAATTCTAAAATCTTAACTATTATAGTCGGAATAGAAACTTATCTCCTGGTGGCTGGACCAATTTCGAAAGAATCTAGATTTGTAGAAAATTAAATTCTAAGAACTTTTCTAGAATGCGACATTTCTCTACGAATGATAAAAAAAGTTACATGGGAAAAATTAATCGAAATTGTACATAACGCTAAATCGAACTAACGAATGGATTGTGTCGAATGAAAATTTAAAACTCAAAAAAATAGTACTTCCATTCATGATATCAACATGAAATTTTGAATGCAGCTTGATATTGAGGTTAATAAAAGCGGCTAATTCTAAAATCTTAACTATTATAGTCGGAATAGAAACTCATCTCCTGGTGGCTGGATCAATTTCGAAAGAATCTAGATTTGTAGAAAATAAATTCTTAGAACTTTTCTAGAATGCGACATTTCTCTACGAATGATAAAAAAGTTACATGGGAAAAATTAATCGAAATTGTACATAACGCTAAATTGAACTAACGAATGGATTGTGTCGTATGAAAATTTAAAACTCAAAAAAATAGTACTTCCATTCATGATATCAACATGAAATTTTGAATGCAGCTTGATATTGAGGTTAATAAAAGCGGAGAATTCTAAAATCTTAACTATTATAGTCGGAAAAGAAACTCATCTCCTGGTGGCTGGACCAATTTCGAAAGAATATAGATTTGTAGAAAATTAAATTCTAAGAACTTTTCTAGAATGCGACATTTCTCTACGAATGATAAAAAAAAAGTTACATGGGAAAAATTAATCGAAATTGTACATAACGCTAAATCGAACTAACGAATGGATTGTGTCGTATGAAAATTTAAAACTCAAAAAAATAGTACTTCCATTCATGATATCAACATGAAATTTTGAATGCAGCTTGATATTGAGGTTAATAAAAGAGGAGAATTCTAAAATCTTAACTGTTATAGTCGGAATAGAAACTCATCTCCTGGTGGCTGGTCCAATTTCGAAAAAATCTAGATTTGTAGAAAATTAAATTCTAAGAACTTTTCTTGAATGCGACATTTCTCTACGAATGATAAAAAAAAGTTACATGGGAAAAATTAATCGAAATTGTACATAACGCTAAATCGAACTCACGAATGGATTGTGTCGTATGAAAATTTAAAACTCAAAAAAATAGTACTTCCATTCATGATATCAACATGAAATTTTGAATGCAGCTTGATATTGAGGTTAATAAAAGCGGAGAATTCTAAAATCTTAACTATTATAGTCGGAATAGAAACTCATCTCCTGGTGGCTGGACCAATTTCAAAAGAATCTAGATTTGTAGAAAATTAAATTCTAAGAACTCTTCTAGAATGCGACATTTCTCTACGAATGATAAAAAAAAGTTACATGGGAAAAATTAATCAAAATTGTACATAACGCTAAATCGATCTAACGAATGGATTGTGTCGTATGAAAATTTAAAATTCAAAAAATAGTACTTCCATTCATGATATCAACATGAAATTTTGAATACAGCTTGATATTAAGGTTAATAAAAGCGGAGAATTCTAAAATCTTAACTATTATAGTCGGAATAGAATCTCATCTCCTGGTGGCTGGACCAATTTCGAAAGAATCTAGATTTGTAGAAAATTAAATTCTAAGAACTTTTCTAGAATGCGACATTTCTCTACGAATGATAAAAGAAAAAGTTACATGGGAAAAATTAATCGAAATTATACAATACATAACGCTAAATCGAACTAACGAATGGATTGTGTCGTATGAAAATTTAAAACTCAAAAAAATAGTACTTCCATTCATGATATCAACATGAAATTTTGAATGCAGCTTGATATTGAGGTTAATAAAAGCGGAGAATTCTAAAATCTTAACTATTATAGTCGGAAGAGAAACTCATCTCCTGGTGGCTGGACCAATTTTGAAAGAATCTAGATTTGTAGAAAATTAAATTCTAAGAACTTTTCTAGAATGCGACATTTCTCTACGAATGATAAAAAAAAAGTTACATGGGAAAAATTAATCGAAATTGTACATAACGCTAAATCGAACTAACGAATGGATTGTGTCGTATGAAAATTTAAAACTCAAAAAATAGTACTTCCATTCATGATATCAACATGAAATTTTGAATGCAGCTTGATATTGAGGTTAATAAAAGCGGAGAATTCTAAAATCTTAACTATTATAGTCGGAATAGAAACTCATCTCCTGGTGGCTGGACCAATTTCGAAAGAATCTAGATTTGTAGAAAATTAAATTCTAAGAACTTTTCTAGAAACGACAATTCTCTACGAATGATAAAAAAAAGTTACATGGGAAAAATTAATCGAAATTGTACATAACGCTAAATCGAACTAATGAATGGATTGTGTCGTATGAAAATTTAAAACTCAAAAAAATAGTACTTCCATTCATGATATCAACATGAAATTTTGAATGCAGCTTAATATTGAAATTAATAAAAGCGGAGAATTCTAAAATCTTAACTATTATAGTCGGAATAGAAACTCATCTCCTGGTGGCTGGACCAATTACGAAAGAATCTAGATTTGTAGAAAATTAAATTTTAAAAACTTTTCTAGAAGCGACATTTCTCTACGAATGATAAAAAAAAGTTACATGGGAAAAATTAATCAAAATTGTACATAACGCTAAATCAAACTAACGAATGGATTGTGTCGTATGAAAATTTAAAACTCAAAAAAATAATACTTCCATTCATGATATCAACATGAAATTTTGAATGCAGCTTGATATTGAGGTTAATAAAAGCGGAGAATTCTAAAATATTTACTATTATAGTCGGAATAGAAACTCATCTCCTGGTGGCTGGACCAATTTTGAAAGAATCTAGATTTGTAGAAAATTAAATTCTAAGAACTTTTCTAGAATGTGACATTTCTCTACGAATGATTAAAAACAAGTTACATGGGAAAAATGAATCGAAATTGTACATAACGCTAAATCGAACTAATGAATGGATTGTGTCGTATGAAAATTTAAAACTCAAAAAAATAGTACTTCCATTCATGATATCAACATGAAATTTTGAATGCAGCTTGATATTGAGGTTAATAAAAGCGGAGAATTCTAAAATCTTAACTATTATAGTCAGAATAGAAACTCATCTCCTGGTGGCTGGACCAATTTCGAAAGAATCTAGATTTGTAGAAAATTAAATTCTAAGAACTTTTCTAGAATGCGACATTTCTCTACGAATGATAAAAAAAGAGTTACATGTTAACAATTAATCGAAATTGTACATAACGCTAAATCAAACTAACGAATGGATTGTGTCGTATGAAAATTTAAAACTCAAAAAAATAGTACTTCCATTCATGATATCAACATGAAATTTTGAATGCAGCTTAATATTGAAATTAATAAAAGCGGAGAATTCTAAAATCTTAACTATTATAGTCGGAATAGAAACTCATCTCCTGGTAGCTGGACCAATTTCGAAAGAATCTAGATTTGTAGAAAATTAAATTCTAAGAACTTTTCTAGAATGCGACATTTCTCTACGAATGATAAAAAAAAGTTACATGGGAAAAATTAATCGAAATTGTACATAACGCTAAATCGAACTAACGAATGGATTGTGTCGAATGAAAATTTAAAACTCAAAAAATTAGTACTTCCATTCATGATATCAACATGAAATTTTGAATGCAGCTTGATATTGAGGTTAATAAAAGCGGCTAATTATAAAATCTTAACTATTATAGTCGGAATAGAAACTCATCTCCTGGTGGCTGGATCAATTTCGAAAGAATCTAGATTTGTAGAAAATAAATTCTTAGAACTTTTCTAGAATGCGACATTTCTCTACGAATGATACAAAAAAGTTACATGGGAAAAATTAATCGAAATTGTACATAACGCTAAATCGAACTAACGAATGGATTGTGTCGTATGAAAATTTAAAACTCAAAAAATAGTACTTCCATTCATGATATCAACATGAAATTTTGAATGCACCTTGATATTGAGGTTAATAAAAGCGGAGAATTCTAAAATCTTAACTATTATATTCGGAATAGAAACTCATCTCCTGGTGGCTGGACCAATTTTGAAAGAATCTAGATTTGTAGAAAATTAAATTCTAAGAACTTTTCTAGAATGCAACATTTCTCTACGAATGATAAAAAAAAAGTTACATGGGAAAAAATAACCGAAATTGTACATAACGCTAAATCGAACTAACGAATGGATTGTGTCGTATGAAAATTTAAAATTCAAAAAATAGTACTTCCATTCATGATATCAACATGAAATTTTGAATGCAGCTTGATATTAAGGTTAATAAAAGCGGAGAATTCTAAAATCTTAACTATTATAGTCGGAATAGAAACTCATCTCCTGGTGGCTGGACCAATTTCGAAAGAATCTAGATTTGTAGAAAATTAAATTCTAAGAACTTTTCTAGAATGCGACATTTCTCTACGAATGATAAAAGAAAAAGTTACATGGGAAAAATTAATCGAAATTATACAATACATAACGCTAAATCGAACTAACGAATGGATTGTGTCGTATGAAAATTTAAAACTCAAAAAAATAGTACTTCCATTCATGATATCAACATGAAATTTTGAATGCACCTTGATATTGAGGTTAATAAAAGCGGAGAATTCTAAAATCTTAACTATTATAGTCGGAATAGAAACTCATCTCCTGGTGGCTGGACCAATTTTGAAAGAATCTAGATTTGTAGAAAATTAAATTCTAAGAACTTTTCTAGAATGCGACATTTCTCTACGAATGATAAAAAAAAGTTACATGGGAAAAATTAATCGAAATTGTACATAACGCTAAATCGAACTAACGAATGGATTGTGTCGTATGAAAATTTAAAACTCAAAAAATAGTACTTCCATTCATGATATCAACATGAAATTTTGAATGCAGCTTGATATTGAGGTTAATAAAAGCGGAGAATTCTAAACGAATGGATTGTGTCGTATGAAAATTTAAAACTCAAAAAAATAGTACTTCCATTCATGATATCAACATGAAATTTTGAATGCAGCTTGATATTGAGGTTAATAAAAGAGGAGAATTCTAAAATCTTAACTGTTATAGTCGGAATAGAAACTCATCTCCTGGTGGCTGGTCCAATTTCGAAAAAATCTAGATTTGTAGAAAATTAAATTCTAAGAACTTTTCTAGAATGCGACATTTCTCTACGAATGATAAAAAAAAGTTACATGGGAAAAATTAATCGAAATTGTACATAACGCTAAATCGAACTCACGAATGGATTGTGTCGTATGAAAATTTAAAATTCAAAAAATAGTACTTCCATTCATGATATCAACATGAAATTTTGAATACAGCTTGATATTAAGGTTAATAAAAGCGGAGAATTCTAAAATCTTAACTATTATAGTCGGAATAGAATCTCATCTCCTGGTGGCTGGACCAATTTCGAAAGAATCTAGATTTGTAGAAAATTAAATTCTAAGAACTTTTCTAGAATGCGACATTTCTCTACGAATGATAAAAGAAAAAGTTACATGGGAAAAATTAATCGAAATTATACAATACATAACGCTAAATCGAACTAACGAATGGATTGTGTCGTATGAAAATTTAAAACTCAAAAAAATAGTACTTCCATTCATGATATCAACATGAAATTTTGAATGCAGCTTGATATTGAGGTTAATAAAAGCGGAGAATTCTAAAATCTTAACTATTATAGTCGGAAGAGAAACTCATCTCCTGGTGGCTGGACCAATTTTGAAAGAATCTAGATTTGTAGAAAATTAAATTCTAAGAACTTTTCTAGAATGCGACATTTCTCTACGAATGATAAAAAAAAGTTACATGGGAAAAATTAATCGAAATTGTACATAACGCTAAATCGAACTAACGAATGGATTGTGTCGTATGGAAATTTAAAACTCAAAAAATAGTACTTCCATTCATGATATCAACATGAAATTTTGAATGCAGCTTGATATTGAGGTTAATAAAAGCGGAGAATTCTAAAATCTTAACTATTATAGTCGGAATAGAAACTCATCTCCTGGTGGCTGGACCAATTTCGAAAGAATCTAGATTTGTAGAAAATTAAATTCTAAGAACTTTTCTAGAAACGACAATTCTCTACGAATGATAAAAAAAAGTTACATGGGAAAAATTAATCGAAATTGTACATAACGCTAAATCGAACTAATGAATGGATTGTGTCGTATGAAAATTTAAAACTCAAAAAAATAGTACTTCCATTCATGATATCAACATGAAATTTTGAATGCAGCTTAATATTGAAATTAATAAAAGCGGAGAATTCTAAAATCTTAACTATTATAGTCGGAATAGAAACTCATCTCCTGGTGGCTGGACCAATTACGAAAGAATCTAGATTTGTAGAAAATTAAATTTTAAAAACTTTTCTAGAAGCGACATTTCTCTACGAATGATAAAAAAAAGTTACATGGGAAAAATTAATCAAAATTGTACATAACGCTAAATCAAACTAACGAATGGATTGTGTCGTATGAAAATTTAAAACTCAAAAAAATAATACTTCCATTCATGATATCAACATGAAATTTTGAATGCAGCTTGATATTGAGGTTAATAAAAGCGGAGAATTCTAAAATATTTACTATTATAGTCGGAATAGAAACTCATCTCCTGGTGGCTGGACCAATTTTGAAAGAATCTAGATTTGTAGAAAATTAAATTCTAAGAACTTTTCTAGAATGTGACATTTCTCTACGAATGATAAAAAACAAGTTACATGGGAAAAATTAATCGAAATTGTACATAACGCTAAATCGAACTAATGAATGGATTGTGTCGTATGAAAATTTAAAACTCAAAAAAATAGTACTTCCATTCATGATATCAACATGAAATTTTGAATGCAGCTTGATATTGAGGTTAATAAAAGCGGAGAATTCTAAAATCTTAACTATTATAGTCAGAATAGAAACTCATCTCCTGGTGGCTGGACCAATTTCGAAAGAACCTAGATTTGTAGAAAATTAAATTCTAAGAACTTTTCTAGAATGCGACATTTCTCTACGAATGATAAAAAAAGAGTTACATGTTAACAATTAATCGAAATTGTACATAACGCTAAATCAAACTAACGAATGGATTGTGTCGTATGAAAATTTAAAACTCAAAAAAATAGTACTTTCATTCATGATATCAACATGAAATTTTGAATGCAGCTTAATATTGAAATTAATAAAAGCGGAGAATTCTAAAATCTTAACTATTATAGTCGGAATAGAAACTCATCTCCTGGTAGCTGGACCAATTTCGAAAGAATCTAGATTTGTAGAAAATTAAATTCTAAGAACTTTTCTAGAATGCGACATTTCTCTACGAATGATAAAAAAAAAGTTACATGGGAAAAATTAATCGAAATTGTACATAACGCTTAATCGAACTAACGAATGGATTGTGTCGAATGAAAATTTAAAACTCAAAAAATTAGTACTTCCATTCATGATATCAACATGAAATTTTGAATGCAGCTTGATATTGAGGTTAATAAAAGCGGCTAATTATAAAATCTTAACTATTATAGTCGGAATAGAAACTCATCTCCTGGCGGCTGGATCAATTTCGAAAGAATCTAGATTTGTAGAAAATAAATTCTTAGAACTTTTCTAGAATGCGACATTTCTCTACGAATGATACAAAAAAGTTACATGGGAAAAATTAATCGAAATTGTACATAACGCTAAATCGAACTAACGAATGGATTGTGTCGTATGAAAATTTAAAACTCAAAAAATAGTACTTCCATTCATGATATCAACATGAAATTTTGAATGCAGCTTGATATTGAGGTTAATAAAAGCGGAGAATTCTAAAATCTTAACTATTATATTCGGAATAGAAACTCATCTCCTGGTGGCTGGACCAATTTTGAAAGAATCTAGATTTGTAGAAAATTAAATTCTAAGAACTTTTCTAGAATGCAACATTTCTCTACGAATGATAAAAAAAAAGTTACATGGGAAAAAATAACCGAAATTGTACATAACGCTAAATCGAACTAACGAATGGATTGTGTCGTATGAAAATTTAAAACTCAAAAAAATAGTACTTCCATTCATGATATCAACATGAAATTTTGAATGCAGCTTGATATTGAGGTTAATAAAAGCGGAGAATTCTAAAATCTTAACTGTTATAGTCGGAATAGAAACTCATCTCCTGGTGGCTGGTCCAATTTCGAAAAAATCTAGATTTGTAGAAAATTAAATTCTAAGAACTTTTCTTGAATGCGACATTTCTCTACGAATGATAAAAAAAAGTTACATGGGAAAAATTAATCGAAATTGTACATAACGCTAAATCGAACTAACGAATGGATTGTGTCGTATGAAAATTTAAAACTCAAAAAAATAGTACTTCCATTCATGATATCAACATGAAATTTTGAATGCAGCTTGATATTGAGGTTAATAAAAGCGGAGAATTCTAAAATCTTAACTATTATAGTCGGAATAGAAACTCATCTCCTGGTGGCTGGACCAATTTCAAAAGAATCTAGATTTGTAGAAAATTAAATTCTAAGAACTTTTCTAGAATGCGACATTTCTCTACGAATGATAAAAAAAAAGTTACATGGGAAAAATTAATCAAAATTGTACATAACGCTAAATCGATCTAACGAATGGGTTGTGTCGTATGAAAATTTAAAATTCAAAAAATAGTACTTCCATTCATGATATCAACATGAAATTTTGAATGCAGCTAGATATTGAGATTAATAAAAGCGGAGAATTTCAAAATCTTAACTATTATAGTCGGAATAGAATCTTATCTCCTGGTGGCTGGACCAATTTCGAAAGAATCTAGATTTGTAGAAAATTAAATTCTAAGAACTTTTCTAGAATGCGACATTTCTCTACGAATGATAAAAGAAAAAGTTACATGGGAAAAATTAATCGAAATTTTACATAACGCTAAATCGAACTAACGAATGGATTGTGTCGTATGAAAATTTAAAACTCAAAAAAATAGTACTTCCATTCATGATATCAACATGAAATTTTGAATGCAGCTGATATTGAGGTTAATAAAAGCGGAGAATTCTAAAATCTTAACTATTATAGTCGGAATAGAAACTCATCTCCTGGTGGCTGGACCAATTTCGAAAGAATCTAGATTTGTAGAAAATTAAATTTTAAGAACTTTTCTAGAATGCGACATTTCTCTACGAATGATAAAAAAAAGTTACATGTTAAAAATTAATCGAAATTGTACATCGAACTTAAACGAACTAACGAATGGATTGTGTCGTATGAAAATTTAAAACTCAAAAAAATAGTACTTCCATTCATGATATCAACATGAAATTTTGAATGCAGCTTGATATTGAGGTTAATAAAAGCGGAGAATTCTAAAATCTTAACTATTATAGTCGGAAGAGAAACTCATCTCCTGGTGGCTGGACCAATTTTGAAAGAATCTAGATTTGTAGAAAATTAAATTCTAAGAACTTTTCTAGAATGCGACATTTCTCTACGAATGATAAAAAAAAGTTACATGGGAAAAATTAATCGAAATTGTACATAACGCTAAATCGAACTCACGAATGGATTGTGTCGTATGAAAATTTAAAACTCAAAAAAATAGTACTTCCATTCATGATATCAACATGAAAATTTGAATGCAGCTTGATATTGAGGTTAATAAAAGCGGAGAATTCTAAAATCTTAACTATTATAGTCGGAATAGAAACTCATCTCCTGGTGGCTGGACCAATTTCGAAAGAATCTAGATTTGTAGAAAATTAAATTCTAAGAACTTTTCTAGAATGCGACATTTCTCTACGAATGATAAAAAAAAAGTTACATGGGAAAAATTAATCGAAATTGTACATAACGCTAAATCGAACTAACGAATGGATTGTGTCGAATGAAAATTTAAAACTCAAAAAAATAGTACTTCCATTCATGATATCAACATGAAATTTTGAATGCAGCTTGATATTGAGGTTAATAAAAGCGGCTAATTATAAAATCTTAACTATTATAGTCGGAATAGAAACTCATCTCCTGGTGGCTGGATCAATTTCGAAAGAATCTAGATTTGTAGAAAATAAATTCTTAGAACTTTTCTAGAATGCGACATTTCTCTACGAATGATAAAAAAAAAGTTACATGGGAAAAATTAATCGAAATTGTACATAACGCTAAATCGAACTAATGAATGGATTGTGTCGTATGAAAATTTAAAACTCAAAAAATAGTACTTCCATTCATGATATCAACATGAAATTTTGAATGCAGCTTAATATTGAAATTAATAAAAGCGGAGAATTCTAAAATCTTAACTATTATAGTCGGAATAGAAACTCATCTCCTGGTGGCTGGACCAATTTCGAAAGAATCTAGATTTGTAGAAAATTAAATTCTAAGAACTTTTCTAGAAGCGACATTTCTCTACGAATGATAAAAAAAAGTTACATGGGAAAAATTAATCTAAATTGTACATAACGCTAAATCAAACTAACGAATGGATTGTGTCTTATGAAAATTTAAAACTAAAAAAAATAGTACTTCCATTCATGATATCAACATGAAATTTTGAATGCAGCTTGATATTGAGGTTAATAAAAGCGGAGAATTCTAAAATATTTACTATTATAGTCGGAATAGAAACTCATCTCCTGGTGGCTGGACCAATTTCGAAAGAATTTGTAGAAAATTAAATTATAAGAACTTTTCTAGAATGTGACATTTCTCTACGAATGATTAAAACAAGTTACATGGAAAAAATTAATCGAAATTGTACATAACGCTAAATCGAACTAATGAATGGATTGTGTCGTATGAAAATTTAAAACTCAAAAAAATAGTACTTCCATTCATGATATCAACATGAAATTTTGAATGCAGCTTGATATTGAGGTTAATAAAAGCGGAGAATTCTAAAATCTTAATTATTATAGTCAGAATAGAAACTCATCTCCTGGTGGCTGGACCAATTTCGAAAGAATCTAGATTTGTAGAAAATTAAATTCTAAGAACTTTTCTCGAAAGCGACATTTCTCTACGAATGATAAAAAAAAAGTTACATGTTAAAAATTAATCGAAATTGTACATAACGCTAAATCGAACTAACGAATGGATTGTGTCGTATGAAAATTTAAAACTCAAAAAAATAGTACTTCCATTCATGATATCAACATGAAATTTTGAATGCAGCTTGATATTGAGGTTAATAAAAGCGGAGAATTCTAAAATCTTAACTATTATAGTCGGAATATAAACTCATCTCCTGGTGGCTGGACCAATTTCGAAAGAATCTAGATTTGTACAATAGAAAATTAAATTCTAAGAACTTTTCTAGAATGCGAAATTTCTCTACGAATGATAAAAAAAAAGTTACATGGGAAAAATTAATCGAAATTGTACATAACGCTAAATCGAACTAACGAATGGATTGTGTCGTATGAAAATTTAAAACTCAAAAAATAGTACTTCCATTCATGATATCAACATGAAATTTTGAATGCAGCTTGATATTGAGGTTAATAAAAGCGGAGAATTCTAAAATCTTAACTATTATAGTCGGAATAGAAACTCATCTCCTGGTGGCTGGACCAATTTCGAAAGAATCTAGATTTGTAGAAAATTAAATTCTAAGAACTTTTTTAGAATCCGACATTTCTCTACGAATGATAAAAAAAAAGTTACATGGGAAAAATTAATCGAAGTTGTACATAACGCTAAATCGAACTAACGAATGGATTATGTCGTATGAAAATTTAAAACTCAAAAAAATAGTACTTCTATTCATCATATCAACATGAAATTTTGGATACAGCTTGATATTGAGGTTAATAAAAGCGGAGAATTCTAAAATCTTAACTATTATAGACGGAATAGAAACTTATCTCCTGGTGGCTGGACCAATTTCGAAAGAATCTAGATTTGTAGAAAATTAAATTCTAAGAACTTTTCTAGAATGCGACATTTCTCTACGAATGATAAAAAAAGTTACATGGGAAAAATTAATCGAAATTGTACATAACGCTAAATCGAACTAACGAATGGATTGTGTCGAATGAAAATTTAAAACTCAAAAAAATAGTACTTCCATTCATGATATCAACATGAAATTTTGAATGCAGCTTGATATTGAGGTTAATAAAAGCGGCTAATTCTAAAATCTTAACTATTATAGTCGGAATAGAAACTCATCTCCTGGTGGCTGGATCAATTTCGAAAGAATCTAGATTTGTAGAAAATAAATTCTTAGAACTTTTCTAGAATGCGACATTTCTCTACGAATGATAAAAAAGTTACATGGGAAAAATTAATCGAAATTGTACATAACGCTAAATTGAACTAACGAATGGATTGTGTCGTATGAAAATTTAAAACTCAAAAAAATAGTACTTCCATTCATGATATCAACATGAAATTTTGAATGCAGCTTGATATTGAGGTTAATAAAAGCGGAGAATTCTAAAATCTTAACTATTATAGTCGGAAAAGAAACTCATCTCCTGGTGGCTGGACCAATTTCGAAAGAATATAGATTTGTAGAAAATTAAATTCTAAGAACTTTTCTAGAATGCGACATTTCTCTACGAATGATAAAAAAAAAGTTACATGGGAAAAATTAATCGAAATTGTACATAACGCTAAATCGAACTAACGAATGGATTGTGTCGTATGAAAATTTAAAACTCAAAAAAATAGTACTTCCATTCATGATATCAACATGAAATTTTGAATGCAGCTTGATATTGAGGTTAATAAAAGAGGAGAATTCTAAAATCTTAACTGTTATAGTCGGAATAGAAACTCATCTCCTGGTGGCTGGTCCAATTTCGAAAAAATCTAGATTTGTAGAAAATTAAATTCTAAGAACTTTTCTTGAATGCGACATTTCTCTACGAATGATAAAAAAAAGTTACATGGGAAAAATTAATCGAAATTGTACATAACGCTAAATCGAACTCACGAATGGATTGTGTCGTATGAAAATTTAAAACTCAAAAAAATAGTACTTCCATTCATGATATCAACATGAAATTTTGAATGCAGCTTGATATTGAGGTTAATAAAAGCGGAGAATTCTAAAATCTTAACTATTATAGTCGGAATAGAAACTCATCTCCTGGTGGCTGGACCAATTTCAAAAGAATCTAGATTTGTAGAAAATTAAATTCTAAGAACTCTTCTAGAATGCGACATTTCTCTACGAATGATAAAAAAAAGTTACATGGGAAAAATTAATCAAAATTGTACATAACGCTAAATCGATCTAACGAATGGATTGTGTCGTATGAAAATTTAAAATTCAAAAAATAGTACTTCCATTCATGATATCAACATGAAATTTTGAATACAGCTTGATATTAAGGTTAATAAAAGCGGAGAATTCTAAAATCTTAACTATTATAGTCGGAATAGAATCTCATCTCCTGGTGGCTGGACCAATTTCGAAAGAATCTAGATTTGTAGAAAATTAAATTCTAAGAACTTTTCTAGAATGCGACATTTCTCTACGAATGATAAAAGAAAAAGTTACATGGGAAAAATTAATCGAAATTATACAATACATAACGCTAAATCGAACTAACGAATGGATTGTGTCGTATGAAAATTTAAAACTCAAAAAAATAGTACTTCCATTCATGATATCAACATGAAATTTTGAATGCAGCTTGATATTGAGGTTAATAAAAGCGGAGAATTCTAAAATCTTAACTATTATAGTCGGAAGAGAAACTCATCTCCTGGTGGCTGGACCAATTTTGAAAGAATCTAGATTTGTAGAAAATTAAATTCTAAGAACTTTTCTAGAATGCGACATTTCTCTACGAATGATAAAAAAAAAGTTACATGGGAAAAATTAATCGAAATTGTACATAACGCTAAATCGAACTAACGAATGGATTGTGTCGTATGAAAATTTAAAACTCAAAAAATAGTACTTCCATTCATGATATCAACATGAAATTTTGAATGCAGCTTGATATTGAGGTTAATAAAAGCGGAGAATTCTAAAATCTTAACTATTATAGTCGGAATAGAAACTCATCTCCTGGTGGCTGGACCAATTTCGAAAGAATCTAGATTTGTAGAAAATTAAATTCTAAGAACTTTTCTAGAAACGACAATTCTCTACGAATGATAAAAAAAAGTTACATGGGAAAAATTAATCGAAATTGTACATAACGCTAAATCGAACTAATGAATGGATTGTGTCGTATGAAAATTTAAAACTCAAAAAAATAGTACTTCCATTCATGATATCAACATGAAATTTTGAATGCAGCTTAATATTGAAATTAATAAAAGCGGAGAATTCTAAAATCTTAACTATTATAGTCGGAATAGAAACTCATCTCCTGGTGGCTGGACCAATTACGAAAGAATCTAGATTTGTAGAAAATTAAATTTTAAAAACTTTTCTAGAAGCGACATTTCTCTACGAATGATAAAAAAAAGTTACATGGGAAAAATTAATCAAAATTGTACATAACGCTAAATCAAACTAACGAATGGATTGTGTCGTATGAAAATTTAAAACTCAAAAAAATAATACTTCCATTCATGATATCAACATGAAATTTTGAATGCAGCTTGATATTGAGGTTAATAAAAGCGGAGAATTCTAAAATATTTACTATTATAGTCGGAATAGAAACTCATCTCCTGGTGGCTGGACCAATTTTGAAAGAATCTAGATTTGTAGAAAATTAAATTCTAAGAACTTTTCTAGAATGCGACATTTCTCTACGAATGATTAAAAACAAGTTACATGGGAAAAATGAATCGAAATTGTACATAACGCTAAATCGAACTAATGAATGGATTGTGTCGTATGAAAATTTAAAACTCAAAAAAATAGTACTTCCATTCATGATATCAACATGAAATTTTGAATGCAGCTTGATATTGAGGTTAATAAAAGCGGAGAATTCTAAAATCTTAACTATTATAGTCAGAATAGAAACTCATCTCCTGGTGGCTGGACCAATTTCGAAAGAATCTAGATTTGTAGAAAATTAAATTCTAAGAACTTTTCTAGAATGCGACATTTCTCTACGAATGATAAAAAAAGAGTTACATGTTAACAATTAATCGAAATTGTACATAACGCTAAATCAAACTAACGAATGGATTGTGTCGTATGAAAATTTAAAACTCAAAAAAATAGTACTTCCATTCATGATATCAACATGAAATTTTGAATGCAGCTTAATATTGAAATTAATAAAAGCGGAGAATTCTAAAATCTTAACTATTATAGTCGGAATAGAAACTCATCTCCTGGTAGCTGGACCAATTTCGAAAGAATCTAGATTTGTAGAAAATTAAATTCTAAGAACTTTTCTAGAATGCGACATTTCTCTACGAATGATAAAAAAAAGTTACATGGGAAAAATTAATCGAAATTGTACATAACGCTAAATCGAACTAACGAATGGATTGTGTCGAATGAAAATTTAAAACTCAAAAAATTAGTACTTCCATTCATGATATCAACATGAAATTTTGAATGCAGCTTGATATTGAGGTTAATAAAAGCGGCTAATTATAAAATCTTAACTATTATAGTCGGAATAGAAACTCATCTCCTGGTGGCTGGATCAATTTCGAAAGAATCTAGATTTGTAGAAAATAAATTCTTAGAACTTTTCTAGAATGCGACATTTCTCTACGAATGATACAAAAAAGTTACATGGGAAAAATTAATCGAAATTGTACATAACGCTAAATCGAACTAACGAATGGATTGTGTCGTATGAAAATTTAAAACTCAAAAAATAGTACTTCCATTCATGATATCAACATGAAATTTTGAATGCAGCTTGATATTGAGGTTAATAAAAGCGGAGAATTCTAAAATCTTAACTATTATATTCGGAATAGAAACTCATCTCCTGGTGGCTGGACCAATTTTGAAAGAATCTAGATTTGTAGAAAATTAAATTCTAAGAACTTTTCTAGAATGCAACATTTCTCTACGAATGATAAAAAAAAAGTTACATGGGAAAAAATAACCGAAATTGTACATAACGCTAAATCGAACTAACGAATGGATTGTGTCGTATGAAAATTTAAAACTCAAAAAAATAGTACTTCCATTCATGATATCAACATGAAATTTTGAATGCAGCTTGATATTGAGGTTAATAAAAGCGGAGAATTCTAAAATCTTAACTGTTATAGTCGGAATAGAAACTCATCTCCTGGTGGCTGGTCCAATTTCGAAAAAATCTAGATTTGTAGAAAATTAAATTCTAAGAACTTTTCTTGAATGCGACATTTCTCTACGAATGATAAAAAAAAGTTACATGGGAAAAATTAATCGAAATTGTACATAACGCTAAATCGAACTAACGAATGGATTGTGTCGTATGAAAATTTAAAACTCAAAAAAATAGTACTTCCATTCATGATATCAACATGAAATTTTGAATGCAGCTTGATATTGAGGTTAATAAAAGCGGAGAATTCTAAAATCTTAACTATTATAGTCGGAATAGAAACTCATCTCCTGGTGGCTGGACCAATTTCAAAAGAATCTAGATTTGTAGAAAATTAAATTCTAAGAACTTTTCTAGAATACGACATTTCTCTACGAATGATAAAAAAAAAGTTACATGGGAAAAATTAATCAAAATTGTACATAACGCTAAATCGATCTAACGAATGGATTGTGTCGTATGAAAATTTAAAATTCAAAAAATAGTACTTCCATTCATGATATCAACATGAAATTTTGAATGCAGCTTGATATTAAGGTTAATAAAAGCGGAGAATTCTAAAATCTTAACTATTATAGTCGGAATAGAAACTCATCTCCTGGTGGCTGGACCAATTTCGAAAGAATCTAGATTTGTAGAAAATTAAATTCTAAGAACTTTTCTAGAATGCGACATTTCTCTACGAATGATAAAAGAAAAAGTTACATGGGAAAAATTAATCGAAATTATACAATACATAACGCTAAATCGAACTAACGAATGGATTGTGTCGTATGAAAATTTAAAACTCAAAAAAATAGTACTTCCATTCATGATATCAACATGAAATTTTGAATGCACCTTGATATTGAGGTTAATAAAAGCGGAGAATTCTAAAATCTTAACTATTATAGTCGGAATAGAAACTCATCTCCTGGTGGCTGGACCAATTTTGAAAGAATCTAGATTTGTAGAAAATTAAATTCTAAGAACTTTTCTAGAATGCGACATTTCTCTACGAATGATAAAAAAAAGTTACATGGGAAAAATTAATCGAAATTGTACATAACGCTAAATCGAACTAACGAATGGATTGTGTCGTATGAAAATTTAAAACTCAAAAAATAGTACTTCCATTCATGATATCAACATGAAATTTTGAATGCAGCTTGATATTGAGGTTAATAAAAGCGGAGAATTCTAAACGAATGGATTGTGTCGTATGAAAATTTAAAACTCAAAAAAATAGTACTTCCATTCATGATATCAACATGAAATTTTGAATGCAGCTTGATATTGAGGTTAATAAAAGAGGAGAATTCTAAAATCTTAACTGTTATAGTCGGAATAGAAACTCATCTCCTGGTGGCTGGTCCAATTTCGAAAAAATCTAGATTTGTAGAAAATTAAATTCTAAGAACTTTTCTAGAATGCGACATTTCTCTACGAATGATAAAAAAAAGTTACATGGGAAAAATTAATCGAAATTGTACATAACGCTAAATCGAACTCACGAATGGATTGTGTCGTACGAAAATTTAAAACTCAAAAAAATAGTACTTCCATTCATGATATCAACATGAAATTTTGAATGCAGCTTGATATTGAGGTTAATAAAAGCGGAGAATTCTAAAATCTTAACTATTATAGTCGGAATAGAAACTCATCTCCTGGTGGCTGGACCAATTTCAAAAGAATCTAGATTTGTAGAAAATTAAATTCTAAGAACTCTTCTAGAATGCGACATTTCTCTACGAATGATAAAAAAAAGTTACATGGGAAAAATTAATCAAAATTGTACATAACGCTAAATCGATCTAACGAATGGATTGTGTCGTATGAAAATTTAAAATTCAAAAAATAGTACTTCCATTCATGATATCAACATGAAATTTTGAATACAGCTTGATATTAAGGTTAATAAAAGCGGAGAATTCTAAAATCTTAACTATTATAGTCGGAATAGAATCTCATCTCCTGGTGGCTGGACCAATTTCGAAAGAATCTAGATTTGTAGAAAATTAAATTCTAAGAACTTTTCTAGAATGCGACATTTCTCTACGAATGATAAAAGAAAAAGTTACATGGGAAAAATTAATCGAAATTATACAATACATAACGCTAAATCGAACTAACGAATGGATTGTGTCGTATGAAAATTTAAAACTCAAAAAAATAGTACTTCCATTCATGATATCAACATGAAATTTTGAATGCAGCTTGATATTGAGGTTAATAAAAGCGGAGAATTCTAAAATCTTAACTATTATAGTCGGAATAGAAACTCATCTCCTGGTGGCTGGACCAATTTCGAAAGAATCTAGATTTGTAGAAAATTAAATTCTAAGAACTTTTCTAGAAACGACAATTCTCTACGAATGATAAAAAAAAGTTACATGGGAAAAATTAATCGAAATTGTACATAACGCTAAATCGAACTAATGAATGGATTGTGTCGTATGAAAATTTAAAACTCAAAAAAATAGTACTTCCATTCATGATATCAACATGAAATTTTGAATGCAGCTTAATATTGAAATTAATAAAAGCGGAGAATTCTAAAATCTTAACTATTATAGTCGGAATAGAAACTCATCTCCTGGTGGCTGGACCAATTACGAAAGAATCTAGATTTGTAGAAAATTAAATTTTAAAAACTTTTCTAGAAGCGACATTTCTCTACGAATGATAAAAAAAAGTTACATGGGAAAAATTAATCAAAATTGTACATAACGCTAAATCAAACTAACGAATGGATTGTGTCGTATGAAAATTTAAAACTCAAAAAAATAATACTTCCATTCATGATATCAACATGAAATTTTGAATGCAGCTTGATATTGAGGTTAATAAAAGCGGAGAATTCTAAAATATTTACTATTATAGTCGGAATAGAAACTCATCTCCTGGTGGCTGGACCAATTTTGAAAGAATCTAGATTTGTAGAAAATTAAATTCTAAGAACTTTTCTAGAATGTGACATTTCTCTACGAATGATAAAAAACAAGTTACATGGGAAAAATTAATCGAAATTGTACATAACGCTAAATCGAACTAATGAATGGATTGTGTCGTATGAAAATTTAAAACTCAAAAAAATAGTACTTCCATTCATGATATCAACATGAAATTTTGAATGCAGCTTGATATTGAGGTTAATAAAAGCGGAGAATTCTAAAATCTTAACTATTATAGTCAGAATAGAAACTCATCTCCTGGTGGCTGGACCAATTTCGAAAGAACCTAGATTTGTAGAAAATTAAATTCTAAGAACTTTTCTAGAATGCGACATTTCTCTACGAATGATAAAAAAAGAGTTACATGTTAACAATTAATCGAAATTGTACATAACGCTAAATCAAACTAACGAATGGATTGTGTCGTATGAAAATTTAAAACTCAAAAAAATAGTACTTTCATTCATGATATCAACATGAAATTTTGAATGCAGCTTAATATTGAAATTAATAAAAGCGGAGAATTCTAAAATCTTAACTATTATAGTCGGAATAGAAACTCATCTCCTGGTAGCTGGACCAATTTCGAAAGAATCTAGATTTGTAGAAAATTAAATTCTAAGAACTTTTCTAGAATGCGACATTTCTCTACGAATGATAAAAAAAAAGTTACATGGGAAAAATTTATCGAAATTGTACATAACGCTAAATCGAACTAACGAATGGATTGTGTCGAATGAAAATTTAAAACTCAAAAAATTAGTACTTCCATTCATGATATCAACATGAAATTTTGAATGCAGCTTGATATTGAGGTTAATAAAAGCGGCTAATTATAAAATCTTAACTATTATAGTCGGAATAGAAACTCATCTCCTGGCGGCTGGATCAATTTCGAAAGAATCTAGATTTGTAGAAAATAAATTCTTAGAACTTTTCTAGAATGCGACATTTCTCTACGAATGATACAAAAAAGTTACATGGGAAAAATTAATCGAAATTGTACATAACGCTAAATCGAACTAACGAATGGATTGTGTCGTATGAAAATTTAAAACTCAAAAAATAGTACTTCCATTCATGATATCAACATGAAATTTTGAATGCAGCTTGATATTGAGGTTAATAAAAGCGGAGAATTCTAAAATCTTAACTATTATATTCGGAATAGAAACTCATCTCCTGGTGGCTGGACCAATTTTGAAAGAATCTAGATTTGTAGAAAATTAAATTCTAAGAACTTTTCTAGAATGCAACATTTCTCTACGAATGATAAAAAAAAAGTTACATGGGAAAAAATAACCGAAATTGTACATAACGCTAAATCGAACTAACGAATGGATTGTGTCGTATGAAAATTTAAAACTCAAAAAAATAGTACTTCCATTCATGATATCAACATGAAATTTTGAATGCAGCTTGATATTGAGGTTAATAAAAGCGGAGAATTCTAAAATCTTAACTGTTATAGTCGGAATAGAAACTCATCTCCTGGTGGCTGGTCCAATTTCGAAAAAATCTAGATTTGTAGAAAATTAAATTCTAAGAACTTTTCTTGAATGCGACATTTCTCTACGAATGATAAAAAAAAGTTACATGGGAAAAATTAATCGAAATTGTACATAACGCTAAATCGAACTAACGAATGGATTGTGTCGTATGAAAATTTAAAACTCAAAAAAATAGTACTTCCATTCATGATATCAACATGAAATTTTGAATGCAGCTTGATATTGAGGTTAATAAAAGCGGAGAATTCTAAAATCTTAACTATTATAGTCGGAATAGAAACTCATCTCCTGGTGGCTGGACCAATTTCAAAAGAATCTAGATTTGTAGAAAATTAAATTCTAAGAACTTTTCTAGAATGCGACATTTCTCTACGAATGATAAAAAAAAAGTTACATGGGAAAAATTAATCAAAATTGTACATAACGCTAAATCGATCTAACGAATGGATTGTGTCGTATGAAAATTTAAAATTCAAAAAATAGTACTTCCATTCATGATATCAACATGAAATTTTGAATGCAGCTTGATATTAAGGTTAATAAAAGCGGAGAATTCTAAAATCTTAACTATTATAGTCGGAATAGAAACTCATCTCCTGGTGGCTGGACCAATTTCGAAAGAATCTAGATTTGTAGAAAATTAAATTCTAAGAACTTTTCTAGAATGCGACATTTCTCTACGAATGATAAAAGAAAAAGTTACATGGGAAAAATTAATCGAAATTATACAATACATAACGCTAAATCGAACTAACGAATGGATTGTGTCGTATGAAAATTTAAAACTCAAAAAAATAGTACTTCCATTCATGATATCAACATGAAATTTTGAATGCACCTTGATATTGAGGTTAATAAAAGCGGAGAATTCTAAAATCTTAACTATTATAGTCGGAATAGAAACTCATCTCCTGGTGGCTGGACCAATTTTGAAAGAATCTAGATTTGTAGAAAATTAAATTCTAAGAACTTTTCTAGAATGCGACATTTCTCTACGAATGATAAAAAAAAGTTACATGGGAAAAATTAATCGAAATTGTACATAACGCTAAATCGAACTAACGAATGGATTGTGTCGTATGAAAATTTAAAACTCAAAAAATAGTACTTCCATTCATGATATCAATATGAAATTTTGAATGCAGCTTGATATTGAGGTTAATAAAAGCGGAGAATTCTAAAATCTTAACTATTATAGTCGGAATAGAAACTCATCTCCTGGTGGCTGGACCAATTTCGAAAGAATCTAGATTTGTAGAAAATTAAATTCTAAGAACTTTTCTAGAAAGCGACATTTCTCTACGAATGATAAAAAAAAGTTACATGGGAAAAATTAATCGAAATTGTACATAACGCTAAATCGAACTAATGAATGGATTGTGTCGTATGAAAATTTAAAACTCAAAAAAATAGTACTTTCATTCATGATATCAACATGAAATTTTGAATGCAGCTTAATATTGAAATTAATAAAAGCGGAAAATTCTAAAATCTTAACTATTATAGTCGGAATAGAAACTCATCTCCTGGTGGCTGGACCAATTACGAAAGAATCTAGATTTGTAGAAAATTAAATTTTAAAAACTTTTCTAGAAGCGACATTTCTCTACGAATGATAAAAAAAAGTTACATGGGAAAAATTAATCGAAATTGTACATAACGCTAAATCGAACTAACGAATGGATTGTGTCGTATGAAAATTTAAAACTCAAAAAAATAGTACTTCCATTCATGATATCAACATGAAATTTTGAATGCAGCTTGATATTGAGGTTAATAAAAGCGGAGAATTCTAAAATATTTACTATTATAGTCGGAATAGAAACTCATCTCCTGGTGGCTGGACCAATTTTGAAAGAATCTAGATTTGTAGAAAATTAAATTATAAGAACTTTTCTAGAATGTGACATTTCTCTACGAATGATTAAAAACAAGTTACATGGGAAAAATTAATCGAAATTGTACATAACGCTAAATCGAACTAATGAATGGATTGTGTCGTATGAAAATTTAAAACTCAAAAAAATAGTACTTCCATTCATGATATCAACATGAAATTTTGAATGCAGCTTGATATTGAGGTTAATAAAAGCGGAGAATTCTAAAATCTTAACTATTATAGTCGGAATAGAAACTCATCTCCTGGTGGCTGGACCAATTTCGAAAGAATCTAGATTTGTAGAAAATTAAATTCTAAGAACTTTTCTAGAATGCGACATTTCTCTACGAATGATAAAAAAAATTACATGGGAAAAATTAATCGAAATTGTACATAACGCTAAATCGAACTAACGAATGGATTGTGTCGTATGAAAATTTAAAACTCAAAAAAATAGTACTTCCATTCATGATATCAACATGAAATTTTGAATGCAGCTTGATATTGAGGTTAATAAAAGCGGAGAATTCTAAAATCTTAACTATTATAGTCGGAATAGAAACTCATCTCCTGGTGGCTGGATCAATTTCAAAAGAATCTAGATTTGTAGAAAATTAAATTCTAAGAACTTTTCTTGAATGCGACATTTCTCTACGAATGATAAAAAAAAAGTTACATGGGAAAAATTAATCAAAATTGTACATAACGCTAAATCGATCTAACGAATGGATTGTGTCGTATGAAAATTTAAAATTCAAAAAATAGTACTTCCATTCATGATATCAACATGAAATTTTGAATGCAGCTTGATATTAAGGTTAATAAAAGCGGAGAATTCTAAAATCTTAACTATTATAGTCGGAATAGAAACTCATTTCCTGGTGGCTGGACCAATTTCGAAAGAATCTAGATTTGTAGAAAATTAAATTCTAAGAACTTTTCTAGAATGCGACATTTCTCTACGAATGATAAAAGAAAAAGTTACATGGGAAAAATTAATCGAAATTATACAATACATAACGCTAAATCGAACTAACGAATGGATTGTGTCGTATGAAAATTTAAAACTCAAAAAAATAGTACTTCCATTCATGATATCAACATGAAATTTTGAATGCACCTTGATATTGAGGTTAATAAAAGCGGAGAATTCTAAAATCTTAACTATTATAGTCGGAATAGAAACTCATCTCCTGGTGGCTGGACCAATTTTGAAAGAATCTAGATTTGTAGAAAATTAAATTCTAAGAACTTTTCTAGAATGCGACATTTCTCTACGAATGATAAAAAAAAGTTACATGGGAAAAATTAATCGAAATTGTACATAACGCTAAATCGAACTAACGAATGGATTGTGTCGTATGAAAATTTAAAACTCAAAAAATAGTACTTCCATTCATGATATCAACATGAAATTTTGAATGCAGCTTGATATTGAGGTTAATAAAAGCGGAGAATTCTAAAATCTTAACTATTATAGTCGGAATAGAAACTCATCTCCTGGTGGCTGGACCAATTTCGAAAGAATCTAGATTTGTAGAAAATTAAATTCTAAGAACTTTTCTAGAAAGCGACATTTCTCTACGAATGATAAAAAAAAGTTACATGGGAAAAATTAATCGAAATTGTACATAACGCTAAATCGAACTAATGAATGGATTGTGTCGTATGAAAATTTAAAACTCAAAAAAATAGTACTTTCATTCATGATATCAACATGAAATTTTGAATGCAGCTTAATATTGAAATTAATAAAAGCGGAAAATTCTAAAATCTTAACTATTATAGTCGGAATAGAAACTCATCTCCTGGTGGCTGGACCAATTACGAAAGAATCTAGATTTGTAGAAAATTAAATTTTAAAAACTTTTCTAGAAGCGACATTTCTCTACGAATGATAAAAAAAAGTTACATGGGAAAAATTAATCGAAATTGTACATAACGCTAAATCGAACTAACGAATGGATTGTGTCGTATGAAAATTTAAAACTCAAAAAAATAGTACTTCCATTCATGATATCAACATGAAATTTTGAATGCAGCTTGATATTGAGGTTAATAAAAGCGGAGAATTCTAAAATATTTACTATTATAGTCGGAATAGAAACTCATCTCCTGGTGGCTGGACCAATTTTGAAAGAATCTAGATTTGTAGAAAATTAAATTATAAGAACTTTTCTAGAATGTGACATTTCTCTACGAATGATTAAAAACAAGTTACATGGGAAAATTAATCGAAATTGTACATAACGCTAAATCGAACTAATGAATGGATTGTGTCGTATGAAAATTTAAAACTCAAAAAAATAGTACTTCCATTCATGATATCAACATGAAATTTTGAATGCAGCTTGATATTGAGGTTAATAAAAGCGGAGAATTCTAAAATCTTAACTATTATAGTCAGAATAGAAACTCATCTCCTGGTGGCTGGACCGATTTCGAAAGAATCTAGATTTGTAGAAAATTAAATTCTAAGAACTTTTCTAGAATGCGACATTTCTCTACGAATGATAAAAAAAGAGTTACATGTTAACAATTAATCGAAATTGTACATAACGCTAAATCGAACTAACGAATGGATTGTGTCGTATGAAAATTTAAAACTCAAAAAAATAGTACTTCCATTCATGATATCAACATGAAAATTTAAATGCAGCTTGATATTGAGGTTAATAAAAGCGGAGAATTCTAAAATCTTAACTATTATAGTCGGAATAGAAACTCATCTCCTGGTGGCTGGACCAATTTCGAAAGAATCTAGATTTGTAGAAAATTAAATTCTAAGAACTTTTCTAGAATGCGACATTTCTCTACGAATGATAAAAAAAATTACATGGGAAAAATTAATCGAAATTGTACATAACGCTAAATCGAACTAACGAATGGATTGTGTCGTATGAAAATTTAAAACTCAAAAAAATAGTACTTCCATTCATGATATCAACATGAAATTTTGAATGCAGCTTGGTATTAAGGTTAACAAAAGCGGAGAATTCTAAAATCTTAACTATTATAGTCGGAATAGAAACTCATCTCCTGGTGGCTGGACCAATTTCGAAAGAATCTAGATTTGTAGAAAATTAAATTCTAAGAACTTTTCTAGAATGCGACATTTCTCTACGAATGATAAAAAAAATTACATGGGAAAAATTAATCGAAATTGTACATAACGCTAAATCGAACTAACGAATGGATTGTGTCGTATGAAAATTTAAAACTCAAAAAAATAGTACTTCCATTCATGATATCAACATGAAATTTTGAATGCAGCTTGATATTGAGGTTAATAAAAGCGGAGAATTCTAAAATCTTAACTATTATAGTCGGAAAAGAAACTCATCTCCTGGTGGCTGGACCAATTTCGAAAGAATCTAGATTTGTAGAAAATTACATTCTAAGAACTTTTCTAGAAAGCGACATTTCTCTACGAATGATAAAAAAAAAGTTACAAGGGAAAAATGAATCGAAATTGTACATAACGCTAAATCGAACTAATGAATGGATTGTGTCGTATGAAAATTTAAAACTCAAAAAAATAGTACTTCCATTCATGATATCAACATGAAATTTTGAATGCAGCTTGATATTGAGGTTAATAAAAGCGGTGAATTCTAAAATCTTAACTGTTATAGTCGGAATAGAAACTCATCTCCTGGTGGCTGGACCAATTTCGAAAAAATCTAGATTTGTAGAAAATTAAATTCTAAGAAGTTTTCTTGAATGCGACATTTCTCTACGAATGATAAAAAAAAGTTACATGGGAAAAATTAATCGAAATTGTACATAACGCTAAATCGAACTAACGAATGGATTGTGTCGTATGAAAATTTAAAACTCAAAAAAATAGTACTTCCATTCATGATATCAACATGAAATTTTGAATGCAGCTTGATATTGAGGTTAATAAAAGCGGAGAATTCTAAAATCTTAACTATTATAGTCGGAATAGAAACTCATCTCCTGGTGGCTGGACCAATTTCAAAAGAATCTAGATTTGTAGAAATTTAAATTCTAAGAACTTTTCTAGAATGCGACATTTCTCTACGAATGATAAAAAAAAAGTTACATGGGAAAAATTAATCAAAATTTTACATAACGCTAAATCGATCTAACGAATGGATTGTGTCGTATGAAAATTTAAAATTCAAAAAAATAGTACTTCCATTCATGATATCACCATGAAATCTTGAATGCAGCTTGATATTGAGGTTAATAAAAGCGGAGAATTCTAAAATCTCAACTATTACAGTCGGAATAGAATCTCATCTCCTGGTGGCTGGACCAATTTCGAAAGAATCTAGATTTGTAGAAAATTAAATTCTAAGAACTTTTCTAGAATGCGACATTTCTCTACGAATGATAAAAAAAAGTTACATGGGAAAAATTAATCGAAATTATACATAACGCTAAATCGAACTAACGAATGGATTGTGTCGTATGAAAATTTAAAACTCAAAAAAATAGTACTTCCATTCATGATATCAACATGAAATTTTGAATGCAGCTTGATATTGAGGTTAATAAAAGCGGAGAATTCTAAAATCTTAACTATTATAGTCGGAATAGAAACTCATCTCCTGGTGGCTGGACCAATTTCGAAAGAATCTAGATTTGTAGAAAATTAAATTCTAAGAACTTTTCTAGAATGCGACATTTCTCTACGAATGATAAAAAAAAGTTACATGGGAAAAATTAATCGAAATTGTACATAACGCTAAATCGAACTAACGAATGGATTGTGTCGTATGAAAATTTAAAACTCAAAAAATAGTACTTCCATTCATGATATCAACATGAAATTTTGAATGCAGCTTGATATTGAGGTTAATAAAAGCGGAGAATTCTAAAATCTTAACTATTATAGTCGGAATAGAAACTCATCTCCTGGTGGCTGGACCAATTTCGAAAGAATCTAGATTTGTAGAAAATTAAATTCTAAGAACTTTTCTAGAAAGCGACATTTCTCTACGAATGATAAAAAAAAGTTACATGGGAAAAATTAATCGAAATTGTACATAACGCTAAATCGAACTAATGAATGGATTGTGTCGTATGAAAATTTAAAACTCAAAAAAATAGTACTTTCATTCATGATATCAACATGAAATTTTGAATGCAGCTTAATATTGAAATTAATAAAAGCGGAAAATTCTAAAATCTTAACTATTATAGTCGGAATAGAAACTTATCTCCTGGTGGCTGGACCAATTACGAAAGAATCTAGATTTGTAGAAAATTAAATTTTAAAAACTTTTCTAGAAGCGACATTTCTCTACGAATGATAAAAAAAAGTTACATGGGAAAAATTAATCGAAATTGTACATAACGCTAAATCGAACTAACGAATGGATTGTGTCGTATGAAAATTTAAAACTCAAAAAAATAGTACTTCCATTCATGATATCAACATGAAATTTTGAATGCAGCTTGATATTGAGGTTAATAAAAGCGGAGAATTCTAAAATATTTACTATTATAGTCGGAATAGAAACTCATCTCCTGGTGGCTGGACCAATTTTGAAAGAATCTAGATTTGTAGAAAATTAAATTATAAGAACTTTTCTAGAATGTGACATTTCTCTACGAATGATTAAAAACAAGTTACATGGGAAAAATTAATCGAAATTGTACATAACGCTAAATCGAACTAATGAATGGATTGTGTCGTATGAAAATTTAAAACTCAAAAAAATAGTACTTCCATTCATGATATCAACATGAAATTTTGAATGCAGCTTGATATTGAGGTTAATAAAAGCGGAGAATTCTAAAATCTTAACTATTATAGTCAGAATAGAAACTCATCTCCTGGTGGCTGGACCGATTTCGAAAGAATCTAGATTTGTAGAAAATTAAATTCTAAGAACTTTTCTAGAATGCGACATTTCTCTACGAATGATAAAAAAAGAGTTACATGTTAACAATTAATCGAAATTGTACATAACGTTAAATCGAACTAACGAATGGATTGTGTCGTATGAAAATTTAAAACTCAAAAAAATAGTACTTCCATTCATGATATCAACATGAAATTTTGAATGCAGCTTGATATTGAGGTTAATAAAAGCGGAGAATTCTAAAATCTTAACTATTATAGTCGGAATAGAAACTCATCTCCTGGTGGCTGGACCAATTTCGAAAGAATCTAGATTTGTAGAAAATTAAATTCTAAGAACTTTTCTAGAAAGCGACATTTCTCTACGAATGATAAAAAAAAAGTTACATGGGAAAAATTAATCGAAATTGTACATAACGCTAAATCGAACTAACGAATGGATTGTGTCGAATGAAAATTTAAAACTCAAAAAAATAGTACTTCCATTCATGATATCAACATGAAATTTTGAATGCAGCTTGATATTGAGGTTAATAAAAGCGGAGAATTCTAAAATCTTAACTATTATAGTCGGAATAGAAACTCATCTCCTGGTGGCTGGATCAATTTCGAAAGAATCTAGATTTGTAGAAAATAAATTCTTAGAACTTTTCTAGAATGAGACATTTCTCTACGAATGATACAAAAAAGTTACATGGGAAAAATTAATCGAAATTGTACATAACGCTAAATCGAACTAACGAATGGATTGTGTCGTATGAAAATTTAAAACTCAAAAAAATAGTACTTCCATTCATGATATCAACATGAAATTTTGAATGCAGCTTGGTATTAAGGTTAACAAAAGCGGAGAATTCTAAAATCTTAACTATTATAGTCGGAATAGAAACTCATCTCCTGGTGGCTGGACCAATTTCGAAAGAATCTAGATTTGTAGAAAATTAAATTCTAAGAACTTTTCTAGAATGCGACATTTCTCTACGAATGATAAAAAAAATTACATGGGAAAAATTAATCGAAATTGTACATAACGCTAAATCGAACTAACGAATGGATTGTGTCGTATGAAAATTTAAAACTCAAAAAAATAGTACTTCCATTCATGATATCAACATGAAATTTTGAATGCAGCTTGATATTGAGGTTAATAAAAGTGGAGAATTCTAAAATCTTAACTATTATAGTCGGAAAAGAAACTCATCTCCTGGTGGCTGGACCAATTTCGAAAGAATCTAGATTTGTAGAAAATTACATTCTAAGAACTTTTCTAGAATGCGACATTTCTCTACGAATGATAAAAAAAAAGTTACAAGGGAAAAATTAATCGAAATTGTACATAACGCTAAATCGAACTAATGAATGGATTGTGTCGTATGAAAATTTAAAACTCAAAAAAATAGTACTTCCATTCATGATATCAACATGAAATTTTGAATGCAGCTTGATATTGAGGTTAATAAAAGCGGAGAATTCTAAAATCTTAACTATTATAGTCGGAAAAGAAACTCATCTCCTGGTGGCTGGACCAATTTCGAAAGAATCTAGATTTGTAGAAAATTACATTCTAAGAACTTTTCTAGAAAGCGACATTTCTCTACGAATGATAAATAAAAAGTTACAAGGGAAAAATTAATCGAAATTGTACATAACGCTAAATCGAACTAATGAATGGATTGTGTCGTATGAAAATTTAAAACTCAAAAAAATAGTACTTCCATTCATGATATCAACATGAAATTTTGAATGCAGCTTGATATTGAGGTTAATAAAAGCGGAGAATTCTAAAATCTTAACTGTTATAGTCGGAATAGAAACTCATCTCCTGGTGGCTGGACCAATTTCGAAAAAATCTAGATTTGTAGAAAATTAAATTCTAAGAAGTTTTCTTGAATGCGACATTTCTCTACGAATGATATAAAAAAGTTACATGGGAAAAATTAATCGAAATTGTACATAACGCTAAATCGAACTAACGAATGGATTGTGTCGTATGAAAATTTAAAACTCAAAAAAATAGTACTTCCATTCATGATATCAACATGAAATTTTGAATGCAGCTTGATATTGAGGTTAATAAAAGCGGAGAATTCTAAAATCTTAACTATTATAGTCGGAATAGAAACTCATCTCCTGGTGGCTGGACCAATTTCAAAAGAATCTAGATTTGTAGAAATTTAAATTCTAAGAACTTTTCTAGAATGGGACATTTCTCTACGAATGATAAAAAAAAAGTTACATGGGAAAAATTAATCAAAATTTTACGTAACGCTAAATCGATCTAACGAATGGATTGTGTCGTATGAAAATTTAAAATTCAAAAAAATAGTACTTCCATTCATGATATCACCATGAAATCTTGAATGCAGCTTGAAATTGAGGTTAATAAAAGCGGAGAATTCTAAAATCTTAACTATTACAGTCGGAATAGAATCTCATCTCCTGGTGGCTGGACCAATTTCGAAAGAATCTAGATTTGTAGAAAATTAAATTCTAAGAACTTTTCTAGAATGCGACATTTCTCTACGAATGATAAAAAAAAGTTACATGGGAAAAATTAATCGAAATTATACATAACGCTAAATCGAACTAACGAATGGATTGTGTCGTATGAAAATTTAAAACTCAAAAAAATAGTACTTCCATTCATGATATCAACATGAAATTTTGAATGCAGCTTGATATTGAGGTTAATAAAAGCGGAGAATTCTAAAATCTTAACTATTATAGTCGGAATAGAAACTCATCTCCTGGTGGCTGGACCAATTTCGAAAGAATCTAGATTTGTAGAAAATTAAATTCTAAGAACTTTTCTAGAATGCGACATTTCTCTACGAATGATAAAAAAAAGTTACATGGGAAAAATTAATCGAAATTGTACATAACGCTAAATCGAACTAACGAATGGATTGTGTCGTATGAAAATTTAAAACTCAAAAAAATAGTACTTTCATTCATGATATCAACATGAAATTTTGAATGCAGCTTAATATTGAAATTAATAAAAGCGGAAAATTCTAAAATCTTAACTATTATAGTCGGAATAGAAACTCATCTCCTGGTGGCTGGACCAATTACGAAAGAATCTAGATTTGTAGAAAATTAAATTTTAAAAACTTTTCTAGAAGCGACATTTCTCTACGAATGATAAAAAAAAGTTACATGGGAAAAATTAATCGAAATTGTACATAACGCTAAATCGAACTAACGAATGGATTGTGTCGTATGAAAATTTAAAACTCAAAAAAATAGTACTTCCATTCATGATATCAACATGAAATTTTGAATGCAGCTTGATATTGAGGTTAATAAAAGCGGAGAATTCTAAAATATTTACTATTATAGTCGGAATAGAAACTCATCTCCTGGTGGCTGGACCAATTTTGAAAGAATCTAGATTTGTAGAAAATTAAATTATAAGAACTTTTCTAGAATGTGACATTTCTCTACGAATGATTAAAAACAAGTTACATGGGAAAAATTAATCGAAATTGTACATAACGCTAAATCGAACTAATGAATGGATTGTGTCGTATGAAAATTTAAAACTCAAAAAAATAGTACTTCCATTCATGATATCAACATGAAATTTTGAATGCAGCTTGATATTGAGGTTAATAAAAGCGGAGAATTCTAAAATCTTAACTATTATAGTCAGAATAGAAACTCATCTCCTGGTGGCTGGACCGATTTCGAAAGAATCTAGATTTGTAGAAAATTAAATTCTAAGAACTTTTCTAGAATGCGACATTTCTCTACGAATGATAAAAAAAGAGTTACATGTTAACAATTAATCGAAATTGTACATAACGCTAAATCGAACTAACGAATGGATTGTGTCGTATGAAAATTTAAAACTCAAAAAAATAGTACTTTCATTCATGATATCAACATGAAATTTTGAATGCAGCTTGTTATTGAGGTTAATAAAAGCGGAGAATTCTAAAATCTTAACTATTATAGTCGGAATAGAAACTCATCTCCTGGTGGCTGGACCAATTTCGAAAGAATCTAGATTTGTAGAAAATTAAATTCTAAGAACTTTTCTAGAATGCGACATTTCTCTACGAATGATAAAAAAAAAGTTACATGGGAAAAATTAATCGAAATTGTACATAACGCTAAATCGAACTAACGAATGGATTGTGTCAAATGAAAATTTAAAACTCAAAAAAATAGTACTTCCATTCATGATATCAACATGAAATTTTGAATGCAGCTTGATATTGAGGTTAATAAAAGCGGCTAATTATAAAATCTTAACTATTATAGTCGGAATAGAAACTCATCTCCTGGTGGCTGGATCAATTTCGAAAGAATCTAGATTTGTAGAAAATAAATTCTTAGAACTTTTCTAGAATGCGACATTTCTCTACGAATGATACAAAAAAGTTACATGGGAAAAATTAATCGAAATTGTACATAACGCTAAATCGAACTAACGAATGGATTGTGTCGTATGAAAATTTAAAACTCAAAAAAATAGTACTTCCATTCATGATATCAACATGAAATTTTGAATGCAGCTTGGTATTAAGGTTAACAAAAGCGGAGAATTCTAAAATCTTAACTATTATAGTCGGAATAGAAACTCATCTCCTGGTGGCTGGACCAATTTCGAAAGAATCTAGATTTGTAGAAAATTAAATTCTAAGAACTTTTCTAGAATGCGACATTTCTCTACGAATGATAAAAAAAATTACATGGGAAAAATTAATCGAAATTGTACATAACGCTAAATCGAACTAACGAATGGATTGTGTCGTATGAAAATTTAAAACTCAAAAAAATAGTACTTCCATTCATGATATCAACATGAAATTTTGAATGCAGCTTGATATTGAGGTTAATAAAAGTGGAGAATTCTAAAATCTTAACTATTATAGTCGGAAAAGAAACTCATCTCCTGGTGGCTGGACCAATTTCGAAAGAATCTAGATTTGTAGAAAATTACATTCTAAGAACTTTTCTAGAAAGCGACATTTCTCTACGAATGATAAAAAAAAAGTTACAAGGGAAAAATTAATCGAAATTGTACATAACGCTAAATCGAACTAATGAATGGATTGTGTCGTATGAAAATTTAAAACTCAAAAAAATAGTACTTCCATTCATGATATCAACATGAAATTTTGAATGCAGCTTGATATTGAGGTTAATAAAAGCGGAGAATTCTAAAATCTTAACTGTTATAGTCGGAATAGAAACTCATCTCCTGGTGGCTGGACCAATTTCGAAAAAATCTAGATTTGTAGAAAATTAAATTCTAAGAACTTTTCTAGAATGCGACATTTCTCTACGAATGATAAAAAAAAGTTACAAGGGAAAAATTAATCGAAATTGTACATAACGCTAAATCGAACTAATGAATGGATTGTGTCGTATGAAAATTTAAAACTCAAAAAAATAGTACTTCCATTCATGATATCAACATGAAATTTTGAATGCAGCTTGATATTGAGGTTAATAAAAGCGGAGAATTCTAAAATCTTTACTATAATAGTCAGAATAGAAACTCATCTCCTGGTGGCTGGACCAATTTCGAAAGAATCTAGATTTGTAGAAAATTAAATTCTAAGAACTTTTCTAGAATGCAACATTTCCCTACGAATGATTAAAAACAAGTTACATGGGAAAAATTAATCGAAATTGTACATAACGCTAAATCGAACTAATGAATGGATTGTGTCGTATGAAAATTAAAAACTCAAAAAAATAGTACTTCCATTCATGATATCAACATGAAATTTTGAATGCAGCTTGATATTGAGGTTAATAAAAGCGGAGAATTCTAAAATTTTAACTATTATAGTCAGAATAGAAACTCATCTCCTGGTGGCTGGACCAATTTCGAAAGAATCTAGATTTGTAGAAAATTAAATTCTATGAACTTTTCTAGAATGCGACATTTCTCTACGAATGATAAAAAAAAGTTACATGTTAAAAATTAATCGAAATTGTACATAACGCTAAATCGAACTAACGAATGGATTGTGTCGTATGAAAATTTAAAACTCAAAAAAATAGTACTTCTATTCATGATATCAACATGAAATTTTGAATGCAGCTTGATATTGAGGTTAATAAAAGCGGAGAATTCTAAAATCTTAACTATTATATTCGGAATAGAAACTCATCTCCTGGTGGCTGGACCAATTTTGAAAGAATCTAGATTTGTAGAAAATTAAATTCTAAGAACTTTTCTAGAATGCGACATTTCTCTACGAATGATAAAAAAAAAGTTACATGGGAAAAATTAATCGAAATTGTACATAACGCTAAATCGAACTAACGAATGGATTGTGTCGTATGAAAATTTAAAACTCAAAAAAATAGTACTTCTATTCATGATATCAACATGAAATTTTGAATGCAGCTTGATATTGAGGTTAATAAAAGCGGAGAATTCTAAAATCTTAACTATTATAGTCGGAATAGAAACTCATCTCCTGGTGGCTGAACCAATTTCGAAAGAATCTAGATTTGTAGAAAATTAAATTCTAAGAACTTTTCTAGAATGCGACATTTCTCTACGAATGATAAAAAAAGTTACATGGGAAAAATTAATCGAAATTGTACATCGAAATAAATCGAACTAACGAATGGATTGTGTCGTATGAAAATTTAAAACTCAAAAAAATAGTACTTCCATTCATGATATCAACATGAAATTTTGAATGCAGCTTAATATTGAGGTTAATAAAAGCGAAGATTTCTTAAATCTTAACTATTATAGTCGGAATAGAAACTCATCTCCTGGTGGCTGGACCAATTTCGAAAGAATCTAGATTTGTAGAAAATTAAATTCTAAGAACTTTTCTAGAATGCGACATTTCTCTACGAATGATAAAAAAAAAGTTACATGGGAAAAATTAATCAAAATTTTACATAACGCTCAATCGAACTAACGAATGGATTGTGTCGAATGAAAATTTAAAACTCAAAAAAATAGTACTTCCATTCATGATATCAACATGAAATTTTGAATGCAGCTTGATATTGAGGTTAATAAAAGCGGCTAATTCTAAAATCTTAACTATTATAGTCGGAATAGAAACTCATCTCCTGGTGGCTGGATCAATTTCGAAAGAATCTAGATTTGTAGAAAATAAATTCTTAGAACTTTTCTAGAATGCGACATTTCTCTACGAATGATAAAAAAAAGTTACATGGGAAAAATTAATCGAAATTGTACATAACGCTAAATCGAACTAACGAATGGATTGCGTCGTATGAAAATTTAAAACTCAAAAAAATAGTACTTCCATTAATGATATCAACATGAAATTTTGAATGCAGCTTGGTATTGAGGTTAATAAAAGCGGAGAATTCTAAAATCTTAACTACTATAGTCGGAATAGAAACTCATCTCCTGGTGGCTGGACCAATTTCGAAAGAATCTAGATTTGTAGAAAATTAAATTCTAAGAACTTTTCTAGAAAGCGACATTTCTCTACGAATGATAAAAAAAAAGTTACATGGGAAAAATTAATCGAAATTGTACATAACGCTAAATCGAACTAACGAATGGATTGTGTCGTATGAAAATTTAAAACTCAAAAAAATAGTACTTCCATTCATGATATCAACATGAAATTTTGAATGCAGCTTGATATTGAGGTTAATAAAAGCGGAGAATTCTAAAATCTTTACTATAATAGTCGGAATAGAAACTCATCTCCTGGTGGCTGGACCAATTTCAAAAGAATCTAGATTTGTAGAAAATTAAATTCTAAGAACTTTTCTAGAATGCGACATTTCTTTACGAATGATAAAAAAAAGTTACATGGGAAAAATTAATCGAAATTGTTCATAACGCTAAATCGATCTAATGAATGGATTGTGTCGAATGAAAATTTAAAACTCAAAAAAATAGTACTTCCATTCATGATATCAACATGAAATTTTGAATGCAGCTTGATATTGAGGTTAATAAAAGCGGAGAATTCTAAAATTTTAACTATTATAGTCAGAATAGAAACTCATCTCCTGGTGGCTGGACCAATTTCGAAAGAATCTAGATTTGTAGAAAATTAAATTCTATGAACTTTTCTAGAATGCGACATTTCTCTACGAATGATAAAAAAAAGTTACATGTTAAAAATTAATCGAAATTGTACATAACGCTAAATCGAACTAACGAATGGATTGTGTCGTATGAAAATTTAAAACTCAAAAAAATAGTACTTCTATTCATGATATCAACATGAAATTTTGAATGCAGCTTGATATTGAGGTTAATAAAAGCGGAGAATTCTAAAATCTTAACTATTATATTCGGAATAGAAACTCATCTCCTGGTGGCTGGACCAATTTTGAAAGAATCTAGATTTGTAGAAAATTAAATTCTAAGAACTTTTCTAGAATGCGACATTTCTCTACGAATGATAAAAAAAAAGTTACATGGGAAAAATTAATCGAAATTGTACATAACGCTAAATCGAACTAACGAATGGATTGTGTCGTATGAAAATTTAAAACTCAAAAAAATAGTACTTCTATTCATGATATCAACATGAAATTTTGAATGCAGCTTGATATTGAGGTTAATAAAAGCGGAGAATTCTAAAATCTTAACTATTATAGTCGGAATAGAAACTCATCTCCTGGTGGCTGAACCAATTTCGAAAGAATCTAGATTTGTAGAAAATTAAATTCTAAGAACTTTTCTAGAATGCGACATTTCTCTACGAATGATAAAAAAAGTTACATGGGAAAAATTAATCGAAATTGTACATCGAAATAAATCGAACTAACGAATGGATTGTGTCGTATGAAAATTTAAAACTCAAAAAAATAGTACTTCCATTCATGATATCAACATGAAATTTTGAATGCAGCTTAATATTGAGGTTAATAAAAGCGAAGATTTCTTAAATCTTAACTATTATAGTCGGAATAGAAACTCATCTCCTGGTGGCTGGACCAATTTCGAAAGAATCTAGATTTGTAGAAAATTAAATTCTAAGAACTTTTCTAGAATGCGACATTTCTCTACGAATGATAAAAAAAAAGTTACATGGGAAAAATTAATCAAAATTTTACATAACGCTCAATCGAACTAACGAATGGATTGTGTCGAATGAAAATTTAAAACTCAAAAAAATAGTACTTCCATTCATGATATCAACATGAAATTTTGAATGCAGCTTGATATTGAGGTTAATAAAAGCGGCTAATTCTAAAATCTTAACTATTATAGTCGGAATAGAAACTCATCTCCTGGTGGCTGGATCAATTTCGAAAGAATCTAGATTTGTAGAAAATAAATTCTTAGAACTTTTCTAGAATGCGACATTTCTCTACGAATGATAAAAAAAAGTTACATGGGAAAAATTAATCGAAATTGTACATAACGCTAAATCGAACTAACGAATGGATTGCGTCGTATGAAAATTTAAAACTCAAAAAAATAGTACTTCCATTAATGATATCAACATGAAATTTTGAATGCAGCTTGGTATTGAGGTTAATAAAAGCGGAGAATTCTAAAATCTTAACTACTATAGTCGGAATAGAAACTCATCTCCTGGTGGCTGGACCAATTTCGAAAGAATCTAGATTTGTAGAAAATTAAATTCTAAGAACTTTTCTAGAAAGCGACATTTCTCTACGAATGATAAAAAAAAAGTTACATGGGAAAAATTAATCGAAATTGTACATAACGCTAAATCGAACTAACGAATGGATTGTGTCGTATGAAAATTTAAAACTCAAAAAAATAGTACTTCCATTCATGATATCAACATGAAATTTTGAATGCAGCTTGATATTGAGGTTAATAAAAGCGGAGAATTCTAAAATCTTTACTATAATAGTCGGAATAGAAACTCATCTCCTGGTGGCTGGACCAATTTCAAAAGAATCTAGATTTGTAGAAAATTAAATTCTAAGAACTTTTCTAGAATGCGACATTTCTTTACGAATGATAAAAAAAAGTTACATGGGAAAAATTAATCGAAATTGTTCATAACGCTAAATCGATCTAATGAATGGATTGTGTCGAATGAAAATTTAAAACTCAAAAAAATAGTACTTCCATTCATGATATCAACATGAAATTTTGAATGCAGCTTGATATTGAGGTTAATAAAAGCGGAGAATTCTAAAATCTTAACTATTATAGTCGGAATAGAAACTCATCTCCTGGTGGCTGGATCAATTTCGAAAGAATCTAGATTTGTAGAAAATAAATTCTTAGAACTTTTCTAGAATGCGACATTTCTCTACGAATGATAAAAAAAGTTACATGGGAAAAATTAATCGAAATTGTACATAACGCTTGGACGCTATATTGTGTCGTATGAAAATTTAAAACTCAAAAAAATAGTACTTCCATTCATGATATCAACATGAAATTTTGAATGCAGCTTGATATTGAGGTTAATAAAAGAGGAGAATTAAAAAAACTTAACTGTTATAGTCGGAATAGAAACTCATCTCCTGGTGGCTGGTCCAATTTCGAAAAAATCTAGATTTGTAGAAAATTAAATTCTAAGAACTTTTCTTGAATGCGACATTTCTCTACGAATGATAAAAAAAAGTTACATGGGAAAAATTAATCGAAATTGTACATAACGCTAAATCGAACTCACGAATGGATTGTGTCGTATGAAAATTTAAAACTCAAAAAAATAGTACTTCCATTCATGATATCAACATGAAATTTTGAATGCAGCTTGATATTGAGGTTAATAAAAGCGGCGAATTCTAAAATCTTAACTATTATAGTCGGAATAGAAACTCATCTCCTGGTGGCTGGACCAATTTCAAAAGAATCTAGATTTGTAGAAAATTAAATTCTAAGAACTTTTCTAGAATGCGACATTTCTCTACGAATGATAAAAAAAAAGTTACATGGGAAAAATTAACCAAAATTGTACATAACGCTAAATCGATCTAACGAATGGGTTGTGTCGTATGAAAATTTAAAATTCAAAAAATAGTACTTCCATTCATGATATCAACATGAAATTTTGAATGCAGCTAGATATTGAGATTAATAAAAGCGGAGAATTTCAAAATCTTAACTATTATAGTCGGAATAGAATCTTATCTCCTGGTGGCTGGACCAATTTCGAAAGAATCTAGATTTGTAGAAAATTAAATTCTAAGAACTTTTCTAGAATGCGACATTTCTCTACGAATGATAAAAGAAAAAGTTACATGGGAAAAATTAATCGAAATTGTACATAACGCTAAATCGAACTAACGAATGGATTGTGTCGTATGAAAATTTAAAACTCAAAAAAATAGTACTTCCATTCATGATATCAACATGAAATTTTGAATGCAGCTGATATTGAGGTTAATAAAAGCGGAGAATTCTAAAATCTTAACTATTATAGTCGGAATAGAAACTCATCTCCTGGTGGCTGGACCAATTTCGAAAGAATCTAGATTTGTAGAAAATTAAATTTTAAGAACTTTTCTAGAATGCGACATTTCTCTACGAATGATAAAAAAAAGTTACATGTTAAAAATTAATCGAAATTGTACATCGAACTTAAACGAACTAACGAATGGATTGTGTCGTATGAAAATTTAAAACTCAAAAAAATAGTACTTCCATTCATGATATCAACATGAAATTTTGAATGCAGCTTGATATTGAGGTTAATAAAAGCGGAGAATTCTAAAATCTTAACTATTATAGTCGGAAGAGAAACTCATCTCCTGGTGGCTGGACCAATTTTGAAAGAATCTAGATTTGTAGAAAATTAAATTCTAAGAACTTTTCTAGAATGCGACATTTCTCTACGAATGATAAAAGAAAAAGTTACATGGGAAAAATTAATCGAAATTGTACATAACGCTAAATCGAACTAACGAATGGATTGTGTCGTATGAAAATTTAAAACTCAAAAAAATAGTACTTCCATTCATGATATCAACATGAAATTTTGAATGCAGCTTGATATTGAGGTTAATAAAAGTGGAGAATTCTAAAATCTTAACTATTATAGTCGGAAAAGAAACTCATCTCCTGGTGGCTGGACCAATTTCGAAAGAATCTAGATTTGTAGAAAATTACATTCTAAGAACTTTTCTAGAATGCGACATTTCTCTACGAATGATAAAAAAAAGTTACAAGGGAAAAATTAATCGAAATTGTACATAACGCTAAATCGAACTAATGAATGGATTGTGTCGTATGAAAATTTAAAACTCAAAAAAATAGTACTTCCATTCATGATATCAACATGAAATTTTGAATGCAGCTTGATATTGAGGTTAATAAAAGCGGAGAATTCTAAAATCTTAACTGTTATAGTCGGAATAGAAACTCATCTCCTGGTGGCTGGACCAATTTCGAAAAAATCTAGATTTGTAGAAAATTAAATTCTAAGAAGTTTTCTTGAATGCGACATTTCTCTACGAATGATATAAAAAAGTTACATGGGAAAAATTAATCGAAATTGTACATAACGCTAAATCGAACTAACGAATGGATTGTGTCGTATGAAAATTTAAAACTCAAAAAAATAGTACTTCCATTCATGATATCAACATGAAATTTTGAATGCAGCTTGATATTGAGGTTAATAAAAGCGGAGAATTCTAAAATCTTAACTATTATAGTCGGAATAGAAACTCATCTCCTGGTGGCTGGACCAATTTCAAAAGAATCTAGATTTGTAGAAATTTAAATTCTAAGAACTTTTCTAGAATGGGACATTTCTCTACGAATGATAAAAAAAAAGTTACATGGGAAAAATTAATCAAAATTTTACGTAACGCTAAATCGATCTAACGAATGGATTGTGTCGTATGAAAATTTAAAATTCAAAAAAATAGTACTTCCATTCATGATATCACCATGAAATCTTGAATGCAGCTTGAAATTGAGGTTAATAAAAGCGGAGAATTCTAAAATCTTAACTATTACAGTCGGAATAGAATCTCATCTCCTGGTGGCTGGACCAATTTCGAAAGAATCTAGATTTGTAGAAAATTAAATTCTAAGAACTTTTCTAGAATGCGACATTTCTCTACGAATGATAAAAAAAAGTTACATGGGAAAAATTAATCGAAATTATACATAACGCTAAATCGAACTAACGAATGGATTGTGTCGTATGAAAATTTAAAACTCAAAAAAATAGTACTTCCATTCATGATATCAACATGAAATTTTGAATGCAGCTTGATATTGAGGTTAATAAAAGCGGAGAATTCTAAAATCTTAACTATTATAGTCGGAATAGAAACTCATCTCCTGGTGGCTGGACCAATTTCGAAAGAATCTAGATTTGTAGAAAATTAAATTCTAAGAACTTTTCTAGAATGCGACATTTCTCTACGAATGATAAAAAAAAGTTACATGGGAAAAATTAATCGAAATTGTACATAACGCTAAATCGAACTAACGAATGGATTGTGTCGTATGAAAATTTAAAACTCAAAAAAATAGTACTTTCATTCATGATATCAACATGAAATTTTGAATGCAGCTTAATATTGAAATTAATAAAAGCGGAAAATTCTAAAATCTTAACTATTATAGTCGGAATAGAAACTCATCTCCTGGTGGCTGGACCAATTACGAAAGAATCTAGATTTGTAGAAAATTAAATTTTAAAAACTTTTCTAGAAGCGACATTTCTCTACGAATGATAAAAAAAAGTTATATGGGAAAAATTAATCGAAATTGTACATAACGCTAAATCGAACTAACGAATGGATTGTGTCGTATGAAAATTTAAAACTCAAAAAAATAGTACTTCCATTCATGATATCAACATGAAATTTTGAATGCAGCTTGATATTGAGGTTAATAAAAGCGGAGAATTCTAAAATATTTACTATTATAGTCGGAATAGAAACTCATCTCCTGGTGGCTGGACCAATTTTGAAAGAATCTAGATTTGTAGAAAATTAAATTATAAGAACTTTTCTAGAATGTGACATTTCTCTACGAATGATTAAAAACAAGTTACATGGGAAAAATTAATCGAAATTGTACATAACGCTAAATCGAACTAATGAATGGATTGTGTCGTATGAAAATTTAAAACTCAAAAAAATAGTACTTCCATTCATGATATCAACATGAAATTTTGAATGCAGCTTGATATTGAGGTTAATAAAAGCGGAGAATTCTAAAATCTTAACTATTATAGTCAGAATAGAAACTCATCTCCTGGTGGCTGGACCGATTTCGAAAGAATCTAGATTTGTAGAAAATTAAATTCTAAGAACTTTTCTAGAATGCGACATTTCTCTACGAATGATAAAAAAAGAGTTACATGTTAACAATTAATCGAAATTGTACATAACGCTAAATCGAACTAACGAATGGATTGTGTCGTATGAAAATTTAAAACTCAAAAAAATAGTACTTTCATTCATGATATCAACATGAAATTTTGAATGCAGCTTGTTATTGAGGTTAATAAAAGCGGAGAATTCTAAAATCTTAACTATTATAGTCGGAATAGAAACTCATCTCCTGGTGGCTGGACCAATTTCGAAAGAATCTAGATTTGTAGAAAATTAAATTCTAAGAACTTTTCTAGAATGCGACATTTCTCTACGAATGATAAAAAAAAAGTTACATGGGAAAAATTAATCGAAATTGTACATAACGCTAAATCGAACTAACGAATGGATTGTGTCAAATGAAAATTTAAAACTCAAAAAAATAGTACTTCCATTCATGATATCAACATGAAATTTTGAATGCAGCTTGATATTGAGGTTAATAAAAGCGGCTAATTATAAAATCTTAACTATTATAGTCGGAATAGAAACTCATCTCCTGGTGGCTGGATCAATTTCGAAAGAATCTAGATTTGTAGAAAATAAATTCTTAGAACTTTTCTAGAATGCGACATTTCTCTACGAATGATACAAAAAAGTTACATGGGAAAAATTAATCGAAATTGTACATAACGCTAAATCGAACTAACGAATGGATTGTGTCGTATGAAAATTTAAAACTCAAAAAAATAGTACTTCCATTCATGATATCAACATGAAATTTTGAATGCAGCTTGGTATTAAGGTTAACAAAAGCGGAGAATTCTAAAATCTTAACTATTATAGTCGGAATAGAAACTCATCTCCTGGTGGCTGGACCAATTTCGAAAGAATCTAGATTTGTAGAAAATTAAATTCTAAGAACTTTTCTAGAATGCGACATTTCTCTACGAATGATAAAAAAAATTACATGGGAAAAATTAATCGAAATTGTACATAACGCTAAATCGAACTAACGAATGGATTGTGTCGTATGAAAATTTAAAACTCAAAAAAATAGTACTTCCATTCATGATATCAACATGAAATTTTGAATGCAGCTTGATATTGAGGTTAATAAAAGTGGAGAATTCTAAAATCTTAACTATTATAGTCGGAAAAGAAACTCATCTCCTGGTGGCTGGACCAATTTCGAAAGAATCTAGATTTGTAGAAAATTACATTCTAAGAACTTTTCTAGAAAGCGACATTTCTCTACGAATGATAAAAAAAAAGTTACAAGGGAAAAATTAATCGAAATTGTACATAACGCTAAATCGAACTAATGAATGGATTGTGTCGTATGAAAATTTAAAACTCAAAAAAATAGTACTTCCATTCATGATATCAACATGAAATTTTGAATGCAGCTTGATATTGAGGTTAATAAAAGCGGAGAATTCTAAAATCTTAACTGTTATAGTCGGAATAGAAACTCATCTCCTGGTGGCTGGACCAATTTCGAAAAAATCTAGATTTGTAGAAAATTAAATTCTAAGAACTTTTCTAGAATGCGACATTTCTCTACGAATGATAAAAAAAAGTTACATGGGAAAAATTAATCGAAATTATACATAACGCTAAATCGAACTAACGAATGGATTGTGTCGTATGAAAATTTAAAACTCAAAAAAATAGTACTTCCATTCATGATATCAACATGAAATTTTGAATGCAGCTTGATATTGAGGTTAATAAAAGCGGAGAATTCTAAAATCTTAACTATTATAGTCGGAATAGAAACTCATCTCCTGGTGGCTGGACCAATTTCGAAAGAATCTAGATTTGTAGAAAATTAAATTCTAAGAACTTTTCTAGAATGCGACATTTCTCTACGAATGATAAAAAAAAGTTACATGGGAAAAATTAATCGAAATTGTACATAACGCTAAATCGAACTAACGAATGGATTGTGTCGTATGAAAATTTAAAACTCAAAAAAATAGTACTTCCATTCATGATATCAACATGAAATTTTGAATGCAGCTTGATATTGAGGTTAATAAAAGCGGAGAATTCTAAAATCTTTACTATAATAGTCAGAATAGAAACTCATCTCCTGGTGGCTGGACCAATTTCGAAAGAATCTAGATTTGTAGAAAATTAAATTCTAAGAACTTTTCTAGAATGCAACATTTCCCTACGAATGATTAAAAACAAGTTACATGGGAAAAATTAATCGAAATTGTACATAACGCTAAATCGAACTAATGAATGGATTGTGTCGTATGAAAATTAAAAACTCAAAAAAATAGTACTTCCATTCATGATATCAACATGAAATTTTGAATGCAGCTTGATATTGAGGTTAATAAAAGCGGAGAATTCTAAAATTTTAACTATTATAGTCAGAATAGAAACTCATCTCCTGGTGGCTGGACCAATTTCGAAAGAATCTAGATTTGTAGAAAATTAAATTCTATGAACTTTTCTAGAATGCGACATTTCTCTACGAATGATAAAAAAAAGTTACATGTTAAAAATTAATCGAAATTGTACATAACGCTAAATCGAACTAACGAATGGATTGTGTCGTATGAAAATTTAAAACTCAAAAAAATAGTACTTCTATTCATGATATCAACATGAAATTTTGAATGCAGCTTGATATTGAGGTTAATAAAAGCGGAGAATTCTAAAATCTTAACTATTATATTCGGAATAGAAACTCATCTCCTGGTGGCTGGACCAATTTTGAAAGAATCTAGATTTGTAGAAAATTAAATTCTAAGAACTTTTCTAGAATGCGACATTTCTCTACGAATGATAAAAAAAAAGTTACATGGGAAAAATTAATCGAAATTGTACATAACGCTAAATCGAACTAACGAATGGATTGTGTCGTATGAAAATTTAAAACTCAAAAAAATAGTACTTCTATTCATGATATCAACATGAAATTTTGAATGCAGCTTGATATTGAGGTTAATAAAAGCGGAGAATTCTAAAATCTTAACTATTATAGTCGGAATAGAAACTCATCTCCTGGTGGCTGAACCAATTTCGAAAGAATCTAGATTTGTAGAAAATTAAATTCTAAGAACTTTTCTAGAATGCGACATTTCTCTACGAATGATAAAAAAAGTTACATGGGAAAAATTAATCGAAATTGTACATCGAAATAAATCGAACTAACGAATGGATTGTGTCGTATGAAAATTTAAAACTCAAAAAAATAGTACTTCCATTCATGATATCAACATGAAATTTTGAATGCAGCTTAATATTGAGGTTAATAAAAGCGAAGATTTCTTAAATCTTAACTATTATAGTCGGAATAGAAACTCATCTCCTGGTGGCTGGACCAATTTCGAAAGAATCTAGATTTGTAGAAAATTAAATTCTAAGAACTTTTCTAGAATGCGACATTTCTCTACGAATGATAAAAAAAAAGTTACATGGGAAAAATTAATCAAAATTTTACATAACGCTCAATCGAACTAACGAATGGATTGTGTCGAATGAAAATTTAAAACTCAAAAAAATAGTACTTCCATTCATGATATCAACATGAAATTTTGAATGCAGCTTGATATTGAGGTTAATAAAAGCGGCTAATTCTAAAATCTTAACTATTATAGTCGGAATAGAAACTCATCTCCTGGTGGCTGGATCAATTTCGAAAGAATCTAGATTTGTAGAAAATAAATTCTTAGAACTTTTCTAGAATGCGACATTTCTCTACGAATGATAAAAAAAAGTTACATGGGAAAAATTAATCGAAATTGTACATAACGCTAAATCGAACTAACGAATGGATTGCGTCGTATGAAAATTTAAAACTCAAAAAAATAGTACTTCCATTAATGATATCAACATGAAATTTTGAATGCAGCTTGGTATTGAGGTTAATAAAAGCGGAGAATTCTAAAATCTTAACTACTATAGTCGGAATAGAAACTCATCTCCTGGTGGCTGGACCAATTTCGAAAGAATCTAGATTTGTAGAAAATTAAATTCTAAGAACTTTTCTAGAAAGCGACATTTCTCTACGAATGATAAAAAAAAAGTTACATGGGAAAAATTAATCGAAATTGTACATAACGCTAAATCGAACTAACGAATGGATTGTGTCGTATGAAAATTTAAAACTCAAAAAAATAGTACTTCCATTCATGATATCAACATGAAATTTTGAATGCAGCTTGATATTGAGGTTAATAAAAGCGGAGAATTCTAAAATCTTTACTATAATAGTCGGAATAGAAACTCATCTCCTGGTGGCTGGACCAATTTCAAAAGAATCTAGATTTGTAGAAAATTAAATTCTAAGAACTTTTCTAGAATGCGACATTTCTTTACGAATGATAAAAAAAAGTTACATGGGAAAAATTAATCGAAATTGTTCATAACGCTAAATCGATCTAATGAATGGATTGTGTCGAATGAAAATTTAAAACTCAAAAAAATAGTACTTCCATTCATGATATCAACATGAAATTTTGAATGCAGCTTGATATTGAGGTTAATAAAAGCGGAGAATTCTAAAATCTTAACTATTATAGTCGGAATAGAAACTCATCTCCTGGTGGCTGGATCAATTTCGAAAGAATCTAGATTTGTAGAAAATAAATTCTTAGAACTTTTCTAGAATGCGACATTTCTCTACGAATGATAAAAAAAGTTACATGGGAAAAATTAATCGAAATTGTACATAACGCTTGGACGCTATATTGTGTCGTATGAAAATTTAAAACTCAAAAAAATAGTACTTCCATTCATGATATCAACATGAAATTTTGAATGCAGCTTGATATTGAGGTTAATAAAAGAGGAGAATTAAAAAAACTTAACTGTTATAGTCGGAATAGAAACTCATCTCCTGGTGGCTGGTCCAATTTCGAAAAAATCTAGATTTGTAGAAAATTAAATTCTAAGAACTTTTCTTGAATGCGACATTTCTCTACGAATGATAAAAAAAAGTTACATGGGAAAAATTAATCGAAATTGTACATAACGCTAAATCGAACTCACGAATGGATTGTGTCGTATGAAAATTTAAAACTCAAAAAAATAGTACTTCCATTCATGATATCAACATGAAATTTTGAATGCAGCTTGATATTGAGGTTAATAAAAGCGGCGAATTCTAAAATCTTAACTATTATAGTCGGAATAGAAACTCATCTCCTGGTGGCTGGACCAATTTCAAAAGAATCTAGATTTGTAGAAAATTAAATTCTAAGAACTTTTCTAGAATGCGACATTTCTCTACGAATGATAAAAAAAAAGTTACATGGGAAAAATTAACCAAAATTGTACATAACGCTAAATCGATCTAACGAATGGGTTGTGTCGTATGAAAATTTAAAATTCAAAAAATAGTACTTCCATTCATGATATCAACATGAAATTTTGAATGCAGCTAGATATTGAGATTAATAAAAGCGGAGAATTTCAAAATCTTAACTATTATAGTCGGAATAGAATCTTATCTCCTGGTGGCTGGACCAATTTCGAAAGAATCTAGATTTGTAGAAAATTAAATTCTAAGAACTTTTCTAGAATGCGACATTTCTCTACGAATGATAAAAGAAAAAGTTACATGGGAAAAATTAATCGAAATTGTACATAACGCTAAATCGAACTAACGAATGGATTGTGTCGTATGAAAATTTAAAACTCAAAAAAATAGTACTTCCATTCATGATATCAACATGAAATTTTGAATGCAGCTGATATTGAGGTTAATAAAAGCGGAGAATTCTAAAATCTTAACTATTATAGTCGGAATAGAAACTCATCTCCTGGTGGCTGGACCAATTTCGAAAGAATCTAGATTTGTAGAAAATTAAATTTTAAGAACTTTTCTAGAATGCGACATTTCTCTACGAATGATAAAAAAAAGTTACATGTTAAAAATTAATCGAAATTGTACATCGAACTTAAACGAACTAACGAATGGATTGTGTCGTATGAAAATTTAAAACTCAAAAAAATAGTACTTCCATTCATGATATCAACATGAAATTTTGAATGCAGCTTGATATTGAGGTTAATAAAAGCGGAGAATTCTAAAATCTTAACTATTATAGTCGGAAGAGAAACTCATCTCCTGGTGGCTGGACCAATTTTGAAAGAATCTAGATTTGTAGAAAATTAAATTCTAAGAACTTTTCTAGAATGCGACATTTCTCTACGAATGATAAAAAAAAAGTTACATGGGAAAAATTAATCGAAATTGTACATAACGCTAAATCGAACTCACGAATGGATTGTGTCGTATGAAAATTTAAAACTCAAAAAAATAGTACTTCCATTCATGATATCAACATGAAAATTTGAATGCAGCTTGATATTGAGGTTAATAAAAGCGGAGAATTCTAAAATCTTAACTATTATAGTCGGAATAGAAACTCATCTCCTGGTGGCTGGACCAATTTCGAAAGAATCTAGATTTGTAGAAAATTAAATTCTAAGAACTTTTCTAGAATGCGACATTTCTCTACGAATGATAAAAAAAAAGTTACATGGGAAAAATTAATCGAAATTGTACATAACGCTAAATCGAACTAACGAATGGATTGTGTCGAATGAAAATTTAAAACTCAAAAAAATAGTACTTCCATTCATGATATCAACATGAAATTTTGAATGCAGCTTGATATTGAGGTTAATAAAAGCGGCTAATTATAAAATCTTAACTATTATAGTCGGAATAGAAACTCATCTCCTGGTGGCTGGATCAATTTCGAAAGAATCTAGATTTGTAGAAAATAAATTCTTAGAACTTTTCTAGAATGCGACATTTCTCTACGAATGATACAAAAAAGTTACATGGGAAAAATTAATCGAAATTGTACATAACGCTAAATCGAGCTAACGAATGGATTGTGTCGTATGAAAATTTAAAACTCAAAAAAATAGTACTTCCATTCATGATATCAACATGAAATTTTGAATGCAGCTTGGTATTAAGGTTAACAAAAGCGGAGAATTCTAAAATCTTAGCTATTATAGTCGGAATAGAAACTCATTTCCTGGTGGCTGGACCAATTTCGAAAGAATCTAGATTTGTAGAAAATTAAATTCTAAGAACTTTTCTAGAATGCGACATTTCTCTACGAATGATAAAAAAAATTACATGGGAAAAATTAATCGAAATTGTACATAACGCTAAATCGAACTAACGAATGGATTGTGTCGTATGACAATTTAAAACTCAAAAAAATAGTACTTCCATTCATGATATCAACATGAAATTTTGAATGCAGCTTGATATTGAGGTTAATAAAAGCGGAGAATTCTAAAATCTTAACTATTATAGTCGGAAAAGAAACTCATCTCCTGGTGGCTGGACCAATTTCGAAAGAATCTAGATTTGTAGAAAATTACATTCTAAGAACTTTTCTAGAATGCGACATTTCTCTACGAATGATAAAAAAAAAGTTACAAGGGAAAAATTAATCGAAATTGTACATAACGCTAAATCGAACTAATGAATGGATTGTGTCGTATGAAAATTTAAAACTCAAAAAAATAGTACTTCCATTCATGATATCAACATGAAATTTTGAATGCAGCTTGATATTGAGGTTAATAAAAGCGGAGAATTCTAAAATCTTAACTGTTATAGTCGGAATAGAAACTCATCTCCTGGTGGCTGGACCAATTTCGAAAAAATCTAGATTTGTAGAAAATTAAATTCTAAGAACTTTTCTAGAATGCGACATTTCTCTACGAATGATAAAAAAAAGTTACATGGGAAAAATTAATCGAAATTGTACATAACGCTAAATCGAACTAACGAATGGATTGTGTCGTATGAAAATTTAAAACTCAAAAAAATAGTACTTCCATTCATGATATCAACATGAAATTTTGAATGCAGCTTGATATTGAGGTTAATAAAAGCGGAGAATTCTAAAATCTTAACTATTATAGTCGGAATAGAAACTCATCTCCTGGTGGCTGGACCAATTTCAAAAGAATCTAGATTTGTAGAAATTTAAATTCTAAGAACTTTTCTAGAATGCGACATTTCTCTACGAATGATAAAAAAAAAATTACATGGGAAAAATTAATCAAAATTTTACATAACGCTAAATCGATCTAACGAATGGATTGTGTCGTATGAAAATTTAAAATTCAAAAAAATAGTACTTCCATTCATGATATCACCATGAAATCTTGAATGCAGCTTGATATTGAGGTTAATAAAAGCGGAGAATTCTAAAATCTTAACTATTATAGTCGGAATAGAATCTCATCTCCTGGTGGCTGGACCAATTTCGAAAGAATCTAGATTTGTAGAAAATTAAATTCTAAGAACTTTTCTAGAATGCGACATTTCTCTACGAATGATAAAAAAAAGTTACATGGGAAAAATTAATCGAAATTATACATAACGCTAAATCGAACTAACGAATGGATTGTGTCGTATGAAAATTTAAAACTCAAAAAAATAGTACTTCCATTCATGATATCAACATGAAATTTTGAATGCAGCTTGATATTGAGGTTAATAAAAGCGGAGAATTCTAAAATCTTAACTATTATAGTCGGAATAGAAACTCATCTCCTGGTGGCTGGACCAATTTCGAAAGAATCTAGATTTGTAGAAAATTAAATTTTAAAAACTTTTCTAGAATGCGACATTTCTCTACGAATGATAAAAAAAAGTTACATGGGAAAAATTAATCGAAATTGTACATAACGCTAAATCGAACTAACGAATGGATTGTGTCGTATGAAAATTTAAAACTCAAAAAAATAGTACTTCCATTCATGATATCAACATGAAATTTTGAATGCAGCTTGATATTGAGGTTAATAAAAGCGGAGAATTCTAAAATCTTTACTATAATAGTCAGAATAGAAACTCATCTCCTGGTGGCTGGACCAATTTCGAAAGAGTCTAGATTTGTAGAAAATTAAATTCTAAGAACTTTTCTAGAATGCAACATTTCCCTACGAATGATTAAAAACAAGTTACATGGGAAAAATTAATCGAAATTGTACATAACGCTAAATCGAACTAATGAATGGATTGTGTCGTATGAAAATTAAAAACTCAAAAAAATAGTACTTCCATTCATGATATCAACATGAAATTTTGAATGCAGCTTGATATTGAGGTTAATAAAAGCGGAGAATTCTAAAATTTTAACTATTATAGTCAGAATAGAAACTCATCTCCTGGTGGCTGGACCAATTTCGAAAGAATCTAGATTTGTAGAAAATTAAATTCTAAGAACTTTTCTAGAATGCGACATTTCTCTACGAATGATAAAAAAAAGTTACATGTTAAAAATTAATCGAAATTGTACATAACGCTAAATCGAACTAACGAATGGATTGTGTCGTATGAAAATTTAAAACTCAAAAAAATAGTACTTCTATTCATGATATCAACATGAAATTTTGAATGCAGCTTGATATTGAGGTTAATAAAAGCGGAGAATTCTAAAATCTTAACTATTATATTCGGAATAGAAACTCATCTCCTGGTGGCTGGACCAATTTTGAAAGAATCTAGATTTGTAGAAAATTAAATTCTAAGAACTTTTCTAGAATGCGACATTTCTCTACGAATGATAAAAAAAAAGTTACATGGGAAAAAATAATCGAAATTGTACATAACGCTAAATCGAACTAACGAATGGATTGTGTCGTATGAAAATTTAAAACTCAAAAAAATAGTACTTCTATTCATGATATCAACATGAAATTTTGAATGCAGCTTGATATTGAGGTTAATAAAAGCGGAGAATTCTAAAATCTTAACTATTATAGTCGGAATAGAAACTCATCTCCTGGTGGCTGAACCAATTTCGAAAGAATCTAGATTTGTAGAAAATTAAATTCTAAGAACTTTTCTAGAATGCGACATTTCTCTACGAATGATAAAAAAAGTTACATGGGAAAAATTAATCGAAATTGTACATCGAAATAAATCGAACTAACGAATGGATTGTGTCGTATGAAAATTTAAAACTCAAAAAAATAGTACTTCCATTCATGATATCAACATGAAATTTTGAATGCAGCTTGATATTGAGGTTAATAAAAGCGAAGATTTCTTAAATCTTAACTATTATAGTCGGAATAGAAACTCATCTCCTGGTGGCTGGACCAATTTCGAAAGAATCTAGATTTGTAGAAAATTAAATTCTAAGAACTTTTCAAGAATGCGACATTTCTCTACGAATGATAAAAAAAAAGTTACATGGGAAAAATTAATCAAAATTGTTCATAACGCTCAATCGAACTAACGAATGGATTGTGTCGAATGAAAATTTAAAACTCAAAAAAATAGTACTTCCATTCATGATATCAACATGAAATTTTGAATGCAGCTTGATATTGAGGTTAATAAAAGCGGATAATTCTAAAATCTTAACTATTATAGTCGGAATAGAAACTCATCTCCTGGTGGCTGGATCAATTTCGAAAGAATCTAGATTTGTAGAAAATAAATTCTTAGAACTTTTCTAGAATGCGACATTTCTCTACGAATGATAAAAAAAAGTTACATGGGAAAAATTAATCGAAATTGTACATAACGCTAAATCGAACTAACGAATGGATTGCGTCGTATGAAAATTTAAAACTCAAAAAAATAGTACTTCCATTAATGATATCAACATGAAATTTTGAATGCAGCTTGGTATTGAGGTTAATAAAAGAGGAGAATTCTAAAATCTTAACTACTATAGTCGGAATAGAAACTCATCTCCTGGTGGCTGGACCAATTTCGAAAGAATCTAGATTTGTAGAAAATTAAATTCTAAGAACTTTTCTAGAATGCGACATTTCTCTACGAATGATAAAAAAAAAGTTACATGGGAAAAATTAATCGAAATTGTACATAACGCTAAATCGAACTAACGAATGGATTGTGTCGTATGAAAATTTAAAACTCAAAAAAATAGTACTTCCATTCATGATATCAACATGAAATTTTGAATGCAGCTTGATATTGAGGTTAATAAAAGCGGAGAATTCTAAAATCTTTACTATAATAGTCGGAATAGAAACTCATCTCCTGGTGGCTGGACCAATTTCAAAAGAATCTAGATTTGTAGAAAATTAAATTCTAAGAACTTTTCTAGAATGCGACATTTCTTTACGAATGATAAAAAAAAGTTACATGGGAAAAATTAATCGAAATTGTACATAACGCTAAATCGATCTAATGAATGGATTGTGTCGAATGAAAATTTAAAACTCAAAAAAATAGTACTTCCATTCATGATATCAACATGAAATTTTGAATGCAGCTTGATATTGAGGTTAATAAAAGCGGAGAATTCTAAAATCTTAACTATTATAGTCGGAATAGAAACTCATCTCCTGGTGGCTGGATAAATTTTAAAAGAATCTAGATTTGTAGAAAATTAAATTCTAAGAACTTTTCTAGAATGCGACATTTCTTTACGAATGATAAAAAAAAGTTACATGGGAAAAATTAATCGAAATTGTACATAACGCTAAATCGATCTAATGAATGGATTGTGTCGAATGAAAATTTAAAACTCAAAAAAATAGTACTTCCATTCATGATATCAACATGAAATTTTGAATGCAGCTTGATATTGAGGTTAATAAAAGCGGAGAATTCTAAAATCTGTACTATTATAGTCGGAATAGAAACTCATCTCCTGGTGGCTGGATCAATTTCGAAAGAATCTAGATTTGTAGAAAATAAATTCTTAGAACTTTTCTAGAATGCGACATTTCTCTACGAATGATACAAAAAAGTTACATGGGAAAAATTAATCGAAATTGTACATAACGCTTGGACGCTGGATTGTGTCGTATGAAAATTTAAAACTCAAAAAAATAGTACTTCCATTCATGATATCAACATGAAATTTTGAATGCAGCTTGATATTGAGGTTAATAAAAGAGGAGAATTAAAAAAACTTAACTGTTATAGTCGGAATAGAAACTCATCTCCTGGTGGCTGGTCCAATTTCGAAAAAATCTAGATTTGTAGAAAATTAAATTCTAAGAACTTTTCTTGAATGCGACATTTCTCTACGAATGATAAAAAAAAGTTACATGGGAAAAATTAATCGAAATTGTACATAACGCTAAATCGAACTCACGAATGGATTGTGTCGTATGAAAATTTAAAACTCAAAAAAATAGTACTTCCATTCATGATATCAACATGAAATTTTGAATGCAGCTTGATATTGAGGTTAATAAAAGCGGAGAATTCTAAAATCTTAACTATTATAGTCGGAATAGAAACTCATCTCCTGGTGGCTGGACCAATTTCAAAAGAATCTAGATTTGTAGAAAATTAAATTCTAAGAACTTTTCTAGAATGCGACATTTCTCTACGAATGATAAAAAAAAAGTTACATGGGAAAAATTAACCAAAATTGTACATAACGCTAAATCGATCTAACGAATGGGATGTGTCGTATGAAAATTTAAAATTCAAAAAATAGTACTTCCATTCATGATATCAACATGAAATTTTGAATGCAGCTAGATATTGAGATTAATAAAAGCGGAGAATTTCAAAATCTTAACTATTATAGTCGGAATAGAATCTCATCTCCTGGTGGCTGGACCAATTTCGAAAGAATCTAGATTTGTAGAAAATTAAATTCTAAGAACTTTTCTAGAATGCGACATTTCTCTACGAATGATAAAAGAAAAAGTTACATGGGAAAAATTAATCGAAATTATACAATACATAACGCTAAATCGAACTAACGAATGGATTGTGTCGTATGAAAATTTAAAACTCAAAAAAATAGTACTTCCATTCATGATATCAACATGAAATTTTGAATGCAGCTGATATTGAGGTTAATAAAAGCGGAGAATTCTAAAATCTTAACTATTATAGTCGGAATAGAAACTCATCTCCTGGTGGCTGGACCAATTTCGAAAGAATCTAGATTTGTAGAAAATTAAATTTTAAGAACTTTTCTAGAATGCGACATTTCTCTACGAATGATAAAAAAAAGTTACATGTTAAAAATTAATCGAAATTGTACATCGAACTTAAACGAACTAACGAATGGATTGTGTCGTATGAAAATTTAAAACTCAAAAAAATAGTACTTCCATTCATGATATCAACATGAAATTTTGAATGCAGCTTGATATTGAGGTTAATAAAAGCGGAGAATTCTAAAATCTTAACTATTATAGTCGGAAGAGAAACTCATCTCCTGGTGGCTGGACCAATTTTGAAAGAATCTAGATTTGTAGAAAATTAAATTCTAAGAACTTTTCTAGAATGCGACATTTCTCTACGAATGATAAAAAAAAAGTTACATGGGAAAAATTAATCGAAATTGTACATAACGCTAAATCGAACTCACGAATGGATTGTGTCGTATGAAAATTTAAAACTCAAAAAAATAGTACTTCCATTCATGATATCAACATGAAAATTTGAATGCAGCTTGATATTGAGGTTAATAAAAGCGGAGAATTCTAAAATCTTAACTATTATAGTCGGAATAGAAACTCATCTCCTGGTGGCTGGACCAATTTCGAAAGAATCTAGATTTGTAGAAAATTAAATTCTAAGAACTTTTCTAGAATGCGACATTTCTTTACGAATGATAAAAAAAAAGTTACATGGGAAAAATTAATCGAAATTGTACATAACGCTAAATCGAACTAACGAATGGGTTGTGTCGTATGAAAATTTAAAATTCAAAAAATAGTACTTCCATTCATGATATCAACATGAAATTTTGAATGCAGCTAGATATTGAGATTAATAAAAGCGAAGATTTCTTAAATCTTAACTATTATAGTCGGAATAGAAACTCATCTCCTGGTGGCTGGACCAATTTCGAAAGAATCTAGATTTGTAGAAAATTAAATTCTAAGAACTTTTCAAGAATGCGACATTTCTCTACGAATGATAAAAAAAAAGTTACATGGGAAAAATTAATCGAAATTGTACATAACGCTAAATCGAACTAACGAATGGATTGTGTCGAATGAAAATTTAAAACTCAAAAAAATAGTACTTCCATTCATGATATCAACATGAAATTTTGAATGCAGCTTGATATTGAGGTTAATAAAAGCGGCTAATTATAAAATCTTAACTGTTATAGTCGGAATAGAAACTCATCTCCTGGTGGCTGGATCAATTTCGAAAGAATCTAGATTTGTAGAAAATAAATTCTTAGAACTTTTCTAGAATGCGACATTTCTCTACGAATGATACAAAAAAGTTACATGGGAAAAATTAATCGAAATTGTACATAACGCTAAATCGAACTAACGAATGGATTGTGTCGTATGAAAATTTAAAACTCAAAAAAATAGTACTTCCATTCATGATATCAACATGAAATTTTGAATGCAGCTTGATATTGAGGTTAATAAAAGCGGAGAATTCTAAAATCTTTACTATAATAGTCAGAATAGAAACTCATCTCCTGGTGGCTGGACCAATTTCGAAAGAATCTAGATTTGTAGAAAATTAAATTCTAAGAACTTTTCTAGAATGCAACATTTCCCTACGAATGATTAAAAACAAGTTACATGGGAAAAATTAATCGAAATTGTACATAACGCTAAATCGAACTAACGAATGGATTGTGTCGTATGAAAATTTAAAACTCAAAAAAATAGTACTTCTATTCATGATATCAACATGAAATTTTGAATGCAGCTTGATATTGAGGTTAATAAAAGCGGAGAATTCTAAAATCTTAACTATTATATTCGGAATAGAAACTCATCTCCTGGTGGCTGGACCAATTTTGAAAGAATCTAGATTTGTAGAAAATTAAATTCTAAGAACTTTTCTAGAATGCGACATTTCTCTACGAATGATAAAAAAAAAGTTACATGGGAAAAAATAATCGAAATTGTACATAACGCTAAATCGAACTAACGAATGGATTGTGTCGTATGAAAATTTAAAACTCAAAAAAATAGTACTTCTATTCATGATATCAACATGAAATTTTGAATGCAGCTTGATATTGAGGTTAATAAAAGCGGAGAATTCTAAAATCTTAACTATTATAGTCGGAATAGAAACTCATCTCCTGGTGGCTGAACCAATTTCGAAAGAATCTAGATTTGTAGAAAATTAAATTCTAAGAACTTTTCTAGAATGCGACATTTCTCTACGAATGATAAAAAAAGTTACATGGGAAAAATTAATCGAAATTGTACATCGAAATAAATCGAACTAACGAATGGATTGTGTCGTATGAAAATTTAAAACTCAAAAAAATAGTACTTCCATTCATGATATCAACATGAAATTTTGAATGCAGCTTGATATTGAGGTTAATAAAAGCGGAGAATTCTAAAATCTTAACTATTATAGTCGGAATAGAAACTCATCTCCTGGTGGCTGGATCAATTTCGAAAGAATCTAGATTTGTAGAAAATAAATTCTTAGAACTTTTCTAGAATGCGACATTTCTCTACGAATGATAAAAAAAGTTACATGGGAAAAATTAATCGAAATTGTACATAACGCTAAATCGAACTAACGAATGGATTGTGTCGTATGAAAATTTAAAACTCAAAAAAATAGTACTTCCATTCATGATATCAACATGAAATTTTGAATGCAGCTTGATATTGAGGTTAATAAAAGCGAAGATTTCTTAAATCTTAACTATTATAGTCGGAATAGAAACTCATCTCCTGGTGGCTGGACCAATTTCGAAAGAATCTAGATTTGTAGAAAATTAAATTCTAAGAACTTTTCAAGAATGCGACATTTCTCTACGAATGATAAAAAAAAAGTTACATGGGAAAAATTAATCAAAATTGTTCATAACGCTCAATCGAACTAACGAATGGATTGTGTCGAATGAAAATTTAAAACTCAAAAAAATAGTACTTCCATTCATGATATCAACATGAAATTTTGAATGCAGCTTGATATTGAGGTTAATAAAAGCGGATAATTCTAAAATCTTAACTATTATAGTCGGAATAGAAACTCATCTCCTGGTGGCTGGATCAATTTCGAAAGAATCTAGATTTGTAGAAAATAAATTCTTAGAACTTTTCTAGAATGCGACATTTCTCTACGAATGATTAAAAAAGTTACATGGGAAAAATTAATCGAAATTGTACATCGAAATAAATCGAACTAACGAATGGATTGTGTCGTATGAAAATTTAAAACTCAAAAAAATAGTACTTCCATTCATGATATCAACATGAAATTTTGAATGCAGCTTGATATTGAGGTTAATAAAAGCGAAGATTTCTTAAATCTTAACTATTATAGTCGGAATAGAAACTCATCTCCTGGTGGCTGGACCAATTTCGAAAGAATCTAGATTTGTAGAAAATTAAATTCTAAGAACTTTTCAAGAATGCGACATTTCTCTACGAATGATAAAAAAAAAGTTACATGGGAAAAATTAATCAAAATTGTTCATAACGCTCAATCGAACTAACGAATGGATTGTGTCGAATGAAAATTTAAAACTCAAAAAAATAGTACTTCCATTCATGATATCAACATGAAATTTTGAATGCAGCTTGATATTGAGGTTAATAAAAGCGGATAATTCTAAAATCTTAACTATTATAGTCGGAATAGAAACTCATCTCCTGGTGGCTGGATCAATTTCGAAAGAATCTAGATTTGTAGAAAATAAATTCTTAGAACTTTTCTAGAATGCGACATTTCTCTACGAATGATAAAAAAAAGTTACATGGGAAAAATTAATCGAAATTGTACATAACGCTAAATCGAACTAACGAATGGATTGCGTCGAATGAAAATTTAAAACTCAAAAAAATAGTACTTCCATTAATGATATCAACATGAAATTTTGAATGCAGCTTGGTATTGAGGTTAATAAAAGCGGAGAATTCTAAAATCTTAACTACTATAGTCGGAATAGAAACTCATCTCCTGGTGGCTGGACCAATTTCGAAAGAATCTAGATTTGTAGAAAATTAAATTCTAAGAACTTTTCTAGAATGCGACATTTCTCTACGAATGATAAAAAAAAAGTTACATGGGAAAAATTAATCGAAATTGTACATAACGCTAAATCGAACTAACGAATGGATTGTGTCGTATGAAAATTTAAAACTCAAAAAAATAGTACTTCCATTCATGATATCAACATGAAATTTTGAATGCAGCTTGATATTGAGGTTAATAAAAGCGGAGAATTCTAAAATCTTTACTATAATAGTCGGAATAGAAACTCATCTCCTGGTGGCTGGACCAATTTCAAAAGAATCTAGATTTGTAGAAAATTAAATTCTAAGAACTTTTCTAGAATGCGACATTTCTTTACGAATGATAAAAAAAAGTTACATGGGAAAAATTAATCGAAATTGTACATAACGCTAAATCGATCTAATGAATGGATTGTGTCGAATGAAAATTTAAAACTCAAAAAAATAGTACTTCCATTCATGATATCAACATGAAATTTTGAATGCAGCTTGATATTGAGGTTAATAAAAGCGGAGAATTCTAAAATCTTAACTATTATAGTCGGAATAGAAACTCATCTCCTGGTGGCTGGATCAATTTTAAAAGAATCTAGATTTGTAGAAAATAAATTCTTAGAACTTTTCTAGAATGCGACATTTCTCTACGAATGATACAAAAAAGTTACATGGGAAAAATTAATCGAAATTGTACATAACGCTTGGATGCTGGATTGTGTCGTATGAAAATTTAAAACTCAAAAAAATAGTACTTCCATTCATGATATCAACATGAAATTTTGAATGCAGCTTGATATTGAGGTTAATAAAAGCGGAGAATTAAAAAAACTTAACTGTTATAGTCGGAATAGAAACTCATCTCCTGGTGGCTGGTCCAATTTCGAAAAAATCTAGATTTGTAGAAAATTAAATTCTAAGAACTTTTCTTGAATGCGACATTTCTCTACGAATGATAAAAAAAAGTTACATGGGAAAAATTAATCGAAATTGTACATAACGCTAAATCGAACTCACGAATGGATTGTGTCGTATGAAAATTTAAAACTCAAAAAAATAGTACTTCCATTCATGATATCAACATGAAATTTTGAATGCAGCTTGATATTGAGGTTAATAAAAGCGGAGAATTCTAAAATCTTAACTATTATAGTCGGAATAGAAACTCATCTCCTGGTGGCTGGACCAATTTCAAAAGAATCTAGATTTGTAGAAAATTAAATTCTAAGAACTTTTCTAGAATGCGACATTTCTCTACGAATGATAAAAAAAAAGTTACATGGGAAAAATTAACCAAAATTGTACATAACGCTAAATCGATCTAACGAATGGATTGTGTCGTATGAAAATTTAAAATTCGAAAAATAGTACTTCCATTCATGATATCAACATGAAATTTTGAATGCAGCTGATATTGAGGTTAATAAAAGCGGAGAATTCTAAAATCTTAACTATTATAGTCGGAATAGAAACTCATCTCCTGGTGGCTGGACCAATTTCGAAAGAATCTAGATTTGTAGAAAATTAAATTCTAAGAACTTTTCTAGAATGCGACATTTCTCTACGAATGATAAAAGAAAAAGTTACATGGGAAAAATTAATCGAAATTATACAATACATAACGCTAAATCGAACTAACGAATGGATTGTGTCGTATGAAAATTTAAAACTCAAAAAAATAGTACTTCCATTCATGATATCAACATGAAATTTTGAATGCAGCTGATATTGAGGTTAATAAAAGCGGAGAATTCTAAAATCTTAACTATTATAGTCGGAATAGAAACTCATCTCCTGGTGGCTGGACCAATTTCGAAAGAATCTAGATTTGTAGAAAATTAAATTTTAAGAACTTTTCTAGAATGCGACATTTCTCTACGAATGATAAAAAAAAGTTACATGTTAAAAATTAATCGAAATTGTACATCGAACTTAAACGAACTAACGAATGGATTGTGTCGTATGAAAATTTAAAACTCAAAAAAATAGTAGTTCCATTCATGATATCAACATGAAATTTTGAATGCAGCTTGATATTGAGGTTAATAAAAGCGGAGAATTCTAAAATCTTAACTATTATAGTCGGAAGAGAAACTCATCTCCTGGTGGCTGGACCAATTTTGAAAGAATCTAGATTTGTAGAAAATTAAATTCTAAGAACTTTTCTAGAATGCGACATTTCTCTACGAATGATAAAAAAAAAGTTACATGGGAAAAATTAATCGAAATTGTACATAACGCTAAATCGAACTAACGAATGGATTGTGTCGTATGAAAATTTAAAACTCAAAAAAATAGTACTTCCATTCATGATATCAACATGAAATTTTGAATGCAGCTGATATTGAGGTTAATAAAAGCGGAGAATTCTAAAATCTTAACTATTATAGTCGGAATAGAAACTCATCTCCTGGTGGCTGGACCAATTTCGAAAGAATCTAGATTTGTAGAAAATTAAATTCTAAGAACTTTTCTAGAATGCGACATTTCTCTACGAATGATAAAAAAAAGTTACATGGGAAAAATTAATCGAAATTGTACATAACGCTAAATCGAACTAATGAATGGGTTGTGTCGTATGAAAATTTAAAACTCAAAAAAATAGTACTTCCATTCATGATATCAACATGAAATTTTGTATGCAGCTTAATATTGAAATTAATAAAAGCGGAGAATTCTAAAATCTTAACTATTATAGTCGGAATAGAAACTCATCTCCTGGTGGCTGGACCAATCACGAAAGAATCTAGATTTGTAGAAAATTAAATTATAAGAACTTTTCTAGAATGTGACATTTCTCTACGAATGATTAAAAACAAGTTACATGGGAAAAATTAATCGAAATTGTACATAACGCTAAATCGAACTAATGAATGGATTGTGTCGTATGAAAATTTAAAACTCAAAAAAATAGTACTTCCATTCATGATATCAACATGAAATTTTGAATGCAGCTTGATATTGAGGTTAATAAAAGCGGAGAATTCTAAAATCTTAACTGTTATAGTCGGAATAGAAACTCATCTCCTGGTGGCTGGACCAATTTCGAAAAAATCTAGATTTGTAGAAAATTAAATTCTAAGAAGTTTTCTTGAATGCGACATTTCTCTACGAATGATAAAAAAAGTTACATGGGAAAAATTAATCGAAATTGTACATAACGCTAAATCGAACTAACGAATGGATTGTGTCGTATGAAAATTTAAAACTCAAAAAAATAGTACTTCCATTCATGATATCAACATGAAATTTTGAATGCAGCTTGATATTGAGGTTAATAAAAGCGGAGAATTCTAAAATCTTAACTATTATAGTCGGAATAGAAACTCATCTCCTGGTGGCTGGACCAATTTCAAAAGAATCTACATTTGTAGAAATTTAAATTCTAAGAACTTTTCTAGAATGCGACATTTCTCTACGAATGATAAAAAAAAGTTACATGGGAAAAATTAATCAAAATTTTACATAACGCTAAATCGATCTAACGAATGGATTGTGTCGTATGAAAATTTAAAATTCAAAAAAATAGTACTTCCATTCATGATATCAACATGAAATCTTGAATGCAGCTTGATATTGAGGTTAATAAAAGGGGAGAATTCTAAAATCTTAACTATTATAGTCGGAATAGAATCTCTTTTCCTGGTGGCTAGACCAATTTCGAAAGAATCTAGATTTGTAGAAAATTAAATTCTAAGAACTTTTCTAGAATGCGACATTTCTCTACGAATGATAAAAAAAAAAGTTACATGGGAAAAATTAATCGAAATTATACATAACGCTAAATCGAACTAACGAATGGATTGTGTCGTATGAAAATTTAAAACTCAAAAAAATAGTACTTCCATTCATGATATCAACATGAAATTTTGAATGCAGCTTGATATTGAGGTTAATAAAAGCGGAGAATTCTAAAATCTTAACTATTATAGTCGGAATAGAAACTCATTTCCTGGTGGCTGGACCAATTTCGAAAGAATCTAGATTTGTAGAAAATTAAATTTTAAAAACTTTTCTAGAATGCGACATTTCTCTACGAATGATAAAAAAAAGTTACATGGGAAAAATTAATCGAAATTGTACATAACGCTAAATCGAACTAACGAATGGATTGTGTCGTATGAAAATTTAAAACTCAAAAAAATAGTACTTCCATTCATGATATCAACATGAAATTTTGAATGCAGCTTGATATTGAGGTTAATAAAAGCGGAGAATTCTAAAATCTTTACTATAATAGTCAGAATAGAAACTCATCTCCTGGTGGCTGGACCAATTTCGAAAGAATCTAGATTTGTAGAAAATTAAATTCTAAGAACTTTTCTAGAATGCAACATTTCTCTACGAATGATTAAAAACAAGTTACATGGGAAAAATTAATCGAAATTGTACATAACGCTAAATCGAACTAATGAATGGATTGTGTCGTATGAAAATTAAAAACTCAAAAAAATAGTACTTCCATTCATGATATCAACATGAAATTTTGAATGCAGCTTGATATTGAGGTTAATAAAAGCGGAGAATTCTAAAATTTTAACTATTATAGTCAGAATAGAAACTCATCTCCTGGTGGCTGGACCAACTTCGAAAGAATCTAGATTTGTAGAAAATTAAATTCTAAGAACTTTTCTAGAATGCGACATTTCTCTAAGAATGATAAAAAAAAGTTACATGGGAAAAATTAATCGAAATTGTACATAACGCTAAATCGAACTAACGAATGGATTGTGTCGTATGAAAATTTAAAACTCAAAAAAATAGTACTTCTATTCATGATATCAACATGAAATTTTGAATGCAGCTTGATATTGAGGTTAATAAAAGCGGAGAATTCTAAAATCTTAACTATTATATTCGGAATAGAAACTCATCTCCTGGTGGCTGGACCAATTTTGAAAGAATCTAGATTTGTAGAAAATTAAATTCTAAGAACTTTTCTAGAATGCGACATTTCTCTACGAATGATAAAAAAAAAGTTACATGGGAAAAAATAATCGAAATTGTACATAACGCTAAATCGAACTAACGAATGGATTGTGTCGTATGAAAATTTAAAACTCAAAAAATAGTACTTCCATTCATGATATCAACATGAAATTTTGAATGCAGCTTGATATTGAGGTTAATAAAAGCGGAGAATTCTAAAATCTTAACTATTATAGTCGGAATAGAAACTCATCTCCTGGTGGCTGGACCAATTTCGAAAGAATCTAGATTTGTAGAAAATTAAATTCTAAGAACTTTTCTAGAATGCGACATTTCTCTACGAATGATAAAAAAAAGTTACATGGGAAAAATTAATCGAAAATGTACATCGAAATAAATCGAACTAACGAATGGATTGTGTCGTATGAAAATTTAAAACTCAAAAAAATAGTACTTCCATTCATGATATCAACATGAAATTTTGAATGCAGCTTGATATTGAGGTTAATAAAAGCGAAGATTTCTTAAATCTTAACTATAATAGTCGGAATAGAAACTCATCTGCTGGTGGCTGGACCAATTTCGAAAGAATCTAGATTTGTAGAAAATTAAATTCTAAGAACTTTTCTAGAATGCGACATTTCTCTACGAATGATAAAAAAAAAGTTACATGGGAAAAATTAATCAAAATTGTTCATAACGCTAAATCGAACTAACGAATGGATTGTGTCGAATGAAAATTTAAAACTCAAAAAAATAGTACTTCCATTCATGATATCAACATGAAATTTTGAATGCAGGTTAATATTGAGGTTAATAAAAGCGGAGAATTCTAAAATCTTAACTATTATAGTCGGAATAGAAACTCATCTCCTGGTGGCTGGATCAATTTCGAAAGAATCTAGATTTGTAGAAAATAAATTCTTAGAACTTTTCTAGAATGCGACATTTCTCTACGAATGATACAAAAAAGTTACATGGGAAAAATTAATCGAAATTGTACATAACGCTAAATCGAACTAACGAATGGATTGTGTCGTATGAAAATTTAAAACTCAAAAAAATAGTACTTCCATTAATGATATCAACATGAAATTTTGAATGCAGCTTGGTATTGAGGTTAACAAAAGCGGAGAATTCTAAAATCTTAACTATTATAGTCGGAATAGAAACTCATCTCCTGGTGGCTGGACCAATTTCGAAAGAATTTAGATTTGTAGAAAATTAAATTCTAAGAACTTTTCTTGAATGCGGCATTTCTCTACGAATGATAAAAAAAAAGTTACATGGGAAAAATTAATCGAAATTGTACATAACGCTAAATCGAACTAACGAATGGATTGTGTCGTATGAAAATTTAAAACTCAAAAAAATAGTACTTCCATTCATGATATCAACATGAAATTTTGAATGCATCTTGATATTGAGGTTAATAAAAGCAGAAAATTCTAAAATCTTAACTATTATAGTCGGAATAGAAACTCATCTCCTGGTGGCTGGACCAATTTCAAAAGAATCTAGATTTGTAGAAAATTAAATTCTAAAAACTTTTCTAGAATGCGACATTTCTTTACGAATGATAAAAAAAAAAAACATGGGAAAAATTAATCGAAATTATACATAACGCTAAATCGATCTAATGAATGGATTGTGTCGTATGAAAATTTAAAACTCAAAAAAATAGTACTTCCATTCATGATATCAACATGAAATTTTGAATGCAGCTTGATATTGAGGTTAATAAAAGCGGAGAATTCTAAAATCTTAACTATTATAGTCGGAATAGAAACTCATCTCCTGGTGGCTGGACCAATTTCGAAAGAATCTAGATTTGTAGAAAATTAAATTCTAAGAACTTTTCTAGAATGCGACATTTCTCTACGAATGATAAAAAAAAAGTTACATGGGAAAAATTAACCAAAATTGTACATAACGCTAAATCGATCTAACGAATGGGTTGTGTCGTATGAAAATTTAAAATTCAAAAAATAGTACTTCCATTCATGATATCAACATGAAATTTTGAATGCAGCTAGATATTGAGATTAATAAAAGCGGAGAATTTCAAAATCTTAACTATTATAGTCGGAATAGAATCTCATCTCCTGGTGGCTGGACCAATTTCGAAAGAATCTAGATTTGTAGAAAATTAAATTCTAAGAACTTTTCTAGAATGCGACATTTCTCTACGAATGATAAAAGAAAAAGTTACATGGGAAAAATTAATCGAAATTATACAATACATAACGCTAAATCGAACTAACGAATGGATTGTGTCGTATGAAAATTTAAAACTCAAAAAAATAGTACTTCCATTCATGATATCAACATGAAATTTTGAATGCAGCTGATATTGAGGTTAATAAAAGCGGAGAATTCTAAAATCTTAACTATTATAGTCGGAAGAGAAACTCATCTCCTGGTGGCTGGACCAATTTTGAAAGAATCTAGATTTGTAGAAAATTAAATTCTAAGAACTTTTCTAGAATGCGACATTTCTCTACGAATGATAAAAAAAAAGTTACATGGGAAAAATTAATCGAAATTGTACATAACGCTAAATTGAACTCACGAATGGATTGTGTCGTATGAAAATTTAAAACTCAAAAAAATAGTACTTCCATTCATGATATCAACATGAAAATTTGAATGCAGCTTGATATTGAGGTTAATAAAAGCGGAGAATTTCAAAATCTTAACTATTATAGTCGGAATAGAATCTCATCTCCTGGTGGCTGGACCAATTTCGAAAGAATCTAGATTTGTAGAAAATTAAATTTTAAGAACTTTTCTAGAATGCGACATTTCTCTACGAATGATAAAAAAAAGTTACATGTTAAAAATTAATCGAAATTGTACATCGAACTTAAACGAACTAACGAATGGATTGTGTCGTATGAAAATTTAAAACTCAAAAAAATAGTACTTCCATTCATGATATCAACATGAAATTTTGAATGCAGCTTGATATTGAGGTTAATAAAAGCGGAGAATTCTAAAATCTTAACTATTATAGTCGGAAGAGAAACTCATCTCCTGGTGGCTGGACCAATTTTGAAAGAATCTAGATTTGTAGAAAATTAAATTCTAAGAACTTTTCTAGAATGCGACATTTCTCTACGAATGATAAAAAAAAAGTTACATGGGAAAAATTAATCGAAATTGTACATAACGCTAAATTGAACTCACGAATGGATTGTGTCGTATGAAAATTTAAAACTCAAAAAAATAGTACTTCCATTCATGATATCAACATGAAAATTTGAATGCAGCTTGATATTGAGGTTAATAAAAGCGGAGAATTCTAAAATCTTAACTATTATAGTCGGAATAGAAACTCATCTCCTGGTGGCTGGACCAATTTCGAAAGAATCTAGATTTGTAGAAAATTAAATTCTAAGAACTTTTCTAGAATGCGACATTTCTCTACGAATGATAAAAAAAAAGTTACATGGGAAAAATTAATCGAAATTGTACATAACGCTAAATCGAACTAACGAATGGATTGTGTCGAATGAAAATTTAAAACTCAAAAAAATAGTACTTCCATTCATGATATCAACATGAAATTTTGAATGCAGCTTGATATTGAGGTTAATAAAAGCGGAGAATTCTAAAATCTTAACTATTATAGTCGGAATAGAAACTCATCTCCTGGTGGCTGGATCAATTTCGAAAGAATCTAGATTTGTAGAAAATAAATTCTTAGAACTTTTCTAGAATGCGACATTTCTCTACGAATGATACAAAAAAGTTACATGGGAAAAATTAATCGAAATTGTACATAACGCTAAATCGAACTAACGAATGGATTGTGTCGTATGAAAATTTAAAACTCAAAAAAATAGTACTTCCATTCATGATATCAACATGAAATTTTGAATGCAGCTTGGTATTAAGGTTAACAAAAGCGGAGAATTCTAAAATCTTAACTATTATAGTCGGAATAGAAACTCATCTCCTGGTGGCTGGACCAATTTCGAAAGAATCTAGATTTGTAGAAAATTAAATTCTAAGAACTTTTCTAGAATGCGACATTTCTCTACGAATGATAAAAAAAATTACATGGGAAAAATTAATCGAAATTGTACATAACGCTAAATCGAACTAACGAATGGATTGTGTCGTATGAAAATTTAAAACTCAAAAAAATAGTACTTCCATTCATGATATCAACATGAAATTTTGAATGCAGCTTGATATTGAGGTTAATAAAAGCGGAGAATTCTAAAATCTTAACTATTATAGTCGGAAAAGAAACTCATCTCCTGGTGGCTGGACCAATTTCGAAAGAATCTAGATTTGTAGAAAATTACATTCTAAGAACTTTTCTAGAATGCGACATTTCTCTACGAATGATAAAAAAAAAGTTACAAGGGAAAAATTAATCGAAATTGTACATAACGCTAAATCGAACTAATGAATGGATTGTGTCGTATGAAAATTTAAAACTCAAAAAAATAGTACTTCCATTCATGATATCAACATGAAATTTTGAATGCAGCTTGATATTGAGGTTAATAAAAGCGGAGAATTCTAAAATCTTAACTGTTATAGTCGGAATAGAAACTCATCTCCTGGTGGCTGGACCAATTTCGAAAAAATCTAGATTTGTAGAAAATTAAATTCTAAGAACTTTTCTAGAATGCGACATTTCTCTACGAATGATAAAAAAAAGTTACATGGGAAAAATTAATCGAAATTGTACATAACGCTAAATCGAACTAACGAATGGATTGTGCCGTATGAAAATTTAAAACTCAAAAAAATAGTACTTCCATTCATGATATCAACATAAAATTTTGAATGCAGCTTGATATTGAGGTTAATAAAAGCGGAGAATTCTAAAATCTTAACTATTATAGTCGGAATAGAAACTCATCTCCTGGTGGCTGGACCAATTTCAAAAGAATCTAGATTTGTAGAAATTTAAATTCTAAGAACTTTTCTAGAATGCCACATTTCTCTACGAATGATAAAAAAAAAGTTACATGGGAAAAATTAATCAAAATTTTACATAACGCTAAATCGATCTAACGAATGGATTGTGTCGTATGAAAATTTAAAATTCAAAAAAATAGTACTTCCATTCATGATATCACCATGAAATCTTGAATGCAGCTTGATATTGAGGTTAATAAAAGCGGAGAATTCTAAAATCTTAACTATTATAGTCGGAATAGAATCTCATCTCCTGGTGGCTGGACCAATTTCGAAAGAATCTAGATTTGTAGAAAATTAAATTCTAAGAACTTTTCTAGAATGCGACATTTCTCTACGAATGATAAAAAAAAGTTACATGGGAAAAATTAATCGAAATTATACATAACGCTAAATCGAACTAACGAATGGATTGTGTCGTATGAAAATTTAAAACTCAAAAAAATAGTACTTCCATTCATGATATCAACATAAAATTTTGAATGCAGCTTGATATTGAGGTTAATAAAAGCGGAGAATTCTAAAATCTTAACTATTATAGTCGGAATAGAAACTCATCTCCTGGTGGCTGGACCAATTTCGAAAGAATCTAGATTTGTAGAAAATTAAATTTTAAAAACTTTTCTAGAATGCGACATTTCTCTACGAATGATAAAAAAAAGTTACATGGGAAAAATTAATCGAAATTGTACATAACGCTAAATCGAACTAACGAATGGATTGTGTCGTATGAAAATTTAAAACTCAAAAAAATAGTACTTCCATTCATGATATCAACATGAAATTTTGAATGCAGCTTGATATTGAGGTTAATAAAAGCGGAGAATTCTAAAATCTTTACTATAATAGTCAGAATAGAAACTCATCTCCTGGTGGCTGGACCAATTTCGAAAGAATCTAGATTTGTAGAAAATTAAATTCTAAGAACTTTTCTAGAATGCAACATTTCCCTACGAATGATTAAAAACAAGTTACATGGGAAAAATTAATCGAAATTGTACATAACGCTAAATCGAACTAATGAATGGATTGTGTCGTATGAAAATTAAAAACTCAAAAAAATAGTACTTCCATTCATGATATCAACATGAAATTTTGAATGCAGCTTGATATTGAGGTTAATAAAAGCGGAGAATTCTAAAATTTTAACTATTATTGTCAGAATAGAAACTCATCTCCTGGTGGCTGGACCAATTTCGAAAGAATCTAGATTTGTAGAAAATTAAATTCTAAGAACTTTTCTAGAATGCGACATTTCTCTACGAATGATAAAAAAAAGTTACATGTTAAAAATTAATCGAAATTGTACATAACGCTAAATCGAACTAACGAATGGATTGTGTCGTATGAAAATTTAAAACTCAAAAAAATAGTACTTCTATTCATGATATCAACATGAAATTTTGAATGCAGCTTGATATTGAGGTTAATAAAAGCGGAGAATTCTAAAATCTTAACTATTATATTCGGAATAGAAACTCATCTCCTGGTGGCTGGACCAATTTTGAAAGAATCTAGATTTGTAGAAAATTAAATTCTAAGAACTTTTCTAGAATGCGACATTTCTCTACGAATGATAAAAAAAAAGTTACATGGGAAAAAATAATCGAAATTGTACATAACGCTAAATCGAACTAACGAATGGATTGTGTCGTATGAAAATTTAAAACTCAAAAAAATAGTACTTCTATTCATGATATCAACATGAAATTTTGAATGCAGCTTGATATTGAGGTTAATAAAAGCGGAGAATTCTAAAATCTTAACTATTATAGTCGGAATAGAAACTCATCTCCTGGTGGCTGAACCAATTTCGAAAGAATCTAGATTTGTAGAAAATTAAATTCTAAGAACTTTTCTAGAATGCGACATTTCTCTACGAATGATAAAAAAAGTTACATGGGAAAAATTAATCGAAATTGTACATCGAAATAAATCGAACTAACGAATGGATTGTGTCGTATGAAAATTTAAAACTCAAAAAAATAGTACTTCCATTCATGATATCAACATGAAATTTTGAATGCAGCTTGATATTGAGGTTAATAAAAGCGAAGATTTCTTAAATCTTAACTATTATAGTCGGAATAGAAACTCATCTCCTGGTGGCTGGACCAATTTCGAAAGAATCTAGATTTGTAGAAAATTAAATTCTAAGAACTTTTCAAGAATGCGACATTTCTCTACGAATGATAAAAAAAAAGTTACATGGGAAAAATTAATCAAAATTGTTCATAACGCTCAATCGAACTAACGAATGGATTGTGTCGAATGAAAATTTAAAACTCAAAAAAATAGTACTTCCATTCATGATATCAACATGAAATTTTGAATGCAGCTTGATATTGAGGTTAATAAAAGCGGATAATTCTAAAATCTTAACTATTATAGTCGGAATAGAAACTCATCTCCTGGTGGCTGGATCAATTTCGAAAGAATCTAGATTTGTAGAAAATAAATTCTTAGAACTTTTCTAGAATGCGACATTTCTCTACGAATGATAAAAAAAAGTTACATGGGAAAAATTAATCGAAATTGTACATAACGCTAAATCGAACTAACGAATGGATTGCGTCGAATGAAAATTTAAAACTCAAAAAAATAGTACTTCCATTAATGATATCAACATGAAATTTTGAATGCAGCTTGGTATTGAGGTTAATAAAAGCGGAGAATTCTAAAATCTTAACTACTATAGTCGGAATAGAAACTCATCTCCTGGTGGCTGGACCAATTTCGAAAGAATCTAGATTTGTAGAAAATTAAATTCTAAGAACTTTTCTAGAATGCGACATTTCTCTACGAATGATAAAAAAAAAGTTACATGGGAAAAATTAATCGAAATTGTACATAACGCTAAATCGAACTAACGAATGGATTGTGTCGTATGAAAATTTAAAACTCAAAAAAATAGTACTTCCATTCATGATATCAACATGAAATTTTGAATGCAGCTTGATATTGAGGTTAATAAAAGCGGAGAATTCTAAAATCTTTACTATAATAGTCGGAATAGAAACTCATCTCCTGGTGGCTGGACCAATTTCAAAAGAATCTAGATTTGTAGAAAATTAAATTCTAAGAACTTTTCTAGAATGCGACATTTCTTTACGAATGATAAAAAAAAGTTACATGGGAAAAATTAATCGAAATTGTACATAACGCTAAATCGATCTAATGAATGGATTGTGTCGAATGAAAATTTAAAACTCAAAAAAATAGTACTTCCATTCATGATATCAACATGAAATTTTGAATGCAGCTTGATATTGAGGTTAATAAAAGCGGAGAATTCTAAAATCTTAACTATTATAGTCGGAATAGAAACTCATCTCCTGGTGGCTAGATCAATTTTAAAAGAATCTAGATTTGTAGAAAATAAATTCTTAGAACTTTTCTAGAATGCGACATTTCTCTACGAATGATACAAAAAAGTTACATGGGAAAAATTAATCGAAATTGTACATAACGCTTGGATGCTGGATTGTGTCGTATGAAAATTTAAAACTCAAAAAAATAGTACTTCCATTCATGATATCAACATGAAATTTTGAATGCAGCTTGATATTGAGGTTAATAAAAGAGGAGAATTAAAAAAACTTAACTGTTGTAGTCGGAATAGAAACTCATCTCCTGGTGGCTGGTCCAATTTCGAAAAAATCTAGATTTGTAGAAAATTAAATTCTAAGAACTTTTCTTGAATGCGACATTTCTGTACGAATGATAAAAAAAAGTTACATGGGAAAAATTAATCGAAATTGTACATAACGCTAAATCGAACTCACGAATGGATTGTGTCGTATGAAAATTTAAAACTCAAAAAAATAGTACTTCCATTCATGATATCAACATGAAATTTTGAATGCAGCTGATATTGAGGTTAATAAAAGCGGAGAATTCTAAAATCTTAACTATTATAGTCGGAATAGAAACTCATCTCCTGGTGGCTGGACCAATTTCGAAAGAATCTAGATTTGTAGAAAATTAAATTTTAAGAACTTTTCTAGAATGCGACATTTCTCTACGAATGATAAAAAAAAGTTACATGTTAAAAATTAATCGAAATTGTACATCGAACTTAAACGAACTAACGAATGGATTGTGTCGTATGAAAATTTAAAACTCAAAAAAATAGTACTTCCATTCATGATATCAACATGAAATTTTGAATGCAGCTTGATATTGAGGTTAATAAAAGCGGAGAATTCTAAAATCTTAACTATTATAGTCGGAAGAGAAACTCATCTCCTGGTGGCTGGACCAATTTTGAAAGAATCTAGATTTGTAGGAAATTAAATTCTAAGAACTTTTCTAGAATGCGACATTTCTCTACGAATGATAAAAAAAAAGTTACATGGGAAAAATTAATCGAAATTGTACATAACGCTAAATCGAACTAACGAATGGATTGTGTCGTATGAAAATTTAAAACTCAAAAAAATAGTACTTCCATTCATGATATCAACATGAAATTTTGAATGCAGCTTGATATTGAGGTTAATAAAAGCGGAGAATTCTAAAATCTTAACTATTATAGTCGGAATAGAAACTCATCTCCTGGTGGCTGGACCAATTTCGAAAGAATCTAGATTTGTAGAAAATTAAATTCTAAGAACTTTTCTAGAATGCGACATTTCTCTACGAATGATAAAAAAAAGTTACATGGGAAAAATTAATCGAAATTGTACATAACGCTAAATCGAACTAATGAATGGGTTGTGTCGTATGAAAATTTAAAACTCAAAAAAATAGTACTTCCATTCATGATATCAACATGAAATTTTGTATGCAGCTTAATATTGAAATTAATAAAAGCGGAGAATTCTAAAATCTTAACTATTATAGTCGGAATAGAAACTCATCTCCTGGTGGCTGGACCAATCACGAAAGAATCTAGATTTGTAGAAAATTAAATTATAAGAACTTTTCTAGAATGTGACATTTCTCTACGAATGATAAAAACAAGTTACATGGGAAAAATTAATCGAAATTGTACATAACGCTAAATCGAACTAATGAATGGATTGTGTCGTATGAAAATTTAAAACTCAAAAAAATAGTACTTCCATTCATGATATCAACATGAAATTTTGAATGCAGCTTGATATTGAGGTTAATAAAAGCGGAGAATTCTAAAATCTTTACTATAATAGTCAGAATAAAAACTCATCTCCTGGTGGCTGGACCAATTTCGAAAGAATCTAGATTTGTAGAAAATTAAATTCTAAGAACTTTTCTAGAAAGCGACATTTCTCTACGAATGATAAAAAAAAAGTTACAAGGGAAAAATTAATCGAAATTGTACATAACGCTAAATCGAACTAATGAATGGATTGTGTCGTATGAAAATTTAAAACTCAAAAAAATAGTACTTCCATTCATGATATCAACATGAAATTTTGAATGCAGCTTGATATTGAGGTTAATAAAAGCGGAGAATTCTAAAATCTTAACTGTTATAGTCGGAATAGAAACTCATCTCCTGGTGGCTGGACCAATTTCGAAAAAATCTAGATTTGTAGAAAATTAAATTCTAAGAAGTTTTCTTGAATGCGACATTTCTCTACGAATGATAAAAAAAAGTTACATGGGAAAAATTAATCGAAATTGTACATAACGCTAAATCGAACTAACGAATGGATTGTGTCGTATGAAAATTTAAAACTCAAAAAAATAGTACTTCCATTCATGATATCAACATGAAATTTTGAATGCAGCTTGATATTGAGGTTAATAAAAGCGGAGAATTCTAAAATCTTAACTATTATAGTCGGAATAGAAACTCATCTCCTGGTGGCTGGACCAATTTCAAAAGAATCTAGATTTGTAGAAATTTAAATTCTAAGAACTTTTCTAGAATGCGACATTTCTCTACGAATGATAAGAAAAAGTTACATGGGAAAAATTAATCAAAATTTTACATAACGCTAAATCGATCTAACGAATGGATTGTGTCGTATGAAAATTTAAAATTCAAAAAAATAGTACTTCCATTCATGATATCAACATGAAATCTTGAATGCAGCTTGATATTGAGGTTAATAAAAGGGGAGAATTCTAAAATCTTAATTATTATAGTCGGAATAGAATCTCTTCTCCTGGTGGCTAGACCAATTTCGAAAGAATCTAGATTTGTAGAAAATTAAATTCTAAGAACTTTTCTAGAATGCGACATTTCTCTACGAATGATAAAAAAAAAAGTTACATGGGAAAAATTAATCGAAATTATACATAACGCTAAATCGAACTAACGAATGGATTGTGTCGTATGAAAATTTAAAACTCAAAAAAATAGTAATTCCATTCATGATATCAACATAAAATTTTGAATGCAGCTTGATATTGAGGTTAATAAAAGCGGAGAATTCTAAAATCTTAACTATTATAGTCGGAATAGAAACTCATTTCCTGGTGGCTGGACCAATTTCGAAAGAATCTAGATTTGTAGAAAATTAAATTTTAAAAACTTTTCTAGAATGCGACATTTCTCTACGAATGATAAAAAAAAGTTACATGGGAAAAATTAATTGAAATTGTACATAACGCTAAATCGAACTAACGAATGGATTGTGTCGTATGAAAATTTAAAACTCAAAAAAATAGTACTTCCATTCATGATATCAACATGAAATTTTGAATGCAGCTTGATATTGAGGTTAATAAAAGCGGAGAATTCTAAAATCTTTACTATAATAGTCAGAATAGAAACTCATCTCCTGGTGGCTGGACCAATTTCGAAAGAATCTAGATTTGTAGAAAATTAAATTCTAAGAACTTTTCTAGAATGCAACATTTCTCTACGAATGATTAAAAACAAGTTACATGGGAAAAATTAATCGAAATTGTACATAACGCTAAATCGAACTAATGAATGGATTGTGTCGTATGAAAATTAAAAACTCAAAAAAATAGTACTTCCATTCATGATATCAACATGAAATTTTGAATGCAGCTTGATATTGAGGTTAATAAAAGCGGAGAATTCTAAAATTTTAACTATTATAGTCAGAATAGAAACTCATCTCCTGGTGGCTGGACCAATTTCGAAAGAATCTAGATTTGTAGAAAATTAAATTCTAAGAACTTTTCTAGAATGCGACATTTCTCTACGAATGATAAAAAAAAGTTACATGGGAAAAATTAATCGAAATTGTACATAACGCTAAATCGAACTAACGAATGGATTGTGTCGTATGAAAATTTAAAACTCAAAAAAATAGTACTTCTATTCATGATATCAACATGAAATTTTGAATGCAGCTTGATATTGAGGTTAATAAAAGCGGAGAATTCTAAAATCTTAACTATTATATTCGGAATAGAAACTCATCTCCTGGTGGCTGGACCAATTTTGAAAGAATCTAGATTTGTAGAAAATTAAATTCTAAGAACTTTTCTAGAATGCGACATTTCTCTACGAATGATAAAAAAAAAGTTACATGGGAAAAAATAATCGAAATTGTACATAACGCTAAATCGAACTAACGAATGGATTGTGTCGTATGAAAATTTAAAACTCAAAAAATAGTACTTCCATTCATGATATCAACATGAAATTTTGAATGCAGCTTGATATTGAGGTTAATAAAAGCGGAGAATTCTAAAATCTTAACTATTATAGTCGGAATAGAAACTCATCTCCTGGTGGCTGGACCAATTTCGAAAGAATCTAGATTTGTAGAAAATTAAATTCTAAGAACTTTTCTAGAATGCGACATTTCTCTACGAATGATAAAAAAAAGTTACATGGGAAAAATTAATCGAAAATGTACATCGAAATAAATCGAACTAACGAATGGATTGTGTCGTATGAAAATTTAAAACTCAAAAAAATAGTACTTCCATTCATGATATCAACATGAAATTTTGAATGCAGCTTGATATTGAGGTTAATAAAAGCGAAGATTTCTTAAATCTTAACTATTATAGTCGGAATAGAAACTCATCTCCTGGTGGCTGGACCAATTTCGAAAGAATCTAGATTTGTAGAAAATTAAATTCTAAGAACTTTTCTAGAATGCGACATTTCTCTACGAATGATAAAAAAAAAGTTACATGGGAAAAATTAATCAAAATTGTTCATAACGCTAAATCGAACTAACGAATGGATTGTGTCGAATGAAAATTTAAAACTCAAAAAAATAGTACTTCCATTCATGATATCAACATGAAATTTTGAATGCAGGTTAATATTGAGGTTAATAAAAGCGGAGAATTCTAAAATCTTAACTATTATAGTCGGAATAGAAACTCATCTCCTGGTGGCTGGATCAATTTCGAAAGAATCTAGATTTGTAGAAAATAAATTCTTAGAACTTTTCTAGAATGCGACATTTCTCTACGAATGATACAAAAAAGTTACATGGGAAAAATTAATCGAAATTGTACATAACGCTAAATCGAACTAACGAATGGATTGTGTCGTATGAAAATTTAAAACTCAAAAAAATAGTACTTCCATTAATGATATCAACATGAAATTTTGAATGCAGCTTGGTATTGAGGTTAACAAAAGCGGAGAATTCTAAAATCTTAACTATTATAGTCGGAATAGAAACTCATCTCCTGGTGGCTGGACCAATTTCGAAAGAATCTAGATTTGTAGAAAATTAAATTCTAAGAACTTTTCTTGAATGCGGCATTTCTCTACGAATGATAAAAAAAAAGTTACATGGGAAAAATTAATCGAAATTGTACATAACGCTAAATCGAACTAACGAATGGATTGTGTCGTATGAAAATTTAAAACTCAAAAAAATAGTACTTCCATTCATGATATCAACATGAAATTTTGAATGCAGCTTGATATTGAGGTTAATAAAAGCAGAAAATTCTAAAATCTTAACTATTATAGTCGGAATAGAAACTCATCTCCTGGTGGCTGGACCAATTTCAAAAGAATCTAGATTTGTAGAAAATTAAATTCTAAAAACTTTTCTAGAATGCGACATTTCTTTACGAATGATAAAAAAAAGTTACATGGGAAAAATTAATCGAAATTATACATAACGCTAAATCGATCTAATGAATGGATTGTGTCGTATGAAAATTTAAAACTCAAAAAAATAGTACTTCCATTCATGATATCAACATGAAATTTTGAATGCAGCTTGATATTGAGGTTAATAAAAGCGGAGAATTCTAAAATCTTAACTATTATAGTCGGAATAGAAACTCATCTCCTGGTGGCTGGACCAATTTCGAAAGAATCTAGATTTGTAGAAAATTAAATTCTAAGAACTTTTCTAGAATGCGACATTTCTCTACGAATGATAAAAAAAACGTTACATGGGAAAAATTAATCGAAATTGTACATCGAAATAAATCGAACTAACGAATGGATTGTGTCGTATGAAAATTTAAAACTCAAAAAAATAGTACTTCCATTCATGATATCAACATGAAATTTTGAATGCAGCTTGATATTGAGGTTAATAAAAGTGGAAAATTCTAAAATCTTAACTATTATAGTCGGAATAGGAACTCATATCCTGGTGGCTGGACCAATTTCGAAAGAATCTAGATTTGTAGAAAATTTAATTCTAAGAACTTTTCTAGAATGCGACATTTCTCTACGAATGATAAAAAAAAGTTACATGGGAAAAATTAATCGAAATTGTACATAAAGCTAAATCGAACTAACGAATGGACTGTTTTGTATGAAAATTTAAAACTCAAAAAATAGTACTTCCATTCATGATATGAACATGAAATTAAGTTTTCAAAGCAGCTTGATATTGAGGTTAATAAAAGCGGAAAATTTTAAAATCATAACTATTATAGTCGGAATAGAAACTCATCTTCTGGTGGCTGGACCAATTTCGAAAGAATCTAGATTTGTAGAAAATTAAATTCTAAGAACTTTTCTAGAATGCGACATTTCTCTACGAATGATAAAAAAAAGTTACATGGGAAAAATTAATCGAAATTGTACATAACGCTTAATCGAACTAATGAATGGATTGTGTCGTATGAAAATTTAAAACTCAAAAAAATAGTACTTCCATTCATGATATCAACATGAAATTTTGAATGCAGCTTGATATTGAGGTTAATAAAAGCGGAGAATTCTAAAATCTTAACTATTATAGTCGGAAAAGAAACTCATCTCCTGGTGGCTGTACCAATTTCGAAAGAATCTAGATTTGTAGAAAATTAAATTCTAAGAACTTTTCTAGAAAGCGACATTTCTCTACGAATGATCAAAAAAAAGTTACAAGGGAAAAATTAATCGAAATTGTACATAACGCTAAATCGAACTAACGAATGGATTGTGTCGTATGAAAATTTAAAACTCAAAAAAATAGTACTTCCATTCATGATATCAACATGAAATTTTGAATGCAGCTTGATATTGAGGTTAATAAAAGCGGAGAATTCTAAAATCTTAACTGTTATAGTCGGAATAGAAACTCATCTCCTGGTGGCTGGACCAATTTCGAAAAAATCTAGATTTGTAGAAAATTAAATTCTAAGAAGTTTTCTTGAATGCGACATTTCTCTACGAATGATAAAAAAAAGTTACATGGGAAAAATTAATCGAAATTGTACATAACGCTAAATCGAACTAACGAATAGATTGTGTCGTATGAAAATTTAAAACTCAAAAAAATAGTACTTCCATTCATGATATCAACATGAAATTTTGAATGCAGCTTGATATTGAGGTTAATAAAAGCGGAGAATTCTAAAATCTTAACTATTATAGTCGGAATAGAAACTCATCTCCTGGTGGCTGGACCAATTTCAAAAGAATCTAGATTTGTAGAAATTTAAATTCTAAGAACTTTTCTAGAATGCGACATTTCTCTACGAATGATAAAAAAAAAGTTACAAGGGAAAAATTAATCAAAATTTTACATAACGCTAAATCGATCTAACGAATGGATTGTGTCGTATGAAAATTTAAAATTCAAAAAAATAGTACTTCCATTCATGATATCACCATGAAATCTTGAATGCAGCTTGATATTGAGGTTAATAAAAGCGGAGAATTCTAAAATCTTAACTATTATAGTCGGAATAGAATCTCATCTCCTGGTGGCTGGACCAATTTCGAAAGAATCTAGATTTGTAGAAAATTAAATTCTAAGAACTTTTCTAAAATGCGACATTTCTCTACGAATGAAAAAAAAAAAGTTACATGGGAAAAATTAATCGAAATTATACATAACGCTAAATCGAACTAACGAATGGATTGTGTCGTATGAAAATTTAAAACTCAAAAAAATAGTACTTCCATTCATGATATCAACATAAAATTTTGAATGCAGCTTGATATTGAGGTTAATAAAAGCGGAGAATTCTAAAATCTTAACTATTATAGTCGGAATAGAAACTCATTTCCTGGTGGCTGGACCAATTTCGAAAGAATCTAGATTTGTAGAAAATTAAATTTTAAAAACTTTTCTAGAATGCGACATTTCTCTACGAATGATAAAAAAAAGTTACATGGAAAAAATTAATCGAAATTGTACATAACGCTAAATCGAACTAACGAATGGATTGTGTCGTATGAAAATTTAAAACTCAAAAAAATACTACTTCTATTCATGATATCAACATGAAATTTTGAATGCAGCTTGATATTGAGGTTAATAAAAGTGGAAAATTCTAAAATCTTAACTATTATATTCGGAATAGAAACTCATTTCCTGGTGGCTGGACCAATTTTGAAAGAATCTAGATTTGTAGAAAATTAAATTCGCGACATTTCTCTACGAATGATAAAAAAAAAGTTACATGGGAAAAAATAATCGAAATTGTACATAACGCTAAATCGAACTAACGAATGGATTGTGTCGTATGAAAATTTAAAACTCAAAAAAATAGTACTTCCATTCATGATATCAACATGAAATTTTGAATGCAGCTTGATATTGAGGTTAATAAAAGCGGAGAATTCTAAAATCTTAACTATTATAGTCGGAAGAGAAACTCATCTCCTGGTGGCTGAACCAATTTCGAAAGAATCTAGATTTGTAGAAAATTAAATTCTAAGAACTTTTCTAGAATGCGACATTTCTCTACGAATGAAAAAAAAAAAGTTACATGGGAAAAATTAATCGAAATTATACATAACGCTAAATCCAACTAACGAATGGATTGTGTCGTATGAAAATTTAAAACTCAAAAAAATAGTACTTCCATTCATGATATCAACATAAAATTTTGAATGCAGCTTGATATTGAGGTTAATAAAAGCGGAGAATTCTAAAATCTTAACTATTTTAGTCGGAATAGAAACTCATTTCCTGGTGGCTGGACCAATTTCGAAAGAATCTAGATTTGTAGAAAATTAAATTTTAAAAACTTTTCTAGAATGCGACATTTCTCTACGAATGATAAAAAAAAGTTAAATGGGAAAAATTAATCGAAATTGTACATAAAGCTAAACCGAACTAACGAATGGATTGTGTCGTATGAAAATTTAAAACTCAAAAAAATAGTACTTCCATTCATGATATCAACATGAAATTTTGAATGCAGCTTGATATTGAGGTTAATAAAAGCGGAGAATTCTAAAATCTTTACTATAATAGTCAGAATAGAAACTCATCTCCTGGTGGCTGGACCAATTTCGAAAGAATCTAGATTTGTAGAAAATTAAATTCTAAGAACTTTTCTAGAATGCAACATTTCTCTACGAATGATTAAAAACAAGTTACATGGGAAAAATTAATCGAAATTGTACATAACGCTAAATCGAACTAACGAATGGATTGTGTCGTATGAAAATTTAAAACTCAAAAAAACAGCTTGATATTGAGGTTAATAAAAGCGGAGAATTCTAAAATTTTAACTATTTTAGTCAGAATAGAAACTCATCTCCTGGTGGCTGGACCAATTTCGAAAGAATCTAGATTTGTAGAAAATTAAATTCTAAGAACTTTTCTAGAATGCGACATTTCTCTACGAATGATAAAAAAAAGTTACATGGAAAAAATTAATCGAAATTGTACATAACGCTAAATCGAACTAACGAATGGATTGTGTCGTATGAAAATTTAAAACTCAAAAAAATACTACTTCTATTCATGATATCAACATGAAATTTTGAATGCAGCTTGATATTGAGGTTAATAAAAGTGGAAAATTCTAAAATCTTAACTATTATATTCGGAATAGAAACTCATCTCCTGGTGGCTGGACCAATTTTGAAAGAATCTAGATTTGTAGAAAATTAAATTCGCGACATTTCTCTACGAATGATAAAAAAAAAGTTACATGGGAAAAAATAATCGAAATTGTACATAACGCTAAATCGAACTAACGAATGGATTGTGTCGTATGAAAATTTAAAACTCAAAAAAATAGTACTTCCATTCATGATATCAACATGAAATTTTGAATGCAGCTTGATATTGAGGTTAATAAAAGCGGAGAATTCTAAAATCTTAACTATTATAGTCGGAAGAGAAACTCATCTCCTGGTGGCTGAACCAATTTCGAAAGAATCTAGATTTGAAGAAAATTAAATTCTAAGAACTTTTCTAGAATGCGACATTTCTCTACGAATGATAAAAAAAAGTTACATGGGAAAAATTAATCGAAATTGTACATCGAAATAAATCGAACTAACGAATGGATTGTGTCGTATGAAAATTTAAAACTCAAAAAAATAGTACTTCCATTCATGATATCAACATGAAATTTTGAATGCAGCTTGATATTGAGGTTAATAAAAGCGAAGATTTCTTAAATCTTAACTATTATAGTCGGAATAGAAACTCATCTCCTGGTGGCTGGACCAATTTCGAAAGAATCTAGATTTGTAGAAAATTAAATTCTAAGAACTTTTCTAGAATGCGACATTTCTCTACGAATGATAAAAAAAAAGTTACATGGGAAAAATTAATCAAAATTGTACATAACGCTCAATCGAACTAACGAATGGATTGTGTCGAATGAAAATTTAAAACTCAAAAAAATAGTACTTCCATTCATGATATCAACATGAAATTTTGAATGCAGCTTGATATTGAGGTTAATAAAAGCGGAGAATTCTAAAATCTTAACTACTATAGTCGGAATAGAAACTCATCTCCTGGTGGCTGGACCAATTTCGAAAGAATCTAGATTTGTAGAAAATTAAATTCTAAGAACTTTTCTAGAATGCGACATTTCTCTACGAATGATAAAAAAAAAGTTACATGGGAAAAATTAATCGAAATTGTACATAACGCTAAATCGAACTAACGAATGGATTGTGTCGTATGAAAATTTAAAACTCAAAAAAATAGTACTTCCATTCATGATATCAACATGAAATTTTGAATGCAGCTTGATATTGAGGTTAATAAAAGCGGAGAATTCTAAAATCTTAACTATAATAGTCGGAATAGAAACTCATCTCCTGGTGGCTGGACCAATTTCAAAAGAATCTAGATTTGTAGAAAATTAAATTCTAAGAACTTTTCTAGAATGAGACATTTCTTTACGAATGATAAAAAAAAGTTACATGGGAAAAATTAATCGAAATTATACATAACGCTAAATCGATCTAATGAATGGATTGTGTCGAATGAAAATTTAAAACTCAAAAAAATAGTACTTCCATTCATGATATCAACATGAAATTTTGAATGCAGCTTGATATTGAGGTTAATAAAAGCGGAGAATTCTAAAATCTTAACTATTATAGTCGGAATAGAAACTCATCTCCTGGTGGCTGGATCAATTTCGAAAGAATCTAGATTTGTAGAAAATAAATTCTTAGAACTTTTCTAGAATGCGACATTTCTCTACGAATGATACAAAAAAGTTACATGGGAAAAATTAATCGAAATTGTACATAACGTTTGGACGCTAAATTGTGTCGTATGAAAATTTAAAACTCAAAAAAATAGTACTTCCATTCATGATATCAACATGAAATTTTGAATGCAGCTTGATATTGAGGTTAATAAAAGAGGAGAATTCTAAAATCTTAACTGTTATAGTCGGAATAGAAACTCATCTCCTGGTGGCTGGTCCAATTTCGAAAAAATCTAGATTTGTAGAAAATTAAATTCTAAGAACTTTTCTTGAATGCGACATTTCTCTACGAATGATAAAAAAAAGTTACATGGGAAAAATTAATCGAAATTGTACATAACGCTAAATCGAACTCACGAATGGATTGTGTCGTATGAAAATTTAAAACTCAAAAAAATAGTACTTCCATTCATGATATCAACATGAAATTTTGAATGCAGCTTGATATTGAGGTTAATAAAAGCGGAGAATTCTAAAATCTTAACTATTATAGTCGGAATAGAAACTCATCTCCTGGTGGCTGGACCAATTTCAAAAGAATCTAGATTTGTAGAAAATTAAATTCTAAGAACTTTTCTAGAATGCGACATTTCTCTACGAACGATAAAAAAAAAGTTACATGGGAAAAATTAACCAAAATTGTACATAACGCTAAATCGATCTAACGAATGGATTGTGTCGTATGAAAATTTAAAATTCAAAAAATAGTACTTCCATTCATGATATCAACATGAAATTTTGAATGCAGCTTGATATTGAGATTAATAAAAGCGGAGAATTTCAAAATCTTAACTATTATAGTCGGAATAGAATCTCATCTCCTGGTGGCTGGACCAATTTCAAAAGAATCTAGATTTGTAGAAAATTAAATTCTAAGAACTTTTCTAGAATGCGACATTTCTCTACGAATGATAAAAGAATAAGTTACATGGGAAAAATTAATCGAAATTATACAATACATAACGCTAAATCGAACTAACGAATGGATTGTGTCGTATGAAAATTAAAAACTCAAAAAAATAGTACTTCCATTTATGATATCAACATGAAATTTTGAATGCAGCTGATATTGAGGTTAATAAAAGCGGAGAATTCTAAAATCTTAACTATTATAGTCGGAATAGAAACTCATCTCCTGGTGGCTGGACCAATTTCGAAAGAATCTAGATTTGTAGAAAATTAAATTTTAAGAACTTTTCTAGAATGCGACATTTCTCTACGAATGATAAAAAAAAGTTACATGGGAAAAATTAATCGAAATTGTACATAACGCTTAATCGAACTAATGAATGGATTGTGTCGTATGAAAATTTAAAACTCAAAAAAATAGTACTTCCATTCATGATATCAACATGAAATTTTGAATGCAGCTTGATATTGAGGTTAATAAAAGCGGAGAATTCTAAAATCTTAACTATTATAGTCGGAATAGAATCTCATCTCCTGGTGGCTGGACCAATTTCAAAAGAATCTAGATTTGTAGGAAATTAAATTCTAAGAACTTTTCTAGAATGCGACATTTCTCTACGAATGAAAAAAAAAAAGTTACATGGGAAAAATTAATCGAAATTATACATAACGCTAAATCGAACTAACGAATGGATTGTGTCGTATGAAAATTTAAAACTCAAAAAAATAGTACTTCCATTCATGATATCAACATAAAATTTTGAATGCAGCTTGATATTGAGGTTAATAAAAGCGGAGAATTCTAAAATCTTAACTATTATAGTCGGAATAGAAACTCATTTCCTGGTGGCTGGACCAATTTCGAAAGAATCTAGATTTGTAGAAAATTAAATTTTAAAAACTTTTCTAGAATGCGACATTTCTCTACGAATGATAAAAAAAAGTTACATGGGAAAAATTAATCGAAATTGTACATAACGCTAAACCGAACTAACGAATGGATTGTGTCGTATGAAAATTTAAAACTCAAAAAAATAGTACTTCCATTCATGATATCAACATGAAATTTTGAATGCAGCTTGATATTGAGGTTAATAAAAGCGGAGAATTCTAAAATCTTAACTGTTATAGTCGGAATAGAAACTCATCTCCTGGTGGCTGGACCAATTTCGAAAAAATCTAGATTTGTAGAAAATTAAATTCTAAGAAGTTTTCTTGAATGCGACATTTCTCTACGAATGATAAAAAAAAGTTACATGGGAAAAATTAATCGAAATTGTACATAACGCTAAATCGAACTAACGAATGGATTGTGTCGTATGAAAATTTAAAACTCAAAAAAATAGTACTTCCATTCATGATATCAACATGAAATTTTGAATGCAGCTTGATATTGAGGTTAATAAAAGCGGAGAATTCTAAAATCTTAACTATTATAGTCGGAATAGAAACTCATCTCCTGGTTGCTGGACCAATTTCAAAAGAATCTAGATTTGTAGAAATTTAATTTCTAAGAACTTTTCTAGAATGCGACATTTCTCTACGAATGATAAAAAAAAAGTTACATGGGAAAAATTAATCAAAATTTTACATAACGCTAAATCGATCTAACGAATGGATTGTGTCGTATGAAAATTTAAAATTCAAAAAAATAGTACTTCCATTCATGATATCACCATGAAATCTTGAATGCAGCTTGATATTGAGGTTAATAAAAGCGGAGAATTCTAAAATCTTAACTATTATAGTCGGAATAGAATCTCATCTCCTGGTGGCTGGACCAATTTCAAAAGAATCTAGATTTGTAGGAAATTAAATTCTAAGAACTTTTCTAGAATGCGACATTTCTCTACGAATGAAAAAAAAAAAGTTACATGGGAAAAATTAATCGAAATTATACATAACGCTAAATCGAACTAACGAATGGATTGTGTCGTATGAAAATTTAAAACTCAAAAAAATAGTACTTCCATTCATGATATCAACATAAAATTTTGAATGCAGCTTGATATTGAGGTTAATAAAAGCGGAGAATTCTAAAATCTTAACTATTATAGTCGGAATAGAAACTCATTTCCTGGTGGCTGGACCAATTTCGAAAGAATCTAGATTTGTAGAAAATTAAATTTTAAAAACTTTTCTAGAATGCGACATTTCTCTACGAATGATAAAAAAAAGTTACATGGGAAAAATTAATCGAAATTGTACATAACGCTAAACCGAACTAACGAATGGATTGTGTCGTATGAAAATTTAAAACTCAAAAAAATAGTACTTCCATTCATGATATCAACATGAAATTTTGAATGCAGCTTGATATTGAGGTTAATAAAAGCGGAGAATTCTAAAATCTTAACTATAATAGTCAGAATAGAAACTCATCTCCTGGTGGCTGGACCAATTTCGAAAGAATCTAGATTTGTAGAAAATTAAATTCTAAGAACTTTTCTAGAATGCAACATTTCTCTACGAATGATTAAAAACAAGTTACATGGGAAAAATTAATCGAAATTGTACATAACGCTAAATCGAACTAATGAATGGATTGTGTCGTATGAAAATTAAAAACTCAAAAAAATAGTACTTCCATTCATGATATCAACATGAAATTTTGAATGCAGCTTGATATTGAGGTTAATAAAAGCGGAGAATTCTAAAATCTTAACTATTATAGTCAGAATAGAAACTCATCTCCTGGTGGCTGGACCAATTTCGAAAGAATCTAGATTTGTAGAAAATTAAATTCTAAGAACTTTTCTAGAATGCGACATTTCTCTACGAATGATAAAAAAAAGTTACATGGGAAAAATTAATCGAAATTGTACATAACGCTAAATCGAACTAACGAATGGATTGTGTCGTATGAAAATTTAAAACTCAAAAAAATACTACTTCTATTCATGATATCAACATGAAATTTTGAATGCAGCTTGATATTGAGGTTAATAAAAGTGGAAAATTCTAAAATCTTAACTATTATATTCGGAATAGAAACTCATCTCCTGGTGGCTGGACCAATTTTGAAAGAATCTAGATTTGTAGAAAATTAAATTCTAAGAACTTTTCTAGAATGCGACATTTCTCTACGAATGATAAAAAAAAAGTTACATGGGAAAAATTAATCGAAATTGTACATAACGCTAAATCGAACTAACGAATGGATTGTGTCGTATGAAAATTTAAAACTCAAAAAAATAGTACTTCCATTCATTATATCAACATGAAATTTTGAATGCAGCTTGATATTGAGGTTAATAAAAGCGGAGAATTCTAAAATCTTAACTGTTATAGTCGGAGGGAGAAACTCATCTCCTGGTGGCTGAACCAATTTCGAAAGAATCTAGATTTGAAGAAAATTAAATTCTAAGAACTTTTCTAGAATGCGACATTTCTCTACGAATGATAAAAAAAAGTTACATGGGAAAAATTAATCGAAATTGTACATCGAAATAAATCGAACTAACGAATGGATTGTGTCGTATGAAAATTTAAAACTCAAAAAAATAGTACTTCCATTCATGATATCAACATGAAATTTTGAATGCAGCTTGATATTGAGGTTAATAAAAGCGAAGATTTCTTAAATCTTAACTATTATAGTCGGAATAGAAACTCATCTCCTGGTGGCTGGACCAATTTCGAAAGAATCTAGATTTGTAGAAAATTAAATTCTAAGAACTTTTCTAGAATGCGATATTTCTCTACGAATGCTAAAAAAAAGTTACATGGGAAAAATTAATCAAAATTGTACATAACGCTCAATCGAACTAACGAATGGATTGTGTCGAATGAAAATTTAAAACTCAAAAAAATAGTACTTCCATTCATGATATCAACATGAAATTTTGAATGCAGCTTGATATTGAGGTTAATAAAAGCGGAGAATTCTAAAATCTTAACTACTATATTCGGAATAGAAACTCATCTCCTGGTGGCTGGACCAATTTCGAAAGAATCTAGATTTGTAGAAAATTAAATTCTAAGAACTTTTCTAGAAAGCGACATTTCTCTACGAATGATAAAAAAAAGTTACATGGGAAAAATTAATCGAAATTGTACATAACGCTAAATCGAACTAACGAATGGATTGTGTCGTATGAAAATTTAAAACTCAAAAAAATAGTACTTCCATTCATGATATCAACATGAAATTTTGAATGCAGCTTGATATTGAGGTTAATAAAAGCGGAGAATTCTAAAATCTTAACTATAATAGTCGGAATAGAAACTCATCTCCTGGTGGCTGGACCAATTTCAAAAGAATCTAGATTTGTAGAAAATTAAATTCTAAGAACTTTTCTAGAATGCGACATTTCTTTACGAATGATAAAAAAAAGTTACATGGGAAAAATTAATCGAAATTATACATAACGCTAAATCGATCTAATGAATGGATTGTGTCGAATGAAAATTTAAAACTCAAAAAAATAGTACTTCCATTCATGATATCAACATGAAATTTTGAATGCAGCTTGATATTGAGGTTAATAAAAGCGGAGAATTCTAAAATCTTAACTATTATAGTCGGAATAGAAACTCATCTCCTGGTGGCTGGATCAATTTCGAAAGAATCTAGATTTGTAGAAAATAAATTCTTAGAACTTTTCTAGAATGCGACATTTCTCTACGAATGATACAAAAAAGTTACATGGGAAAAATTAATCGAAATTGTACATAACGCTTGGACGCTGGATTGTGTCGTATGAAAATTTAAAACTCAAAAAAATAATACTTCCATTCATGATATCAACATGAAATTTTGAATGCAGCTTGATATTGAGGTTAATAAAAGAGGAGAATTCTAAAATCTTAACTGTTATAGTCGGAATAGAAACTCATCTCCTGGTGGCTGGTCCAATTTCGAAAAAATCTAGATTTGTAGAAAATTAAATTCTAAGAACTTTTCTTGAATGCGACATTTCTCTACGAATGATAAAAAAAAGTTACATGGGAAAAATTAATCGAAATTGTACATAACGCTAAATCGAACTAACGAATGGATTGTGTCGTATGAAAATTTAAAACTCAAAAAAATAGTACTTCCATTCATGATATCAACATGAAATTTTGAATGCAGCTTGATATTGAGGTTAATAAAAGCGGAGAATTCTAAAATCTTAACTATTATAGTCGGAATAGAAACTCATCTCCTGGTGGCTGGACCAATTTCAAAAGAATCTAGATTTGTAGAAAATTAAATTCTAAGAACTTTTCTAGAATGCGACATTTCTCTACGAATGATAAAAAAAAAGTTACATGGGAAAAATTAACCAAAATTGTACATAACGCTAAATCGATCTAACGAATGGATTGTGTCGTATGAAAATTTAAAATTAAAAAAATAGTACTTCCATTCATGATATCAACATGAAATTTTGAATGCAGCTTGATATTGAGATTAATAAAAGCGGAGAATTTCAAAATCTTAACTATTATAGTCGGAATAGAATCTCATCTCCTGGTGGCTGGACCAATTTCGAAAGAATCTAGATTTGTAGAAAATTAAATTCTAAGAACTTTTCTAGAATGCGACATTTCTCTACGAATGATAAAAGAAAAAGTTACATGGGAAAAATTAATCGAAATTATACAATACATAACGCTAAATCGAACTAACGAATGGATTGTGTCGTATGAAAATTAAAAACTCAAAAAAATAGTACTTCCATTCATGATATCAACATGAAATTTTGAATGCAGCTGATATTGAGGTTAATAAAAGCGGAGAATTCTAAAATCTTAACTATTATAGCCGGAATAGAAACTCATCTCCTGGTGGCTGGACCAATTTCGAAAGAATCTAGATTTGTAGAAAATTAAATTTTAAGAACTTTTCTAGAATGCGACATTTCTCTACGAATGATAAAAAAAAGTTACATGTTAAAAATTAATCGAAATTGTACATCGAACTTAATCGAACTAACGAATGGATTGTGTCGTATGAAAATTTAAAACTCAAAAAAATAGTACTTCCATTCATGATATCAACATGAAATTTTGAATGCAGCTTGATATTGAGGTTAATAAAAGCGGAGAATTCTAAAATCTTAATTATTATAGTCGGAATAGAAACTCATCTCCTGGTGGCTGGACCAATTTTGAAATAATCTAGATTTGTAGAAAATTAAATTCTAAGAACTTTTCTAGAATGCGACATTTCTCTACGAATGATAAAAAAAAAGTTACATGGGAAAAATTAATCGAAATTGTACATAACGCTAAATCGAACTAACGAATGGATTGTGTCGTATGAAAATTTAAAACTCAAAAAAATAGTACTTCCATTCATGATATCAACATGAAATTTTGAATGCAGCTTGATATTGAGGTTAATAAAAGCGGAGAATTCTAAAATCTTAACTATTATAGTCGGAATAGAAACTCATCTCCTGGTGGCTGGACCAATTTCGAAAGAATCTAGATTTGTAGAAAATTAAATTCTAAGAACTTTTCTAGAATGCGACATTTCTCTACGAATGATAAAAAAAAGTTACATGGGAAAAATTAATCGAAATTGTACATAACGCTAAATCGAACTAATGAATGGGTTGTGTCGTATGAAAATTTAAAACTCAAAAAAATAGTACTTCCATTCATGATATCAACATGAAATTTTGAATGCAGCTTAATATTGAAATTAATAAAAGCGGAGAATTCTAAAATCTTAACTATTATAGTCGGAATAGAAACTCATCTCCTGGTGGCTGGACCAATTACGAAAGAATCTAGATTTGTAGAAAATTAAATTTTAAGAACTTTTCTAGAAGCGACATTTCTCTACGAATGATAAAAAAAAAGTTACATGGGAAAAATTAATCGAAATTGTACATAACGCTAAATCGAACTAATGAATGGATTGTGTCGTATGAAAATTTAAAACTCAAAAAAATAGTACTTCCATTCATGATATCAACATGAAATTTTGAATGCAGCTTGATATTGAGGTTAATAAAAGCGGAGAATTCTAAAATCTTTACTATAATAGTCAGAATAGAAACTCATCTCCTGGTGGCTGGACCAATTTCGAAAGAATCTAGATTTGTAGAAAATTAAATTCTAAGAACTTTTTTAGAATGCGACATTTCTCTACGAATGATAAAAAAAAAGTTACAAGGGAAAAATTAATCGAAATTGTACATAACGCTAAATCGAACTAACGAATGGATTGTGTCGTATGAAAATTTAAAACTCAAAAAAATAGTACTTCCATTCATGATATCAACATGAAATTTTGAATGCAGCTTGATATTGAGGTTAATAAAAGCGGAGAATTCTAAAATCTTAACTGTTATAGTCGGAATAGAAACTCATCTCCTGGTGGCTGGACCAATTTCGAAAAAATCTAGATTTGTAGAAAATTAAATTCTAAGAAGTTTTCTTGAATGCGACATTTCTCTACGAATGATAAAAAAAAGTTACATGGGAAAAATTAATCGAAATTGTACATAACGCTAAATCGAACTAACGAATGGATTGTGTCGTATGAAAATTTAAAACTCAAAAAAATAGTACTTCCATTCATGATATCAACATGAAATTTTGAATGCAGCTTGATATTGAGGTTAATAAAAGCGGAGAATTCTAAAATCTTAACTATTATAGTCGGAATAGAAACTCATCTCCTGGTGGCTGGACCAATTTCAAAAGAATCTAGATTTGTAGAAATTTAAATTCTAAGAACTTTTCTAGAATGCGACATTTCTCTACGAATGATAAAAAAAAGTTACATGGGAAAAATTAATCAAAATTTTACATAACGCTAAATCGATCTAACGAATGGATTGTGTCGTATGAAAATTTAAAATTCAAAAAAATAGTACTTCCATTCATGATATCACCATGAAATCTTGAATGCAGCTTGATATTGAGGTTAATAAAAGCGGAGAATTCTAAAATCTTAACTATTATAGTCGGAATAGAATCTCATCTCCTGGTGGCTGGACCAATTTCGAAAGAATCTAGATTTGTAGAAAATTAAATTCTAAGAACTTTTCTAGAATGCGACATTTCTCTACGAATGAAAAAAAAAAGTTACATGGGAAAAATTAATCGAAATTATACATAACGCTAAATCGAACTAACGAATGGATTGTGTCGTATGAAAATTTAAAACTCAAAAAAATAGTACTTCCATTCATGATATCAACATAAAATTTTGAATGCAGCTTGATATTGAGGTTAATAAAAGCGAAGAATTCTAAAATCTTAACTATTATAGTCGGAATAGAAACTCATTTCCTGGTGGCTGGACCAATTTCGAAAGAATCTAGATTTGTAGAAAATTAAATTTTAAAAACTTTTCTAGAATGCGACATTTCTCTACGAATGATAAAAAAAAGTTACATGGGAAAAATTAATCGAAATTGTACATAACGCTAAACCGAACTAACGAATGGATTGTGTCGTATGAAAATTTAAAACTCAAAAAAATAGTACTTCCATTCATGATATCAACATGAAGTTTTGAATGCAGCTTGATATTGAGGTTAATAAAAGCGGAGAATTCTAAAATCTTTACTATAATAGTCAGAATAGAAACTCATCTCCTGGTGGCTGGACCAATTTCGAAAGAATCTAGATTTGTAGAAAATTAAATTCTAAGAACTTTTCTAGAATGCAACATTTCTCTACGAATGATTAAAAACAAGTTACATGGGAAAAATTAATCGAAATTGTACATAACGCTAAATCGAACTAATGAATGGATTGTGTCGTATGAAAATTTAAAACTCAAAAAAATAGTACTTCCATTCATGATATCAAGAGAATTCTAAATTTTTAACTATTATAGTCAGAATAGAAACTCATCTCCTGGTGGCTGGACCAATTTCGAAAGAATCTAGATTTGTAGAAAATTAAATTCTAAGAACTTTTCTAGAATGCGACATTTCTCTACGAATGATAAAAAAAGTTACATGGGAAAAATTAATCGAAATTGTACATAACGCTAAATCGAACTAACGAATGGATTGTGTCGTATGAAAATTTAAAACTCAAAAAAATACTACTTCTATTCATGATATCAACATGAAATTTTGAATGCAGCTTGATATTGAGGTTAATAAAAGTGGAAAATTCTAAAATCTTAACTATTATATTCGGAATAGAAACTCATCTCCTGGTGGCTGGACCAATTTTGAAAAAATCTAGATTTGTAGAAAATTAAATTCTAAGAACTTTTCTAGAATACGACATTTCTCTACGAATGATAAAAAAAAAGTTACATGGGAAAAAATAATCGAAATTGTACATAACGCTAAATCGAACTAACGAATGGATTGTGTCGTATGAAAATTTAAAACTCAAAAAAATAGTACTTCCATTCATGATATCAAAATGAAATTTTGAATGCAGCTTGATATTGAGGTTAATAAAAGCGGAGAATTCTAAAATCTTAACTATTATAGTCGGAAGAGAAACTCATCTCCTGGTGGCTGAACCAATTTCGAAAGAATCTAGATTTGAAGAAAATTAAATTCTAAGAACTTTTCTAGAATGCGACATTTCTCTACGAATGATAAAAAAAAGTTACATGGGAAAAATTAATCGAAATTGTACATCGAAATAAATCGAACTAACGAATGGATTGTGTCGTATGAAAATTTAAAACTCAAAAAAATAGTACTTCCATTCATGATATCAACATGAAATTTTGAATGCAGCTTGATATTGAGGTTAATAAAAGCGAAGATTTCTTAAATCTTAACTATTATAGTCGGAATAGAAACTCATCTCCTGGTGGCTGGACCAATTTCGAAAGAATCTAGATTTGTAGAAAATTAAATTCTAAGAACTTTTCTAGAATGCGACATTTCTCTACGAATGATAAAAAAAAAGTTACATGGGAAAAATTAATCAAAATTGTACATAACGCTCAATCGAACTAACGAATGGATTGTGTCGAATGAAAATTTAAAACTCAAAAAAATAGTACTTCCATTCATGATATCAACATGAAATTTTGAATGCAGCTTGATATTGAGGTTAATAAAAGCGGAGAATTCTAAAATCTTAACTACTATAGTCGGAATAGAAACTCATCTCCTGGTGGCTGGACCAATTTCGAAAGAATCTAGATTTGTAGAAAATTAAATTCTAAGAACTTTTCTAGAATGCGACATTTCTCTACGAATGATAAAAAAAAAGTTACATGGGAAAAATTAATCGAAATTGTACATAACGCTAAATCGAACTAACGAATGGATTGTGTCGTATGAAAATTTAAAACTCAAAAAAATAGTACTTCCATTCATGATATCAACATGAAATTTTGAATGCAGCTTGATATTGAGGTTAATAAAAGCGGAGAATTCTAAAATCTTAACTATAATAGTCGGAATAGAAACTCATCTCCTGGTGGCTGGACCAATTTCAAAAGAATCTAGATTTGTAGAAAATTAAATTCTAAGAACTTTTCTAGAATGCGACATTTCTTTACGAATGATAAAAAAAAGTTACATGGGAAAAATTAATCGAAATTATACATAACGCTAAATCGATCTAATGAATGGATTGTGTCGAATGAAAATTTAAAACTCAAAAAAATAGTACTTCCATTCATGATATCAACATGAAATTTTGAATGCAGCTTGATATTGAGGTTAATAAAAGCGGAGAATTCTAAAATCTTAACTACTATAGTCGGAATAGAAACTCATCTCCTGGTGGCTGGACCAATTTCGAAAGAATCTAGATTTGTAGAAAATAAATTCTTAGAACTTTTCTAGAATGCGACATTTCTCTACGAATGATACAAAAAAGTTACATGGGAAAAATTAATCGAAATTGTACATAACGCTTGGACGCTGGATTGTGTCGTATGAAAATTTAAAACTCAAAAAAATAGTACTTCCATTCATGATATCAACATGAAATTTTGAATGCAGCTTGATATTGAGGTTAATAAAAGAGGAGAATTCTAAAATCTTAACTGTTATAGTCGGAATAGAAACTCATCTCCTGGTGGCTGGTCCAATTTCGAAAAAATCTAGATTTGTAGAAAATTAAATTCTAAGAACTTTTCTTGAATGCGACATTTCTCTACGAATGATAAAAAAAAGTTACATGGGAAAAATTAATCGAAATTGTACATAACGCTAAATCGAACTCACGAATGGATTGTGTCGTATGAAAATTTAAAACTCAAAAAAATAGTACTTCCATTCATGATATCAACATGAAATTTTGAATGCAGCTTGATATTGAGGTTAATAAAAGCGGAGAATTCTAAAATCTTAACTATTATAGTCGGAATAGAAACTCATCTCCTGGTGGCTGAACCAATTTCAAAAGAATCTAGATTTGTAGAAAATTAAATTCTAAGAACTTTTCTAGAATGCGACATTTCTCTACGAATGATAAAAAAAAAGTTACATGGGAAAAATTAACCAAAATTGTACATAACGCTAAATCGATCTAACGAATGGATTGTGTCGTATGAAAATTTAAAATTCAAAAAATAGTACTTCCATTCATGATATCAACATGAAATTTTGAATGCAGCTTGATATTGAGATTAATAAAAGCGGAGAATTTCAAAATCTTAACTATTATAGTCGGAATAGAATCTCATCTCCTGGTGGCTGGACCAATTTCGAAAGAATCTAGATTTGTAGAAAATTAAATTCTAAGAACTTTTCTAGAATGCGACATTTCTCTACGAATGATAAAAGAAAAAGTTACATGGGAAAAATTAATCGAAATTATACAATACATAACGCTAAATCGAACTAACGAATGGATTGTGTCGTATGAAAATTAAAAACTCAAAAAAATAGTACTTCCATTCATGATATCAACATGAAATTTTGAATGCAGCTGATATTGAGGTTAATAAAAGCGGAGAATTCTAAAATCTTAACTATTATAGTCGGAATAGAAACTCATCTCCTGGTGGCTGGACCAATTTCGAAAGAATCTAGATTTGTAGAAAATTAAATTCTAAGAACTTTTCTAGAAAGCGACATTTCTCTACGAATGATAAAAAAAAAATTACAAGGGAAAAATTAATCGAAATTGTACATAACGCTAAATCGAACTAACGAATGGATTGTGTCGTATGAAAATTTAAAACTCAAAAAAATAGTACTTCCATTCATGATATCAACATGAAATTTTGGATGCAGCTTGATATTGAGGTTAATAAAAGCGGAGAATTCTAAAATCTTAACTGTTATAGTCGGAATAGAAACTCATCTCCTGGTGGCTGGACCAATTTCGAAAAAATCTAGATTTGTAGAAAATTAAATTCTAAGAAGTTTTCTTGAATGCGACATTTCTCTACGAATGATAAAAAAAAGTTACATGGGAAAAATTTATCGAAATTGTACATAACGCTAAATCGAACTAACGAATGGATTGTGTCGTATGAAAATTTAAAACTCAAAAAAATAGTACTTCCATTCATGATATCAACATGAAATTTTGAATGCAGCTTGATATTGAGGTTAATAAAAGCGGAGAATTCTAAAATCTTAACTATTATAGTCGGAATAGAAACTCATCTCCTGGTGGCTGGACCAATTTCAAAAGAATCTAGATTTGTAGAAATTTAAATTCTAAGAACTTTTCTAGAATGCGACATTTCTCTACGAATGATAAAAAAAAAGTTACATGGGAAAAATTAATCAAAATTTTACATAACGCTAAATCGATCTAACGAATGGATTGTGTCGTATGAAAATTTAAAATTCAAAAAAATAGTACTTCCATTCATGATATCACCATGAAATCTTGAATGCAGCTTGATATTGAGGTTAATAAAAGCGGAGAATTCTAAAATCTTAACTATTATAGTCGGAATAGAATCTCATCTCCTGGTGGCTGGACCAATTTCGAAAGAATCTAGATTTGTAGGAAATTAAATTCTAAGAACTTTTCTAGAATGCGACATTTCTCTACGAATGAAAAAAAAAAAGTTACATGGGAAAAATTAATCGAAATTATACATAACGCTAAATCGAACTAACGAATGGATTGTGTCGTATGAAAATTTAAAACTCAAAAAAATAGTACTTCCATTCATGATATCAACATAAAATTTTGAATGCAGCTTGATATTGAGGTTAATAAAAGCGGAGAATTCTAAAATTTTAACTATTATAGTCGGAATAGAAACTCATTTCCTGGTGGCTGGACCAATTTCGAAAGAATCTAGATTTGTAGAAAATTAAATTTTAAAAACTTTTCTAGAATGCGACATTTCTCTACGAATGATAAAAAAAAGTTACATGGGAAAAATTAATCGAAATTGTACATAACGCTAAACCGAACTAACGAATGGATTGTGTCGTATGAAAATTTAAAACTCAAAAAAATAGTACTTCCATTCATGATATCAACATGAAATTTTGTATGCAGCTTAATATTGAAATTAATAAAAGCGGAGAATTCTAAAATCTTAACTATTATAGTCGGAATAGAAACTCATCTCCTGGTGGCTGGACCAATCACGAAAGAATCTAGATTTGTAGAAAATTAAATTATAAGAACTTTTCTAGAATGTGACATTTCTCTACGAATGATTAAAAACAAGTTACATGGGAAAAATTAATCGAAATTGTACATAACGCTAAATCGAACTAATGAATGGATTGTGTCGTATGAAAATTTAAAACTCAAAAAAATAGTACTTCCATTCATGATATCAACATGAAATTTTGAATGCAGCTTGATATTGAGGTTAATAAAAGCGGAGAATTCTAAAATCTTTACTATAATAGTCAGAATAAAAACTCATCTCCTGGTGGCTGGACCAATTTCGAAAGAATCTAGATTTGTAGAAAATTAAATTCTAAGAACTTTTCTAGAAAGCGACATTTCTCTACGAATGATAAAAAAAAAGTTACAAGGGAAAAATTAATCGAAATTGTACATAACGCTAAATCGAACTAATGAATGGATTGTGTCGTATGAAAATTTAAAACTCAAAAAAATAGTACTTCCATTCATGATATCAACATGAAATTTTGAATGCAGCTTGATATTGAGGTTAATAAAAGCGGAGAATTCTAAAATCTTAACTGTTATAGTCGGAATAGAAACTCATCTCCTGGTGGCTGGACCAATTTCGAAAAAATCTAGATTTGTAGAAAATTAAATTCTAAGAAGTTTTCTTGAATGTGACATTTCTCTACGAATGATAAAAAAAAGTTACATGGGAAAAATTAATCGAAATTGTACATAACGCTAAATCGAACTAACGAATGGATTGTGTCGTATGAAAATTTAAAACTCAAAAAAATAGTACTTCCATTCATGATATCAACATGAAATTTTGAATGCAGCTTGATATTGAGGTTAATAAAAGCGGAGAATTCTAAAATCTTAACTATTATAGTCGGAATAGAAACTCATCTCCTGGTGGCTGGACCAATTTCAAAAGAATCTAGATTTGTAGAAATTTAAATTCTAAGAACTTTTCTAGAATGCGACATTTCTCTACGAATGATAAAAAAAAGTTACATGGGAAAAATTAATCAAAATTTTACATAACGCTAAATCGATCTAACGAATGGATTGTGTCGTATGAAAATTTAAAATTCAAAAAAATAGTACTTCCATTCATGATATCAACATGAAATCTTGAATGCAGCTTGATATTGAGGTTAATAAAAGCGGAGAATTCTAAAATCTTAACTATTATAGTCGGAATAGAATCTCTTCTCCTGGTGGCTAGACCAATTTCGAAAGAATCTAGATTTGTAGAAAATTAAATTCTAAGAACTTTTCTAGAATGCGACATTTCTCTACGAATGATAAAAAAAAAAGTTATATGGGAAAAATTAATCGAAATTATACATAACGCTAAATCGAACTAACGAATGGATTGTGTCGTATGAAAATTTAAAACTCAAAAAAATAGTACTTCCATTCATGATATCAACATAAAATTTTGAATGCAGCTTGATATTGAGGTTAATAAAAGCGGAGAATTCTAAAATCTTAACTATTATAGTCGGAATAGAAACTCATTTCCTGGTGGCTGGACCAATTTCGAAAGAATCTAGATTTGTAGAAAATTAAATTTTAAAAACTTTTCTAGAATGCGACATTTCTCTACGAATGATAAAAAAAAGTTACATGGGAAAAATTAATCGAAATTGTACATAACGCTAAATCGAACTAACGAATGGATTGTGTCGTATGAAAATTTAAAACTCAAAAAAATAGTACTTCCATTCATGATATCAACATGAAATTTTGAATGCAGCTTGATATTGAGGTTAATAAAAGCGGAGAATTCTAAAATCTTTACTATAATAGTCAGAATAGAAACTCATCTCCTGGTGGCTGGACCAATTTCGAAAGAATCTAGATTTGTAGAAAATTAAATTCTAAGAACTTTTCTAGAATTCAACATTTCTCTACGAATGATTAAAAACAAGTTACATGGGAAAAATTAATCGAAATTGTACATAACGCTAAATCGAACTAATGAATGGATTGTGTCGTATGAAAATTTAAAACTCAAAAAAATAGTACTTCCATTCATGATATCAACATGAAATTTTGAATGCAGCTTGATATTGAGGTTAATAAAAGCGGAGAATTCTAAAATTTTAACTATTATAGTCAGAATAGAAACTCATCTCCTGGTGGCTGGACCAATTTCGAAAGAATCTAGATTTGTAGAAAATTAAATTCTAAGAACTTTTCTAGAATGCGACATTTCTCTACGAATGATAAAAAAAAGTTACATGGGAAAAATTAATCGAAATTGTACATAACGCTAAATCGAACTAACGAATGGATTGTGTCGTATGAAAATTTAAAACTCAAAAAAATAGTACTTCTATTCATGATATCAACATGAAATTTTGAATGCAGCTTGATATTGAGGTTAATAAAAGCGGAGAATTCTAAAATCTTAACTATTATATTCGGAATAGAAACTCATCTCCTGGTGGCTGGACCAATTTTGAAAGAATCTAGATTTGTAGAAAATTAAATTCTAAGAACTTTTCTAGAATGCGACATTTCTCTACGAATGATAAAAAAAAAGTTACATGGGAAAAAATAATCGAAATTGTACATAACGCTAAATCGAACTAACGAATGGATTGTGTCGTATGAAAATTTAAAACTCAAAAAATAGTACTTCCATTCATGATATCAACATGAAATTTTGAATGCAGCTTGATATTGAGGTTAATAAAAGCGGAGAATTCTAAAATCTTAACTATTATAGTCGGAATAGAAACTCATCTCCTGGTGGCTGGACCAATTTCGAAAGAATCTAGATTTGTAGAAAATTAAATTCTAAGAACTTTTCTAGAATGCGACATTTCTCTACGAATGATAAAAAAAAAGTTACATGGGAAAAATTAATCAAAATTGTTCATAACGCTAAATCGAACTAACGAATGGATTGTGTCGAATGAAAATTTAAAACTCAAAAAAATAGTACTTCCATTCATGATATCAACATGAAATTTTGAATGCAGGTTAATATTGAGGTTAATAAAAGCGGAGAATTCTAAAATCTTAACTATTATAGTCGGAATAGAAACTCATCTCCTGGTGGCTGGATCAATTTCGAAAGAATCTAGATTTGTAGAAAATTAAATTCTTAGAACTTTTCTAGAATGCGACATTTCTCTACGAATGATACAAAAAAGTTACATGGGAAAAATTAATCGAAATTGTACATAACGCTAAATCGAACTAACGAATGGATTGTGTCGTATGAAAATTTAAAACTCAAAAAAATAGTACTTCCATTAATGATATCAACATGAAATTTTGAATGCAGCTTGGTATTGAGGTTAATAAAAGCGGAGAATTCTAAAATCTTAACTATTATAGTCGGAATAGAAACTCATCTCCTGGTGGCTGGACCAATTTCGAAAGAATCTAGATTTGTAGAAAATTAAATTCTAAGAACTTTTCTTGAATGCGGCATTTCTCTACGAATGATAAAAAAAAAGTTACATGGGAAAAATTAATCGAAATTGTACATAACGCTAAATCGAACTAACGAATGGATTGTGTCGTATGAAAATTTAAAACTCAAAAAAATAGTACTTCCATTCATGATATCAACATGAAATTTTGAATGCAGCTTGATATTGAGGTTAATAAAAGCAGAAAATTCTAAAATCTTAACTATTATAGTCGGAATAGAAACTCATCTCCTGGTGGCTGGACCAATTTCAAAAGAATCTAGATTTGTAGAAAATTAAATTCTAAAAACTTTTCTAGAATGCGACATTTTTTTACGAATGATAAAAAAAAGTTACATGGGAAAAATTAATCGAAATTATACATAACGCTAAATCGATCTAATGAATGGATTGTGTTGTATGAAAATTTAAAACTCAAAAAAATAGTACTTCCATTCATGATATCAAGAGAATTCTAAATTTTTAACTATTATAGTCAGAATAGAAACTCATCTCCTGGTGGCTGGACCAATTTCGAAAGAATCTAGATTTGTAGAAAATTAAATTCTAAGAACTTTTCTAGAATGCGACATTTCTCTACGAATGATAAAAAAAGTTACATGGGAAAAATTAATCGAAATTGTACATAACGCTAAATCGAACTAACGAATGGATTGTGTCGTATGAAAATTTAAAACTCAAAAAAATACTACTTCTATTCATGATATCAACATGAAATTTTGAATGCAGCTTGATATTGAGGTTAATAAAAGTGGAAAATTCTAAAATCTTAACTATTATATTCGGAATAGAAACTCATCTCCTGGTGGCTGGACCAATTTTGAAAAAATCTAGATTTGTAGAAAATTAAATTCTAAGAACTTTTCTAGAATACGACATTTCTCTACGAATGATAAAAAAAAAGTTACATGGGAAAAAATAATCGAAATTGTACATAACGCTAAATCGAACTAACGAATGGATTGTGTCGTATGAAAATTTAAAACTCAAAAAAATAGTACTTCCATTCATGATATCAAAATGAAATTTTGAATGCAGCTTGATATTGAGGTTAATAAAAGCGGAGAATTCTAAAATCTTAACTATTATAGTCGGAAGAGAAACTCATCTCCTGGTGGCTGAACCAATTTCGAAAGAATCTAGATTTGAAGAAAATTAAATTCTAAGAACTTTTCTAGAATGCGACATTTCTCTACGAATGATAAAAAAAAGTTACATGGGAAAAATTAATCGAAATTGTACATCGAAATAAATCGAACTAACGAATGGATTGTGTCGTATGAAAATTTAAAACTCAAAAAAATAGTACTTCCATTCATGATATCAACATGAAATTTTGAATGCAGCTTGATATTGAGGTTAATAAAAGCGAAGATTTCTTAAATCTTAACTATTATAGTCGGAATAGAAACTCATCTCCTGGTGGCTGGACCAATTTCGAAAGAATCTAGATTTGTAGAAAATTAAATTCTAAGAACTTTTCTAGAATGCGACATTTCTCTACGAATGATAAAAAAAAAGTTACATGGGAAAAATTAATCAAAATTGTACATAACGCTCAATCGAACTAACGAATGGATTGTGTCGAATGAAAATTTAAAACTCAAAAAAATAGTACTTCCATTCATGATATCAACATGAAATTTTGAATGCAGCTTGATATTGAGGTTAATAAAAGCGGAGAATTCTAAAATCTTAACTACTATAGTCGGAATAGAAACTCATCTCCTGGTGGCTGGACCAATTTCGAAAGAATCTAGATTTGTAGAAAATTAAATTCTAAGAACTTTTCTAGAATGCGACATTTCTCTACGAATGATAAAAAAAAAGTTACATGGGAAAAATTAATCGAAATTGTACATAACGCTAAATCGAACTAACGAATGGATTGTGTCGTATGAAAATTTAAAACTCAAAAAAATAGTACTTCCATTCATGATATCAACATGAAATTTTGAATGCAGCTTGATATTGAGGTTAATAAAAGCGGAGAATTCTAAAATCTTAACTATAATAGTCGGAATAGAAACTCATCTCCTGGTGGCTGGACCAATTTCAAAAGAATCTAGATTTGTAGAAAATTAAATTCTAAGAACTTTTCTAGAATGCGACATTTCTTTACGAATGATAAAAAAAAGTTACATGGGAAAAATTAATCGAAATTATACATAACGCTAAATCGATCTAATGAATGGATTGTGTCGAATGAAAATTTAAAACTCAAAAAAATAGTACTTCCATTCATGATATCAACATGAAATTTTGAATGCAGCTTGATATTGAGGTTAATAAAAGCGGAGAATTCTAAAATCTTAACTACTATAGTCGGAATAGAAACTCATCTCCTGGTGGCTGGACCAATTTCGAAAGAATCTAGATTTGTAGAAAATAAATTCTTAGAACTTTTCTAGAATGCGACATTTCTCTACGAATGATACAAAAAAGTTACATGGGAAAAATTAATCGAAATTGTACATAACGCTTGGACGCTGGATTGTGTCGTATGAAAATTTAAAACTCAAAAAAATAGTACTTCCATTCATGATATCAACATGAAATTTTGAATGCAGCTTGATATTGAGGTTAATAAAAGAGGAGAATTCTAAAATCTTAACTGTTATAGTCGGAATAGAAACTCATCTCCTGGTGGCTGGTCCAATTTCGAAAAAATCTAGATTTGTAGAAAATTAAATTCTAAGAACTTTTCTTGAATGCGACATTTCTCTACGAATGATAAAAAAAAGTTACATGGGAAAAATTAATCGAAATTGTACATAACGCTAAATCGAACTCACGAATGGATTGTGTCGTATGAAAATTTAAAACTCAAAAAAATAGTACTTCCATTCATGATATCAACATGAAATTTTGAATGCAGCTTGATATTGAGGTTAATAAAAGCGGAGAATTCTAAAATCTTAACTATTATAGTCGGAATAGAAACTCATCTCCTGGTGGCTGAACCAATTTCAAAAGAATCTAGATTTGTAGAAAATTAAATTCTAAGAACTTTTCTAGAATGCGACATTTCTCTACGAATGATAAAAAAAAAGTTACATGGGAAAAATTAACCAAAATTGTACATAACGCTAAATCGATCTAACGAATGGATTGTGTCGTATGAAAATTTAAAATTCAAAAAATAGTACTTCCATTCATGATATCAACATGAAATTTTGAATGCAGCTTGATATTGAGATTAATAAAAGCGGAGAATTTCAAAATCTTAACTATTATAGTCGGAATAGAATCTCATCTCCTGGTGGCTGGACCAATTTCGAAAGAATCTAGATTTGTAGAAAATTAAATTCTAAGAACTTTTCTAGAATGCGACATTTCTCTACGAATGATAAAAGAAAAAGTTACATGGGAAAAATTAATCGAAATTATACAATACATAACGCTAAATCGAACTAACGAATGGATTGTGTCGTATGAAAATTAAAAACTCAAAAAAATAGTACTTCCATTCATGATATCAACATGAAATTTTGAATGCAGCTGATATTGAGGTTAATAAAAGCGGAGAATTCTAAAATCTTAACTATTATAGTCGGAATAGAAACTCATCTCCTGGTGGCTGGACCAATTTCGAAAGAATCTAGATTTGTAGAAAATTAAATTCTAAGAACTTTTCTAGAAAGCGACATTTCTCTACGAATGATAAAAAAAAAATTACAAGGGAAAAATTAATCGAAATTGTACATAACGCTAAATCGAACTAACGAATGGATTGTGTCGTATGAAAATTTAAAACTCAAAAAAATAGTACTTCCATTCATGATATCAACATGAAATTTTGGATGCAGCTTGATATTGAGGTTAATAAAAGCGGAGAATTCTAAAATCTTAACTGTTATAGTCGGAATAGAAACTCATCTCCTGGTGGCTGGACCAATTTCGAAAAAATCTAGATTTGTAGAAAATTAAATTCTAAGAAGTTTTCTTGAATGCGACATTTCTCTACGAATGATAAAAAAAAGTTACATGGGAAAAATTTATCGAAATTGTACATAACGCTAAATCGAACTAACGAATGGATTGTGTCGTATGAAAATTTAAAACTCAAAAAAATAGTACTTCCATTCATGATATCAACATGAAATTTTGAATGCAGCTTGATATTGAGGTTAATAAAAGCGGAGAATTCTAAAATCTTAACTATTATAGTCGGAATAGAAACTCATCTCCTGGTGGCTGGACCAATTTCAAAAGAATCTAGATTTGTAGAAATTTAAATTCTAAGAACTTTTCTAGAATGCGACATTTCTCTACGAATGATAAAAAAAAAGTTACATGGGAAAAATTAATCAAAATTTTACATAACGCTAAATCGATCTAACGAATGGATTGTGTCGTATGAAAATTTAAAATTCAAAAAAATAGTACTTCCATTCATGATATCACCATGAAATCTTGAATGCAGCTTGATATTGAGGTTAATAAAAGCGGAGAATTCTAAAATCTTAACTATTATAGTCGGAATAGAATCTCATCTCCTGGTGGCTGGACCAATTTCGAAAGAATCTAGATTTGTAGGAAATTAAATTCTAAGAACTTTTCTAGAATGCGACATTTCTCTACGAATGAAAAAAAAAAAGTTACATGGGAAAAATTAATCGAAATTATACATAACGCTAAATCGAACTAACGAATGGATTGTGTCGTATGAAAATTTAAAACTCAAAAAAATAGTACTTCCATTCATGATATCAACATAAAATTTTGAATGCAGCTTGATATTGAGGTTAATAAAAGCGGAGAATTCTAAAATTTTAACTATTATAGTCGGAATAGAAACTCATTTCCTGGTGGCTGGACCAATTTCGAAAGAATCTAGATTTGTAGAAAATTAAATTTTAAAAACTTTTCTAGAATGCGACATTTCTCTACGAATGATAAAAAAAAGTTACATGGGAAAAATTAATCGAAATTGTACATAACGCTAAACCGAACTAACGAATGGATTGTGTCGTATGAAAATTTAAAACTCAAAAAAATAGTACTTCCATTCATGATATCAACATGAAATTTTGTATGCAGCTTAATATTGAAATTAATAAAAGCGGAGAATTCTAAAATCTTAACTATTATAGTCGGAATAGAAACTCATCTCCTGGTGGCTGGACCAATCACGAAAGAATCTAGATTTGTAGAAAATTAAATTATAAGAACTTTTCTAGAATGTGACATTTCTCTACGAATGATTAAAAACAAGTTACATGGGAAAAATTAATCGAAATTGTACATAACGCTAAATCGAACTAATGAATGGATTGTGTCGTATGAAAATTTAAAACTCAAAAAAATAGTACTTCCATTCATGATATCAACATGAAATTTTGAATGCAGCTTGATATTGAGGTTAATAAAAGCGGAGAATTCTAAAATCTTTACTATAATAGTCAGAATAAAAACTCATCTCCTGGTGGCTGGACCAATTTCGAAAGAATCTAGATTTGTAGAAAATTAAATTCTAAGAACTTTTCTAGAAAGCGACATTTCTCTACGAATGATAAAAAAAAAGTTACAAGGGAAAAATTAATCGAAATTGTACATAACGCTAAATCGAACTAATGAATGGATTGTGTCGTATGAAAATTTAAAACTCAAAAAAATAGTACTTCCATTCATGATATCAACATGAAATTTTGAATGCAGCTTGATATTGAGGTTAATAAAAGCGGAGAATTCTAAAATCTTAACTGTTATAGTCGGAATAGAAACTCATCTCCTGGTGGCTGGACCAATTTCGAAAAAATCTAGATTTGTAGAAAATTAAATTCTAAGAAGTTTTCTTGAATGTGACATTTCTCTACGAATGATAAAAAAAAGTTACATGGGAAAAATTAATCGAAATTGTACATAACGCTAAATCGAACTAACGAATGGATTGTGTCGTATGAAAATTTAAAACTCAAAAAAATAGTACTTCCATTCATGATATCAACATGAAATTTTGAATGCAGCTTGATATTGAGGTTAATAAAAGCGGAGAATTCTAAAATCTTAACTATTATAGTCGGAATAGAAACTCATCTCCTGGTGGCTGGACCAATTTCAAAAGAATCTAGATTTGTAGAAATTTAAATTCTAAGAACTTTTCTAGAATGCGACATTTCTCTACGAATGATAAAAAAAAGTTACATGGGAAAAATTAATCAAAATTTTACATAACGCTAAATCGATCTAACGAATGGATTGTGTCGTATGAAAATTTAAAATTCAAAAAAATAGTACTTCCATTCATGATATCAACATGAAATCTTGAATGCAGCTTGATATTGAGGTTAATAAAAGCGGAGAATTCTAAAATCTTAACTATTATAGTCGGAATAGAATCTCTTCTCCTGGTGGCTAGACCAATTTCGAAAGAATCTAGATTTGTAGAAAATTAAATTCTAAGAACTTTTCTAGAATGCGACATTTCTCTACGAATGATAAAAAAAAAAGTTATATGGGAAAAATTAATCGAAATTATACATAACGCTAAATCGAACTAACGAATGGATTGTGTCGTATGAAAATTTAAAACTCAAAAAAATAGTACTTCCATTCATGATATCAACATAAAATTTTGAATGCAGCTTGATATTGAGGTTAATAAAAGCGGAGAATTCTAAAATCTTAACTATTATAGTCGGAATAGAAACTCATTTCCTGGTGGCTGGACCAATTTCGAAAGAATCTAGATTTGTAGAAAATTAAATTTTAAAAACTTTTCTAGAATGCGACATTTCTCTACGAATGATAAAAAAAAGTTACATGGGAAAAATTAATCGAAATTGTACATAACGCTAAATCGAACTAACGAATGGATTGTGTCGTATGAAAATTTAAAACTCAAAAAAATAGTACTTCCATTCATGATATCAACATGAAATTTTGAATGCAGCTTGATATTGAGGTTAATAAAAGCGGAGAATTCTAAAATCTTTACTATAATAGTCAGAATAGAAACTCATCTCCTGGTGGCTGGACCAATTTCGAAAGAATCTAGATTTGTAGAAAATTAAATTCTAAGAACTTTTCTAGAATTCAACATTTCTCTACGAATGATTAAAAACAAGTTACATGGGAAAAATTAATCGAAATTGTACATAACGCTAAATCGAACTAATGAATGGATTGTGTCGTATGAAAATTTAAAACTCAAAAAAATAGTACTTCCATTCATGATATCAACATGAAATTTTGAATGCAGCTTGATATTGAGGTTAATAAAAGCGGAGAATTCTAAAATTTTAACTATTATAGTCAGAATAGAAACTCATCTCCTGGTGGCTGGACCAATTTCGAAAGAATCTAGATTTGTAGAAAATTAAATTCTAAGAACTTTTCTAGAATGCGACATTTCTCTACGAATGATAAAAAAAAGTTACATGGGAAAAATTAATCGAAATTGTACATAACGCTAAATCGAACTAACGAATGGATTGTGTCGTATGAAAATTTAAAACTCAAAAAAATAGTACTTCTATTCATGATATCAACATGAAATTTTGAATGCAGCTTGATATTGAGGTTAATAAAAGCGGAGAATTCTAAAATCTTAACTATTATATTCGGAATAGAAACTCATCTCCTGGTGGCTGGACCAATTTTGAAAGAATCTAGATTTGTAGAAAATTAAATTCTAAGAACTTTTCTAGAATGCGACATTTCTCTACGAATGATAAAAAAAAAGTTACATGGGAAAAAATAATCGAAATTGTACATAACGCTAAATCGAACTAACGAATGGATTGTGTCGTATGAAAATTTAAAACTCAAAAAATAGTACTTCCATTCATGATATCAACATGAAATTTTGAATGCAGCTTGATATTGAGGTTAATAAAAGCGGAGAATTCTAAAATCTTAACTATTATAGTCGGAATAGAAACTCATCTCCTGGTGGCTGGACCAATTTCGAAAGAATCTAGATTTGTAGAAAATTAAATTCTAAGAACTTTTCTAGAATGCGACATTTCTCTACGAATGATAAAAAAAAAGTTACATGGGAAAAATTAATCAAAATTGTTCATAACGCTAAATCGAACTAACGAATGGATTGTGTCGAATGAAAATTTAAAACTCAAAAAAATAGTACTTCCATTCATGATATCAACATGAAATTTTGAATGCAGGTTAATATTGAGGTTAATAAAAGCGGAGAATTCTAAAATCTTAACTATTATAGTCGGAATAGAAACTCATCTCCTGGTGGCTGGATCAATTTCGAAAGAATCTAGATTTGTAGAAAATTAAATTCTTAGAACTTTTCTAGAATGCGACATTTCTCTACGAATGATACAAAAAAGTTACATGGGAAAAATTAATCGAAATTGTACATAACGCTAAATCGAACTAACGAATGGATTGTGTCGTATGAAAATTTAAAACTCAAAAAAATAGTACTTCCATTAATGATATCAACATGAAATTTTGAATGCAGCTTGGTATTGAGGTTAATAAAAGCGGAGAATTCTAAAATCTTAACTATTATAGTCGGAATAGAAACTCATCTCCTGGTGGCTGGACCAATTTCGAAAGAATCTAGATTTGTAGAAAATTAAATTCTAAGAACTTTTCTTGAATGCGGCATTTCTCTACGAATGATAAAAAAAAAGTTACATGGGAAAAATTAATCGAAATTGTACATAACGCTAAATCGAACTAACGAATGGATTGTGTCGTATGAAAATTTAAAACTCAAAAAAATAGTACTTCCATTCATGATATCAACATGAAATTTTGAATGCAGCTTGATATTGAGGTTAATAAAAGCAGAAAATTCTAAAATCTTAACTATTATAGTCGGAATAGAAACTCATCTCCTGGTGGCTGGACCAATTTCAAAAGAATCTAGATTTGTAGAAAATTAAATTCTAAAAACTTTTCTAGAATGCGACATTTTTTTACGAATGATAAAAAAAAGTTACATGGGAAAAATTAATCGAAATTATACATAACGCTAAATCGATCTAATGAATGGATTGTGTTGTATGAAAATTTAAAACTCAAAAAAATAGTACTTCCATTCATGATATCAACATGAAATTTTGAATGCAGCTTGATATTGAGGTTAATAAAAGCGGAGAATTCTAAAATCTTAACTATTATAGTCGGAATAGAAACTCATCTCCTGGTGGCTGGACCAATTTCGAAAGAATCTAGATTTGTAGAAAATTAAATTCTAAGAACTTTTCTAGAATGCGACATTTCTCTACGAATGATAAAAAAAACGTTACATGGGAAAAATTAATCGAAATTGTACATCGAAATAAATCGAACTAACGAATGGATTGTGTCGTATGAAAATTTAAAACTCAAAAAAATAGTACTTCCATTCATGATATCAACATGAAATTTTGAATGCAGCTTGATATTGAGGTTAATAAAAGTGGAAAATTCTAAAATCTTAACTATTATAGTCGGAATAGGAACTCATATCCTGGTGGCTGGACCAATTTCGAAAGAATCTAGATTTGTAGAAAATTAAATTCTAAGAACTTTTCTAGAATGCGACATTTCTCTACGAATGATAAAAAAAAGTTACATGGGAAAAATTAATCGAAATTGTACATAAAGCTAAATCGAACTAACGAATGGACTGTTTTGTATGAAAATTTAAAACTCAAAAAATAGTACTTCCATTCATGATATCAACATGAAATTAAGTTTTCAAAGCAGCTTGATATTGAGGTTAATAAAAGCGGAAAATTTTAAAATCATAACTATTATAGTCGGAATAGAAACTCATCTTCTGGTGGCTGGACCAATTTCGAAAGAATCTAGATTTGTAGAAAATTAAATTCTAAGAACTTTTCTAGAATGCGACATTTCTCTACGAATGATAAAAAAAAGTTACATGGGAAAAATTAATCGAAATTGTACATAACGCTTAATCGAACTAATGAATGGATTGTGTCGTATGAAAATTTAAAACTCAAAAAAATAGTACTTCCATTCATGATATCAACATGAAATTTTGAATGCAGCTTGATATTGAGGTTAATAAAAGCGGAGAATTCTAAAATCTTAACTATTATAGTCGGAAAAGAAACTCATCTCCTGGTGGCTGTACCAATTTCGAAAGAATCTAGATTTGTAGAAAATTAAATTCTAAGAACTTTTCTAGAATGCGACATTTCTCTACGAATGATAAAAAAAAAGTTACAAGGGAAAAATTAATCGAAATTGTACATAACGCTAAATCGAACTAACGAATGGATTGTGTCGTATGAAAATTTAAAACTCAAAAAAATAGTACTTCCATTCATGATATCAACATGAAATTTTGAATGCAGCTTGATATTGAGGTTAATAAAAGCGGAGAATTCTAAAATCTTAACTGTTATAGTCGGAATAGAAACTCATCTCCTGGTGGCTGGACCAATTTCGAAAAAATCTAGATTTGTAGAAAATTAAATTCTAAGAAGTTTTCTTGAATGCGACATTTCTCTACGAATGATAAAAAAAAGTTACATGGGAAAAATTAATCGAAATTGTACATAACGCTAAATCGAACTAACGAATGGATTGTGTCGTATGAAAATTTAAAACTCAAAAAAATAGTACTTCCATTCATGATATCAACATGAAATTTTGAATGCAGCTTGATATTGAGGTTAATAAAAGCGGAGAATTCTAAAATCTTAACTATTATAGTCGGAATAGAAACTCATCTCCTGGTGGCTGGACCAATTTCAAAAGAATCTAGATTTGTAGAAATTTAAATTCTAAGAACTTTTCTAGAATGCGACATTTCTCTACGAATGATAAAAAAAAAGTTACAAGGGAAAAATTAATCAAAATTTTACATAACGCTAAATCGATCTAACGAATGGATTGTGTCGTATGAAAATTTAAAATTCAAAAAAATAGTACTTCCATTCATGATATCACCATGAAATCTTGAATGCAGCTTGATATTGAGGTTAATAAAAGCGGAGAATTCTAAAATCTTAACTATTATAGTCGGAATAGAATCTCATCTCCTGGTGGCTGGACCAATTTCGAAAGAATCTAGATTTGTAGAAAATTAAATTCTAAGAACTTTTCTAGAATGCGACATTTCTCTACGAATGAAAAAAAAAAAGTTACATGGGAAAAATTAATCGAAATTATACATAACGCTAAATCGAACTAACGAATGGATTGTGTCGTATGAAAATTTAAAACTCAAAAAAATAGTACTTCCATTCATGATATCAACATAAAATTTTGAATGCAGCTTGATATTGAGGTTAATAAAAGCGGAGAATTCTAAAATCTTAACTATTATAGTCGGAATAGAAACTCATTTCCTGGTGGCTGGACCAATTTCGAAAGAATCTAGATTTGTAGAAAATTAAATTTTAAAAACTTTTCTAGAATGCGACATTTCTCTACGAATGATAAAAAAAAGTTACATGGGAAAAATTAATCGAAATTGTACATAACGCTAAACCGAACTAACGAATGGATTGTGTCGTATGAAAATTTAAAACTCAAAAAAATAGTACTTCCATTCATGATATCAACATGAAATTTTGAATGCAGCTTGATATTGAGGTTAATAAAAGCGGAGAATTCTAAAATCTTTACTATAATAGTCAGAATAGAAACTCATCTCCTGGTGGCTGGACCAATTTCGAAAGAATCTAGATTTGTAGAAAATTAAATTCTAAGAACTTTTCTAGAATGCAACATTTCTCTACGAATGATTAAAAACAAGTTACATGGGAAAAATTAATCGAAATTGTACATAACGCTAAATCGAACTAATGAATGGATTGTGTCGTATGAAAATTAAAAACTCAAAAAAATAGTACTTCCATTCATGATATCAACATGAAATTTTGAATGCAGCTTGATATTGAGGTTAATAAAAGCGGAGAATTCTAAAATTTTAACTATTATAGTCAGAATAGAAACTCATCTCCTGGTGGCTGGACCAATTTCGAAAGAATCTAGATTTGTAGAAAATTAAATTCTAAGAACTTTTCTAGAATGCGACATTTCTCTACGAATGATAAAAAAAAGTTACATGGGAAAAATTAATCGAAATTGTACATAACGCTAAATCGAACTAACGAATGGATTGTGTCGTATGAAAATTTAAAACTCAAAAAAATACTACTTCTATTCATGATATCAACATGAAATTTTGAATGCAGCTTGATATTGAGGTTAATAAAAGTGGAAAATTCTAAAATCTTAACTATTATATTCGGAATAGAAACTCATCTCCTGGTGGCTGGACCAATTTTGAAAGAATCTAGATTTGTAGAAAATTAAATTCTAAGAACTTTTCTAGAATGCGACATTTCTCTACGAATGATAAAAAAAAAGTTACATGGGAAAAAATAATCGAAATTGTACATAACGCTAAATCGAACTAACGAATGGATTGTGTCGTATGAAAATTTAAAACTCAAAAAATAGTACTTCCATTCATGATATCAACATGAAATTTTGAATGCAGCTTGATATTGAGGTTAATAAAAGCGGAGAATTCTAAAATCTTAACTATTATAGTCGGAAGAGAAACTCATCTCCTGGTGGCTGAACCAATTTCGAAAGAATCTAGATTTGAAGAAAATTAAATTCTAAGAACTTTTCTAGAATGCGACATTTCTCTACGAATGATAAAAAAAAGTTACATGGGAAAAATTAATCGAAATTGTACATCGAAATAAATCGAACTAACGAATGGATTGTGTCGTATGAAAATTTAAAACTCAAAAAAATAGTACTTCCATTCATGATATCAACATGAAATTTTGAATGCAGCTTGATATTGAGGTTAATAAAAGCGAAGATTTCTTAAATCTTAACTATTATAGTCGGAATAGAAACTCATCTCCTGGTGGCTGGACCAATTTCGAAAGAATCTAGATTTGTAGAAAATTAAATTCTAAGAACTTTTCTAGAATGCGACATTTCTCTACGAATGATAAAAAAAAAGTTACATGGGAAAAATTAATCAAAATTGTACATAACGCTCAATCGAACTAACGAATGGATTGTGTCGAATGAAAATTTAAAACTCAAAAAAATAGTACTTCCATTCATGATATCAACATGAAATTTTGAATGCAGCTTGATATTGAGGTTAATAAAAGCGGAGAATTCTAAAATCTTAACTACTATAGTCGGAATAGAAACTCATCTCCTGGTGGCTGGACCAATTTCGAAAGAATCTAGATTTGTAGAAAATTAAATTCTAAGAACTTTTCTGGAATGCGACATTTCTCTACGAATGATAAAAAAAAAGTTACATGGGAAAAATTAATCGAAATTGTACATAACGCTAAATCGAACTAACGAATGGATTGTGTCGTATGAAAATTTAAAACTCAAAAAAATAGTACTTCCATTCATGATATCAACATGAAATTTTGAATGCAGCTTGATATTGAGGTTAATAAAAGCGGAGAATTCTAAAATCTTAACTATAATAGTCGGAATAGAAACTCATCTCCTGGTGGCTGGACCAATTTCAAAAGAATCTAGATTTGTAGAAAATTAAATTCTAAGAACTTTTCTAGAATGAGACATTTCTTTACGAATGATAAAAAAAAGTTACATGGGAAAAATTAATCGAAATTATACATAACGCTAAATCGATCTAATGAATGGATTGTGTCGAATGAAAATTTAAAACTCAAAAAAATAGTACTTCCATTCATGATATCAACATGAAATTTTGAATGCAGCTTGATATTGAGGTTAATAAAAGCGGAGAATTCTAAAATCTTAGCTATTATAGTCGGAATAGAAACTCATCTCCTGGTGGCTGGATCAATTTCGAAAGAATCTAGATTTGTAGAAAATAAATTCTTAGAACTTTTCTAGAATGCGACATTTCTCTACGAATGATACAAAAAAGTTACATGGGAAAAATTAATCGAAATTGTACATAACGCTTGGACGCTAAATTGTGTCGTATGAAAATTTAAAACTCAAAAAAATAGTACTTCCATTCATGATATCAACATGAAATTTTGAATGCAGCTTGATATTGAGGTTAATAAAAGTGGAAAATTCTAAAATCTTAACTATTATAGTCGGAATAGGAACTCATATCCTGGTGGCTGGACCAATTTCGAAAGAATCTAGATTTGTAGAAAATTAAATTCTAAGAACTTTTCTAGAATGCGACATTTCTCTACGAATGATAAAAAAAAGTTACATGGGAAAAATTAATCGAAATTGTACATAAAGCTAAATCGAACTAACGAATGGACTGTTTTGTATGAAAATTTAAAACTCAAAAAATAGTACTTCCATTCATGATATCAACATGAAATTAAGTTTTCAAAGCAGCTTGATATTGAGGTTAATAAAAGCGGAAAATTTTAAAATCATAACTATTATAGTCGGAATAGAAACTCATCTTCTGGTGGCTGGACCAATTTCGAAAGAATCTAGATTTGTAGAAAATTAAATTCTAAGAACTTTTCTAGAATGCGACATTTCTCTACGAATGATAAAAAAAAGTTACATGGGAAAAATTAATCGAAATTGTACATAACGCTTAATCGAACTAATGAATGGATTGTGTCGTATGAAAATTTAAAACTCAAAAAAATAGTACTTCCATTCATGATATCAACATGAAATTTTGAATGCAGCTTGATATTGAGGTTAATAAAAGCGGAGAATTCTAAAATCTTAACTATTATAGTCGGAAAAGAAACTCATCTCCTGGTGGCTGTACCAATTTCGAAAGAATCTAGATTTGTAGAAAATTAAATTCTAAGAACTTTTCTAGAATGCGACATTTCTCTACGAATGATAAAAAAAAAGTTACAAGGGAAAAATTAATCGAAATTGTACATAACGCTAAATCGAACTAACGAATGGATTGTGTCGTATGAAAATTTAAAACTCAAAAAAATAGTACTTCCATTCATGATATCAACATGAAATTTTGAATGCAGCTTGATATTGAGGTTAATAAAAGCGGAGAATTCTAAAATCTTAACTGTTATAGTCGGAATAGAAACTCATCTCCTGGTGGCTGGACCAATTTCGAAAAAATCTAGATTTGTAGAAAATTAAATTCTAAGAAGTTTTCTTGAATGCGACATTTCTCTACGAATGATAAAAAAAAGTTACATGGGAAAAATTAATCGAAATTGTACATAACGCTAAATCGAACTAACGAATGGATTGTGTCGTATGAAAATTTAAAACTCAAAAAAATAGTACTTCCATTCATGATATCAACATGAAATTTTGAATGCAGCTTGATATTGAGGTTAATAAAAGCGGAGAATTCTAAAATCTTAACTATTATAGTCGGAATAGAAACTCATCTCCTGGTGGCTGGACCAATTTCAAAAGAATCTAGATTTGTAGAAATTTAAATTCTAAGAACTTTTCTAGAATGCGACATTTCTCTACGAATGATAAAAAAAAAGTTACAAGGGAAAAATTAATCAAAATTTTACATAACGCTAAATCGATCTAACGAATGGATTGTGTCGTATGAAAATTTAAAATTCAAAAAAATAGTACTTCCATTCATGATATCACCATGAAATCTTGAATGCAGCTTGATATTGAGGTTAATAAAAGCGGAGAATTCTAAAATCTTAACTATTATAGTCGGAATAGAATCTCATCTCCTGGTGGCTGGACCAATTTCGAAAGAATCTAGATTTGTAGAAAATTAAATTCTAAGAACTTTTCTAGAATGCGACATTTCTCTACGAATGAAAAAAAAAAAGTTACATGGGAAAAATTAATCGAAATTATACATAACGCTAAATCGAACTAACGAATGGATTGTGTCGTATGAAAATTTAAAACTCAAAAAAATAGTACTTCCATTCATGATATCAACATAAAATTTTGAATGCAGCTTGATATTGAGGTTAATAAAAGCGGAGAATTCTAAAATCTTAACTATTATAGTCGGAATAGAAACTCATTTCCTGGTGGCTGGACCAATTTCGAAAGAATCTAGATTTGTAGAAAATTAAATTTTAAAAACTTTTCTAGAATGCGACATTTCTCTACGAATGATAAAAAAAAGTTACATGGGAAAAATTAATCGAAATTGTACATAACGCTAAACCGAACTAACGAATGGATTGTGTCGTATGAAAATTTAAAACTCAAAAAAATAGTACTTCCATTCATGATATCAACATGAAATTTTGAATGCAGCTTGATATTGAGGTTAATAAAAGCGGAGAATTCTAAAATCTTTACTATAATAGTCAGAATAGAAACTCATCTCCTGGTGGCTGGACCAATTTCGAAAGAATCTAGATTTGTAGAAAATTAAATTCTAAGAACTTTTCTAGAATGCGACATTTCTCTACGAATGATAAAAAAAAAGTTACATGGGAAAAAATAATCGAAATTGTACATAACGCTAAATCGAACTAACGAATGGATTGTGTCGTATGAAAATTTAAAACTCAAAAAAATACTACTTCTATTCATGATATCAACATGAAATTTTGAATGCAGCTTGATATTGAGGTTAATAAAAGCGGAGAATTCTAAAATCTTAACTATTATAGTCGGAAGAGAAACTCATCTCCTGGTGGCTGAACCAATTTCGAAAGAATCTAGATTTGAAGAAAATTAAATTCTAAGAACTTTTCTAGAATGCGACATTTCTCTACGAATGATAAAAAAAAGTTACATGGGAAAAATTAATCGAAATTGTACATCGAAATAAATCGAACTAACGAATGGATTGTGTCGTATGAAAATTTAAAACTCAAAAAAATAGTACTTCCATTCATGATATCAACATGAAATTTTGAATGCAGCTTGATATTGAGGTTAATAAAAGCGAAGATTTCTTAAATCTTAACTATTATAGTCGGAATAGAAACTCATCTCCTGGTGGCTGGACCAATTTCGAAAGAATCTAGATTTGTAGAAAATTAAATTCTAAGAACTTTTCTAGAATGCGACATTTCTCTACGAATGATAAAAAAAAAGTTACATGGGAAAAATTAACCGAAATTGTACATAACGCTCAATCGAACTAACGAATGGATTGTGTCGAATGAAAATTTAAAACTCAAAAAAATAGTACTTCCATTCATGATATCAACATGAAATTTTGAATGCAGCTTGATATTGAGGTTAATAAAAGCGGAGAATTCTAAAATCTTAACTACTATAGTCGGAATAGAAACTCATCTCCTGGTGGCTGGACCAATTTCGAAAGAATCTAGATTTGTAGAAAATTAAATTCTAAGAACTTTTCTGGAATGCGACATTTCTCTACGAATGATAAAAAAAAAGTTACATGGGAAAAATTAATCGAAATTGTACATAACGCTAAATCGAACTAACGAATGGATTGTGTCGTATGAAAATTTAAAACTCAAAAAAATAGTACTTCCATTCATGATATCAACATGAAATTTTGAATGCAGCTTGATATTGAGGTTAATAAAAGCGGAGAATTCTAAAATCTTAACTATAATAGTCGGAATAGAAACTCATCTCCTGGTGGCTGGACCAATTTCAAAAGAATCTAGATTTGTAGAAAATTAAATTCTAAGAACTTTTCTAGAATGAGACATTTCTTTACGAATGATAAAAAAAAGTTACATGGGAAAAATTAATCGAAATTATACATAACGCTAAATCGATCTAATGAATGGATTGTGTCGAATGAAAATTTAAAACTCAAAAAAATAGTACTTCCATTCATGATATCAACATGAAATTTTGAATGCAGCTTGATATTGAGGTTAATAAAAGCGGAGAATTCTAAAATCTTAGCTATTATAGTCGGAATAGAAACTCATCTCCTGGTGGCTGGATCAATTTCGAAAGAATCTAGATTTGTAGAAAATAAATTCTTAGAACTTTTCTAGAATGCGACATTTCTCTACGAATGATAAAAAAAAAGTTACATGGGAAAAAATATTCGAAATTGTACATAACGCTAAATCGAACTAACGAATGGATTGTGTCGTATGAAAATTTAAAACTCAAAAAAATAGTACTTCCATTCATGATATCAACATGAAATTTTGAATGCAGCTTGATATTGAGGTTAATAAAAGCGGAGAATTCTAAAATCTTAACTATTATAGTCGGAAGAGAAACTCATCTCCTGGTGGCTGAACCAATTTCGAAAGAATCTAGATTTGAAGAAAATTAAATTCTAAGAACTTTTCTAGAATGCGACATTTCTCTACGAATGATAAAAAAAAGTTACATGGGAAAAATTAATCGAAATTGTACATCGAAATAAATCGAACTAACGAATGGATTGTGTCGTATGAAAATTTAAAACTCAAAAAAATAGTACTTCCATTCATGATATCAACATGAAATTTTGAATGCAGCTTGATATTGAGGTTAATAAAAGCGAAGATTTCTTAAATCTTAACTATTATAGTCGGAATAGAAACTCATCTCCTGGTGGCTGGACCAATTTCGAAAGAATCTAGATTTGTAGAAAATTAAATTCTAAGAACTTTTCTAGAATGCGACATTTCTCTACGAATGATAAAAAAAAAGTTACATGGGAAAAATTAATCAAAATTGTACATAACGCTCAATCGAACTAACGAATGGATTGTGTCGAATGAAAATTTAAAACTCAAAAAAATAGTACTTCCATTCATGATATCAACATGAAATTTTGAATGCAGCTTGATATTGAGGTTAATAAAAGCGGAGAATTCTAAAATCTTAACTACTATAGTCGGAATAGAAACTCATCTCCTGGTGGCTGGACCAATTTCGAAAGAATCTAGATTTGTAGAAAATTAAATTCTAAGAACTTTTCTGGAATGCGACATTTCTCTACGAATGATAAAAAAAAAGTTACATGGGAAAAATTAATCGAAATTGTACATAACGCTAAATCGAACTAACGAATGGATTGTGTCGTATGAAAATTTAAAACTCAAAAAAATAGTACTTCCATTCATGATATCAACATGAAATTTTGAATGCAGCTTGATATTGAGGTTAATAAAAGCGGAGAATTCTAAAATCTTAACTGTTATAGTCGGAATAGAAACTCATCTCCTGGTGGCTGGACCAATTTCGAAAAAATCTAGATTTGTAGAAAATTAAATTCTAAGAAGTTTTCTTGAATGCGACATTTCTCTACGAATGATAAAAAAAAGTTACATGGGAAAAATTAATCGAAATTGTACATAACGCTAAATCGAACTAACGAATGGATTGTGTCGTATGAAAATTTAAAACTCAAAAAAATAGTACTTCCATTCATGATATCAACATGAAATTTTGAATGCAGCTTGATATTGAGGTTAATAAAAGCGGAGAATTCTAAAATCTTAACTATTATAGTCGGAATAGAAACTCATCTCCTGGTGGCTGGACCAATTTCAAAAGAATCTAGATTTGTAGAAATTTAAATTCTAAGAACTTTTCTAGAATGCGACATTTCTCTACGAATGATAAAAAAAAAGTTACAAGGGAAAAATTAATCAAAATTTTACATAACGCTAAATCGATCTAACGAATGGATTGTGTCGTATGAAAATTTAAAATTCAAAAAAATAGTACTTCCATTCATGATATCACCATGAAATCTTGAATGCAGCTTGATATTGAGGTTAATAAAAGCGGAGAATTCTAAAATCTTAACTATTATAGTCGGAATAGAATCTCATCTCCTGGTGGCTGGACCAATTTCGAAAGAATCTAGATTTGTAGAAAATTAAATTCTAAGAACTTTTCTAGAATGCGACATTTCTCTACGAATGAAAAAAAAAAAGTTACATGGGAAAAATTAATCGAAATTATACATAACGCTAAATCGAACTAACGAATGGATTGTGTCGTATGAAAATTTAAAACTCAAAAAAATAGTACTTCCATTCATGATATCAACATAAAATTTTGAATGCAGCTTGATATTGAGGTTAATAAAAGCGGAGAATTCTAAAATCTTAACTATTATAGTCGGAATAGAAACTCATTTCCTGGTGGCTGGACCAATTTCGAAAGAATCTAGATTTGTAGAAAATTAAATTCTAAGAACTTTTCTAGAATGCAACATTTCTCTACGAATGATTAAAAACAAGTTACATGGGAAAAATTAATCGAAATTGTACATAACGCTAAATCGAACTAATGAATGGATTGTGTCGTATGAAAATTAAAAACTCAAAAAAATAGTACTTCCATTCATGATATCAACATGAAATTTTGAATGCAGCTTGATATTGAGGTTAATAAAAGCGGAGAATTCTAAAATTTTAACTATTATAGTCAGAATAGAAACTCATCTCCTGGTGGCTGGACCAATTTCGAAAGAATCTAGATTTGTAGAAAATTAAATTCTAAGAACTTTTCTAGAATGCGACATTTCTCTACGAATGATAAAAAAAAGTTACATGGGAAAAATTAATCGAAATTGTACATAACGCTAAATCGAACTAACGAATGGATTGTGTCGTATGAAAATTTAAAACTCAAAAAAATACTACTTCTATTCATGATATCAACATGAAATTTTGAATGCAGCTTGATATTGAGGTTAATAAAAGTGGAAAATTCTAAAATCTTAACTATTATATTCGGAATAGAAACTCATCTCCTGGTGGCTGGACCAATTTTGAAAGAATCTAGATTTGTAGAAAATTAAATTCTAAGAACTTTTCTAGAATGCGACATTTCTCCACGAATGATAAAAAAAAAGTTACATGGGAAAAAATAATCGAAATTGTACATAACGCTAAATCGAACTAACGAATGGATTGTGTCGTATGAAAATTTAAAACTCAAAAAAATAGTACTTCCATTCATGATATCAACATGAAATTTTGAATGCAGCTTGATATTGAGGTTAATAAAAGCGGAGAATTCTAAAATCTTAACTATTATAGTCGGAAGAGAAACTCATCTCCTGGTGGCTGAACCAATTTCGAAAGAATCTAGATTTGAAGAAAATTAAATTCTAAGAACTTTTCTAGAATGCGACATTTCTCTACGAATGATAAAAAAAAGTTACATGGGAAAAATTAATCGAAATTGTACATCGAAATAAATCGAACTAACGAATGGATTGTGTCGTATGAAAATTTAAAACTCAAAAAAATAGTACTTCCATTCATGATATCAACATGAAATTTTGAATGCAGCTTGATATTGAGGTTAATAAAAGCGAAGATTTCTTAAATCTTAACTATTATAGTCGGAATAGAAACTCATCTCCTGGTGGCTGGACCAATTTCGAAAGAATCTAGATTTGTAGAAAATTAAATTCTAAGAACTTTTCTAGAATGCGACATTTCTCTACGAATGATAAAAAAAAAGTTACATGGGAAAAATTAATCAAAATTGTACATAACGCTCAATCAAACTAACGAATGGATTGTGTCGAATGAAAATTTAAAACTCAAAAAAATAGTACTTCCATTCATGATATCAACATGAAATTTTGAATGCAGCTTGATATTGAGGTTAATAAAAGCGGAGAATTCTAAAATCTTAACTACTATAGTCGGAATAGAAACTCATCTCCTGGTGGCTGGACCAATTTCGAAAGAATCTAGATTTGTAGAAAATTAAATTCTAAGAACTTTTCTGGAATGCGACATTTCTCTACGAATGATAAAAAAAAAGTTACATGGGAAAAATTAATCGAAATTGTACATAACGCTAAATCGAACTAACGAATGGATTGTGTCGTATGAAAATTTAAAACTCAAAAAAATAGTACTTCCATTCATGATATCAACATGAAATTTTGAATGCAGCTTGATATTGAGGTTAATAAAAGCGGAGAATTCTAAAATCTTAACTATAATAGTCGGAATAGAAACTCATCTCCTGGTGGCTGGACCAATTTCAAAAGAATCTAGATTTGTAGAAAATTAAATTCTAAGAACTTTTCTAGAATGAGACATTTCTTTACGAATGATAAAAAAAAGTTACATGGGAAAAATTAATCGAAATTATACATAACGCTAAATCGATCTAATGAATGGATTGTGTCGAATGAAAATTTAAAACTCAAAAAAATAGTACTTCCATTCATGATATCAACATGAAATTTTGAATGCAGCTTGATATTGAGGTTAATAAAAGCGGAGAATTCTAAAATCTTAACTACTATAGTCGGAATAGAAACTCATCTCCTGGTGGCTGGATCAATTTCGAAAGAATCTAGATTTGTAGAAAATAAATTCTTAGAACTTTTCTAGAATGCGACATTTCTCTACGAATGATACAAAAAAGTTACATGGGAAAAATTAATCGAAATTGTACATAACGCTTGGACGCTAAATTGTGTCGTATGAAAATTTAAAACTCAAAAAAATAGTACTTCCATTCATGATATCAACATGAAATTTTGAATGCAGCTTGATATTGAGGTTAATAAAAGAGGAGAATTCTAAAATCTTAACTGTTATAGTCGGAATAGAAACTCATCTCCTGGTGGCTGGTCCAATTTCGAAAAAATCTAGATTTGTAGAAAATTAAATTCTAAGAACTTTTCTTGAATGCGACATTTCTCTACGAATGATAAAAAAAAGTTACATGGGAAAAATTAATCGAAATTGTACATAACGCTAAATCGAACTCACGAATGGATTGTGTCGTATGAAAATTTAAAACTCAAAAAAATAGTACTTCCATTCATGATATCAACATGAAATTTTGAATGCAGCTTGATATTGAGGTTAATAAAAGCGGAGAATTCTAAAATCTTAACTATTATAGTCGGAATAGAAACTCATCTCCTGGTGGCTGGATCAATTTCAAAAGAATCTAGATTTGTAGAAAATTAAATTCTAAGAACTTTTCTAGAATGCGACATTTCTCTACGAATGATAAAAAAAAAGTTACATGGGAAAAATTAACCAAAATTGTACATAACGCTAAATCGATCTAACGAATGGATTGTGTCGTATGAAAATTTAAAATTCAAAAAATAGTACTTCCATTCATGATATCAACATGAAATTTTGAATGCAGCTTGATATTGAGATTAATAAAAGCGGAGAATTTCAAAATCTTAACTATTATAGTCGGAATAGAATCTCATCTCCTGGTGGCTGGACCAATTTCAAAAGAATCTAGATTTGTAGAAAATTAAATTCTAAGAACTTTTCTAGAATGCGACATTTCTCTACGAATGATAAAAGAATAAGTTACATGGGAAAAATTAATCGAAATTATACAATACATAACGCTAAATCGAACTAACGAATGGATTGTGTCGTATGAAAATTAAAAACTCAAAAAAATAGTACTTCCATTCATGATATCAACATGAAATTTTGAATGCAGCTGATATTGAGGTTAATAAAAGCGGAGAATTCTAAAATCTTAACTATTATAGTCGGAATAGAAACTCATCTCCTGGTGGCTGGACCAATTTCGAAAGAATCTAGATTTGTAGAAAATTAAATTTTAAGAACTTTTCTAGAATGCGACATTTCTCTACGAATGATAAAAAAAAGTTACATGGGAAAAATTAATCGAAATTGTACATAACGCTAAATCGAACTAACGAATGGATTGTGTCGTATGAAAATTTAAAACTCAAAAAAATAGTACTTCCATTCATGATATCAACATGAAATTTTGAATGCAGCTTGATATTGAGGTTAATAAAAGCGGAGAATTCTAAAATCTTAACTATTATAGTCGGAAAAGAAACTCATCTCCTGGTGGCTGTACCAATTTCGAAAGAATCTAGATTTGTAGAAAATTAAATTCTAAGAACTTTTCTAGAATACGACATTTCTCTACGAATGATAAAAAAAAAGTTACAAGGGAAAAATTAATCGAAATTGTACATAACGCTAAATCGAACTAACGAATGGATTGTGTCGTATGAAAATTTAAAACTCAAAAAAATAGTACTTCCATTCATGATATCAACATGAAATTTTGAATGCAGCTTGATATTGAGGTTAATAAAAGCGGAGAATTCTAAAATCTTAACTGTTATAGTCGGAATAGAAACTCATCTCCTGGTGGCTGGACCAATTTCGAAAAAATCTAGATTTGTAGAAAATTAAATTCTAAGAAGTTTTCTTGAATGCGACATTTCTCTACGAATGATAAAAAAAAGTTACATGGGAAAAATTAATCGAAATTGTACATAACGCTAAATCGAACTAACGAATGGATTGTGTCGTATGAAAATTTAAAACTCAAAAAAATAGTACTTCCATTCATGATATCAACATGAAATTTTGAATGCAGCTTGATATTGAGGTTAATAAAAGCGGAGAATTCTAAAATCTTAACTATTATAGTCGGAATAGAAACTCATCTCCTGGTGGCTGGACCAATTTCAAAAGAATCTAGATTTGTAGAAATTTAAATTCTAAGAACTTTTCTAGAATGCGACATTTCTCTACGAATGATAAAAAAAAAGTTACATGGGAAAAATTAATCAAAATTTTACATAACGCTAAATCGATCTAACGAATGGATTGTGTCGTATGAAAATTTAAAATTCAAAAAAATAGTACTTCCATTCATGATATCACCATGAAATCTTGAATGCAGCTTGATATTGAGGTTAATAAAAGCGGAGAATTCTAAAATCTTAACTATTATAGTCGGAATAGAATCTCATCTCCTGGTGGCTGGACCAATTTCAAAAGAATCTAGATTTGTAGGAAATTAAATTCTAAGAACTTTTCTAGAATGCGACATTTCTCTACGAATGAAAAAAAAAAGTTACATGGGAAAAATTAATCGAAATTATACATAACGCTAAATCGAACTAACGAATGGATTGTGTCGTATGAAAATTAAAAACTCAAAAAAATAGTACTTCCATTCATGATATCAACATGAAATTTAGAATGCAGCTTGATATTGAGGTTAATAAAAGCGGAGAATTCTAAAATTTTAACTATTATAGTCAGAATAGAAACTCATCTCCTGGTGGCTGGACCAATTTCGAAAGAATCTAGATTTGTAGAAAATTAAATTCTAAGAACTTTTCTAGAATGCGACATTTCTCTACGAATGATAAAAAAAAGTTACATGGGAAAAATTAATCGAAATTGTACATCGAAATAAATCGAACTAACGAATGGATTGTGTCGTATGAAAATTTAAAACTCAAAAAAATACTACTTCTATTCATGATATCAACATGAAATTTTGAATGCAGCTTGATATTGAGGTTAATAAAAGTGGAAAATTCTAAAATCTTAACTATTATATTCGGAATAGAAACTCATCTCCTGGTGGCTGGACCAATTTTGAAAGAATCTAGATTTGTAGAAAATTAAATTCTAAGAACTTTTCTAGAATGCGACATTTCTCTACGAATGATAAAAAAAAAGTTACATGGGAAAAATTAATCGAAATTGTACATAACGCTAAATCGAACTAACGAATGGATTGTGTCGTATGAAAATTTAAAACTCAAAAAAATAGTACTTCCATTCATGATATCAACATGAAATTTTGAATGCAGCTTGATATTGAGGTTAATAAAAGCGGAGAATTCTAAAATCTTAACTGTTATAGTCGGAATAGAAACTCATCTCCTGGTGGCTGGACCAATTTCGAAAGAATCTAGATTTGAAGAAAATTAAATTCTAAGAACTTTTCTAGAATGCGACATTTCTCTACGAATGATAAAAAAAAGTTACATGGGAAAAATTAATCGAAATTGTACATCGAAATAAATCGAACTAACGAATGGATTGTGTCGTATGAAAATTTAAAACTCAAAAAAATAGTACTTCCATTCATGATATCAACATGAAATTTTGAATGCTGCTTGATATTGAGGTTAATAAAAGCGAAGATTTCTTAAATCTTAACTATTATAGTCGGAATAGAAACTCATCTCCTGGTGGCTGGACCAATTTCGAAAGAATCTAGATTTGTAGAAAATTAAATTCTAAGAACTTTTCTAGAATGCGACATTTCTCTACGAATGCTAAAAAAAAGTTACATGGGAAAAATTAATCAAAATTGTACATAACGCTCAATCGAACTAACGAATGGATTGTGTCGAATGAAAATTTAAAACTCAAAAAAATAGTACTTCCATTCATGATATCAACATGAAATTTTGAATGCAGCTTGATATTGAGGTTAATAAAAGCGGAGAATTCTAAAATCTTAACTACTATATTCGGAATAGAAACTCATCTCCTGGTGGCTGGACCAATTTCGAAAGAATCTAGATTTGTAGAAAATTAAATTCTAAGAACTTTTCTAGAAAGCGACATTTCTCTACGAATGATAAAAAAAAAGTTACATGGGAAAAATTAATCGAAATTGTACATAACGCTAAATCGAACTAACGAATGGATTGTGTCGTATGAAAATTTAAAACTCAAAAAAATAGTACTTCCATTCATGATATCAACATGAAATTTTGAATGCAGCTTGATATTGAGGTTAATAAAAGCGGAGAATTCTAAAATCTTAACTATAATAGTCGGAATAGAAACTCATCTCCTGGTGGCTGGACCAATTTCAAAAGAATCTAGATTTGTAGAAAATTAAATTCTAAGAACTTTTCTAGAATGCGACATTTCTTTACGAATGATAAAAAAAAGTTACATGGGAAAAATTAATCGAAATTATACATAACGCTAAATCGATCTAATGAATGGATTGTGTCGAATGAAAATTTAAAACTCAAAAAAATAGTACTTCCATTCATGATATCAACATGAAATTTTGAATGCAGCTTGATATTGAGGTTAATAAAAGCGGAGAATTCTAAAATCTTAACTATTATAGTCGGAATAGAAACTCATCTCCTGGTGGCTGGATCAATTTCGAAAGAATCTAGATTTGTAGAAAATTAAATTCTAAGAACTTTTCTAGAATGCGACATTTCTCTACGAATGATACAAAAAAATTACATGGGAAAAATTAATCGAAATTGTACATAACGCTTGGACGCTGGATTGTGTCGTATGAAAATTTAAAACTCAAAAAAATAGTACTTCCATTCATGATATCAACATGAAATTTTGAATGCAGCTTGATATTGAGGTTAATAAAAGAGGAGAATTCTAAAATCTTAACTGTTATAGTCGGAATAGAAACTCATCTCCTGGTGGCTGGTCCAATTTCGAAAAAATCTAGATTTGTAGAAAATTAAATTCTAAGAACTTTTCTTGAATGCGACATTTCTCTACGAATGATAAAAAAAAGTTACATGGGAAAAATTAATCGAAATTGTACATAACGCTAAATCGAACTCACAAATGGATTGTGTCGTATGAAAATTTAAAACTCAAAAAAATAGTACTTCCATTCATGATATCAACATGAAATTTTGAATGCAGCTTGATATTGAGGTTAATAAAAGCGGAGAATTCTAAAATCTTAACTATTATAGTCGGAATAGAAACTCATCTCCTGGTGGCTGGACCAATTTCAAAAGAATCTAGATTTGTAGAAAATTAAATTCTAAGAACTTTTCTAGAATGCGACATTTCTCTACGAATGATAAAAAAAAAGTTACATGGGAAAAATTAACCAAAATTGTACATAACGCTAAATCGAACTAACGAATGGATTGTGTCGTATGAAAATTAAAAACTCAAAAAAATAGTACTTCCATTCATGATATCAACATGAAATTTTGAATGCAGCTTGATATTGAGGTTAATAAAAGCGGAGAATTCTAAAATTTTAACTATTATAGTCAGAATAGAAACTCATCTCCTGGTGGCTGGACCAATTTCGAAAGAATCTAGATTTGTAGAAAATTAAATTCTAAGAACTTTTCTAGAATGCGACATTTCTCTACGAATGATAAAAAAAAGTTACATGTTAAAAATTAATCGAAATTGTACATAACGCTAAATCGAACTAACGAATGGATTGTGTCGTATGAAAATTTAAAACTCAAAAAAATACTACTTCTATTCATGATATCAACATGAAATTTTGAATGCAGCTTGATATTGAGGTTAATAAAAGCGAAGATTTCTTAAATCTTAACTATTATATTCGGAATAGAAACTCATCTCCTGGTGGCTGGACCAATTTTGAAAGAATCTAGATTTGTAGAAAATTAAATTCTAAGAACTTTTCTAGAATGCGACATTTCTCTACGAATGATAAAAAAAAAGTTACATGGGAAAAATTAATCGAAATTGTACATAACGCTAAATCGAACTAACGAATGGATTGTGTCGTATGAAAATTTAAAACTCAAAAAAATAGTACTTCCATTCATGATATCAACATGAAATTTTGAATGCAGCTTGATATTGAGGTTAATAAAAGCGGAGAATTCTAAAATCTTAACTATTATAGTCGGAATAGAAACTCATCTCCTGGTGGCTGGACCAATTTCAAAAGAATCTAGATTTGTAGAAATTTAAATTCTAAGAACTTTTCTAGAATGCGACATTTCTCTACGAATGATAAAAAAAAAGTTACATGGGAAAAATTAATCAAAATTTTACATAACGCTAAATCGATCTAACGAATGGATTGTGTCGTATGAAAATTTAAAATTCAAAAAAATAGTACTTCCATTCATGATATCACCATGAAATCTTGAATGCAGCTTGATATTGAGGTTAATAAAAGCGGAGAATTCTAAAATCTTAACTATTATAGTCGGAATAGAATCTCATCTCCTGGTGGCTGGACCAATTTCAAAAGAATCTAGATTTGTAGGAAATTAAATTCTAAGAACTTTTCTAGAATGCGACATTTCTCTACGAATGAAAAAAAAAAGTTACATGGGAAAAATTAATCGAAATTATACATAACGCTAAATCGAACTAACGAATGGATTGTGTCGTATGAAAATTTAAAACTCAAAAAAATAGTACTTCCATTCATGATATCAACATAAAATTTTGAATGCAGCTTGATATTGAGGTTAATAAAAGCGGAGAATTCTAAAATCTTAACTATTATAGTCGGAATAGAAACTCATTTCCTGGTGGCTGGACCAATTTCGAAAGAATCTAGATTTGTAGAAAATTAAATTTTAAAAACTTTTCTAGAATGCGACATTTCTCTACGAATGATAAAAAAAAGTTACATGGGAAAAATTAATCGAAATAGTACATAACGCTAAACCGAACTAACGAATGGATTGTGTCGTATGAAAATTTAAAACTCAAAAAAATAGTACTTCCATTCATGATATCAACATGAAATTTTGAATGCAGCTTGATATTGAGGTTAATAAAAGCGGAGAATTCTAAAATCTTTACTATAATAGTCAGAATAGAAACTCATCTCCTGGTGGCTGGACCAATTTCGAAAGAATCTAGATTTGTAGAAAATTAAATTCTAAGAACTTTTCTAGAATGCAACATTTCTCTACGAATGATTAAAAACAAGTTACATGGGAAAAATTAATCGAAATTGTACATAACGCTAAATCGAACTAATGAATGGATTGTGTCGTATGAAAATTAAAAACTCAAAAAAATAGTACTTCCATTCATGATATCAACATGAAATTTTGAATGCAGCTTGATATTGAGGTTAATAAAAGCGGAGAATTCTAAAATTTTAACTATTATAGTCAGAATAGAAACTCATCTCCTGGTGGCTGGACCAATTTCGAAAGAATCTAGATTTGTAGAAAATTAAATTCTAAGAACTTTTCTAGAATGCGACATTTCTCTACGAATGATAAAAAAAAGTTACATGGGAAAAATTAATCGAAATTGTACATAACGCTAAATCGAACTAACGAATGGATTGTGTCGTATGAAAATTTAAAACTCAAAAAAATACTACTTCTATTCATGATATCAACATGAAATTTTGAATGCAGCTTGATATTGAGGTTAATAAAAGTGGAAAATTCTAAAATCTTAACTATTATATTCGGAATAGAAACTCATCTCCTGGTGGCTGGACCAATTTTGAAAGAATCTAGATTTGTAGAAAATTAAATTCTAAGAACTTTTCTAGAATGCGACATTTCTCTACGAATGATAAAAAAAAAGTTACATGGGAAAAATTAATCGAAATTGTACATAACGCTAAATCGAACTAACGAATGGATTGTGTCGTATGAAAATTTAAAACTCAAAAAAATAGTACTTCCATTCATGATATCAACATGAAATTTTGAATGCAGCTTGATATTGAGGTTAATAAAAGCGGAGAATTCTAAAATCTTAACTGTTATAGTCGGAAGAGAAACTCATCTCCTGGTGGCTGAACCAATTTCGAAAGAATCTAGATTTGAAGAAAATTAAATTCTAAGAACTTTTCTAGAATGCGACATTTCTCTACGAATGATAAAAAAAAGTTACATGGGAAAAATTAATCGAAATTGTACATCGAAATAAATCGAACTAACGAATGGATTGTGTCGTATGAAAATTTAAAACTCAAAAAAATAGTACTTCCATTCATGATATCAACATGAAATTTTGAATGCAGCTTGATATTGAGGTTAATAAAAGCGAAGATTTCTTAAATCTTAACTATTATAGTCGGAATAGAAACTCATCTCCTGGTGGCTGGACCAATTTCGAAAGAATCTAGATTTGTAGAAAATTAAATTCTAAGAACTTTTCTAGAATGCGACATTTCTCTACGAATGCTAAAAAAAAGTTACATGGGAAAAATTAATCAAAATTGTACATAACGCTCAATCGAACTAACGAATGGATTGTGTCGAATGAAAATTTAAAACTCAAAAAAATAGTACTTCCATTCATGATATCAACATGAAATTTTGAATGCAGCTTGATATTGAGGTTAATAAAAGCGGAGAATTCTAAAATCTTAACTGTTATAGTCGGAATAGAAACTCATCTCCTGGTGGCTGGACCAATTTCGAAAGAATCTAGATTTGTAGAAAATTAAATTCTAAGAACTTTTCTAGAAAGCGACATTTCTCTACGAATGATAAAAAAAAAGTTACATGGGAAAAATTAATCGAAATTGTACATAACGCTAAATCGAACTAACGAATGGATTGTGTCGTATGAAAATTTAAAACTCAAAAAAATAGTACTTCCATTCATGATATCAACATGAAATTTTGAATGCAGCTTGATATTGAGGTTAATAAAAGCGGAGAATTCTAAAATCTTAACTATAATAGTCGGAATAGAAACTCATCTCCTGGTGGCTGGACCAATTTCAAAAGAATCTAGATTTGTAGAAAATTAAATTCTAAGAACTTTTCTAGAATGCAACATTTCTTTACGAATGATAAAAAAAAGTTACATGGGAAAAATTAATCGAAATTATACATAACGCTAAATCGATCTAATGAATGGATTGTGTCGAATGAAAATTTAAAACTCAAAAAAATAGTACTTCCATTCATGATATCAACATGAAATTTTGAATGCAGCTTGATATTGAGGTTAATAAAAGCGGAGAATTCTAAAATCTTAACTATTATAGTCGGAATAGAAACTCATCTCCTGGTGGCTGGATCAATTTCGAAAGAATCTAGATTTGTAGAAAATTAAATTCTTAGAACTTTTCTAGAATGCGACATTTCTCTACGAATGATACAAAAAAGTTACATGGGAAAAATTAATCGAAATTGTACATAACGCTTGGACGCTGGATTGTGTCGTATGAAAATTTAAAACTCAAAAAAATAGTACTTCCATTCATGATATCAACATGAAATTTTGAATGCAGCTTGATATTGAGGTTAATAAAAGAGGAGAATTCTAAAATCTTAACTGTTATAGTCGGAATAGAAACTCATCTCCTGGTGGCTGGTCCAATTTCGAAAAAATCTAGATTTGTAGAAAATTAAATTCTAAGAACTTTTCTTGAATGCGACATTTCTCTACGAATGATAAAAAAAAGTTACATGGGAAAAATTAATCGAAATTGTACATAACGCTAAATCGAACTCACAAATGGATTGTGTCGTATGAAAATTTAAAACTCAAAAAAATAGTACTTCCATTCATGATATCAACATGAAATTTTGAATGCAGCTTGATATTGAGGTTAATAAAAGCGGAGAATTCTAAAATCTTAACTATTATAGTCGGAATAGAAACTCATCTCCTGGTGGCTGGACCAATTTCAAAAGAATCTAGATTTGTAGAAAATTAAATTCTAAGAACTTTTCTAGAATGCGACATTTCTCTACGAATGATAAAAAAAAAGTTACATGGGAAAAATTAACCAAAATTGTACATAACGCTAAATCGATCTAACGAATGGATTGTGTCGTATGAAAATTTAAAATTCAAAAAATAGTACTTCCATTCATGATATCAACATGAAATTTTGAATGCAGCTTGATATTGAGATTAATAAAAGCGGAGAATTTCAAAATCTTAACTATTATAGTCGGAATAGAATCTCATCTCCTGGTGGCTGGACCAATTTCGAAAGAATCTAGATTTGTAGGAAATTAAATTCTAAGAACTTTTCTAGAATGCGACATTTCTCTACGAATGATAAAAGAAAAAGTTACATGGGAAAAATTAATCGAAATTATACAATACATAACGCTAAATCGAACTAACGAATGGATTGTGTCGTATGAAAATTAAAAACTCAAAAAAATAGTACTTCCATTCATGATATCAACATGAAATTTTGAATGCAGCTGATATTGAGGTTAATAAAAGCGGAGAATTCTAAAATCTTAACTATTATAGTCGGAATAGAAACTCATCTCCTGGTGGCTGGACCAATTTCGAAAGAATCTAGATTTGTAGAAAATTAAATTTTAAGAACTTTTCTAGAATGCGACATTTCTCTACGAATGATAAAAAAAAGTTACATGTTAAAAATTAATCGAAATTGTACATCGAACTTAATCGAACTAACGAATGGATTGTGTCGTATGAAAATTTAAAACTCAAAAAAATAGTACTTCCATTCATGATATCAACATGAAATTTTGAATGCAGCTTGATATTGAGGTTAATAAAAGCGGAGAATTCTAAAATCTTAATTATTATAGTCGGAATAGAAACTCATCTCCTGGTGGCTGGACCAATTTTGAAAGAATCTAGATTTGTAGAAAATTAAATTCTAAGAACTTTTCTAGAATGCGACATTTCTCTACGAATGATAAAAAAAAAGTTACATGGGAAAAATTAATCGAAATTGTACATAACGCTAAATCGAACTAACGAATGGATTGTGTCGTATGAAAATTTAAAACTCAAAAAAATAGTACTTCCATTCATGATATCAACATGAAATTTTGAATGCAGCTTGATATTGAGGTTAATAAAAGCGGAGAATTCTAAAATCTTAACTATTATAGTCGGAATAGAAACTCATCTCCTGGTGGCTGGACCAATTTCGAAAGAATCTAGATTTGTAGAAAATTAAATTCTAAGAACTTTTCTAGAATGCGACATTTCTCTACGAATGATAAAAAAAAGTTACATGGGAAAAATTAATCGAAATTGTACATAACGCTAAATCGAACTAATGAATGGGTTGTGTCGTATGAAAATTTAAAACTCAAAAAAATAGTACTTCCATTCATGATATCAACATGAAATTTTGAATGCAGCTTAATATTGAAATTAATAAAAGCGGAGAATTCTAAAATCTTAACTATTATAGTCGGAATAGAAACTCATCTCCTGGTGGCTGGACCAATTTCGAAAGAATCTAGATTTGTAGAAAATTAAATTCTAAGAACTTTTCTAGAATGCAACATTTCTCTACGAATGATAAAAAAAAAGTTACATGGGAAAAATTAATCGAAATTGTACATAACGCTAAATCGAACTAACGAATGGATTGTGTCGTATGAAAATTTAAAACTCAAAAAAATAGTACTTCCATTCATGATATCAACATGAAATTTTGAATGCAGGTTAATATTGAGGTTAATAAAAGCGGAGAATTCTAAAATCTTAACTATTATAGTCGGAATAGAAACTCATCTCCTGGTGGCTGGACCAATTTCGAAAGAATCTAGATTTGTAGAAAATTAAATTCTAAGAACTTTTCTAGAATGCGACATTTCTCTACGAATGATAAAAAAAAAGTTACATGGGAAAAATTAACCGAAATTCTAAATAACGCTAAATCGAACTAACGAATGGATTGTGTCGTATAAAAATTTAAAACTCAAAAAAATAGTACTTCCATTCATGATATCAACTAGAAATTTTGAATGCAGCTTGATATTGAGGTTAATAAAAGCGGAGAATTCTAAAATCTTAACTATTATAGTCGGAATAGAAACTCATCTCCTGGTGGCTGGACCAATTTCGAAAGAATCTAGATTTGTAGAAAATTAAATTCTAAGAACTTTTCTAGAATGCGACATTTCTCTACGAATGATAAAAAAAAAGTTACATGGGAAAAATTTATCGAAATTGTACATAAAGCTAAATCGAACTAACGAATGGATTGTGTCGTATGAAAATTTAAAACTCAAAAAATAGTACTTCCATTCATGATATCAACATGAACTTTGGAATGCAGCTTGATATTGAGGTTAATAAAAGCGGAGAATTCTAAAATCTTAACTATTATAGTCGGAATAGAAACTCATCTCCTGGTGGCTGGACCAATTTCGAAAGAATCTAGATTTGTAGAAAATTATTGTAAATTTTAAGAACTTTTAAGAACATTTCTCTACGAATGATAAAAAAAAGTTACATGGGAAAAATTAATCGAAATTGTACATAACGCTAAATCGAACTAACGAATGGATTGTGTCGTATGAAAATTTAAAACTCAAAAAAATAGTACTTCCATCAATGATATCAACATGAAATTTTGAATGCAGCTTGATATTGAGGTTAATAAAAGCGGAGAATTCTAAAATTTTAACTATTATAGTCGGAATAGAAACTCATCTCCTGGTGGCTGGACCAATTTCGAAAGAATCTAGATTTGTAGAACATTTAATTCTAAGAACTTTTCTAGCATACGACATTTCTCTACGAATGATAAAAAAAAGTTACATGGGAAAAATTAATCGAAATTGTACATCGAAATAAATCGAACTAACGAATGGATTGTGTCGTATGAAGATTTAAAACTCAAAAAAATAGTACTTCCATTCATGATATCAACATGAAATTTTGAATGCAGCTTGATATTGAGGTTAATAAAAGCGGAGAATTCTAAAATCTTAACTATTATAGTCGGAATAGAAACTCATCTCCTGGTGGCTGAACCAAATTCGAAAGAATCTAGATTTGTAGAAAATTAAATTCTAAGAACTTTTCTAGAATGCGACATTTCTCTACGAATGATAAAAAAAAAGTTACATGGGAAAAATTAATCGAAATTATACATAACGCTAAATCGAACTAACGAATGGATTGTGTCGTATGAAAATTTAAAACTCAAAAAAATAGTACTTCCATTCATGATATCAACATGAAATTTTGAATGCAGCTTGATATTGAGGTTAATAAAAGCGGAGAATTCTAAAACCTTAACTATTATAGTCGGAATAGAAACTCATCTCCTGGTGGCTGGACCAATTTCGAAATAATCTAGATTTGTAGAAAATTAAATTCTAAGAACTTTTCTAGAAAGCGACATTTCTCTACGAATGATAAAAAAAAAGTTACATGGGAAAAATTAATCGAAATTGTACATAACGTTTAATCGATCTAACGAATGGATTGTGTCGTATGAAAATTTAAAACTCAAAAAAATAGTACTTCCATTCATGATATCAACATGAAATTTTGAATGCAGCTTGATATTGAGGTTAATAACAGCGGAGAATTCTAAAATTTTAACTATTATAGTCGGAATAGAAACTTATTTCTTGGTGGCTGGACCAATTTTGAAAGAATCTAGATTTGTAGAAAATTTAATTCTAAGAACTTTTCTAGAATGCGACATTTCTCTACGTAACATGGGAAAAATTAAACGAAATTGTACCTAACGCTAAATCAAACTAACGAATGGATTGTGTCGTATGAAAATTTAAAACTCAAAAAAATAGTACTTCCATTCATGATATCAACTTGAAATTTTGAATGCAGCTTGATATTAAGGTTAATAAAAGCGGAGAATTCTAAAATCTTAACTATTATAGTCGGAATAGAAACTCATCTCCTGGTGGCTGGACCAATTTCGAAAGAATCTAGATTTGTAGAAAATTAAATTCTAAGAACTTTTCTAGAATGCGACATTTCTCTACGAATGATAGAAAAAAGTATCTCCTGGTTGCTGGACCAATTTCGAATGAATCTAGATTTGTAGAAAATTAAATTTTAAGAACTTTTCTAGAATGCGACATTTCTCTACGAATGATAAAAAAAAAGTTACATGGGAAAAATTAATCGAAATTATACATAACGCTAAATCGAACTAACGAATGGATTGTGTTGTATGAAAATTTAAAACTCAAAAAAATAGTACTTCCATTCATGATATCAACATGAAATTTTGAATGCAGCATGATATTGAGGTTAATAAAAGCGGAGAATTCTAAAACCTTAACTATTATAGTCGGAATAGAAACTCATCTCCTGGTGGCTGGACCAATTTCGAAAGAATCTAGATTTGTAGAAAATTAAATTCGAAGAACTTTTCTAGAAGCGATATTTCTCTTATTCTCCAATTTTGAATGGATTGTGTCGTATGAAAATTTAAAACTCAAAAAAATAGTACTTCCATTCATGATATCAACATGAAATTTTGAATGCAGGTTAATATTGAGGTTAATAAAAGCGGAGAATTCTAAAATCTTAACTATTATAGTCGGAATAGAAACTCATCTCCTGGTGGCTGGACCAATTTCGAAAGAATCTAGATTTGTAGAAAATTAAATTCTAAAAACTTTTCTAGAATGCGACATTTCTCTACGAATGATAAAAAAAAAGTTACATGGGAAAAATTAACCGAAATTCTAATTAACGCTAAATCGAACTAACGAATGGATTGTGTCGTATAAAAATTTAAAACTCAAAAAATAGTACTTCCATTCATGATATCAACATGAAATTTTGAATGCAGCTTGATATTGAGGTTAATAAAAGCGGAGAATTCTAAAATCTTAACTATTATAGTCGGAATAGAAACTCATCTCCTGGTGGCTTGACCAATTTCGAAAGAATTTAGATTTGTAGAAAATTAAATTCTAAGAACTTTTCTAGAATGCGACATTTCTCTACGAATGATAAAAAAAAAGTTACATGGGAAAAATTTATCGAAATTGTACATAACGCTAAATCGAACTAACGAATGGATTGTGTCGTATGAAAATTTAAAACTCAAAAAATAGTACTTCCATTCATGATATCAACATGAACTTTGGAATGCAGCTTGATATTGAGGTTAATAAAAGAGGATAATTCTAAAATCTTAACTATTATAGTCGGAAAAGAAACTCATCTCCTGGTGGCTGGACCAATTTCGAAAGAATCTAGATTTGTAGAAAATTAAATTCTAAGAACTTTTCTAGAATGCGAAATTTCTCTACGAATGATAAAAAAAAAGTTACATGGGAAAAATTAATCGAAATTGTACCTAACGCTAAATCAAACTAACGAATGGATTGTGTCGTATGAAAATTTAAAACTCAAAAAAATAGTACTTCCATTTATGATATCAACATGAAATTTTGAATGCAGCTTGATATTGAGGTTAATAAAAGCGGAGAATTCTAAACTTTTAACTATTATAGTCGGAATAGAAACTCATCTCCTGGTGGCTGGACCAATTTCGAAAGAATCTAGATTTGTAGAAAATTAAATTCTAAGAACTTTTCTAGAATGCGACATTTCTCTACGAATGATAAAAAAAGTTACATGGGAAAAATTAATCGAAATTGTACATAACGCTAAATCGAACTAACGAATGGATTGTTTCGTATGAAAATTTAAAACTCAAAAAAATAGTACTTCCATTCATGATATCAACATGAAATTTTGAATGCAGCTTGATATTGAGGTTAATAAAAGCGGAGAATTCTAAAATCTTAACTATTATAGTCGGAATAGAAACTCATCTCCTGGTGGCTGGACCAATTTCGAAAGAATCTAGATTTGTAGAAAATTATTGTAAATTTTAAGAACTTTTAAGAACATTTCTCTACGAATGATAAAAAAAAAGTTACATGGGAAAAATTAATCGAAATTGTACATAACGCTAAATCGAACTAACGAATGGATTGTGTCGTATGAAAATTTAAAACTCAAAAAAATAGTACTTCCATCAATGATATCAACATGAAATTTTGAATGCAGCTTGATATTGAGGTTAATAAAAGCGGAGAATTCTAAAATCTTAACTATTATAGTCGGAATAGAAACTCATCTCCTGGTGGCTGGACCAATTTCGAAAGAATCTAGATTTGTAGAAAATTTAATTCTAAGAACTTTTCTAGCATACGACATTTCTCTACGAATGATAAAAAAAAGTTACATGGGAAAAATTAATCGAAATTGTACATAACGCTAAATCGAACTAACGAATGGATTGTGTCGTATGAAAATTTAAAACTCAAAAAAATAGTACTTCCATTCATGAATATCAACATGAAATTTTGAATGCAGCTTGATATTGAGGTTAATAAAAGCGGAGAATTCTAAAATCTTAACTATTATAGTCGGAATAGAAACTCATCTCCTGGTGGCTGAACCAAATTCGAAAGAATCTAGATTTGTAGAAAATTAAATTCTAAGAACTTTTCTAGAATGCGACATTTCTCTACGAATGATAAAAAAAAAGTTACATGGGAAAAATTAATCGAAATTATACATAACGCTAAATCGAACTAACGAATGGATTGTATCGTATGAAAATTTAAAACTCAAAAAAATAGTACTTCCATTCATGATGTTGAGTTCAACATCAACAGGGCATCGATCTGCACAAATATTATAATTGTAATGTAATATGTACGAGTATATAAGTAAGCATGCTTGTAGCATACATAATGTATAAGCTTACTCATCAAATTATCGTGTGAATTGTCTAGTGACATATAATACAACATTTTTTTTGCACTAACATAAATTGTAATGATAAGCACTTATTTTTGTATATAAAGAACTAAATTCTCAATAATAAAGCAGAACGAAATTATATCAGTAACGTTTTAGTTTTGTTTTCAAAAATAATTTTAATTCATAAATAGTGAGCCCTCACCAGCGGTAAGCTCGCTATCATTTGAAATTAAACATTGGTCCTTCGAGCCATTAAAACAACCGGCATCGCTAAGGTAAACGCGATAACTTTACATTAAAAACAGTAAACAAACGAAAACTTAAGAATAACAACAAATCTGAAGTTAAGTTAAGACACCTGTACACATCAAAATAACAACAAAAATGGAAACCATACTCCAGCAACAAGATGAAGCAGGTGACAAAATCGTCCAAATGGAAACAAACTACCGCAAAGACGGGGAGGATAGGAAAACGAAGATATATTTGGAAAAAAGGTTGGCAACTCTAAAGGCGATTTATAACGACTACGTCGATAATGATACGAAAATCTTGAACATGACCCCACCTCTAGAAAAGGGCCATGCATATCTAGAAAGACGGAAGAAAGTCACAGACGCATACCAAAAATTAATAACGGATATGCGTGAACGCCTAAATACCGCATCAACGAGTTCAACAGGGCAAACTGCGCAGCAAGAAACTAGTTCAAAAGAAATCAACAACAAAAAGTTATTCAAACGGCAAGATGTCCTCATGCGCCAAATGTATCAAAAATTGGCGTCAGTCAATCATTCATTGGAGACTAACAACATATCCAAGGAATACATAAATATAAAATTAAAACAACTAGAAAAAGACATCCAAGAAGTAGCAAACCAACACACTGCAATCTTAATAGAAACAGAAGAAGACGAGCAAACGTCTGACTACTTCAAAAAAGATTATTTTGGCCAGCTACAAGAAAAAGTAGAAACCACAATGATCGAGTTACAACGATTTCACGGCGATAATATAACTACGGCAGAATCAGTCCAGATGAAACTGCCAAAAATAGAACTACCAAACTTTTACGGTGAATATGACCGATGGGAAACATTTAACGATATATTCACTGAAATGATTCATCAAAACAACAAAATATCTGACACGGTGAAGATGACATATTTAAAATCACACCTACAAAAAGGAGCAGCTCAACTCATAAGTCATCTAACAACAACAGGTGACAATTACCAAACAGCCTGGAGCATAATACAAAATAGATATAACAACGCGAGATTACTCGCCAACCATCAATTCAGTGCGTTATTATCACTAACAACAATTCAAATGGCGTCCGCACAAGCGGTAAGGAACTTGCACGATACAGCAAAAGAAATTCTGCATAACATAAATCGGCTCAACATAAGTTCATCTTTTGAAGCATTCGTAAGCTTCATATTAATGAAAAAACTGGACCCAGAATCCATCAGGCTCTATGAATCATCCATAGATAAACCCAGAGATATTCCACAACTAGAAGAAGTTTTCAAATTCCTTGAAAAAAGATTTCAATCACTGGAAGCCATGGGCAGCAACAAACAAACGACAAGCCGACCACAGTATATACCACCGCTAAAACGGGCCTATACAACCACAGCAAGCAGAACATGTTGGGTAAATAGTTGCAAGGAACGACACAACTTGGATCAATGTCAACAGTTCAAAAGTATGTCAACATTAGATAGATCAAGGCTAATAAATGCAGCAAGCCTTTGTGTACGTTGCCTAAACCATCACCAAAGTAAATATTGTCAGTCAGAACCATGCGTCGTATGTAAAGGGTCACATAACACCCTACTACACTGCAATAACGCATTATCAAATGGCGGAACTGGAGTTAAAAACGCGAAAACCCTTATAGTAAATCAACAGGGACAAGTTTTGTTACCAACCGCAGTAGTTAAAGCCATAACTTGCACGGGAAATCAGATCTTGCTAAGAGCATTAGTAGATCCTGGATCACAGGTGACATTAATCTCATCAAAAGCCGCTAACCTACTCAACCTTAAGAAGAAGAAGGTCAACGTTTCTATCTCCGGTATAGGAGGAGGGAAAGCAGGTGATTGTAAACATACAATCAATATACAAATCTTGCCAAGATTCAAAACCGATTTTCAACTAAATATCGAAGCGTTGATATTTGATAAACTCAACCAACAGTTACCGGAGGTGGATTTTGATGCAAGATGTTGGACCCATCTCAAACAAATACAACTCGCCGATCCTAATTATAACAAGTCACAACCAATTGATCTCATACTTGGTGCCGACTATTATCCAGCAATCATAAACAACAACATCATAAAAGGAAGTGAATTAGAACCAATGGCACAACAAACTGAAATTGGATGGATAATAATAGGCAGCAGAGGCGGCACCAGAACAAACCAGCCAACAACAATGATAGCTACTAAAGGCATAGAAGATCAATTGAAATTACTCATAGAGGTAGATTCGATACCAGAAAACAGAATTAATACGGAAGAGGAAGACATGGTTGAACAACATTTCCAGTTAACCTCAGGAAAGGGATCAGATGGAAGATATGTGGTAAGAATTCCATTCAAGGATAACCATATCAAATTAGGAGAATCCAAGAAAAAAGCCGCTGCCAGGCTAATACAAATTGAAAATCGGTTCAAGAGAGATCCGTCTTTCAAACAGTTATATCATCAATTTATGCAGGAATACATAAATCTAAAGCACATGGAACTTGTGCAGGAAGAGGTTGAAGATCACAATACAGCAAGTAACACCTATTACATACCGCATCATGGTGTAATCAAACAGGATAGCACCACTACAAAACTTAGAGTAGTGTTTGATGCTTCGGCTAAAACTACGACAGGAGTATCTTTAAACGATTGCATGATGAATGGTCCCAAATTACAAGATGACCTAACGGATATATTATTGCGATGGCGAAAATACAAAATCGTAATGACGGCGGACATAGAGAAAATGTATCGCCAAATCTGGATAAACGAACAAGACCAGAATTACCAACGAATATTATGGAGAACTCAACCGTCTAAACCAATAAGAACTTATAAACTCAAGACAGTCACATATGGGACAACAGCAGCCAGTTTCTTGGCGATAAGAACATTGAGACAGTTAGCTCTTGATGGAGCCAATGAGTATCCAATAGCAGCACACATCATATTGAAAGATTTTTATGTAGACGATTTGCTGACCGGATGCCACAATATAAGGGAGGCATGTCAATCAGTTCGCGAATTAAAATTGCTAACAGATCGAGGTGGATTTAACTTACGAAAATGGTTCTCTAACTCAAGTGAATTATTAAAACATATACCAAGAGAGCTGCACGGTAAGGGTAATATGGAAATCAAGTTAAACGATTGCATCAAGACCCTAGGCATTTTGTACGATCCACAAGAAGACAACTTTAAATTTGATGTTGCAAAACTTCAGTTATCCAGCAACCAAGCTACAAAGCGTTCATTATTATCCGAATCATCGAAACTATTTGATCCAGTTGGATGGCTCTCTCCACTAACAATTACAGCAAAAATTATGATGCAACAATTATGGCTAAGCGGAATAAAATGGGATGAACATCTACCAGAACATATCAACACAAAATGGATAAAATATAAGGCAGAATTAAGTGATATCAAAAACATAAAGATTCAAAGGTGGATCAATACAACTGAAAATACCGACATAGAGCTTCACGGTTTCTCTGATGCTTCGGAATACGCATATGCCGCTGCTATATACTGTCGAACAGTAAACGAAGATGGAACAATTACAACACAACTTTTAACATCGAAGACAAGAGTCGCTCCAACTAAAGTGAGGTTGTCAATTCCTCGACTAGAGCTAAGTGCAGCTTTATTATTATCAAAACTGCTCAAACACGTCCAAGAAGCCTTAAATCTAAACAACTGCAGGATGTATGCGTGGTCAGACTCAACCATTGCACTATGTTGGATCACAGGCGAGCCAAACAAATTTAAGGCATTCGTGGCAAACAGAATTTCTGCTATAAAATCCTTCATACCGACCACAACATGGCATCACAAATTATGGTGGGAAGGACCGGACTTTCTGGGACAAAATATAACTAGTTGGAAGGAAATCTATAGTTCCTCACTTACTCATACACATCATCGTGAAGAATTAGAAGAAAAACATTCAAAACTAATGACAATAAGCAGAGAAGAGCACGTATTTAATGAATTATTTGAGCGATGTTCGAATTACAACAGATTAAAACGCATAGTTGCGTACTGTAAACGATTTATCAACAATGCCAAGCATGGCAACAATAATCATAAGCAGCTAACAGGTATAGAACTCCGGGATGCGGAAACAACAATTCTCAAGGCACTACAAAAGCAAGACTTTTCTAATGAAATTAGCTGTCTTAACCAGGCTAAACAAATTAGCAAAAGAAGCAAGCTACTATCATTGAATCCAACTTTAGATGAAAATGGCTTGTTACGACTAAATGGACGACTTCAAAATTCAACATTATCAAGGTCCAGCAAAAACCCCATCATCCTGGATAAACACAACCTTGTAACACAAAGAATTATAGAAAATGCTCATGTCAGTACCTTACATGGGGGTGCTCAACTAACATTATCGCATTTGAGAAATAAATATTGGATTATTGACGGTAAACGTGCCGTACGTCGAGTAATTCAAAAATGCATTATTTGCTTTCGTAACAAAAAGCATCTTGCACAACAACAAATGGGAAACTTACCATCTGCTAGAGTACGGCCGGGAAGACCGTTCGCAAAAACGGGTATCGATTATGCTGGCCCCATTCAAGTGAGAACAACCAAGGGAAGAGGTCACAAAACTCACAAAGGTTACATTGCACTGTTCATCTGCATGGTAACAAAAGCTATACATATTGAAATTGTAAGCGATTTAACAACCGAATCATTTATTGCTGCTTACAAGCGATTTACATCCAGGAGAGGATTATGCACGGATATCTACTCTGACAATGGGACATACTTTGTTGGAGCGAACAAGGTAATGTTAAAAGAACACCATCGCGCAATAACCACATTACCGGACGAGATCGCCACTATGATAGCCAACGACGAAACCAATTGGCATTTCATACCGCCCATGACACCCCATTTCGGTGGCATATGGGAAGCGGGCATTAAATCTATCAAGTTCCATTTAAAACGAATCATAGGAGAAGCAACCCTCACCTTTGAGGAGCTTTACACAGTAGTTACACAAATCGAGGCGTGTCTAAATTCTCGACCGCTAACTCCACTGACCAATAATCCAACAGATTTATCAGCTTTAACACCAGGACATTTTTTGATAGGTGATTCTCTCAAGTCACTGCCGGTCGCTGATACAGATAACATCTGTTTAAAAACAAGATGGCACCATGTTGAGAAAATGGTACAAGGCTTTTGGAAAAAAAGGTCCTGTGAATATCTCCATCAATTACAACAACGAACTAAATGGAAACGTAGCCAATCGAACCTAAAAATCAACGACTTGGTGTTACTAAAGGATGACCAACAACCAACCACACGTTGGAAACTAGGGCGAATTATCGAGACACATGCCGGAAGCGATGATTTAGTTAGAGTAGCTACAGTGAAATGCGAGAACAATATCTTCAAGCGGCCAATTGTGAAATTGTGCAAACTACCAATTGAGGAAAATTTAAAGGATCTAATGCCCATGGAAGCCAACAAGAGTGAAGAGGAGAAGGAATCGCAAATATCCAAGAATTCCGAAAGGTTTCTGCGGCAACAACCTCATCGACAAGTGAAAAACCAGAGCAAATTGAAACATCTGATGCTTGCGACGTTGTCCATATGTTGCATTTTGGGACTTGCTCAGGCCAATATAGACATTACTCCATTCAACCATTCTACAGGCATACACTTTGAATCAATAGGCAGACTCGAGGTAGTAGCCATGAAATGGTCACTAATAATCTATTATAATATGAGTAATTACTGGGAGGAAATTGAAGCATTCAAGACCGCGCAAAGTCAACTGAAGAAGTCCTGCATAGACGTTGTTGAAATAAATTGCGAATTAATTCTTCAACAAATTCAATGGCAGTTCAATAATTTGGAAGCAGATAATGAATTATTATTAGCCAGCAACAAGGAAGTGCGCAGACCAAAACGAGGTTTAGGCGACACAATAGGCGTTGTGTTAGGCGAGATGTTTGGGATTCTTACAGAGCGTGAAGCAAGAGAATATGAAAGTCAATTTGAAGCCATAAACGATGATCAGCATCAATTAGAGGCACTGATAAGGAATCATACCACAATAATAGACAACACAGTTAAGCTAATAAAGCACAACTCAATTCTTACTATGAAATCATTAAATAAACTGATAAATGATCATGGAATGCTAAAGGCTGAACTTGAACAATTGAACGAGTACTTCATACGAGAAAAACAAATTCGTTTAATATTAACTTCAAGCATTGAATTGATATTAATATTGAAAAATTTGGAGGACACGCAACAAGCCTTACTTGACGTAATCCATAATGCACACAAGAACATTTTGCATCCTTCATTACTCTCCCCGGCTCAATTGGATCAAAAGCTGGAAATTATTAAAAGACATATACCATCAACGATCACCATACCTGGGCATGGCATTCCGGATCTTCTTCACATATATCATAGCATGAAAATACGCAGTAGAGTAACTCCAAGGAACATTATAGTAGAACTCACCATTCCATTATCTTTTACGCGGGAGTACACACTGTTAGCCGTTTTTCCAGTGCCTAATATCGAACACAGGAATTCGCAGTCTTACATCGACACCAAGGCAGAATTTTTAGCAATAGATGCTCACCGGGAACAGCTCGCATTAATGACTAGAGAGCAAGTAAAAAATTGTCAATCATTTCAAGGAAGAAGATTTTTGTGTGAAATATCGCCAATATATAACATCATGAGCAGCCAAGCTCAGTGCGAGGTGGCAATCCTACAACGGAAGAGGAATCTTGAGGAATTATGTTCCATCGGAACCGTAAATGCATCAAATCACTGGATAAAACTTAATGCCAACAATCAGTGGGTATATGCCATTCACAATGAAACAACAATGGATGTAATATGCGGTCATGAAAGCAAATCGTATAACCTTCAAGGATCAGGCATAGTAAAAATCAAAGCTGGTTGTGTGCTACGGGATGCAAATTTTTATATCGTTGCAATCGGATCCTATTCTAACCATTTGGAAAAAGGATTCAATAGATCGGTTAATACGTTAGCTGAATCTATTCACTTAAAGAAGTTCATCACCCGGATCAAAGATAGCCCAGTCCGACATAATCATCCACAGTATGTAACGCTTCAAGATACCAACAAATTGGAACAAGAGATAAAGACGCTCGAAAATATGAAGATCCAACTACATGAGGGAAAGAATCATCATATCCACCATTATACCATGACTCATGTCATTTCTGGGATCCTTTTAGTTTTAGGTGTCATTTGGGGCATCAAATGTTTAAGACAAAGACGAGCGAATCCTCGCCGACCACCTACGCCACTTCAACATGCAGAAGTCTAATCATCCCAAGTAGGCGGCCCGGAATATGTTGAGTTCAACATCAACAGGGCATCGATCTGCACAAATATTATAATTGTAATGTAATATGTACTAGTATATAAGTAAGCATGCTTGTAGCATACATAATGTATAAGCTTACTCATCAAATTATCGTGTGAATTGTCTAGTGACATATAATACAACATTTTTTTTGCACTAACATAAATTGTAATGATAAGCACTTATTTTTGTATATAAAGAACTAAATTCTCAATAATAAAGCAGAACGAAATTATATCAGTAACGTTTTAGTTTTGTTTTCAAAAATAATTTTAATTCATAAATAGTGAGCCCTCACCAGCGGTAAGCTCGCTATCATTTGAAATTAAACACATGATATCAACATGAAATTTTGAATGCAGCTTGATATTGAGGTTAATAAAAGCGGAGAATTCTAAAACCTTAACTATTATAGTCGGAATAGAAACTCATCTCCTGGTGGCTGGACCAATTTCGAAATAATCTAGATTTGTAGAAAATTAAATTCTAAGAACTTTTCTAGAATGCGATATTTCTCTACGAATGATAAAAAAAAGTTACATGGGAAAAATTAATCGAAATTGTACATAACGTTTAATCGATCTAACGAATGGATTGTGTCGTATGAAAATTTAAAACTCAAAAAAATAGTACTTCCATTCATGATATCAACATGAAATTTTGAATGCAGCTTGATATTGAGGTTAATAACAGCGGAGAATTCTAAAATTTTAACTATTATAGTCGGAATAGAAACTCATCTCCTGGTGGCTGGACCAATTTTGAAAGAATCTAGATTTGTAGAAAATTTAATTCTAAGAACTTTTCTAGAATGCGACATTTCTCTACGAATGATAAAAAAAAGTTACATGGGAACAAATTAATCGAAATTGTACCTAACGCTAAATCGAACTAACGAATGGATTGTGTCGTATGAAAATTTAAAACTCAAAAAAATAGTACTTCCATTCATGATATCAACATGAAATGTTGAATGCAGCATGATATTGAGGTTAATAAAAGCGGAGAATTCTAAAACCTTAACTATTATAGTCGGAATAGAAACTCATCTCCTGGTGGCTGGACCAATTTCGAAAGAATCTAGATTTGTAGAAAATTAAATTCGAAGAACTTTTCTAGAAGCGATATTTCTCTTATTCTCCAATTTTGAATGCAGCTTGATATTGAGGTTAATAAAAGCGGAGAATTTTAAAATCTTAACTATTATAGTCGGAATAGAATCTCATCTCCTGGTGGCTGGACCAATTTCGAAAGAATCTAGATTTGTAGAAAATTAAATTCTAAATCATTTCTAGAATTCGACATTTCTCTACGAATGATAAAAAAAAATTACATGGGAAAAATTAATCGAAATTGTACATAACGCTTAATCGAACTAACGAATGGATTGTGTCGTATGAAAATTTAAAACTCAAAAAATAGTACTTCCATTCATGATATCAACATGAAATTTTGAATGCAGCTTGATATTGAGGTTTTATAAATGCCGAGAACTATAAAATCTTAACTATTATAGTCGCAATAGAAACTCATCTCCTGGTGGCTGGACCAATTTCGAAAGAATCTAGATTTGTAGAAAGTTAAATTCTAAGAACTTTTCTAGAATGCGACATTTCTATACGAATGTTAAAAAAATGTTACATGGGAAAAATTAATCGAAATTGTACATAACGCTAAATCGAACTAACGAATGGATTGTGTCGTATGAAAATTTAAAACTCAAAAAAATAGTACTTCCATTCATGATATCAACATGAACTTTGGAATGCAGCTTGATATTGAGGTTAATTAAAGCGAAGAATTCTAAAATCTTAACTATTATAGTCGGAAAAGAAACTCATCTCCTGGTGGCTGGACCAATTTCGAAAGAATCTAGATTTGTAGAAAATTTAATTCTAAGAACTTTTTTAGAATGCGAAATTTCTCTACGAATGATAAAAAAAAAGTTACATGGGAAAAATTAATCGAAATTGTACATAACGCTAAATCGAACTAACGAATGGATTGTGTCGTATGAAAATTTAAAACTCAAAAAAATTGTACTTCATGATATCAAAATGAAATTTTGAATGCAGCTTGATATTGAGGTTAATAAAAGCGGAGAATTCTAAAATCTTAACTATTATAGTCGGAATAGAAACTGATCTCCTGGTGGCTGGACCAATTTCGAAAGAATCTAGATTTGTAGAAAATTAAATTCTAAGAACTTTTCTAGAATGCGACATTTCTCTACGAATGATAAAAACAAGTTACATATGAAAAAATAATCTAAATTGTACATAATGCTAAATCGAACTAACGAATAGATTGTGTCGTATGAAAATTTAAAACTCAAAAAAATAGTATTACCATTCATGATATCAACATGAAATTTTGAACGCAGCTTGATATTGAGGTTAATTAAAGCGGCTAATTCTAAAATCTTAACTATTATAGTCGGAATAGAAACTCATCTCCTGGTGGCTGGACCAATTTCGAAAGAATCTAGATTTGTAGAAAATTAAATTCTAAGAACTTTTCTAGAATGCGACATTTCTATACGAATGATAAAAAAAAGTTACATGGGAAAAATTAATCGAAATTGTACATAACGCTAAATCGAACTAACGAATGGATTGTGTCGTATGAAAATTTAAAACTCAAAAAAATAGTACTTCCATTCATGATATCAACATGAACTTTGGAATGCAGCTTGATATTGAGGTTAATTAAAGCGGAGAATTCTAAAATCTTAACTATTATAGTCGGAAAAGAAACTCATCTCCTGGTGGCTGGACCAATTTTGAAAGAATCTAGATTTGTAGAAAATTAAATTCTAAGAACTTTTTTAGAATGCGAAATTTCTCTACGAATGATAAAAAAAAAGTTACATGGGAAAAATTAATCGAAATTGTACATAACGCTAAATCAAACTAACGAATGGATTGTGTCGTATGAAAATTTAAAACTCAAAAAAATAGTACTTCCATTCATGATATCAACATGAAATTTTGAATGCAGCTTGATATTGAGGTTAATAAAAGCGGAGAATTCTAAAATCTTAACTATTATAGTCGGGACAGAATTTCATCTCCTGGTGGCTGGACCAATTTCGAAAGAATCCAGATTTGTAGAAAATTAAATTCTAAGAACTTTTCTAGAATGCGACATTTCTCTACGAATGATAAAAAAAAAGTTACATGGGAAAAATTAATCGAAATTGTACATAACGCTAAATCGAACTAACGAATGGATTGTGTCGTATGAAAATTTAAAACTCAAAAAAATAGTACTTCCATTCATGATATCAACATGAAATTTTGATGTCGCCCTTTTTATGCAACGGACATAATATGAGTGCGGTCTTCCAATTCTCCGGCAACTCTTCTCCTGACGACGGGATCGTATATCCTTGTTGCAAGAGTAGCGCGGGAATTCTGCAGGGATTCCATCGAGACCAGGTGCCTTGCCGTTTTTTAATCGACTGATAGCTGCGTCTACTTCCTCTACTAGGGGATATTCGACAAAGACCTCTTCACCTGGTGCTGCTATTGCTCAAATGGGGGTAACTTCGTCATTCCGATTTAGCAGATTTTGAAAGTAGGTTTGCCATACTGAGAGAACATCAGCCACGTTTGTTCTCAGCTCTCCATTCCCGTCTTTGATGGCTGTACTTCTTGGGTGGAAATCTTTAGTGAGATTCCTGGCGTTAGCAAAACAGTCCCTTGAGTTTCCTAGTTCCGCTTGGAAGCTGATGTTTTCGATGCATAAACTCATATGTTCGCGCTTCTTTTGTCGAAGAAATTTTGTCGTGGCTTTCCTAGCGCGGAGATATTCTGCTAGAGTGCTTCTGGTGTTGCAAGCCAACCATTTTTCACTAAGCGTTCGTTTATTTTCGACGACCCTTCGGCATTGATCATCGAACCAATCGTTGCGGGGTCTCGGAGGTCTTCTTCCGATGGAATTTTGCGCCGTGGTTGTTATGGCTGACTGTATAGTGTGCCACTGCTCCTCGATGTTAGGAGGAGCTTCTTTATTGTTATGGTGCCGGTCTAAATAATAAGTTACAGCTAATTGGTAACTCAGCAGTGACGCTGTGTCTTTTAGAGCATCGATATTCCATTGAACGGTCTTTTGTGATGTCTGTTAAACCATAGACAAATAAATGAATAAAGATCCCTAAACCAATGGAAAATTTATGTTTAAATCAAATTCTCGATGTCGTTACAAATGGAAAAAAATTTCTAGCGGCTGTTAGTAGAAATATTAGTTAATACTCAAACCCTATTTTGGTCTACATTATGAGCGCAATACATATTTCTCGCTCAATATATTTTTTCAATACGCGTGCGACAAATAAAAAATTTTATATTTGTGTATACAGTAAAAAAGAAACAAACGGGAAAATAACAAATTCAACTTATTTTTTATTTTCGTTTGAAAGTATCTTTTCTCTTATTCTAATATATATGTATGATTTATATTTTAATAAAACAGAATGAAATGAAACTAAAACGTACGTATTATGTATATACATACTCGTCTATACATATGTACTATTTAAAATAATGTTTGTGCACGATCGATAATTTCCTGTTTAGATATATAGAATTTAAACATCAAAAAATGATTCGCGAATCAAAGGAAAATTAAATCATTGAAAACATATACAAATTTCCCCGTCCGAGATGAAATAGTTTTAACTTTGGGAAAATTTTGATCGGAAGCATCCAACATAATAAAAAAATTACAAATTATGAGTAATAATGCGAAATAATTACGCTCAAAGATTGGCTTGATTCGCGAATCATTTTTTGATCGCATACGTGAACTCGAAATTAAAGTTACAACTTAACAATCGAATTGCATTTCTGTTGTGGATTATAAAGCGATACCCATTATCCGATATTGAATAGTCTATTTTTGAATTTTTCAAAGAAGTGGTCATTTATTCTAGAGAAATTTGGGGTAGTTTTCATGATAAGGGGTGGTTGGTATCTGAAAAATTGCAGTGTACTTTTAATGTGAGCTTGTAAATCAATTGACAACAACGAACAACGAAATATTTATATATTGTCATTTTAAAACCTTAGGATGATTTTAATTTGGGGTTAGCAGATTAAAAATAGAATTGCACGGATATTGTGTATACTCATAATTCTATATATGTATACCACAACCGCAATCGAAATATTAATGTTTTTGCAAATTTAGTTAAAATCAAAAACTAGCTTTTATTTTCGACGTCTTAAAATATTTGCAAAAGCTAGTTGAAACAAACCAAGTCCTACCATGCTTCAGATAATATGGAATAAGGGGAAACGTTAACAAAAAAATTGTATGCTTGACCAATTTTTTGAAGGCAAATCCAAACACATAGTACATTTTCCTAAAGACATCTTTCCGGTGTAAGCTGATTTTATTCATTTTCTCAAAAATAAAATCATTTATAAAATTATTAGGTATTTTAAAATCATCGAATTTAAATCATGCATCATCCTTAATAGTATACTTAGGGAAAATTTAGTCATGCATGAATGTATTTAATTTGGACAAACAAGTATAGATAGGCATATAAAATATACATAATGTAACCAAACACAAATATGTAGTATGTATATGTAATTGTTTTCTGCGATCATTAAAAAACCATTTAATTATAATATTTTTCCTTTTCGTCAAATATACTTTCGTTCATAAATTTTTGATGTTTCTTATCATCTCCTCCAAATATTCGTTTTTTAAATTTTACTTCATGCAGCACACCAAAACAATCATTGTAGCTACATACTTACATCTAAAATAGATCCTCTTCCTTTTCATGGTCACCACGTGTTTAAATTCTATATATCTAAACAGGAAATTATCGATCGTGCACAAACATTATTTTAAATAGTACATATGTATAGACGAGTATGTATATACATAATACGTACGTTTTAGTTTCATTTCATTCTGTTTTATTAAAATATAAATCATACATATATATTAGAATAAGAGAAAAGATACTTTCAAACGAAAATAAAAAATAAGTTGAATTTGTTATTTACCCGTTTGTTTCTTTTTTACTGTATACACAAATATAAAATTTTTTATTTGTCGCACGCGTATTGAAAAAATATATTGAGCGAGAAATATGTATTGCGCTCATAATGTAGACCAAAATAGGGTTTGAGTATTAACTAATATTTCTACTAACAGCCGCTAGAAATTTTTTTCCATTTGTAACGACATCGAGAATTTGATTTAAACATAAATTTTCCATTGGTTTAGGGATCTTTATTCATTTATTTGTCTATGGTTTAACAGACATCACAAAAGACCGTTCAATGGAATATCGATGCTCTAAAAGACACAGCGTCACTGCTGAGTTACCAATTAGCTGTAACTTATTATTTAGACCGGCACCATAACAATAAAGAAGCTCCTCCTAACATCGAGGAGCAGTGGCACACTATACAGTCAGCCATAACAACCACGGCGCAAAATTCCATCGGAAGAAGACCTCCGAGACCCCGCAACGATTGGTTCGATGATCAATGCCGAAGGGTCGTCGAAAATAAACGAACGCTTAGTGAAAAATGGTTGGCTTGCAACACCAGAAGCACTCTAGCAGAATATCTCCGCGCTAGGAAAGCCACGACAAAATTTCTTCGACAAAAGAAGCGCGAACATATGAGTTTATGCATCGAAAACATCAGCTTCCAAGCGGAACTAGGAAACTCAAGGGACTGTTTTGCTAACGCCAGGAATCTCACTAAAGATTTCCACCCAAGAAGTACAGCCATCAAAGACGGGAATGGAGAGCTGAGAACAAACGTGGCTGATGTTCTCTCAGTATGGCAAACCTACTTTCAAAATCTGCTAAATCGGAATGACGAAGTTACCCCCATTAGAGCAATAGCAGCACCAGGTGAAGAGGTCTTTGTCGAATATCCCCTAGTAGAGGAAGTAGACGCAGCTATCAGTCGATTAAAAAACGGCAAGGCACCTGGTCTCGATGGAATCCCCGCAGAATTCCCGCGCTACTCTTGCAACAAGGATATACGATCCCGTCGTCAGGAGAAGAGTTGCCGGAGAATTGGAAGACCGCACTCATATTATGTCCGTTGCATAAAAAGGGCGACATCAAAATTTCATGTTGATATCATGAATGGAAGTACTATTTTTTTGAGTTTTAAATTTTCATACGACACAATCCATTCGTTAGTTCGATTTAGCGTTATGTACAATTTCGATTAATTTTTCCCATGTAACTTTTTTTTTATCATTCGTAGAGAAATGTCGCATTCTAGAAAAGTTCTTAGAATTTAATTTTCTACAAATCTGGATTCTTTCGAAATTGGTCCAGCCACCAGGAGATGAAATTCTGTCCCGACTATAATAGTTAAGATTTTAGAATTCTCCGCTTTTATTAACCTCAATATCAAGCTGCATTCAAAATTTCATGTTGATATCATGAATGGAAGTACTATTTTTTTGAGTTTTAAATTTTCATACGACACAATCCATTCGTTAGTTTGATTTAGCGTTATGTACAATTTCGATTAATTTTTCCCATGTAACTTTTTTTTTATCATTCGTAGAGAAATTTCGCATTCTAGAAAAGTTCTTAGAATTTAATTTTCTACAAATCTAGATTCTTTCGAAATTGGTCCAGCCACCAGGAGATGAGTTTCTTTTCCGACTATAATAGTTAAGATTTTAGAATTCTCCGCTTTAATTAACCTCAATATCAAGCTGCATTCCAAAGTTCATGTTGATATCATGAATGGAAGTACTATTTTTTTGAGTTTTAAATTTTCATACGACACAATCCATTCGTTAGTTCGATTTAGCGTTATGTACAATTTCGATTAATTTTTCCCATGTAACTTTTTTTTATCATTCGTATAGAAATGTCGCATTCTAGAAAAGTTCTTAGAATTTAATTTTCTACAAATCTAGATTCTTTCGAAATTGGTCCAGCCACCAGGAGATGAGTTTCTATTCCGACTATAATAGTTAAGATTTTAGAATTAGCCGCTTTAATTAACCTCAATATCAAGCTGCGTTCAAAATTTCATGTTGATATCATGAATGGTAATACTATTTTTTTGAGTTTTAAATTTTCATACGACACAATCCATTCGTTAGTTCGATTTAGCATTATGTACAATTTAGATTATTTTTTCCCATGTAACTTGTTTTTATCATTCGTAGAGAAATGTCGCATTCTAGAAAAGTTCTTAGAATTTAATTTTCTACAAATCTAGATTCTTTCGAAATTGGTCCAGCCACCAGGAGATCAGTTTCTATTCCGACTATAATAGTTAAGATTTTAGAATTCTCCGCTTTTATTAACCTCAATATCAAGCTGCATTCAAAATTTCATTTTGATATCATGAAGTACAATTTTTTTGAGTTTTAAATTTTCATACGACACAATCCATTCGTTAGTTCGATTTAGCGTTATGTACAATTTCGATTAATTTTTCCCATGTAACTTTTTTTTTATCATTCGTAGAGAAATTTCGCAATCTAAAAAAGTTCTTAGAATTAAATTTTCTACAAATCTAGATTCTTTCGAAATTGGTCCAGCCACCAGGAGATGAGTTTCTTTTCCGACTATAATAGTTAAGATTTTAGAATTCTTCGCTTTAATTAACCTCAATATCAAGCTGCATTCCAAAGTTCATGTTGATATCATGAATGGAAGTACTATTTTTTTGAGTTTTAAATTTTCATACGACACAATCCATTCGTTAGTTCGATTTAGCGTTATGTACAATTTCGATTAATTTTTCCCATGTAACATTTTTTTAACATTCGTATAGAAATGTCGCATTCTAGGAAAGTTCTTAGAATTTAACTTTCTACAAATCTAGATTCTTTCGAAATTGGTCCAGCCACCAGGAGATGAGTTTCTATTGCGACTATAATAGTTAAGATTTTATAGTTCTCGGCATTTATAAAACCTCAATATCAAGCTGCATTCAAAATTTCATGTTGATATCATGAATGGAAGTACTATTTTTTTGAGTTTTAAATTTTCATACGACACAATCCATTCGTTAGTTCGATTAAGCGTTATGTACAATTTCGATTAATTTTTCCCATGTAATTTTTTTTTATCATTCGTAGAGAAATGTCGAATTCTAGAAATGATTTAGAATTTAATTTTCTACAAATCTAGATTCTTTCGAAATTGGTCCAGCCACCAGGAGATGAGATTCTATTCCGACTATAATAGTTAAGATTTTAAAATTCTCCGCTTTTATTAACCTCAATATCAAGCTGCATTCAAAATTGGAGAATAAGAGAAATATCGCTTCTAGAAAAGTTCTTCGAATTTAATTTTCTACAAATCTAGATTCTTTCGAAATTGGTCCAGCCACCAGGAGATGAGTTTCTATTCCGACTATAATAGTTAAGGTTTTAGAATTCTCCGCTTTTATTAACCTCAATATCATGCTGCATTCAAAATTTCATGTTGATATCATGAATGGAAGTACTATTTTTTTGAGTTTTAAATTTTCATACGACACAATCCATTCGTTAGTTCGATTTAGCGTTAGGTACAATTTCGATTAATTTTTCCCATGTTACTTTTTTTTGTCATTCGTAGAGAAATGTCGCATTCTAGAAAAGTTCTTAGAATTAAATTTTCTACAAATCTAGATTCTTTCAAAATTGGTCCAGCCACCAGGAGATGAGTTTCTATTCCGACTATAATAGTTAAAATTTTAGAATTCTCCGCTGTTATTAACCTCAATATCAAGCTGCATTCAAAATTTCATGTTGATATCATGAATGGAAGTACTATTTTTTTGAGTTTTAAATTTTCATACGACACAATCCATTCGTTAGATCGATTAAACGTTATGTACAATTTCGATTAATTTTTCCCATGTAACTTTTTTTTATCATTCGTAGAGAAATATCGCATTCTAGAAAAGTTCTTAGAATTTAATTTTCTACAAATCTAGATTATTTCGAAATTGGTCCAGCCACCAGGAGATGAGTTTCTATTCCGACTATAATAGTTAAGGTTTTAGAATTCTCCGCTTTTATTAACCTCAATATCAAGCTGCATTCAAAATTTCATGTTGATATCATGTGTTTAATTTCAAATGATAGCGAGCTTACCGCTGGTGAGGGCTCACTATTTATGAATTAAAATTATTTTTGAAAACAAAACTAAAACGTTACTGATATAATTTCGTTCTGCTTTATTATTGAGAATTTAGTTCTTTATATACAAAAATAAGTGCTTATCATTACAATTTATGTTAGTGCAAAAAAAATGTTGTATTATATGTCACTAGACAATTCACACGATAATTTGATGAGTAAGCTTATACATTATGTATGCTACAAGCATGCTTACTTATATACTAGTACATATTACATTACAATTATAATATTTGTGCAGATCGATGCCCTGTTGATGTTGAACTCAACATATTCCGGGCCACCTACTTGGGATGATTAGACTTCTGCATGTTGAAGTGGCGTAGGTGGTCGGCGAGGATTCGCTCGTCTTTGTCTTAAACATTTGATGCCCCAAATGACACCTAAAACTAAAAGGATCCCAGAAATGACATGAGTCATGGTATAATGGTGGATATGATGATTCTTTCCCTCATGTAGTTGGATCTTCATATTTTCGAGCGTCTTTATCTCTTGTTCCAATTTGTTGGTATCTTGAAGCGTTACATACTGTGGATGATTATGTCGGACTGGGCTATCTTTGATCCGGGTGATGAACTTCTTTAAGTGAATAGATTCAGCTAACGTATTAACCGATCTATTGAATCCTTTTTCCTTCCGATCAAAATTTTCCCAAAGTTAAAACTATTTCATCTCGGACGGGGAAATTTGTATATGTTTTCAATGATTTAATTTTCCTTTGATTCGCGAATCATTTTTTGATCGCATACGTGAACTCGACATAAATCATGGACACAAATTTATTTAGCCACCCACTTTATTTATTAGGTGTATAACAATTTCTACAGATTTTGTCTTCGCGCTTAAAATTATATTTAAAATAGAAATATATTCACTGTATTTTGTGATTTTTACAGGATCGTGAGTTACATTACTTATCAGAATAGCAGAGTTTACAATGGCAACTGATAAACAGCACATTCGGCACTGCATTCTATACGAATTCCAATAAGGAAAAAAGCTTCTATAGCACGGGAATCAATTTGTAGTGTTCTTGGTGCCGACCTTGTGTCTTATGAAATTTGTAATTATTGGTACAAACATTTTTGAAGTGGTGATTTCGATCTTAGCGACAGCCTCGAAAGTTTGAAGATGTGCGAGCTAACCTGGAATCTGCAACAGCAACAGACATAACTCGGAAAAACCTAATACCTAAATAAAATAATGCGTAATAAATGGATTCACATTAGTTTTCAATTCCTATAAAAATCATAAACATTTGATAGTTTAAATTCTCCTAAACTTCTGAAAATTTAAATGAATTGTAAGAAATATGTACTATGGACTTGAAGGATACAAAAATTAACTAAATAGATTAAAATATTTTCTGGACAGTTATTTTTCAGTAAGTATCTTCTCCTGTACTAAATATTAATTTATTGCATTAATATGCCCAGTACCAAGTGAATTTTCTAAAACTGGTTATGTAAATGTATTTAATTAATGTGTAATAATCCATCATCATTAGTCATACATACTTTAATCGTATATAGTCCAATGTGTTGTCACAGATTTTAGTGAGGCCTTATTAAACCTTATATGAAACATGTCTTTGTTTTCGGTAAGAATTCAGTGGGCTGAACTTGCTCGACATGTTTAAAGAGTTCGTAGTATAAATATTTTTTGTATATGATAAAGATTTTGATTTTTTGTATATGATTTTTTGTAAAGAAAAATATGATAGTTTCATTTGCCTTTATTACACAATATTAGGGTTGTAACAACTGAAACAAGCATAAAATTATCTATCCAATAAAGCTAGTTTCACTGATATTCAAAATATTTTTCTTTGTTCTATTTTAATTCTAAATTGTGAACCTCTAAAAAACACCCACCAACCACACACACTCCACATGCTGGTGGAGTGTCTCTTGGACACCATGACGTGATCAATTGGGTTTTCCGTTCTTCCATCATTCGATCTCCACGTTACTTTGTGGATTCTCTTATGTGGGAAAAACGTACTTGATACAACTAAGTTGTACGTTATTGCCAGGTCGGTGACGCGTTGGCTGTTGTTGTTACTAGTTAGGTGCAGGCTGTTGGGACCGATGTGCGATGTATTTTCTGCACTCCTACCGATTTTTGCATTAAAGTCGCCCACAATGATTTTAATGTCGTGGTGCGGTATGTTATTTATGACTTCCTCGAGCTCGACAAAGAAGAGATCTTTGATGTCATCTGATTTATCTTCGGTGGGTGCATGCACATTAACGATCGTGATGTTAAATTTCTTAGTGCGAAGTCTGACCGTGCATATCCGCATGTTGATAGGGCGGAAATCGATGATATGGTGCTTCACGCGCCGATGGATGAGGAACCCAACTCCAAATTCTCCTCCGTTCCTCCGTTCTGATGGCCGCTGTAGTGAAGAGTGTAACCATTGGTGGTGTCATGGATCCCACTCCCAGACCATCTAAGCTCTTGTAATGCAAGTACGTCTAATGTGTAACTCATTGCTTGGTTCAAGAGGTTCCGGAGATCTCCAGGTCTTAAGAGTCTAAGCACGTTCCATGTTCCCATTTTTAAAGCGTTGTCCGTGTACAATTTCCGAGGTCGAGTTTGTGATGAATCCGATATGGTAATCCGAGGCCTTTGTTTAGGGTTCATAACTTAAATGTTTTTATGAGGGAAGGTTGTTGGCCAGCCGCTCAACCCGCTTATTACGTGTGTGGGCCACGTACTGGTGAGAAACCTAAGGCATCCAGTCCTACCTTGAAACACATTTATATAGCTAGCCGCTTGATACAAGACAGACGCCCGCTTCAGCCGCTCCTAACTTGGAGAACAGACGCTGGTTTGGTATTGGTTATGAGGCGCCAATAACCCGCCTTGACATGTAGTGTCCATGACTATAAACAGGATTTAGTCTGCTCGTCTCCACTACACCTCCTGATTCATTTAGCGTTACCCAGGGTGCACCGGCGAAGAGGTATAATCTAGGACTTTGCCCCCCCCCCCCCCCCCCCCCCCCCCCTTGATTTTATAATACTGGTATGGTGTAAAAAGACAGTGCGTAGAGACAATTTTATGTATAGAAATCAGTGCCTAATAAAACTTATAGTGTTGAAATCTAGATTCTAGGTGGTGCCTCAACTATAATAATCTAATAGTGATTAAAAGTACAGTGTCACTGACTAAATGTAGTTACGAGAAAACTAAAATTATTAATTGTTTGTGTCGTGATTTGTGGTAACAGGTAATAAGTGTTTGAAACGGATGATGCAAATTTAATTCATAATCACAAATAATATAAATTAACTAAATACCACAGAATAAGCCATATGGTGGCAGCAGTTGCATTGTTGTATACATATAATAATATTTGTGAAATAATTTGTGCAAAAATAATAACAAAAGTAATTATGGAAATTATTGGAAGGATATTGATTAACCGGTGAAAATTCATTAATCAACACCGTCAGTCTTCAACATTACCATCACGCAACATTTCAATAATCAGGTGAACAAACATTTTTTTTTTCTTGTAAATTATTATTTTTGATATACATATAGTACTTATGTAGGTTAATTTTTGCGACATTAGAATAGTTGTAGTGTAGAATATACTTAGTGTTAAGTTTAAAGTAGCAAGGTGTAGGGTAGCTAGTTTTTATGGTATTTATATACATATATATACATATAATGATTATAATTTTTTTGTTTTTGGTTTATTTACGTTTTTTTATTAAATTTATGAATTCCGAATTTAAATTTTTGCTTCTTTTTATTCATAAACATACAATGACGAACTAGTAACCGAAATTATTGGAGGATGATCTAGAGAGTAGGTATAAATGACTAGGTGAGTTGGTCATGGTCCTTTATAATTGATCCTTTTTCCTTGTCTTCGTCCTGCGGTCTTAAACTGATCCATACATATTTCGGAATTCCCACCCCATTATCCTTAGTCCTAGCCGGAGTTAACTGACAGCGCGAAATCTCTGTAGAGATACTCCTGTTAACAGAGCGAAAATAAACCAGTGATATAAGACATCGAGATCGCTCCGTCGTTGACTTCTAGTCGCTCTCGTTACAAGTTGTAATATAAATTATAAAAAAAAAATATTACTTCCTCATTCAATTTATGAACTATTACTTTTCAATTTTAACATTTCAACTTTTACTAGTCCACCTTTATTTATCAACTTCGAATTGTCGCCTTCAACTTGTTAACTTTAACTGGTCAAGTATACCTTGCCAACTTTTCTATCCTTCTTAACCATATTAAATTAGAAATGTTGTTACGACTGTGTTGGTCGCAACCACCATTTATGTTTTTATTCACCTCAAAGTTTTCTGTTAAATTGTGCGCTGAACGCACCCGCGACGTTTTGTTTTGTACCCCATCGTGTGGTGGCGCAGAGGTGAGAAGAACGACGAGAGAGAGAGAGAACAATGTGCATCGGGTGTGTGCAAAGTAAAACGTTTTGGAAAAAATGTTTTCCTTATATGTCTCTCTTTTTTATCAACGAAAATTTGATATAAAGGAGAGACAGAGAAGAGAGATTAATTTCTTCTAGAACGTTTTGCTAGCTGTGCGGCGTGAAAGTTTTTTTGGTTGTCATTATTCGAGTTTGGGATTTTGTATAAAACAATCGAGTTTTAATTTTTTTAATTATGTTAAATTTTGGTTTTCAACCCTTTTTTTTGCTTTAATTGAAATTAAAATTAAAGTAAAATATTTTTTGTTTTGAGTTCTTAAGTCGAAAAATTGTGTACCTCAAAATAAAAAAGAAAAAAGATTCGAGTTTTGTTGTTCGATTAGAGAACAAGTCAGTTTTTTTTTATTTTAATTTTAAAGTCGAGTTAAAAAAGAAAGTTTGGTTCTAAAACTAGTGATTAGTGAGGCAGGATCCATTTTGATTGGAATTTGTTTTTTTTTTTGTAAACCTGGTTATGAACAATTTGGAAGTGTATAAAAAGAAAATAATAAAAATATTTTAATTGAAATTAATATTGTGGAAATTTTTTTTTTTTGTTTTTTGAGAAATGTTCTTTTGATAATCCATATAGACTTTGTGTATGGAAATAAATCGAATATCGAAAGTTATAATCAACGAATTTTTTTTATTTGGATTACTTTTTTCACCATTTAATTGACGTACCCAAGACGTGTATTGTTGCGTGTGGTGGTTACGTCGTATAGTGAACAATAAAATATCAGGATTGAGACATCGGAACGGTAAGGGGCGGCCAATTGAAGCACGCTGCATTCATCGAGAACTGATTTCAGAAATTAACCACGGGTGCTTAATTTTCAACGGCGAGACAACGCCCCAGTTTGGGGGCATATCAAGGCCGAATTTTACTGTTGGCAAGACACGCCCAACATATTTACTGGTGGCCAGGTGAGGCCACTACTGTTTCTACGAATAACGGCGGGTACGGTACCCCATTTATTAATGCATATCGCATTTTCGACGAGTGAAGTAATTTATTAACGGGGAATTGTAATTACTGGCGGACGAGCGGCACAGGGGTTATTTACTTCGTGGTAACGGTTTTGGCGAAGGACGCTCAACAATTTTGTGGATTTTGGTGATGCAACGCCCTATAGTTTTTGAATAGTGGATTTAGCGGTCGATCAAGGCCTGATTATTGGTATCGGGCAAAGGCCCCGTAACGTCCGACCGCACAAGGTCGCAACGTACGGGTGGCCAACCGGCCCCTCGTGTTTTGTATTATTGGTATCAGGGAAAGGTCCCGCAACGTATTCGGCACAGCCAAGCCGTAACGGTTCGGGTAGCCAACCGGCTATTCGAAGTTGTTAAATTGGTTAACGGTGAAGGGCTCCGCAACGGTCCGGGTGTGGCACATCACCTGTGGCATGACGGCCGCGCAAGGCCGCACCAGTAATTTTTTATACATATATTTAAGGTACGATTTTTTTGTTTAGTTTATTTTATATTCTTAATTTTTTCATTTTTACTTTTAAATTTAAATTTTGATTTTTGTGATTGAGCGCCGCACAGCGGGTGCACGCTCGATCCGTATTGGTCTCTCTCTCTCTCTCTCGTTCCCTCCCTTTCTTTTTTTCGGGAAGTTGTATTCTCTTCCTTTTTGTTTTGTGTCTAACAAAATGAAATATTAAATTTTTTACGGTGTGGTATGATGGGAGCGGGGTATCCCTCTGTGTCCGGTGTTGAGTGCGGTCCCTTGGTGCCCGCATCCAATTTCGTAACCAGGGCTCGACCTTGTTTGAGTTCGAATGGATGCGCGCACCAAGGCACCTCTCTCCCATTTATAATTTTTGAGTTGTTCGTTCCTCAGGTTCCGGCCGACGAATTTCGGCGGAACTCCGGTTTTTATTATTATTTGCGTTTTTTATTTTTTAAATTATCTGTATGATCACGGTGTAAGCCAGGAGCCATGCATGCCTCAAACCCCACGACCTTAGCACTTCTCCCTGAGAACGTAGCCGGCAAAAATCACCGTGGAGGCCTCTGCATGCGCTTAGTGAAATCTGCAGGTTGGCAGTAGCCAGCCTGTAACAGTGGCGCCCAAACTTTTCGCGAATTTTTAATAATTGTTATTTATTTTATGATTTGTAGATGCACTCCCTTTGGCGTGCGCATCCAGTGTCGAAACCGGTGTTTCACTGTTTGAATTCGCATGGACGCGCACACCAAAGCCAGTCTCCCTGTTGGCACTTCCCATCTGCGATAGCAACCAGCTCGGGCAGTTTGATTGCGCGTAGATGGGGGTGTCATCCCCTATTCTTTGGACATCCGACTTCTGAGCTCCTTCCCATTTCCACTATGTTGTGTCTGATTGTCATTTGTCCAGGGTTTAGCTTAAGCTTCATTTTCCCTTGCCCCGAAATTTCTCGACCGAAATTTGAGGAACAACAACTTTTATTATTATGTTATTATTATTATTTCTTTATTATTTTATTATTAAGCCGACATGGAGTGGGATGTCCACTCCCATCATACCAACCGTATTGTCGCTTTGATCTAAATTTTTTGGATATATTATATTTGATATTTTTGATATTTTGATGTTTTTGTTTTTTTTTTTTGGTTTAGCTTCGGTTACATTGGAACCCGTGGTTACTCATTGGTAATTCATTTTTCATTTTTTTTCGTATCGTTTGGTATTAGCCTTCTGCCTGCGCATCGCTGGGTGTGCTGGTAGTCTTGGTTCCTATCCTTTTTTCTTCGTATCATTTTGTTAATTTAAACGAGCCCCTCCAAATAAGGTTCTCATTTGAAAAGCGCCACTTTGGGGGGTATCTCGTCCTATCCGTAGGTAAAATAATCGTGGGAATACGGGACCCACAAACCATTACAAGGTATCCATTCTTTCCTCCTTTTATTATTATCTTATTAATATTTTTTTTGTTGCCACTTTGCCTCCTTATCTGGGTGTGTTGGTAGTTTCATTAGCTACGTTATTATTATTATTATTAAATTTTGTTTATTATTATTATCTTGAATGAATCCAAATCCGTGGGATACGCCAGAAAGACCTCAAAGACGTACAGTGTGGGATAACTCGGACGTAGAACCACGTATCCAACGTAATCATCCGTGGGATCGAGTGGAAGTTAACCAAATTCATATTCGAATTGAGTATTATCCAACTCACGGGGTAACTTTCTGGTTGTTTATCGCGATTTGAGATGCTTTTGTTAAATTTTTGTTGTAATTGAGTTTTAACGAGCCCCCCCAAATTAGGTTCTCATTTGAAAAGCGCCACTTTCGGGGGTATCTCGTCTTCTCCGTATTTAAATAATCTTGGAACTACGGACTCCATCAAACTTTACAAGGTAACCATTCCTTTTATTATTAATTTTTTTTTGTACGTTTTATATAGTTATAGTGGGTGTGGAATATCTTTAGTTGTAATTTCCTTTAACTTAAAACCTTCCGTTTGAGTTAGAGTTATTTTGAATTAAAATTTTGTATTTTTATAAATCAATAAAGACGATCGAACGTGTCTCAAAAAATTGAAGGAGATTCGGGGAGCGATCACAGTTTTGGATCCGGCAACAAAAGATCCCATACTATTGGTGCAACAGTACCATTCTCGTTTATTGCATTTGGCATGTCGGCTGCCCCCCTACCCAAATACGAGCAGTCCGCGCATAAGGTACATCAGGCATGTTCCGAATTATTGACAAGTCTGCAGATATACCTGGATGACCCGGAAAAATTGAACGATTCCATACAAAGTGCGAAGGGCATACATATCACGTTGGAAATACTTCCTCATGAGGAACAAAATGAAGAGATTCAAGTGTAAAACCTTGTAACGAATTGTCTTTAGACAAATCGAAATCTCGTTACCACTTTCAACCTATCTATAAACTACCTGATACAATTGTATACATATTTGCAGTTTTAATCATGACCTGCACAACATTTCTTAAATTCTAATGTAATTTTTCTAAATGTATACAAATTGTTTATGTTACTCAAATAACATAATAAATGTATTTACATTTTACCTGAATAAACCATTTTTAAATGAGTTTACCCAGTGTGTGTATTACAACAACGTTCAAGGTTGTGGTTCGTAAATATTGCTTATAAGTAAGTACACTGCACTCAATTTCCCAAGTTTGCAGTAAATATAATTGTAATGTCGTTCAACTAATAATCGCATGGAAATTTCTGATTTTTGGCACATGTTGCTTATTCAACAAAATATATGCATGCGATTATTGGTGATATGGATTATTAACGGAAATGGGGGCGGAGGGGGGGTTTAGAGGTGATTTCAATCATTTAAATAGTCTGATTTTTGTTTGAGAAGGGGATTATGTTTTGGAAGGCAGACGGTGGCAGTCTTCATAAAATCGTTTGAGATCATTGTTGGACTAAGTCGTATTGTATTTGAACATGAAAAAAGTTTAATTTGGGAGGACAATAAAGGCGCAAAATTTTAAGAAAAATCCGTTTATTTTTATTTTTGGGAGTTGTATTAACGTGGTGAGTATGTACTAAACAATATTTTTATTCACAGGTATAAGTAAACAAAAAAGGAACTAACATATAACCGGTCCAGGCTGTACTAGTGAACAAGGAATTTCGTGTGACGTTTTTCGTCGGAAATTCCCGCTGTTGACTAGTATAGTAACAAGGTGCATGGCCAAGCACCTTTCTTATTACTAACCCGCGGCCACGCGCCGTTACTTAAATATAGATATTTTTTTTTTTTTTTTTTTTTGTTTTGATTAATCGGACACCTTGCCAATAATAATGTGGTATGGGCCGAATAATCAGCGGATCTTGTGTGGCTCATGCCGAATGGGTAAGCCATTTGCTAGTGATGGTACTCACGGTTCCCCCTCCTTAGCTCCCTCGCGATTGGGCGAGACGTCTTTCTTTCAACATCAAAAATGTTAGCGGTATACTAGGCTCTGTTCACACCTCCATCCCCCACGACCATACATACCTCTACCCTTTGAGCTACGGACTTATGCCGCTTGGAGGTAATGTGAACAGGGATATTATTTTTGAAACTGTTTGCCGACAGCAAACCGTTTCATTATGGCGCCCAAACTAGAAGCCCGAAAATAATCGTATTTGTTAAATACAGGCTGTGCTTGGTTAGAAATATCAGACGCTATCATCTTGCTTTTAGTCTATAGGATTTTTTCTGAATGATCCATGTTTTGATTAACTTAATCTAGCTATTAAAGCTAGTTAGTTGAAACCAGTGGATACACATTCAATTACTTGTGCCAACCAGAATAGGTTCATAGTGATTAATAGAATTCTTTCGAACCCATTGTTGGGTTGTTTAGTTCCTCATCAGCGCAAAATGACATTTCTTACTCTAAGTACAGTGTTCCAATTATATGGGAGAATAAAACTTTCCCAAACAAAATCATCCATTAAGATTGTTGTCTTCATACAGCTTTCTCAACTTGAGTTGTATATGACCCAGTGAGGGAGAGTGTTATGCGCTCGCGGTTGTAATGTCAATCATTCCTTTCTTGCCTGCAAATGCAGGGGGTATAAAGGACTTGACATTCTATCGGCTTAGCCGTAACACTACATTAAACTGGTACAAACACCCAAGTTTCACATTTCCCCAAAAATAATTGTAATTTGTTTTGAGTTCTTCAAAACAGATTCTCCAAAGAAATTCGACTAAAAATATGAATTTTCTGGTGGTCAAACCACACAGTGCATAGTTAGGTTTCGCCTTCAAATCCGCTTTGTATATTTAAAATTTTAATCATCACCTTTTGGGGTGTAGGTCGTATATCGTCTACATTTAGTTAATCACGTCTAGATTTAAACCTATTCAGTTGTTCAGATATCTTTGCTCTGCTATTAGGCGAGTATGACTGCAGGCCTGGACATAAACTGAGTAAGGTTACGATACGCATTGTGAAAATTCTTAACGATAGCCGGCGAGTTACCGTTCCTTCTGGTAGTCCATTGTGGTATATACAGTTATAGAACTCAAAAACCACAGGTGATTTACAAGTATATCTTCGGTTAGCTACTCGCACAGTCGGGATCCTTCGCTCGCGAAGCTTGACTATCAACTGTGAGGATGAAGGCAATTGGAATATGCTTGGCCAGTAGGTACCATTTGTGGGATTGCTAATCCAACCCAAAAATAGCAGTGAGAATCACTCAGGGGTACATACCGAGTTATGGCTCTCACTGCATGATTTAAGATTGGATGTGCACTTTCGCCAAAAAAAAAAATCATTCATATTTTAACCTATCCCATTCCTTTTTCAACTATCACCAGAGCACCTGGACCTCGCTCGGCGGGGGCTGCACAGGATCCGCCACACCAAAGTTATTAGGAAGTTTATAAACAAAAATTAAATATAGGGTACCAACCCATCAGAAGATTAGAAGAAGTGAATTAAGACATAAGACGTATTTATTTTGAATTACCAGCTTAAAAGCGATAGTAAAAAGTAGAGGGTGTAGGAGTTTGATAGCGATACAAGTTGGGTTAATGAGAGGACGAAAATTAAATAGGTTATAAGTACTACGGAAGATAAGTGAATTTACAATTTAGGAATAAGCAGTTATTAGGTAGTTAGTAGATTTTTAGGGTTTGCTAAATAATAGAATGTCGGAGAAGAAATTGTTTAAGGTAGACCATCTGGATGAGGATGAGTTGCGCATCGAGTTTGAAGTGCGTAACCTGGTGGACAAAATCACTCCAGGGAACGTAACCGAGACTCTAAAATTGGAGTTAACGCGCAAAATAGAGAATGAGTCCAATAATTCGTTTTTGGTCCCTAAAATAGCACATGAAGCGGCGCGTAAACAACCCGCAAGGGAGATTACGTTGTGCTTAAAGAAATTGAGCCATCTACGTCAGTGCATGCTGGATGGAGTTATTAGTTTAAAACCAACAGCTGAATGGTTACCAAAACTGGCCACCAAGTTCGTGCACCTTCAAGGAAGAGTTTCCTTCAAGGAAGAGTACCAAATACGACTCGATGATGATATCCAAAGGGAGGAATCATTCGAGTATGATAGTGATGAATACCAACTTATGCCGAATTCTACGCATCGGACAAGTAAAATTAATGAGGCAAAACTACGACAGGAGGTAAAAACATGGAAAATCAGTTTCTCTGGGTATAGTAGCGAATTGACAGTGCAACGCTTTCTAACCAGGATTGAATGGCATGCTAAACGATCCCAGATACCACTTGATAGTGTGGTGGGAGCTCTTGACTTGTGCTTAGTTGACGAAGCTCTAGAGTGGTTCTGGAATTCAGTTGACCACAACCCAGAGATAGACTTTAGCAGCGTGAAACAGGAAATGGCGTTACGCTTTGCTCCTAATATCACAGAGGATGATATACACCGAATGCTAAGTGATAGAAAGCAAAAATACCCCCGCGAAACTGTCCAGGAGTACTATCAGGCAATGCAAAAAATCGCATTACAATCCACAAGAACCATTTCTGAAGGCGTTATGTACACCTTTATAAGAAGAAACATGCGTCCAGGATTGCAAATGGCGATGCACAACGAACCAAGATTTGCAACCCTGGCCGACTTCATTCGTAGGTTTAGCACGCTGGAGCAAGTGTGGCGAAGATTTGGACATGTTCCGGAAGCCACCTTCGCACCACCCAATGACTTGCCACCTAGCAATTACGGCAACCAACCTTTTAGGCGAAGAGTTGCGTTCAACACACAAACTCCTAAGGTACATGAGTTTATGTTGGAGCAAGGGGAAGTGGACGAACCCTTATCCATGCTTAAAGCAACTTCTGGTTTTCAAGGCTACAATATCGATCCCGGAGAATACCCCACAAGGACTCTGAAGTCAAGTGGTCACTCAAGTCCTATAATCCGACCACGTCTGATGGATGAGCAAGACGGGGATATGGGACAGTAAGAAATGCCCGATACGACCCCATACTACTTAGCCAATTCCCACCCACAAATATGTGCCATCAATCAACAGAATAGAGCCCAGTCCATCAGGGGAAACCCCATCTTTGACTCTGTGGGTCAGCAAAACTTCCAACAAGCCACAGCAGTTCAGAAAATTCACTCTCAGCCCCTGATGAATGGTGCAAGGTTTAAGTGTTGGAACTGTGGGGATCCTAACCACACATTCATGGGTGGTCGCAAACTTGTCTCTAATGTTTTCTGTTTTGGTTGTGGAACAAGAGATGTATTCAAGCCAGATTGTACTCGCTGTACCCCACCAACGGAAAACTGGAGATCGGAGATGAGGGAGCCTCGCCAAACTCGTCTCCAGAACACACCTCCGAGGCCAAAGAATACCACAGAAGAGGCAGCCAGCAATACGGACCCCGAATTGTACCGGCTGCACCGAGCTTAAATATTAAAAATAATAATACACACCGTTCGATATCTTGTCAAACAGACAACAGACAAAGAATTCGAGCGTTAAGATATTTTCGTCTGCGACGATGGTGGCGCAAGCAAATATTATGATCAATAATTCACCAAGGGTTAGATCATCGACCATATGTCAATATAACTTTAGACGGAGAAAATATTCGTGGTCTTCTCGATTCCGGAGCCAACATAAGTGTGTTGGGTAAAGGAAGCGAACAATTTCTACAAGACCATGATTTAAAATATTTCCCCCGAAAAACTCAGGTGTTTACTGCCAGTGGTACACCTGAATCGATACTCGGATATGTCACTATACCGATTACTTTTGGAGGACAAACTAAAAGTTTGCGTCTCTACATCGCGCCCTCACTAGAGCAAAGGTTATACATTGGTACTAATTTCTGGACCACATTCAATCTTCAGATAACAGTATCCGAGCTCAGTTTACCAGGTGATATCAGTGATGTAGCCTCTAAAGTAAATGCAGACAATAGCCAGCATGTGTTAACATCAGCACAGCTAGAAGAACTAGATAGAATTAAATCGGAGTTTTGGGAAAAACACACTTAGTGCAGCATGAGATAGACACTGGTGATGCTAAACCAATCAAGCAACGTTATTATGCCATTTCCCCTGCTAAGCAACGTGAAATGGATAAAGAATTGGAACGAATGCTGTCCTTGGGAGTGATTGAGGAGTCTTCAAGCTCGTGGAGTTCACCAGTTACTGTGGTTCCCAAGAGCAATGGTAAGGTTAGGTTGTGTTTAGATGCACGAAAACTGAACTCGGTCACGGTGCCAGAGGCATATCCACTGCCAATAATTGACGGTTTGCTCAGTCGCCTGGAAAACACTAAATATATTTCCAGTTTAGATTTGAAGGATGCATTTTGGCAAATCCCATTAGAACAATCTTCAAGATGCAAAACCGCCTTAACAGTGCCTGGCAGACCCCTCTATCAGTTTACCGTGATGCCGTTCGGTTTATGGCTCAGACGATGTGTAGACTAATGCACAAGGTAATACCACACGAACTGCATGATAGAGTATTCGTCTACCTAGATGATCTCCTCATTACTTCACCTACCTTCGAAGGTCACATGCAGTTACTCAGGGTTGTAGCAAAACATCTGACATTGGCCAATCTAACTATCAATATTGAGAAATCTAAGTTCGTCTTGACCCATTTAAAATATTTGGCCATATAATCGGTGAAGGCTGTATTAGAGTAGACCCAGATAAGGTTAAGGCGATACAAGATTTCCCCGTTCCTAAAACTGTCAAGCATATTCGGCAATTTCTGGGAATGAGTGGGTGGTACCGCAAGTTTATACCAAGATTCTCGGAAGTAGCGACCCCACTCACCGAGCTCCTAAAATGCAAAGGCATATCCAGTGGAATGAGCAGGCACAAGAGGCATTCATTAAATTAAAGGAATGTCTTACAACTGCACCAGTGTTAACGCATCCAGACTACACTCGTACCTTCTTTATTCAGGTAGATGCGTCAAAGACAGGTGAAGGGGGCGTCCTCTTCCAGAAAGATAGTAAAAATGAGGAACATCCCATCGCTTTCTATTCTCATAAGCTGAACGGAGCGTAAAAGAATTATAGCATCACAGAGTTGGAATGCCTGGCCGCAGTTCTTAGCGTAAAGAAATTCCGAGCCTATGTTGAGGGATATGAATTTGTCATTATTACGGACCATGCCAGTCTGCAATGGCTGATGAACCAGACTGATCTGTCTGGGCGGTTAGCTCGTTGGAGTCTAAAGCTACAAGGTTACAACTTTAAAATCGAGTATCGTAAGGGGTCACAAAATGTAGTGCCGGACGCTCTTTCTCGAATACCCGAGGAGGAAGTAGCTGCTCTTACCATGCATGGAACGAATTTACAATTAGACCTACAGTCTGCTGAATTTACACGACCAGTATACTTGGACCTACTGAAAATTTTTCAAGGCTACAAACCAGAAAATATTAAATTCTCAGATGGGAAAATTTTGATTCACCTACCGAGTAGGAACCCTGATCATCAGACAGACATCCCAGATTGAAAACTATGGCTCCCAGTCAGCCTAGTCCCAACAATTCTCAGTCAAGCGCATGAACCACCTAATGCAGCCCACATGGGTATGGCTAAGATGATTGAGGTCATACGCAGAAGTTTCTACTGGCCAACGCTAGTAAAAGACGTGCAAAGATATGTACAACAATGTCAGGTTTGTAAGCAAACCAAAGCCCCAAACACAATTTGAGACCCCAAATGGGCAAATACAAAGAATTCGAACGTCCTTTCCAGAAGTTGTATCTTGACTTCCTGGGGCCATATCCCAGGTCTAAGAGTGGTAACACCCACCTGCTAATAGTACTGGATCACTACTCGCGATTCGTGCTATTAAAACGTCTGCGAAATGCAGTGGCCAGTAGGGTCGTACAATACCTGGAGGAAGAAATATTCCCGGTATTCTCCGTGCCAGAGACCATCTTGACGGACAATGGACAACAATTCAAGTCCAAAGTATTTCAGAGCCTCTTGGATAGACACGGAGTAAAACATGTTTTTACTCCAGTTTACTCACCCCAGGCTAATGCTTCAGAGCGCGTCAATCGCTCAATATTAGCTGCCATTAGGGCATACCTAGAGGAAGATCACCGGAATTGGGATCTCCATATCCCGCAGATCGCTAGTGCACTACGCAACACCGTGCATTCCTCTACATCTTATTCGCCAGCATATCTGGTCTTTGGACAACATTCCGTTCAACATGGCTCTCAGTACCCCCTATTGCAGTTATTGGGAGGAGGAGCTTTGATGAACCATTCAGTTCAAGGAAAATATGACCGTTTAGCGTTAGCTCGAGAACTTGTATTATTTCACCTTGATCAAGCGTACAAGCGGAATGCATCCCAGTACAACCTGAGATCAGCAAGGAGGGAATTAGCAGTCGGACAAGAGGTCTGGGTGCGAAATTTTACCCAGAGCAACGCTAGTTCCAAATATACAGCTAAGTTAGCAAACAAATTTGTACCCGCCACAGTACAACGCCGAGTTGGGACCGTAGCCTATGAGCTAGTCACGAGGAATGGCAACCCACTCGGAATTTTCCACGCTAAAGATATTCGAGTGTAGTAACCCCACTGATTCTGTGAAATACTCCATCTTATGGTGGAACACTTTGATGCACTTAAGCGTAAGAGGCAGTGTTGTGCCTGTTTTTTACGTTACGTAATATACTCGGTTTTTTACATGTAAAATACGTATTTTACACATAACAATTTTTTACAAAATGTAAAATACACAAACTATTCGTAACTAATTCAAAATTACTTATAGTTCATAATCTCAATTCTTACGTATCTATATAAAGAAAATTGGATATAGGTATGATGTAAAATGAGAATTGAACTTTAAATAATTGAATTGAATTGAATTTATTTATAATTCTTCTAATTTATTAATTATAATTAAAAGTAAAATATTTGTAGAAAAATATAAATAAAATTATTATTATTTTTTTCAAAGAAAATATGGTTTGTTTCTCAGCTACTAACTTATTTTTTAGAATAGAAAAAAAAAATCCACACTATGGGATTGAAGTGTAAAACGATTAATCATCGAACTCATTCAATATTAATGCTATAACATTTTAATGTTATCGGTTACAAAAATTGTTTAAGATGATTACGAGAAATCATTACCATCTTTCGACAAGATTATTTAACTTGACACAGACAGAGACATCTGTAGTGCAATTTGTTCTCTATCGATTATTGCTTAAAATAAACAACTTCATACTGCTCTAATATTGTAGCAAAACGAAATAAAAAAATTGTTGCGCTATGTGACCTGAGGAGAAAAATCCAAAAATTTAGGTGTCATTTGTTATTGTCAAATGTCAACACAAAAAAACAAAAATAAAAATCGAAAAATAAAATCAGGTATATAAAAATTTGAATATTATATTATATCAAAATAATATAATTATATCCACCACCTCCAAATACACCAGCTCCAAAACTAGAGGATTTTATTACGGCCAAGGAATCAAGGATAGTGCAAATTTGCTTGAAAACGATATTTCGTATGAATGAGTTGGAGTTCAAAACTATGCTTGTTCGATGTATCGCTCATCTTAGCCTTAGCTATAAGAATACGGCAAATCAAAATTTGGCCCGAGATTTTAAATTTTACTAACCGTTTTCGAGTGAGTTTTCTATTATTTATTAAATTACAAGTCAAATGAAACTATACCAATGGCTCTTTGGCTCGAATATTTTAATTTTCTTAACTAAGTAGAATTTTGACTGAAAAATAAATATTTTGTTTACTTATGCTTATAATAATTATTAATAAAAAACAAATATGTTGTATTTCAAAAAATTGTTTACTTATTTATTATAAATTCAGCTTTACTTTTAAAAGTAACATTAATGAAATTTTGTTTATCGCAAATCTTCATTATAATCACTATCAACAAATCGAATTAGTATTTCTTTATTATTTAAAGAATAATATTAATAAATATGAATTAATTTTTAGACCTATTAAATGTCAGGCTATTTCGAATTAGGCAAGGAATTTGACCCCGATTTGAAAATATCCGTTCAATCTGCGCTGTCGATGCTGGAAGATTTAATAATTTCAGTGCTAAGTTGGATACGTTTGGATGGCTTCGCTGCAGTGCTCTAAAAAAAGTCTGGAATCTTTTGAGTATAAAGTTTGGAAAATTCCACTTTGTTTTTGTAAATGTGCCAATCCTCAATCCTCCAATTTCCGTGGCCAATTAAATTTGTCAGACACCAAAATAGTTATGGCAAATATATCAAAATTTAATTTTGATAAAGATTTTATCGAAACCGTACAAAACTCAAAAGAATTGTTTGATCCCATATGTAATCTTATAAACACTTTCCAACGTGGAAAAACTTCTTTAGCGAATGCTGGTTTTATGTGGCTATCATTTAACGTGCAGGTAAGATTTAGAGATAAACTACAAATATTTTTCGAAAAACGACAGCTTATTATGTGCATCCTTATTACGATAACGACCTTTTAATTGATAGTCAAATGGATAAAATCAATCAGTTTTAACAAATTTAAATGGGCAAGGAAATGATTGGCTCATTTACAAAAACGAAAGTGTAATATCCCATATTTTATACTCAAAAGAAGTAAGAAATCCACAAGATTTTTGGAGCACTGCAGCGATAAGTCACCCAAACTTAACCAACCTTGCACTGAAATTATTAAATCTTGGATCACATTCGAAACTTGTCCCTCCCTAGTCGAAAATTGTTATCAAACAGACTCTTAGGGATTAACTACGACAGCTGTCTTAAAGAAAGTCGTGCAAACCTATCTGAAAACTTCGTAATAATAATCGATATTACTATTTCGATTTTTATATTTGTTTTTTTGTGTAGACATTTGACAATAACAAATGACACCTAAATTTTTGGATTTTTTCTCCTCACGTCACATAGCGCAACAATTTTTTTATTTCGTTTTGCTACAATATTAGAGCAGTATGACGTTGTTTATTTTAAGCAATGTAATTCTTATTTTAAGCAATAATCGATAGAGAACAAATTGCACTACAGATGTCTCTGTCTGTGTCAAGTTAAATAATCTTGTCGAAAGATGGTAATGATTTCTCGTAATCATCTAAACAATTTTTGTAACCGTTAACATAAAAATGTTATAGCATTAATATTGAATGAGTTCGATGATTAATCGTTTTACACTTCAATCCCATAGTGTTGTGGATTTTTTTTTCTATTCTAAAAAATAAGTTAGTAGCTGAGAAACAAACCATATTTTCTTTGAAAAAAAAATTATTTTATGTTTTTCTACAAATATTTTACTTTCAATTATAATTAATAAATTAGAAGTAATATAAATAAATTCAAAAATTTCAAATCCATTTCTCATTTTACATTATATATACAATTTTTTTTTCATATACGTAAGAATTGATGTTTTTGAATTAGTAACGAATGTTTTACGCAGTGTTCCTTGCAGTAATTGCATTTGCGAAGTGTATATTTGGATAACGGCTTCTGTAGTTATGCTTATGTCGTATTTTATATTAATTTAACTTAGAATCTTTTATTAATATAGTTTTTATCGAATAAAATTAAATGTATTAATATGATACAAATTTACGTTTTGTATATTAAGGTTTGCGACTTTACTAAGGTTTTTAAATACGCGTTTGATTTTATACAATATTATACATTTTATACAGTAATTTAAGTATATTACCATTTTTTACGTAAAAAATGTATAAAACAGTTTTTTACATACAATTGCTCAACACTGGTAAGAGGAAGGAGTTGGAGAAGGAACGAAAATGTAGGAGACGGGAGGAGAGAGAAATAAAGAAGAAGGAGGTGACGGCTGATGGTAGCGCGAGTAATACAGAGCTCGTTGTCGCGGACCATTCTGTCGTTACACCATCTACGTAGAACTAGATGTCTGAATAGATGATGTAAAGGCAGAATGAAGAATGGTATATCGAATACCATTGCAAGTAGAGTTAAGAGAATAGGATAGGCTATATAGGATAGGTTAAAGAATAGTATAGGAATATGGTAATAATCAGCAATTAATATTATTAATTAAGTAATAAGAACCGCATATAAGACACAAAGTTAACATTATTTTCAATATTATGTGGCCAACAAACAACAAGGGAAAAAAATCATAATGAGGACATACACAAAAGGTTATCCATGGATGGTAGAAATAGGAGTAGTGTTGGTTTTCGTGAAATCGCTGGGTGGTAGTGTGTACAACGAGTTTCCAAACAACCCAGGCATATTCATGGAGGAAATAGGAGGAGCATATTAATACCAAACTAGTTACCCCGACATAACTGAGTTACCAACTCCAAAAACTACAAGCGATGATGCCAAAAGATGTCAGTTGCGGAGTTAGCCGAGTGCACGCAGTGGGAGTCCGGGGTTCAACTATGTAGACAGCAACGCACGTTGTTTAATGCTCAGGTGGATAATAGGTCATGCAAGGTCCATATATTAGAAAGAGAAGAACAAGCATGGGGGAACACAACTAAGCCAGGAAAATCAGTGACTGATATTCAATGCATAACCCGAAAGAATTACAGTCATATACAACAATACCACGGTGTACCAAAAAAATCCAAGGCAGTGGTATACTTCAGTTAAATGCAGGTTGCCAGAGGGCTACAATTAACCTCTTGCCTAGTTTCAATGTAAGCCAAGTTTGGTTGGACAAAAAAAAAATAATTCGGACCCCGGAGGTACTAGGAAATTTAAACCCGGAGCGGGAAGATTTGGCCATTGCAGTAAACTCAATTCACGAAATCCATCCACATTGGCGACGAGTTAATGTACATGACCTCCACCACTATGCAAGTTCAGGGATAGTGCTCATCATAGGGGATACTAGTCATTAGTTTGAGGCGGCGCCTTAACATCAGCAAACACTCAGCAAAGCCACTACTACGCAACGACGTAGCGAGAACCAACTACCAACCTTCACACGACCCCGCAGGCGTTACAGTCACTGACCAGATACCTCAACGATGAATGGATATACGTTAATGTTTATAACTTTATAAAATATTTAGTTGAAAAAAAAAAAAAAAAAAAGGGGGAATAAAGTTAATCTTAGTTAAGCGATTTACAAAAAAAAACATGAATAAAGACATAATAAGCTGTAATAAGTTTTAATATATAGTTAAAATATAAGAAATAGTTAAAGCTACTTAATAATATTAATAAGAAATCTGTATTTAGGTTATAAAAATTAGATTAGTTTGCCCGGCTGAGACTTACTCAGGGTGTGGGGCGTCCGCCACGTTGGTCGCCTTTCAATCAGTTCTAGACTCTACTTACTTTCCATAAGAGCACGAGATCTCTTTTAATCTCAGGATGGGTTTCCCCACGGTGTAACGAATTGTCTTTAGACAAATCGAAATCTCGTTACCACTTTCAACCTATCTATAAACTACCTGATACAATTGTATACATATTTGCAGTTTTAATCATGACCTGCACAACATTTCTTAAATTCTAATGTAATTTTTCTAAATGTATACAAATTGTTTATGTTACTCAAATAACATAATAAATGTATTTAAATTTTACCTGAATAAACCATTTTTAGATGAGTTTACCCAGTGTGTGTATTACAACAACGTTCAAGGTTGTTGTTCGTAAATATTGCTTATAAGTAAGTACACTGCACTCAATTTCCCAAATTTGCAGTAAATATAATTGTAATGTCGTTCAACTAATAATCGCATGGAAATTTCTGATTTTTGGCACATGTTGCTTATTCAACAAAATATATGCATGCGATTATTGGTGATATGGATTATTAACGGAAATGGGGGCGGAGGGGGGGTTTAGAGGTGATTTCAATCATTTAAATAGTCTGATTTTTGTTTGAGAAGGGGATTATGTTTTGGAAGGCAGACGGTGGCAGTCTTCATAAAATCGTTTGAGATCATTGTTGGACTAAGTCGTATTGTATTTGAACATAACAAAAGTTTAATTTGGGAGGACAATAAAGGCGCAAAATTTTAAGAAAAATCCGTTTATTTTTATTTTTGGGAGTTGTATTAACGTGGTGAGTATGTACTAAACAATATTTTTATTCACAGGTATAAGTAAACAAAAAAGGAACTAACATATAACCGGTCCAGGCTGTACTAGTGAACAAGGAATTTCGTGTGACGTTTTTCGTCGGAAATTCCCGCTGTTGACTAGTATAGTAACAAGGTACATGGCCAAGCACCTTTCTTATTACTAACCCGCGGCCACGCGCCGTTACTTAAATATAGATATTTTTTTTTTTTTTTTTTTGTTTTGATTAATCGGATCAAATAATAATGCCACCTTGCCATTAATAATGTGGTAAGGGCTGAATAAACAGCGGATCTTGTGTGGCTCATGCCGAATGGGTAAACCATCTGCTAGTGATGGTACTCGCGGTTCCCCCCTCTTTAGCTCCCTCGCGATTGGGCGAGACGTCTTTCTTTCAACATCAAAAATGTTAGCGGTATACTAGGCTCTGTTCACACCTCCATCCCCCACGACCATACATACCTCTACCCTTTGAGCTACGGGCTAATGCCGCTTGGAGGTAATGTGAACAGGGATATTATTTTTGAAACTGTTTGCCGACAGCAAACTTGATCAGATTCAAACGAACCACGGGGCGGTACAACAATCAAATGCACAGACCACACTCTTGGAATCCATGCTGCGAAAGTTCGAGTTAGTATCACAGCAGCTGGTTAAGTTGGACCAACGGCAAGCCACCCTTCAGACTCAGATTGCCGGAAATAACCCGTTCTCACAAGACATCCCGATTCAAACCTTACACGATCGAGCGCCTCTGACGTCCACCTGGTCGCCAGTATCGCCAAAATTTATCGATCGACGTTTATTGTCCGGTAGTGGACTAAGTTTCACGGGATCTCCATCGGGAATCAACATCGATATGTTCCTGTTCCAAGTTGATACCATCGCTTCATCTCGAGGATTATCCGAACAAATATTACTGTTAGAATTGCACACCATATTGAAGGATATCGCGTTGCAGTGGTACTGGACCTTCCGTAAACACAACCCGCACGCTACCTGGACCGAACTACGAAACGGTATGATCGAGCGATTTCAAGACCGCCGCACCAACTACGAAATTCGAAGAATGGTCGAAGCTCGGAAAGAACAACCCACGGGAAGCTTTTTGGATTTTTACAACCACGTGTGAACGCTTACTCTACAATGTCGAACGCCGTACTCAGACGAAGAGCTCATCCAAATTCTCATGGACAATATGAAGCGGACGCTGCAATACCATCTAACCGATCGACGATTTAGCAGCATCAACGAGCTGATCAAAAGCTGTTCGGCTTGGGAGGAGTCTTTCCGGCGGCTCAAAGCTCCGGCGGATCCTGCAATTCATCCACGACGAATGATCAATGAGTTATCAGGCAGTCCGTATGATGATGTTGGAGCATATGACTCTTATGAGAATTATCCCTTAACTGATGTTCTACCCGATAACTCAGTATCCGCAATTCAAACGGGGAGCAGGTATACGTCGGCAGCGGCGAGACGTCCGGGCGGACAAGTCCCAGCAGACAGTTCGGGATTAGTTTACAAACAGCATGCCAATTATGGCAAAAATATCGTCTGCTTCAATTGTTCAGATATGGGTCACACGTTCATGGATTGTCAATTGGCTCCAGTCGGATTATTTTGTTATCGATGTGACTGATGTTACAACGGACAAATCCACTCAAACCAAAGTTTAACTCGTCTGCCAGTCATGATTTCTTTTCCGATCCGTTTTCCTTACCAAATTCCCCTTCTCTTCCCGTCGCTCTTAAGTTTTTCTATAATGCTCCATCAGTGGCAAAGTTAGATCGTTTAAAACGTTCCAAGAAATACTGGAACCGTCGCGTCGCGATATCCTCCGTTCTATTCTCCGAGGGTAGTGACACTCGGCCTTACGCCCAGGTCTTAATAAATAAGATTCCGTTTAAGGGTCTTCTCGACAGCGGGGCGAGTGTCAGTGTTCTCGGGAGTGGATCGGAGAAACTCATGTCAAATCCATTTGTTGAATTCCATAACTTTCCATCCACGATAACTACCGCGAGTGGTCAGGTTCAACGAGTATTCGGTTAAATACGGGCTAATGTAGAATTTAACGGAATTACTAAATTCATGAATTTTCATGTTGTTCCTTCTTTAGAACAACCGCTTTATTTGGGTATCGATTTTTGGAATCGTTTTGGAATTTCCCCAAAAATCTCCGCATTAAATAATTCGGACGAATTAGGTGAAACTACCAACACACCCAAATTTCATATTTTTAAATCTGATGATCGTCGTAAATTGGATCTTATCCGCGAATATTTCCCGAGAAGCGATATTTTAGGTTTGGGCCGCACATCCCTCATCACTCATATGATCGATGTCGGTTTCGCAAAACCAGTCAAACAACATTTTTATGAAACTCATGTATGCCGAGTTGGATAGGATGCTGTCTTTGGGGGTCATCGAGGAGTCACAAAGTTCCTGGTGTTCACCGGACACGTTGGTTCGTAAGGCCAATGGCAAAGTTCGTCTGTGCTTGGATGCTAGAGAACTGAACAAGGCAACCGTCAAGGATGCGTATCCGCTGCCCATAATCAACGGATTGTTGGGTCGTTTGGGACACACCTGATTCATTTCGGCGATTGATTTGAAGGATGCCTTTTGGCAGATCCCACTTGACTCAATTCCATAACTTTCCATCCACGATAACTACCGCGAGTGGTCAGGTTCAACGAGTATTCGGTTATATACGGGCTAATGTAGAATTTAACGGAATTACTAAATTCATGAATTTTCATGTTGTTCCTTCTTTAGAACAACCGCTTTATTTGGGTATCAATTTTTGGAATCGTTTTGGAATTTCCCCAAAAATCTCCGCATTAAATAATTCGGACGAATTAGGTGAAACTACCAACACACCCAAATTTCATATTTTCAAATCTGATGATCGTCGTAAATTGGATCTTATCCGCGAATATTTCCCGAGAAGCGATATTTTAGGTTTGGGCCGCACATCCCTCATCACTCATATGATCGATGTCGGTTTCGCAAAACCAGTCAAACAACATTTTTTTGAAACTCATGTATGCCGAGTTGGATAGGATGTTGTCTTTGGGGGTCATCGAGGAGTCACAAAGTTCCTGGTGTTCACCGGTCACGTTGGTTCGTAAGGCCAATGGCAAAGTTCGTCTGTGCTTGGATGCTAGAGAACTGAACAAGGCAACCGTCAAGGATGCGTATCCGCTGCCCATAATCAACGGATTGTTGGGTCGTTTGAGACACACCCGATTCATTTCGGCGATTGATTTGAAGGATGCCTTTTGGCAGATCCCACTCGACTCAGCATCCCGCGATAAAACAGCGTTTACGGTTCCTGGACGGCCCTTGTATCAGTTCACGGTGATGCCGTTTGGCTTATGCAACGCACCACAGACGCTTTGTCGCTTAATGCACCGCGTGATCCCGTACCAGCTACACGATACGGTCTTTGTGTACCTCGATGACCTTCTGGTTACATCCTCCACTCTGGCTGAACATTTCGATTTGCTACAACAGGTTGCTGGATATCTGAAGGACGCTGGTTTAACAATTAATTTGACCAAAAGTAAGTTTGTGTTGAAAGAAGTAGACTATTAAGGTTATATTGTGGGTGATGGCTGCCTCCGTATAAACCCAGATAAATAAAAAGCTATTCTGGAGTACCCTATTCCGAAAACGTCGAAACAGATTAGACGTTTTCTGGGAATGTGCGGATGTACCGTCGCTTCATTCCAAATTTCGCCTCCTTAGCTTCTTTTCCCACCGATCTTACTGGTAAAAATACTAAGGTATGTTGGTCTGCAGCTGCTGATTCTTCCTTTAATGCTCTATAAACCGCCTTGTCAACGGCTCCTGTATTGACGCATCCTGATTATTCTAAACCCTTTTTTATTCAGTGCGATGCCAGTGCCGTTGGGGTCGGTAGTGTCTTATTTCAGGTGGACGCCGAGGGGGTGAAGCGGCCCATTGAGTTTTATTCCCATAAGCTCAATGCAGCGCAGCGAAACTACTCGATGACCGAGCTGCAATGCTACGCTGCCGTCCTCAGCGTGCGAAAGTTCCGTTCCTACGTGGAAGGCTATCCATTCGTCATTTATACTGACCATTCCAGTTCGCGCTGGTTAATGAGTCAAAAAGACCTCTCCGGACGTTTGGCGAGATGGAGTCTTAAACTCCAAGCGCTGGATTTTCAAATTGGATACCGAAAAGGTTCAGTTAATGTAGTACCTGATGCGTTGTCTCGAGCTTTTCCGGATGAATCCGCTCTTTGTGAGGATGATTCCGAAAGTAAGAGCACGCCTGATCCTGGTGTTCAATTTGGAGATCCAGCCTTGTCGAGTAAAAACATCGACCTTCCGTGAATGCGTTAATACCTTCTTCCTTCCCCATTTTGTACATTGATCAAAATTTGGTTGCGCTCCAAGATCCAGATTACGTCGATCAGATTGCGAAAATTCGTACGTTAAAAGATTGTTCGCACAACTATAGAATCCAGGATGATAAATTGTTGATATCCCCTTCGTTCGGTTTTAAATATACGGATACCGAATTTTCGAATTGGAAACTTGTTATTCCTAATTCCTTTACTTCAACGCTTATCAAACAGGCTCACGTACCTCCCACTTCAGCATATTTAGGCGGCAGCAAAACTCTCGAACGCCTTCAGCGTCAATTCTTCTGGCCTCAGATGGCAAAACAAGTTAAACAGTACGTTGCTGGCTGCACTAAATGTAAAATGAACAAAGCTGTTAATTACTCTACATAACCAGTCATGGGAGCTCAGGTTACGTCAACTCGCCCGTTTCAAAAACTATATGTCGATTTTTTGGGTCCGTATCCACGTTCGAAACTCGGAAATACCTGTATCGTTATCGTTCTGGATCATTACTCAAAATTTGTAGTTGTAAAACCTTTGCGTGAAGCTTCCGCATCTTTGCTATGTCGATTTTTGGAAAACGATATATTTTTGTTGTTCTCAACTCCCGAAATAATCACCTCTGACAACGGGAAGCAATTTACCTCCAATTTATTTAAGGATCTGCTATCTAAATACGGTGTAACCCATGTACGTACGCCGGTATATTCGCCGCAAAGCAACGCATCCGAGCGTGTTAATAGAACGTTAATTGCCAGCATTCGATCATATTTGAGCGATCACGATCATAACTTGTGGGACAAGAATTTACAAGAAATTGCAGCCGCGTTACGAAATGCTGTACATGATTCGTTACATTACTCCCCTCATTATGTTGTGTTCGGTCAACATATGTCGATGCACGGTTCAGATTACTCACTGCGACGATTACTCGATGAACATGATCCCAGCGAAGTCCAGGCATGGGCTAAGCCAGATCGAGTAAATCTGTTAAAAGATCGTATTATACATTATCTGCGTGTGGCATACGAAAAGGGAGCTCAGCATTACAACTTGCGTAGTACTAAGCGCTCTTTCCGAGTTGGACAACCCGTGTTTGTACGATCTTTTGCGTTGAGCGATGCGACGAACAAATTCTCCGCGAAATTAGCCGGAAAATTCAAACCCGCGGTTATTTCTCGTTAAGTGGGTCAGGTTGCTTATTCGATACAAGATTTGAGTGGTAAAGACTTAGGTTCTTATCATATCAAAGACATCCGCGTTTAACTGTCTCTCCTTATTCTTTTGGTTGTTTGTTTTAGGCCCGGCTTATGAGACATCTCAGGGTGTGGGTCGTTCCCACGTTTGTTACGACTGTGTTGGTCGCAACCACCATTTATGCTTTTATTCACCTCAAAGTTGTCTGTTAAATTGTGCGCTGAACGCACCCGCGACGTTTTGTTTTGTACCCCATCGTGTGGTGGCGCAGAGGTGAGAAGAACGACGAGAGAGAGAGAGAACAATGTGCATCGGGTGTGTGCAAAGTAAAACGTTTTGGAAAAAATGTTTTTCTTATATGTCTCTCTTTTTTATCTATGAAAATTTGATATAAAGGAGAGACAGAGAAGAGAGATTAATTTCTTCTAGAACGATTTGCTAGCTGTGCGGCGTGAAAGTTTTTTTGGTTGTCATTATTCGAGTTTGGGATTTTGTATAAAACAATCGAGTTTTAATTTTTTTAATTATGTTAAATTTTGGTTTTCAACCATTTTTTTTTGCTTTAATTGAAATTAAAATTAAAGTAAAATATTTTTTGTTTTGAGTTCTTAAGTCGAAAAATTGTGTATCTAAAAATAAAAAAGAAAAAAGATTCGAGGTTTGTTGTTCGATTAGAGAACAAGTCAGTTTTTTTTGATTTGTATAAAGTCGAGTTAAAAAAGAAAGTTTGGTTCTAAAACTAGTGATTAGTGAGGCAGGATCCATTTTGATTGGAATTTGTTTTGTTTTTTGTATACCTGGTTATGAACAATTTGGAAGTGTATAATAAGAAAATCATAAAAATATTTTAATTGAAATTAATTTTGTGCAAATTTTTTTTTTTGTTTTGAAAAATGTTCTTTTGATAATTCATATAGACTTTGTGTATGGAAATAAATCGAATATCGAAAGTTATAATCAACGAATTTTTTTTATTTGGATTACTTTTTTCACCATTTAATTGACGTACCCAAGACGTGTATTGTTGCGTGTGGTGGTTACGTCGTATAGTGAACAATAAAATATCAGGATTGAGACATCGGAACGGTAAGGGGCGGCCAATTGAAGCACGCTGCATTCATCGAGAACTGATTTCAGAAATTAACCACGGGTGCTTAATTTTCAACGGCGAGACAACGCCCCAGTTTGTGGGCATATCAAGGCCAAATTTTACTGTTGGCAAGACACGCCCAACATATTTACTGGTGGCCAGGTGAGGCCACTACTGTTTCTACGAATAACGGCGGGTGCGGTACCCCATTTATTAACGCATATCGCATTTTCGACGAGTGAAGTAATTTATTAACGGGGAATTGTAATTAACGGCGGACGAGCGGCACAGGGGTTATTTACTTCGTGGTAACGGTTTTGGCGAAGGACGCTCAACAATTTTGTTGATTTTGGCGAGGCAACGCCCTTTGAATAGTGGATTTAGCGGTCGATCAAGGCCTGATTATTGGTATCGGGGAAAGGCCCCACAACGTCCGACCGCACAAGGTCGCAACGTACGGGTGGCCAACCGGCCCCTCGTGTTTTGTATTATTGGTATCGGGGAAAGGTCTCGCAACGTATTTGGCACAGCCAAGCCGTAACGGTTCGGGTAGCCAACCGGCTATTCGAAGTTGTTAAATTGGTTAACGGTGAAGGGCTCCGCAATGGTCCGGGTGTGGCACATCACCTGTGGCATGACGGCCGCGCAAGGCCGCACCAGTAATTTTTTATATATATATTTAAGGTACGATTTTTTTGTTTATTTTATTTTATATTCTTATTTTTTTCATTTTTACTTTTAAATTTAAATTTTGATTTTTGTGCTCGAGCGCCGCACAGCAAGTGCACGCTCGATCCGTATTGGTCTCTCTCTCTCTCTCGTTCCCTCCCTTTCTTTTTTTCGGGAAGTTTATTCTCTTCCCTTTTGTTTGTTACAGGCTGGCTACTGCCAACCAGCAGATTTCACTAAGCGCATGCAGAGGCCTCCACGGTGATTTTTCCCGGCTACGTTCTCAGGGAGAAGTGCTAAGGTCGTGGGGTTTGAGGCTTGCATGTGCTTCTGGCTTACACCGTGATAACAGAAATTTAAATGAAAGTAAAACGCAAATAATAATAATACCCGGCCGAAATTCGTCGGCCGGAACCTGAGGAACGAACAGCAGATAATCAAATAATAAATAAAAAATAAAAAAAAATGATAACGGTAGAGATGCCTTGGTGCGCGCATCCATCCGAATTCAAACAGGGCCAAGCCCCGGTTACGAAATTGGATGCGGACACCAAGGGACCACCAACACTAAACCGACACAGAGGGAGTCTCCGCTCCCATCATACACAACCAAAAATTTAGTAATTCATTTTATATATAAAAAAAAATAAACAAAACAAAAGGAAACAACTTCCCCAAAAAAAAAGAAAGGGAGGGAAGAGAGAGAGAGAGATCAATGCATATCGAGCGTGCACCCGCTGTGCGGCGCTCGATTACAAAAAATTGAAAATTTAACATAATAAAAGAAATATATATTTAAAAATAAAATTAAAAAAAATTAAAATAATAAAAAAAATTAAAAAAAATTGTACCTTAATTTAACAAATACAGAATGATTGCGGCCTTGGTGCCGTTATCGTGGCGGGACCTCTCCCCGATAAAAAATGGGTTGCGGCCTTGCGCGGCCGTCATGCTATAGGGGACTCCTGTCCCCCGGACCGTTGCGGCCTTGGTGCCGTTGTTGTTGCGGGGCCTTTCCCCGATATCAATAAATAAACACGAGGTGCCGGTTGGCCACCCGTTCGGTGCGGTGCCTTTCACCGATACCAACAAAAAAACCCAAAGTCGGGCAACCGGTTGGTCGGCTACCCATTCGTTGCGGCAGACCACCGATAACCAAAAACACACAAATGGCCGGCTGGCCACCCGTGTCGTTGCGGGGCCTCTCCCCGATACCAATATAAAACGAACGGCCTCAACTGGCCACCCGAAACTCGTTGGGCGTTGGCTCGCCTTAAAACCGTATATAACGTGGCCTTAACGGGCCACCCGTTGATTACACCGCCGTTTTATGTTTTGTAAGCAGGAATATTCCGTCTATTCTCGTGGTATATTGTGTAATCAGCTTAAAGACAATTCCTTCAGTTAAATTTTTACACTACGTAAATAACAGTAATCCAAGTGGAAGACAATTTACAAAAGTTGGCACAATTGATGTATCTGAGTAAATCAATTTGCTGTCTCGAATCGGCTATCCTCAAATACACCACAAAAATCCGATACTTTGTAGCGTAATTTGTAACGTTGAGCACCCCAGACAATAAAAATTTATTTTTATGATTTTTTATTTTTTTATTGTAACTACACCATAACCTTTGTACACGTTTTCTTAAATAAATTTTGTGTATTTCTCGAATCACCAAAACTTGGTTTAACAATAAATTTTCATAATATAAAAAAAAAAAAATATAAACTTGGTTAAACCAAAACCTCAAACTATATCTTACAGAACTCAAATTCCAAGCTTTTTTTTTTTTTTTTGAAAAATTACACACCAGAAAAAAAAAAATCTTGATATCAATCAAAAATCACAAAACCGACTGACTAATCAAAAAAAATTCGAACCCCGCACAACTCGTAAAACGTTCTAGAAGAAATGAATTTCTCTTCTCTGTCTCTCCTTTATATCCAATTTTCGTTGGTACAAAAGAGAGACATATAAGAAAAAACATTTTTTCCAAAACGTTTTACTTTGCACACACTCGATGCGCATTGTTCTCTCTTTCTCGTCTTTGTTACAGGCTGGCTACTGCCAACCTGCAGATATTCACTAAGCGCATGCAGACGCCTCCACGGTGATTTTTGCCGGCTACGTTCTCAGGAAGAAGTGCGAAGGGTCGTGGGGTTTGAGGCTTGCATGTGATCCTGGCTTACACCGTGAGTAAAACAGAAATTTAAATACAAATAAAACGCAAATAATAATAATAAAATATACCCGGATGTTCCGCCGAAATTCGTCGGCCGGAACCTGAGGAACGAACAACTCAAAAATTATAAATGGGAGAGAGGTGCCTTGGTGCGCGCATCCATTCGAATTCAAACAGGGCAAAGCCCCGGTTACGAAATTGGATGCGGGCACCAAGGGACCGCAAACACTACACCGACACAGAGGGAGTCTCCGCTCCCATCATACCACACCCGAAAATTTAGTAATTCATTTTATTTTAAGAAAAGAAACAAAACGAACAGAAACAACTTCCCCCTCCACCCGTACCACGATAAGAAAACGAGAGAGAGAGAACAATGCGTACCGAGCGCGTGCACCTGCTGTGCGGCGCTCGATTACAAAATTTGAAATTTTAATATAATATCAATTAATCAATTAAATAATTTAATATCAAATCAAAAAGTAGGAAAAAAAATAAAATAAAAATGGTACCTTAATTAACTAGTTTAAAAAAAACTGTTGCGGCCTTGCGCCGTTGCTGTTGCGGGGCCTCTCCCCGATAAAAATTGGGTTGCGGCCTTGGTGCCGTCATGCCACAGGCAACTTCCAATGCCCGGACCGTTGGGCGTCTTCCCGCCGTAAATAATAAAAAATAAACCCGAATGGCCTTGGTTGACCACCCGTGTCGTTGCGGGGCCTCTCCCCGATACCAAAATGAATCAAAAACAATAGCCGGTTGGCTACCGTTCGTTGCGGGGCCTTTCCCCGATAACCAAAAACAGAAAATGTACAACTGGCCGGATGGCCACCTGCACGTTGCGGGTCCTTTCCCCGATAACCAAAAACAGAAAATGTACAACTGGCCGGATGGCCACCTGCACGTTGCGGGGCCTCTCCCTGATACCAATTAACACAAATAGCCGGTTGGCTACCTGTTAGGTTGTAGACGTTGGTTTGTATTTACCGTTAAGTAGCGGTATGGGTTGCTGCCGCTGTGTCCGACCGACACAGGTGCTAATAATGCTCCAAGGGCCACCGTACGTTGATGGTATTGTTGTGCGTCCTTCCGCGTAATACCGAAAATAATGCGGCCTCAGCTGGCCATAAACGAAGAGTTGGGCGTTGTTTCGTCGAAAACCGTATCAAAGGTTGGTACACAACTGCTCCAAATAAACAAAACAACGTTGAGCGTTGCTCGCTTTACAACAGTAAATACACGCACCAAAACACTTCTTGAGTACGTCAATTAAATAGTATATGAGCAATACACTCGAAAATTCTTTATTTTCCTTCAATACTCAATTTATTTCCAACTTTTCACAAAAAAAAAAAAAGAATTTTCGTTCGTCACAAATTAAATTTCAATAATATTTTTATTATTTTCCCTTTGATACACTTAAAATTGTTTGTAACCAAGTAACAACAACAATACAAAATTCCAATCAAAAAAGGAGATCAACTCTCTCATACAAAATTATAAACAAAAAATTTTTTCTATATTTTTTCTTATAACACAAAAATCAAAAACTGACTATCTTTAATGTCAATCCAAAACGAGACTTTTATTTAAAAAATCACAACTTTACAAAAATCACCAACTCAAAAAAATTTTATATATCACACTTGTGTATATAAAAACCAAAACTCGAATGTCATACCAAAAAAAAATTCGAGCCCCGCACATCTCGTAAAACGTTTTAGAAGAAATTAATCTCTCTTCTCTGTCTCTCCTTTATACCAAATTTTCGTTGGTACAAAAGAGAGACATATAAGAAAAAACATTTTTTCCAAAACGTTTTACTTTGCACACACCCGATGCACACTGTTCTCTCTCCCATCATCTTTCTCACCCTCGCGCCATCACCACGACGTATACAAACATTAAACCACTCCGAAAGTGAGGACACAAACCGAGGGGAATAAAAATACAAACAGCGCTTGTTACGATCATGTAATCGTAACAAACGTGGGAACGTCCCACACCCTGAGATGTTTCATACGCCGGGCCTAAAACAAACAATGTAAACGAGATAACAAACAAATTAAGCAAACGATGTACGCTAGAAGATTAGACACGAATGTCTTTAATATGGTAAGTACCTAGGGATTTGCCATTCAAATCTTCGACGGTGTACGCTACTAGACCTACTTTACCAGAAATTACCGCGGGTTTGAATTTGCTAGCCAATTTGGCGGAAAACTTGTTCGATGCATCGCTCAAAGCAAATGATCGTATAAAAACGGGTTGACCAACTCGGAAAGTGCGCTTATTACTACGTAAGTTGTAATATTGAGCCCCCTTCTCGTATGCCACACGCAGATAATGTATAATACGATCTTTTAACAGATTTACTCGATCTGGCTTAGCCCATGCCTGGACTTCACCGGGATCATGTTCATCGAGTAATCGTCGCAGTGAGTAATCCGAACCGTGTATCGACATATGTTGACCGAACACGACATAATGAGGGGAATAATGTATCGAATCGTGTATGGCATTACGTAAAGCAGCCGCAATTTCTTGCAAATTTTTGTCCCACAAATTATGGTCGTGATCGCTCAAATATGAACGAATGCTTGCAATTAACGTTCTATTAACACGCTCGGAAGCGTTACTTTGGGGCGAGTACACCGGCGTACGTAAATGGGTTACACCGTATTTAGCTAACAGGTCTTTAAATAGATTCGAGGTGAACTGCTTCCCATTATCGGAGGTAACAATTTCGGGTACGGAGAATAAAAGGAATACATCATTTTCCAGAAATCGACACAATAATGAGGCAGACGCTTCGCGTAAGGGTTTTACAACTACGAATTTCGAATAATGATCCAGAACGATAACGATACAGGTATTTCCGAGTTTCGAACGTGGATACGGACCCAAAAAATCGACATATAGTTTTTTAAACGGGCGAGTTGACGTAACCTGAGCTCCCATGGCTTAATTAACAGCTTTGTTCATTTTACATTTAGTGCAGCTAGCAACGTATTGTTTAACTTGTTTTGCCATTTGAGGCCAGTAAAATTGACGCTGAAGGCGCTCGAGAGTCTTGCTGCCCCCTAAATGTGCTGAAGTGGGAGGTACGTGAGCCTGTTCAATTAGTGATTGGGTCAAGCTATTCGGAATAACTAATTTCCAGTTCGAAAGGTCAGTATCCGTATATTTAAAACCGAACGAAGGGGATATTAATAGTTTATCATCCTGGATCTTGTAGTTGTGCGAACAATCTTTTAGTGAGCGAATTTTCGCGATCTGATCGACGTAATCTGGATCTTGGAACGCAACCGAATTTTGATCTACGTGCAGAATGGGGACTGAAGAAGGTATTAACGCATTCACGGAAGGGTCGATGTTTTTACTCGACAAGACTGGATCTTCAAATTGGGCACCAGGATCAGGCGTGCTCTTACTTTCGAAATCATCTTCACAAGGAGCGGATTCATCCGGAAAAGCTCGAGACAACGCATCAGGTACAACGTTAACTGAACCTTTTCGGTATCCAATCTGAAAATCCAGCGCTTGGAGTTTAAGACTCCATCTCGCCAAACGTCCGGAGAGGTCTTTTTGACTCAATAACCAGCGCAAACTGGAATGGTCAGTATAAATGACGAATGGATAACCTTCCACGTAGGGACGGAATTTTCGCACGCTGAGGACGGCAGCGTAGCATTCTAGCTCGGTCACCGAGTAGTTTCGCTGCGCCGCATTGAGCTTATGAGAATAAAACTCAATGGGCCGCTCCACCCCCTCGGCGTCCACCTGAAATAAGACACTACCGACCCCAACGGCACTGGCATCACACTGAATAAAAAAGGGTTTTGTATAATCAGGATGCGTTAAAACTGGGGCAGTTGACAATGCGATTTTGAGAGCGTTAAAAGAAGAATCATCAGCTGCAGACCAACATACTTTAGTGTTTTTACCAGTAAGTACCATCCGCACATTCCCAGAAAACGTCTAATCTGTTTCGTCGTTTTCGGAATAGGGTACTCCAGAATAGCTTTTTATTTATCTGGGTTTGTACGGAGGCAGCCATCACCCACAATATAACCTAAATAGTCTACTTCTTTCAACACAAACTTACTTTTGGTCAAATTAATTGTTAAACCAGCGTCCTTCAGATATCAAGCAACCTGTTGTAACAAATCGAAATGTTCAGCCAGAGTGGAGGATGTGACCAGAAGGTCATCGAGGTACACAAAGACCTTATCGTGCAGTTGATACGGGATCACGCGATGCATTAAGCGACAAAGCGTCTGTGGTGCGTTGCATAAGCCAAACGGCATCACCTTGAACTGATACAAGGGCCGTCCAGGAACCGTAAACGCTGTTTTATCGCGGGATGCTGGGTCGAGTGGGATCTGCCAAAAGGCATCCTGCAAATCAATCGCCGAAATGAATCGGGTGTGTTCCAAACGACCCAACAATCCGTTGATTATGGGCAGCGGATACGCATCCTTGACGGTTGCCTTGTTCAGTTCTCTAGCATCCAAGCACAGACGAACTTTTCCATTGGCCCTACGCACCAACGTGACCGGTGAACACCAGGAACTTTGTGACTCCTCGATAACCCCTAAAGACAACATCCTATCCAACTCGGCATACATCAGTTTCTGGATAGCTGGGGACACGGAATAAAAACGTTGTTTGACTGGTTTTGCGGAACCGACATCGATCATATGAGTGATGAGGGATGTGCGGCCCAAACCGAAAATATCGCTGCTCGGAAATAAATTCGCGAATGAGATCCAATTTACGACGATCATCAGATGTTAAAATATGGAATTTGGGTGTGTTGGTAGTTTCACCTAATTCGTTCGAATTATTTAACGCGGAGATATTTGGGGAAATTCCAAAACGATTCCAAAAATCGATACCCAAATAAAGCGGTTGTTCTAAGGAAGGGACAACGTGAAAATTCATAAATTGTAACGCCGGCCTTTAACACTGGCTAGCGTTAGCAAAACAATTTAATAATAATAAGGTATATATATATATTTTTTTTTTTTTTTTTTGTAGCCAGAGCCCGCTTTAATTTCCGCCGCTAGCTCAGTGGTGGAGGTAATTGTGCGGTCGTGGGTGTTGTACTCTGGCTGAGAAATAAAGCAACTAACTAATAAGACACACTGACTCCTATCCACTTACCTCATCCCATCACCCCCTGGTCGTTTATTGTCACTCACTCGCACATAACGCTTTAGAAAATCACAGTTATAATCAACAAGATATTCATATTTATTATAACAAAATCATTAATTAGCAAAAAGGAAAATATATTCATAAAAATGAAAATTCAATATGATCACAAAAGTTGTGATCATAATTTATAAGCTAATAAAAACAAAATATTCAAAAAAAAGAAGCAACACTTTTAGAATTGTTTAGTTGGTAAATTGACCGATCCAAACGGTTTAAAAAACAAACGCACATAATAACAATAAACCAAAGGTTACCTGGTTCCACGAATGAAGAGAAGAGCTTTCCTTACATCCGAAGGCACGGCACCTGTAATCAAAACTGAATTATCGCTATAAAGAAAAAGAAAACAACAACAATTTAATCAACTTAGCAAAAAAAAATGTCGCTAGGCAATTCCAACAAGACTAAATTAATTTTTCAAATAATTAAGTGAAAGAAAATTACAACAACAAAAATTAAAGGAAAAAGCTAAATACATGTCTCTAAAAACTTAATACATAATAAATATGAAATGATACAAAATGAATACTCAGGCTCAAAAAAAAATGTCCGGAAAACGTCCGCCATCCGCTTGCTCTCACCACATGCCGCTACCCGTCCTTGACCTTAACCTTGCCCACGGCTCGTTCCGCAAAATTGTTCCAGTTGACAAAAAAAATTCACCGCCAAAACAAAACTATCAAGGCACCTCCGTTGTATTAGTGGAACCTAAGTTTTCGTCTTCGATTATATACCAATACTAGTTATATATTATCAGAGGTATTACGGCCCCAATTCCAAATCAATTATCAGCGCGCGGTTACCACACACACCATCGGCACACGTATTTTGTCGTGCTACCGCTGCAATTTCAGTTTTTAATGGAATCATGCAAGTGCCAGTTCACCATGAATTCTTTAATATCCGCGCACGTACACAGTTTATTGGAGTGCCACTGTAATTTATATCATTAATAAAAGTATGTACCGGTGTCAATTCACATACTCATTATCCGCGCACGATTTTCGCAAACACTATCAGTGCACGTAGTTTATTGTTACACCACTTCAACTTTGTATCGTAAATAACCTGGGCACTACCAATTTATGAAATTTTCGCGTTATTCACGTCGTAACACACCACTTGTGATATACTGTTCTGACAATCTTATATAGCACTCTCGGTAATAATGTTAGTTATTTATTTATATTATACACAATAAGGTTCTATTAATTATTTAAGTTTTATTAACACTCGTATAATATTACTTTGAAGTTATCTCTAAGTTCGATACTGGGAATACACAACACATTCCAAAATTTATTTTATTGAATTTTAGGTGAATAGAGTTTTTTTTTTTTTTTTACTTATGCCTATTAGCTTATCACTTCTATTCAATCAAACCTGAACTGATCAAAAATTGTTTTTCGCTTTCTACAAAAAAAAAACATTTGGTGTGTATGCCGTATTAGCAGGGAAATCCGTTAACACAATAACACAAAATAAAATCGTACGATGTTGCGGACTGTGTATGGTGCATACACCAAACAAAATGCAAGACAGAATCAATAATTTAATTCGCCTACTGTATGCTACATATAAAAATAACTGCAAATCTCGCAGGCGTAATGTTACGATCAACTAAATGGTATAATTTGTGTACAGCCGTCATTTAGGCATAATAGCAATGATATACATTGTGCATAAAATTTAAATGTGTATACTTAATGCGTCAATGGAACACACGTTACAAATCGTGGGGACGTACCCATCGACCACTGAATGTCTCATAAGCCGGGCAATACAACAGAATTATAAACATCATACTGGAAGGTACCTGTAGTGGATTTCTATATGCGGATATCTTTTGCGTGATAAACACCAATCGAACCCTTAGTATCAGTCGCCAATTCGTAAGCAACTTTACCTACCTTACGAATAACTACCGCTTTCAAAAATTTCGGGGCTAGCTTGGCTGAGTACTTCTTTGAAGCCTCACTTAAGGCAAAATTTCTAACGTATACCGTTTGACCAACTGAAAAGCTTTGGTTTCGACTACGTAAGTTATATACATTGGAGTTTCTGCTGTGAGCCTCCTTTAAATGCGCCAGAACTTTTTGCTGGCTAAGGCTTAACCTAGTGGCTTTACTAAGCAGGGCAACTTCTCCCTGAGCGACTAAATTTAAATCTCTGAGTAATTGATAGTCACTTCCATGAGCCATAAAATGCTGACCAAACATTAGATACTGAGGTGCAAACTTGGTAGAGCTATGAACTACAGTCCGTAACGCAGAGGCAATTTCGTGTATATGCAGGTCCCACTTTTTGTGATCACTTTTGATATATGAACGTACGGATGACAAAATGGACCGGTTAACCCTCTCCGAAGCATTACACTGCGGGGAGTATTTTGGAACAAACATGTGTTTGACGCCGAATTTGCTTAGGAGGTTCTGTAAACACACAGCGTTAAACTGACTCGCATTGTCAGAGGTGATCATTTCTGGGACTGAGAACTTCGAAAATATTTCTTTCTCTAAGTAGGTACACACCACAGTAGCTAACGCTTGTCTCATAGGTTTAAGGAAAATGAATTTGGTATAACTATCTAGGACAACGAACAAGTAAGAGTTTCCGCTGGAGGATCGGGGATAAGGACCCATGAAGTCAATATATAGGTGTTGCATTGGTCGCACAGACACTATTTGGTTTCCCATTGACGGTTGCGTGGAATAATTAGGTGCTTTAGTTTGCTTGCATATGTCACACTGGCTAATATAATCTTTAACATCGTGAGCCATCTTATGCCAGAAATAAAACCGCTGTAGTCTATCGAGTGTTTTGGCGACTCCTAAGTGTGCCGCGGATGGGGGGTCATGTGCCATTTGAACAAGAGTTTGAGCTAGCGCCATCGGCACATACAATTTCCAAACCGGCACGTCTGTGAAACTTACTTGATGGCAATTAGAGGGATTGATATATAGCTTTTGTTTCTCGACGCGCAAATTAGCATAGTTTGAAGGGTTTTCCTCCACTTTCTTGATAAGCTGGACGTATTCGTCACTGTTAAAGGCTGCGGAATCGTGATCGATATGCAAAATGTCATCATTGACTTCCAAATCTAGAGCTTCCATAAAAGCTCGTGATAACGCATCGGGCACAACATTCTGAGTGCCTTTACGATGTTGAATGTTAAATGAAAAACCTTGCAGTTTTAAAGCCCATCGTGCCAATCTTCCGCTCAGATCGGTTTGACTCATGAGCCACTTTAAACTCGTATGGTCGGTGATGATGATGAACGAGTGGCCTTCAACATACGCTGTATGTTGCTGTTTGTAATTTCTTCACACTGAGTACTGCCGCCAAACACTCCAATTCGGTAACCGCGTAGTTACGTTGAGCATCATTAAGCTTTTGCGACATGTACGCAATAGGATGCTCGCCACCATCATCACCGATTTGGAATAGCACACTGCCTACTCCAGTGCTGCTGGCGTCGCACTGAATGTAAAAGGGCTTTAAGAAATTTGGGTGTACTAAAACCGGTGCAGTAGATAGAGCTACTTTCATCCTGTCGAAAGCACTCTAACATTTAGAATCCCATTTAAACTGGGTTTGTTTCTTCAGCAAATCTGAGATTGGGGCAGCCAGGGTAGCGTACGAGGGTATAAATCTGCGATACCACCCAGACATCCCTAAAAATCGACGAATTTTCTTAGTAGTATTAGGAGTTGGGAAAGACAGAATGGCATTAAGTTTTTCAGTATCCACCTTCAGACATCCATCTCCAACGATGTACCCTAAATAGCGAATTTCTTTTAACAGGAATTTGCTTTTAGCTAGGTTCACAGTAAGGCCGGCTGATTTTAACAAAGACGCCACTTGTCGCAGTATGGTAATATGCTGATTGAAACTTTCGGACGTGATGAGGAGATCATCCAGATACACGAAAACTTGTTCGTGTAGCTGATGCGGGATCACCCAGTGCATTAGTCGGCACATCGTTTGGGGTGAGTTACAAAGTCCGAATGGTAGCACCGTAAACTGGTACAAAGGACGGCCAGGGACGGTGAACGCAGTTTTATCTCGGGACTCCTGAGCCAACGGGATCTGCCAAAAAGCATCTTTCAAATCAATGCTCGATATAAATCTGGTTTGATCCAGTCGACTCAGAAGCCCGTCGATTATCGGTAGGGGATACGCGTCCTTGATCGTCACTTCGTTCAGTTTACGGGCATCTAAACAAATTCGAACTTTGCCTGTGGATTTACGGACCAATGTCACTGGGGAACACCAGGAACTATTGGACTCCTCGATTACGCCCAAAGCCAACATGCGGTCTAGTTCATCATACAACAACTTTTGAATTGTGGGTGAAACGGCATAATGACGCTGTTTGATTGGCTTTGCGTCTCCCACGTCAATAAAATGCGTCAAAAGTGATGCATGACCCAAGCCTTCATCTTCAAAAGATGGGAATTGCTTAATCGTATCCCTCAAAATTGTAAGCTGAGACGGAGTTAATGAGTGGTGTAAATCGTCACAACTTTCGGTATCTGCAATGGCCATGTTCATTTCAGCGATCGAGTGAGGCGGTACTATTTGTATATTAAACTCTCGCCAAAAGTCTATACCAAGATAAAGAGGCTGTTGCAAAGTCGGGACTAAGAAGACTTTAAGTATCCTTTCCAACCCCTTATACTTAATTTTAGCGTATATATAGCCGAAAACCCTCTCGGGCAATCCCGAGGCCATTTTAACTGTCGAGGGTAAATAGAACACTTTTTACTGTGAATCGTTTAAATACTTTTCACAACCCATTCCCAAGGCGGTAATGGAAGCTCCGCTATCCAGTAATCCTTCGAACTCTTGCCCGTTAAGGACTACTCTCGCGTAAGGCCGATTATCCGTGACGTTGTCAAAACTGGTTTCCGAAATAACGTTACGAAGCCTATGTTTGAATTGCCAATACCTGTGAACTCGATTTGAATGGGATTTAACTAATTGCTGGGAAACAGCAGTGGGAACGGTATAGTCTGGTAGTACAAATCTAACTGTTTTAGGTGGATTATTACGAACGTTGTGCGAGCTGTTTGGGCTTAGTTGTGTGTTTATTTGCGAGGTGCGGTTGTCTGAGCAGGTATCCCTAGATCCGCCTTCACCGCCGTATCCTCTTTTGTTGATCTGGGAAGAAGTGACGCTGGAGGAATCGGACTCCCCCCTCGGAATTGCGTTTCCCGAACACCTAAAACAGTTCGGTTTCAGTATACCAGGCCGTCCACAGCCAAAACAAAATATTTTTGGGGGTTTTGAACAATCCATAAATACGTGGCCGATGTCCTGACAATTCCAACAAATCACCATACTTCCACCTTCCGTTTGGCCACTATTGTTTCGCGCACGTTGGTGTGTATCTCTTTGACGGGCCCTTAATTCATCCACATACAACGGGCTGATGGCCTCTTCGAATGAAATCTCGTCTACGCTTCTACGTGAACAGAGTTTCGTAGCCTGTACGGCTCCACGTATCTTCCAATGCAAGGCATCGCCTTACCAGAGCAGAAATTGTATGTATTTCTTGGTCTGCTAAGGTAACTTGAAAACCCGCTCGCATATTTCGACGCACGATATGTAACAACTCTGAGTCTGGCAAAGGGTCGCGGAACTGCAGAGATAAGGCGATAATGTCGTTATAGAAGGTTCGAAAACTCTCGTTCTGTTTTTGCTTTCTTGATTCGATATGCCTCCTAATGTCGTGTTCTGTCCTTCTATCCTGAAACCTCTCTATCATGTCGAACTTCAAGCGATCCCAACTGATGTTAGGATTACGTTCAATATGGCACCAGTACCAATTTGAAGCGGCCCCCGAAAGCAATACTTCCAATTGGTCCACCAGTTCTGACCTTGCCAAGCCAGAGGTGTCCGCCAAATGTTCTACCCGAAATATGAATCGTTCAACCGCCAAATCAGTGGAATCCCCATCGAAACACAATTTCCACTTGCTGATGTGACTGATACTACCCTTAGCATTTTTATGGATGCCTTTTGACGAACCATGTCCCATATCCTTCGGAATACGGGTAGATATCAATATTTCCTGTACATCTGACTGAGCTTCACCATCGTTTTCGTCTTCTGAAGAAGACAATTCGCCAACGTCCTCGATGAGAGAGCCTCTAATAGTTTCTTTGGTCTCATCAAGGTTGGAATCTCCCTGAAGTATGGATTGGACTGCTGTTAATAATACTGTGGTCATGTTGATATGGTCCCTGCATTGATTTTTGTACGTCTTAGTACCTCCCAATAAACTTTCTAGGCTAGAATTAATATGGATTAGTCGGGTTTCAATTGTTAGCATCTTATCCTTAACAAACAAGTCCTCGTTTATCGTTTCTGTGATCGTTTCACGATGTTCTTTAATTTTTACCGCACATTTCTTTATTTCTTTTTGCGGATTAGAACGAGCCGCCGCGTGAGCCTTATAGGGTCGTAGAACTGGGGTTTTGCGCTCATTACCTATTGCTGTTTGCAGCAGGGCAAATTTATCAACGGGGGTACCCGTTATACCTCTGGCGAGGCATTCTACCTCAAATTCATCGGGCGTAAGAAGAGTGATATCCATTTTGTGATTAACAAAGGCAATTTGCAATAAAGAACACAATACTGAGGGGAGGGGAACCTTACTACTAAGCTAAAGTGACCAAACAACCAATTCTGGAGATTTATGAAAAATATAATTGGAAAAACATATATTAAATGTGATTATATAGTAATGTAAATAAAGAAAAATCATACATGCACAAATATGGTAAATATTATAAATAATTAAGTATATATGTAATATAATATAATATAATATAGTAATAAATATAATAATATTGAATAAATTTGATGGTAGTAAGTTTTGTAATCAAGATATAAATAGACCTTTGGGGTGAGTGAACTAAGTGTGTGACGAGGAGTGAGTGTGTGTCAAAAAAAAATTATGAATTTAAACTACAGATTGTGTTGTACCGTTCAGCACGGTTCAAATAAGCACAATATCAATATATAGTATGCAAACCGTAAGGTTAACCAGAGACGAACTCAATGTAATCAACATTTCCACCAATGCACTCATCAAATACCTATCAAGCATGGAAAGTGATGGGGAAATGGGAAAGTCAACCTTGAGATCGTACCTGTGTGCAAAAAAATGCACGTGACTGTATTCTAAAGGAGAAATATAAAATAATAATAATTGAAAATTAGCAAAAAAAAAAAAATAAAAAAAATTATAAAAAATGTTTGATTAGGATCATCAATACTAGAATGAATTTTGACCCGAAATAAAATCAACCATTATTCGACATCAACGGGAAAAAAATTGTTAAGACATCATCAAACTGTTCACAAGCGGATATGTCAGTGCAATTTCCCGGCAATCGTAATATAACCATTGATTTCAAATCTGAAACTATAAAAGTCCTAAATACCGTATTTGGGCGCCATTTTGTAACGCCGGCCTTTAACACTGGCTAGTGTTAGCAAAAAAATTTAATAATAATAAGGTATATATATATATTTTTTTTTTTTTTTTTTTTTTTTGTAGCCAGAGCCCGCTTTAATTTCCGCCGCTAGCTCAGTGGTGGAGGTAATTGTGCGGTCGTGGGTGTTGTACTCTGGCTGAGAAATAAAGCAACTAACTAATAAGACACACTGACTCCTATCCACTTACCTCATCCCATCACTCCCTGGTCGTTTATTGTCACTCACTCGCACATAACGCTTTAGAAATCACAGTTATAATCAACAAGATATTCATATTTATTATAACAAAATCATTAATTAGCAAAAAGGAAAATATATACAAAAAAAATGAAAATTCAATATGATCACAAAAGTTGTGATCGTAATTTATAAGCTAATAAAAACAAAATATTCAAAAAAAAAAGAAGCAACACTTTTAGAATTGTTTAGTTGGTAAATTGACCGATCCAAACGGTTTAAAAAACAAACGCACATAATAACAATAAACCAAAGGTTACCTGGTTCCACGAATGAAGAGAAGCGCTTTCCTTACATCCGAAAGCACGGCACCTGTAATCAAAACTGAATTATCGCTATAAAGAAAAAGAAAACAACAACAATTTAATCAACTTAGCAAAAAAAAATGTCGCTAGGCAATTCCAACAAGACTAAATTAATTTTTCAAATAATTAAGTGAAAGAAAATTACAACAACAAAAATTAAAGGAAAAAGCTAAATACATGTCTCTAAAAACTTAATACATAATAAATATGAAATGATACAAAATGAATACTCAGGCTCAAAAAAAAATGTCCGGAAAACGTCCCCCATCCGCTTGCTCTCACCACATGCCGCTACCCGTCCTTGACCTTAACCTTGCCCACGGCTCGTTCCGCAAAATTGTTCCAGTTGACAAAAAAAATTCACCGCCAAAACAAAACTATCAAGGCACCTCCGTTGTATTAGTGGAACCTAAGTTTTCGTCTTCGATTATATACCAATACTAGTTATATATTATCAGAGGTATTACGGCCCCAATTCCAAATCAATTATCAGCGCGCAGTTTCCACACACACCATCGGCACACGTATTTTGTCGTGCTACCGCTGCAATTTCAGTTTTTAATGGAATCATGCAAGTGCCAGTTCACCATGACTTCTTTAATATCCGCGCACGTACACAGTTTATTGGAGTGCCACTGTAATTTATATCATTAATAAAAGTATGTACCGGTGTCAATTCACATACTCATTATCCGCGCGCGATTTTCGCAAACACTATCAGTGCACGTAGTTTATTGTTACACCACTTCAACTTTGTATCGTAAATAACCTGGGCACTACCAATTTATGAAATTTTCGCGTTATTCACGTCCGTAACACACCACTTGTGATATACTGTTCCGACAATCTTATATAGCACTCTCGGTAATAATGTTAGTTATTTATTTATATTATACACAATAAGGTTCTATTAATTATTTAAGTTTTATTAACACTCGTATAATATTACTTTGAAGTTATCTCTAAGTTCGATACTGGGAATACACAACACATTCCAAAATTTATTTTATTGAATTTTAGGTGAATAGAGTTTTTTTTTTTTTTTTTACTTATGCCTATGAAACGGGTTAGCCTCTTACCTATTGAGGCCAGCCCGGTTTCACAGAATTTGCCACTACCCATGTTCGCACTCCTTGCGGCATTTATTCCCGCAGCTCAGTCTTTTAGAGGAAAATGGCGTGGGTATTGGAGTGCATGGATAGCGGCCTTGCTAGCCGCAGAAGAAAAAGGGAACAGTTGAGTGGGGTAGCGGACCCCTACATAGTGGCAGTCTCGTCGACCCGTTATGCGGATCGAGTCGACCGAGGTTGTATATTATGGTGTTTACACCATCATATTAGATCAACTAATACAACAATATATTGGCCTCTGGCCCACAATAGACGTTAGTAAGTATTTTGGGTACCACGGCGGTTTTGGCAGAAGGGGAAAGAGTGCCTATGTCACAACATTCCCGTCCCGAGAGACAGCCAAAAGAACACCGTGTTACCTGGGCCGTAAGAATTAGTATGGTGAGCCCTGTATACTTACCAATTTACCGCTTTGTTCTTCACCCCGAAAAAAAAACACACAATATTTACGTTAACCTAACACAGAACTTTTATTCAAAAACAAACAAAAAAAAAAACAAGACAAAAACAAAAAAAACTAAGTATTTAATTTAATTATCCGCCGAGCTGAGCTACTACACGGATAATTAACTGACTGCCTCGAACCAAGAAAATTTCGCGGTATTTATTCCAAAACTTAATTACTTGTTGAGAGAGAGAATTTACATTTTAACCCAGTGATTAAAATTGTTCTCTCAATCAACTTACATTTTATTTTTGATGACAATCCAGAAAACTTTTAGAAACCGCGCATGTTGTGAATTTCCGGCTCGTATTTGCTACTAGCGGAAGTTTGTACAACAACAAATACAGATGGTTTTGATTTTCACATAGGTTGACGTATTCGTAAATATGTCAACGCTATACATAAATAAACCACTTGCATTTATCGTGTACTTGAAAAATGTAGAGATGTCGAATTGCATAAACTTTTTACGCTTACCCCACAGAAACTCATTAAAAAAAAATTCTAACATGAATTAATTAAATGGCCTTGTAGTAAATAAACGTAAAAAGAAAATGTGAAAACGTAGCATGACTGGTACATAAGTTAGATATAGTTAGAGAATTATCTCCAAGGTCATGCAGATAAGAAAATTATTAGTTTTTTTGTTTGGGATAGGTTAGTAACGGAATTAAATAGAATTCCGTTACAGCGTGGGGAAAACCCAATCCCTGAGAATGAAAAGAGATCTCATGCTCTGTTTAGGGGGACGTGGTTTAATGAGTCAGTCTGTAGGTACTTGAAGTAGCCCAACGTGGCGGACGCCCCACACCCTGAGATAGTCTCAAAGCCGGGCACTTAACCTAGTTATTCTAACTGTTAGCATTAGATACTATTGACAATTATTCCATGAGCATTCAAACAAAAAAAAAAAAAAATAGAACAATTCATTTTTGTTTTAATAAATTATTGAACCGAACTTAACTAGTTTGAAAATTTTGATTTGAATAGTTAGCTTTTTCAATTTATCTACCATTATGATGTGTCAATTATTGTGTAATTACTACTTAGTGTGGAAATAGTTTTTAGTGACTTTATACAATTTTGATATTAGGGTGTTGAATGTTCAATAGTATACCTCCTTAAATTAGTTTGCTTAAAAATAGTTATATTTTAAAAATTTACTTAAGTCTTATTCCAAAAGTGTGTTACTAGAAAATGCCATAGATTCATTACAAAGGTTAGATAGCAAAAAAAAATGGAATTATTATATAAAATAAATATTTAAAATCATAATATTGTATCAGGGTAGAGGAACTCATATAAACCGTTGAAATTCCTTTGATGATGAATTATGGGTCGTGTAGAGCCTGAATTTGTTGAGTTGGAATCCATTATGTGGTGCTTCTTAATTACGGTTAATGTTTGGTTTGGAATTTCTGCAGACAGTGAAAAAGTCAAAACTTTGGTTTGTTTGCCTCCTCGGTTGAATTCCTCGTAGTCGAAATACACTTTCGCCTCGCGATTCGCTCCCATACCCAGTTGTTGTTATGCTTAACTTGATAATCGAATCCTCTTGAGCGTATTGCAGCAACACAAGAGTGGTTAGTGGCATAATCACATTCAATAATTTCTTGAGGATATGACATCCTTGACACGCGTTGACTTTGGCCTCATACGTCGTACTCAAAAAAAATTGTTTTTTTTTTTGTATCCTCGGTCGAAAAACATAACGCCCCTCTCATGTAAGGTAGAAGGAATTTATCTCGAATGTGGTCCATCCCTTCTGCTGGATTGACGGTGCTGCGTAACTTGGTTTATGTATTTTGCCAGGCGACAGAATCACCAGTTACATGTTGCTTCATATTGTAACGAATTGGAACCCATTATCTTACTAGATTTACTAGAGATTCTCGCAACTCGTAGGATTTCGTTAATCAGCCGCTTAGTCTTGTTTAATTCCCAGTCGTTTGTTTCTTCGTTAATCACTGGTTCAGCATGACTGCATATCTTCAATTGATGTGTAATTTTCGGAAAGATTCCATCCTTTGTCCACCCGAATCCTATTATTTGTTCACATCTTCGATGAAAAAGTTTTGGCCATTCTCTGACTGCATAAAAGACCTCCCCAACATACCATCTATTGTTTAATCACCACCTTAAGTTTAGCAGTGCCTTATATTGTTCTCAATCCATCAAATATTTTGAGTTCCTCTTTATTAGAATTTCGTTTAATTTTATTTTACATTAATTGACATCTTGGCGATATAACTAAAATTTCAACTACGTTTTATTACATTTGAATTACCAATATGAATCTGGTAACTTAACCTACCACTATCTAATTATGTTGGTGGCGTTACCTCAACCATAGATTACTAAGTTATCTGAATGGGGTTGAGCTAACCTCATCCTACATCTTATTTACTAATTATTAGTTTTACTAATAGTAGTCCTAACTTCTACCTTAACTAACGATGCTGGTATATTCATAATTACACGCGCGTTATACCAGCCTTCACTTTCCCATTACATCATCTATGTAAATACCCGCGTATGAGTACATATATGATCTAATGGGAAAGTGGATGATGTACGCGTCCGCGTTTGCACGTAACACATATTTAGTAATGCATTCCACTAAAATGTAATATATTTAATTCACATAACTTAATAATTTTATAAAAAATTTCGAAAAACAAATTAATTTACCAAAAAGTCAAAAAAAAAAAAATTATAAATTACGTAAAGAAGAAAAATTAAAAGAAAAATAAAGATTTATAACGATTTAATTAAGTTTATAAAACAAAAGAAAAATTGGCCGTAGGGAATTTGTTTAACTTTTATGCCTTCCCTGATACGCTTAATAAACGCATAGCCTGCACCATTATCCGTTATTGTTAAGCCGAGTGCATCTTCTGATTTAATGATTTCTCTATTTGGTAAAGATATGTTTTATTTACTCTCTGTGGCTTACCTAATATCTATAAGCACGGCGCTGCCCCAACCCCATTTTCGCTGAACCATGTGCAAGGAATGGGATTGAGCCAACCTCCTGCCTCTCTAATCTTAACTTAATTCCCTAAACCTAAACAGGCGTACTTAACCTATTGCCGGTATTCGCAATACCAGCCTTCACTCTGTTATCACATCAACTATGCGAGCAGTTACGGTCGCATAGATGATGTGACAACAGACTGGCCCGCGACTTCACTAATTTCTCCCTTCTGCGATAATTCGCCTTTCCTTTCTTCTTCCTTCGTCCTCGCGTTTCTTAGTCTCTCTCTTCTTTCTCTCCTCCAAGTACTGAGCTGTAGCCTGAGATGGCTCAACCTTTCCTCAGCTCTACTCTTATCCCTTGCCCTCACGCAGCATCCCAGAATCCGGGATTCTTCCTGAATTTTGGCCTTTAACTCGGCATCTAGGCCTCCACGTTTGTGGGCCCCCAATGGGGGCTCGGATTCGTAGCGTGGCAGGATTGTCAAAACCCTTCTACTCCGGTATTCCGCTAAGGTAATCTTCTTCTGTGCAGTAGGCCCGTCCGTGGGAATCGCCGGTCCAGCTTGGGTTGCCTCAGCCGCCTTTTGGCCCATCATTTTCGACCTACAAGTATAATAACGGAGATTAGCTATCGGCTATTCCTGGTATAAGCTGGTTAACGGCGATATTATGCCCCTACTGGATCACTCCGAATATCTTTGGCATGAAATATCCCAGAATTGGTTCTGGTGTTCCACTGGCTGTGCGTACCTTTGTTTCTTGTGGTCGATATGTTAGGCCATGGGTCTCTAGAAACCTTTCACTACCACTACCTAACAGACTAATATTGGCTCCAGAATCGAGTAATCCTCGGATCATTTGCCTGTTTATTTTTAATTCGACGTATGGCCGGTGGTCTGGCCCTGGTTGGATAACTGATGAAATAATGTTCTTGCGCCCTATACTGCGCTTACGCCACCAACTTATTGCCCGACTAACTTGCCTGTTATCCGTTTGACAAGACGTCGAACAAGAAGATTTGGTTTTAGGTGTACTTATTTCCGCCACCCCCGGTATAACTCCGGATCGGTGTTGGATGCAGCTTCTTCCGTCCTCCTGTTTAATCTCGGGCTTTCGTGACCAAGACGAGTGTCCCGAGTACCCCTCATCTCGGCCCTCCAGTTTCCCGGTGGATTACACACTGCACAAAACGCCTTGAACGTGTCTTTAGCTCCACACCCAAAACAGAAATTAGTTTTGACGGGTTTCGTACAGTCTTTAAAGTAATGGGTTGCATGGCCACAATTCCAACAACTTCGGTATCCAGGCCGTGAAGGCCCTGTGGTGTTTAGATGGGGTTTAAGAATAACTGGCCCAGTTGGATTCTTGAACGATCTTCCTGGGGAAATCTCTCTTTTAAGCTTAGCCTCCATCGCCTCTATCTGTGGCTGGTTGTATTGTGTGCCGGCATCCAGGTAACCATACAGACATTCCTCTTCCTCTGGTACGTACTCTGTTGTGTCTGGATGATACAGCTCGTGAACCTTTGGAGCTCTCGGATCAAACGCTACTTGCCGCCGAGGAGGTGGCCTGTAAGATTCGGATGCATTTGATTGCAGCGACAGACTTGCCTCAGGATTATGTCCGAATCTACGCCACATAGCTTCTAAAGCACTGCAGCGGCGGATGTAGGCCGGTAGGTTCGGGAAATCGTTTTCATCATGAAGTGCAAACTGTAGACCTGGTCTAATGTTCCTTCTTAGGATGGTATATATCGTACTGTCAGTTATAACTTTGTTTGATTGCAACGCAATCCTCTGTATCGCTTGGTAGAACTCTTGTACGGTTTCTCGTGGATACCTCTGCTTTCGATTGGTAAGCATCCGACGTATGTCGTCATCCGTGATACTTGGCGTGAACCGGACAATCATTGCTTGTCTCACTTGTTCCCAGGAGGCTCCGGGGTTACGATCGACCGTATTCCAAAACCACTCGAAAGCTTCGTCCTCTAGGCAGAGATCTAGCACTCGCACGAGCTGGTCATAGGGGATATCTGACCTGTCGGCATGCCACTCTATTCGTTTGAGAAAGCGTTGGATCGTTAAATCGCTTTGGAGTCCCTGGAATCTGATTCTCCATGTTTTTGCTTCCTGCCGTAATTTTGTATTACTCCAGGCTGGTACTTCGGGAAACTTAGTAGAATTATGAGGCATCCTAGTGGACGTATCGAACCCAGTTTCGTCTCCCTTTGTTCTATCCGAACTGCTTAACTTCAATTGATCTATTTCAAGCCCAAGATCATCCAACAGGTCTTCACCAAGATCCTCTAACATAAACGGGGGCTTGGTTTTGAACTGCTGGACATCTTTGCTAGTCCCAACCTCATCTTGGGGTAGTGTTGGCTTTCCCCCGGGGTTAACTGTAGCCTCTTTGCTTGGTATTTCTATCACTAACCCCTCTATCTGCTCTCGGGCTTGCTCTGGGGCCAGCTTTCCGTGCTTCAGCATTGCTACCACCTTGCCGAGAACGTGGGTGGCTTCCCTTAAACACGTTGACATTTCGGAGAACTTTGGGGACTTGCTTACCCGATCGGCTCGACCCTGAATGTGAGCCAATCTTGCAGTCGTCTCCGGCTGCCATTCTTCGGTTGGTACACTATCTTTTAGGTTTTGCATCACCCCTTCCCATACCGACTTTAACTTCTTTGTGCAAGCCTCAATTTCACGTCTGGGTTGTTTCTGTGCGGCCTGGTGCGCTTTGCTAGGCGCGAAGAACGAATCCTCACGCTCTTCCTCTATTTTACGCCCTAGCGCTTCTTTCATCGTCTGAGTTATTTCCTGGTTGGCTTTGTCAACCAGGTTGCGCACCTCAAACTCTATACGCAACTCCTCCTCACTGAGCTTGTTTATATAAAGCTCCATCTTAACTTATTAGGTAAACAAAAACTGACTACTAATAAACAGTTTACTTAACACAAAAAAAATGAAATTGAATAATTCAGAATATATACAACCACGGTTTATTCCGACCCCCACCATGGGTCGACAATCAGAATACCACTATTATTGGGTCAAACAAGGAAAAGGAAAAGGAACAGATTTATAATTTTGATCAGCTTGCTAATCTACCTTCAATTATGCAGTGGGCGTCCCAACTACTTACGAGTGATCCTCACTGCCATGTTGGTTAGACTAACGAAACTGATTAAAGTACCTGCTTGATCGTGTCATCAGCCTTACCCTCGTTCCACAAACCAGATTCCTATCCTACATTTGGAGACAATGGATCGTGTGAGTGATAAGTCAGAACTGGCACGCAGTAATCCGATATCTACGAGGCCAAATGCTCAGCTCTCGCGGCCGGATTATTGTTTTATCAAGAAGGAACGATAACTCGCCGGCTATCGCTAAGATTTCCACAACGTGTCCCATAACCTACTTGTAACTTATGTCTAAAACTTGGGGTCATATAACCGTCCACAATCAGAACACAAGATTGAACAGCTACAAGTGCTATGCCCTGGACGTACTTAATCTAAAAAGGAGGACTGGCGAACCCATCCCTAAGGATGCAAATTTAAAATTGAATTAACGAGGTGAAATACAGCGAAACCTAACTAACATTGTGGGTGGAAATCTACTTTTTAGCCAAATTTATCCTCACTTGGCGTAACTTCTTACTACAAGCTGGGTTATTAAAACTGAGGAAAAATTGAGGGGGCAATCTTTACCATCTGACCGGGATATGGAATGATGTTTCAAATTTAACTGGGAATGTGCAGCCCTTTATACCCCCGGTATCTTCCCCGGCCGAGAAAGAGATATGCACATTGCTCCAGGGATCACACCATTCACCCTTGCCTGTACAGAATTGAAAGATTGTTAGTTGTACCAGGTACCGAAAACCGTACAACTCGATAATTAATTCTTGAGAAATGATTGGTGTTGCTACTACCGAAAATTTTTTCTTTCTTTAACGTATCGACAACATTTGAGACAGTGGTTCATTAAACGCACGCATTTAAACGCCATATGAAACAGTGATGCCTATATACCAACAATTTATTTACATTGGAAACAGATGTTGTGTACCAGTTTATGACAATCCTAAATACATAAATTTTAAATTCCAAATGCTATCACGAATGTTGGTTTATCCCCCAGAGTGTGGGTTGGGACATGCCACAGATAAATCAAGAATTCGAAAATCCAGCAATGCAACTTAAAAGTTTAAGATTCACCCCGGTATGCTTATGACCCACCACTGAATCTGGTCAGGCATGCCTCTAGAGCATGACCGCTGCCATACTCATACCGGTCAGAATCTCATATCTGTATTGACAAAAACTTATAAATAAATCATTTAAATAAATTGTTAAAGACAGGGAACAGATGTTGTGCCCCCTGTTTTGGGCGCCACTTGAAAAAGTGGTGCCTACATAAATAATTTTAATAAATTTTGGAACAGTTGTTTTGTCCCTTTTGGGCGCCACTTGAAAAAGTGGTGCCTACATAAATAATTTTAATAAATTGTGGAACAGTTGTTTTGTCCCATTTGGGCGCCACTTGAAAAAGTGGTGCCTACATAAATAATTTTAATAAATTTTGGAACAGTTGTTTTGTCCCTTTTTGGGCGCCACTTGAAAAAGTGGTGCCTACATAAATAATTTTAATAAATTTTGGAACAGTTGTTTTGTCCCTTTTGGGCGCCACTTGAAACGGGTTAGCCTCTTACCTTTTGAGGCCAGCCCGGTTTCACAGAATTTGCCACTACCCATGTTCGCACTCCTTGCGGCATTTATTCCCGCAGCTCAGTCTTTTAGAGGAAAATGGCGTGGGTATTGGAGTGCATGGATAGCGGCCTTGCTAGCCGCAGAAGAAAAAGGGAACAGTTGAGTGGGGTAGCGGACCCCTACATAGTGGCAGTCTCGTCGACCCGTTATGCGGATCGAGTCGACCGAGGTTGTATATTATGGTGTTTACACCATCATATTAGATCAACTAATACAACAATATATTGGCCTCTGGCCCACAATAGACGTTAGTAAGTATTTTGGGTACCACGGCGGTTTTGGCAGAAGGGGAAAGAGTGCCTATGTCACAACATTCCCGTCCCGAGAGACAGCCAAAAGAACACCGTGTTACCTGGGCCGTAAGAATTAGTATGGTGAGCCCTGTATACTTACCAATTTACCGCTTTGTTCTTCACCCCGAAAAAAAACACACAATATTTACGTTACCTAACACAGAACTTTTATTCAAAAACAAACAAAAAAAAAAACAAGACAAAAACAAAAAAAACTAAGTATTTAATTTAATTATCCGCCGAGCTGAGCTACTACACGGATAATTAACTGACTGCCTCGAACCAAGAAAATTTCGCGGTATTTATTCCAAAACTTAATTACTTGTTGAGAGAGAGAATTTACATTTTAACCCAGTGATTAAAATTGTTCTCTCAATCAACTTACATTTTATTTTTGATGACAATCCAGAAAACTTTTAGAAACCGCGCATGTTGTGAATTTCCGGCTCGTATTTGCTACTAGCGGAAGTTTGTACAACAACAAATACAGATGGTTTTGATTTTCACATAGGTTGACGTATTCGTAAATATGTCAACGCTATACATAAATAAACCACTTGCATTTATCGTGTACTTGAAAAATGTAGAGATGTCGAATTGCATAAACTTTTTACGCTTACCCCACAGAAACTCATTAAAAAAAAATTCTAACATGAATTAATTAAATGGCCTTGTAGTAAATAAACGTAAAAAGAAAATGTGAAAACGTAGCATGACTGGTACATAAGTTAGATATAGTTAGAGAATTATCTCCAAGGTCATGCAGATAAGAAAATTATTAGTTTTTTTGTTTGGGATAGGTTAGTAACGGAATTAAATAGAATTCCGTTACACCTATTAGCTTATCACTTCTATTCAATCAAACCTGAACTGATCAAAAATTGTTTTTCGCTTTCTACAAAAAAAAAAAACATTTGGGGTGTATGCCGTATTAGCAGGGAAATCCGTTAACACAATAACACAAAATAAAATCGTACGATGTTGCGGACTGTGTATGGTGCATACACCCAGCGTTGCCATATGTCAAGTTTTATCTTTTTTTTCAAGTTTTTTTGGTCGCAAAAAGGATTTCAAGTTTTTCATATTTAAATCAAGTTTTTCTATAGAAAAGTGTTGTTTTCAAGTTTTTTTGAAGTTTTTTATTTATGGAAATTTTCCGTTTTATCTTATGGTAAATATTTATATAATGACGGCGATAAATCGCTTTATAAAGAAAAAGATTACAATTTTTGGTTTAATGGGCGATGTTTTTCAAATTATGAAAGAAGAATTACAATTTTTGGTTACTGAGGTATCTGTCAATTATTTGGAATAGAGTTACATTAACTAGAGCTGCAACTGTTTTTTTGCCATATAAAATCAATATAATATTTGCCTTAGAGGAAAATACTGAAGAGCAGCAACTATTTTTTTCCCATATAACAATCAATATAATATTTGCTATCTCTTTTGAGTCACGTGGGAACAGGATGGTTATATAAAAAATGCATATGGCTTACTCATATTTCGCTATAGGCACCCCAAATCATTTGTTTATTTATGTGCGCAGTGACAACGTACGAGGGTATATCAAAAAGTCTTGCAATATCATATGAAAAAACAAAGTGAGTGAGACAACAATATATTTTTCAAAACCATTTTTTATCGCGATGAAACTTCTAGAAGAACATTTCGATGTAAATTTTACAGTTCGTTTGTTTTTGTCAATTTAGTAACATGTGTTTTGAATTTTTCTTAAAATGAATGAAATTGAATATCGCGCCGTTATTAAATTTTTCTGTAAAGATGGACGAAATGCAATTTATATATTCAACTATATATCAAAAGTTTACGGCGAATCTGCACCATCATATGCCACAGTAACAAGGTGGGTAAAATTATTCAAAAGTGGTCGGGAGTCATAAGAAGACGACAACCGCTCGGGTCAGCCAGCAGATGCCATTAGCCATGAAAACGTAATTTTGGCCGAATCTATTGTATTGAAGGACCGGCGTATTTCTGTTCCGCAGTTAGCGTGGAGACTTTCTCTTTCATACGGTACCACATATACTATATTACATGACCACCTTCACATGTCGAAAGTAAGTGCGCGATGGGTTCCCCGTTTGTTGAATGCAGAACAAAAAAAAATGCGCGTTCAAACTTCAAAGGCGATTTTAGATATGTACAAAGAAGATCCAGAAAATTTCTTGGATAACATAATAACAGGCGATGAAACATGGCTTCATCACTGGGATCCGGAATCCAAACAAGAATCGATGCAATGGATTAAACGTAGTGAACCACCACCAAAGAAATTCAAAACTCAACCGTCTGCTGGTAAGGTTTTGGCAACAATTTTTTGGGATGCTGAAGGAATTTTGGTAATCGATTATATGCCAACGAAAACCACAATCACAGGCATATATTACGCAGAGATTTTGCGAAAATTCAAACAAGCGATCCGGAAAAAACGGCCAAGGAAAGTTAGGAAAAAATCTTGCTTCTTCACGACAATGCACCCGTGCACAAGGCTAATATTGCTCAAGCTGCATTAAAGGACTGCGGCTTCGTGGAAATTCCGCATCCACCGTAAAATCCAGACTTGGCACCCAGTGACTACTTTCTGTTTCCCAATTTGAAAAAAACACTAAGGGGCCGGAAATTTTCCAGTGACTATGAAGTACAGTCTGTTGTAAATGAATATTTTATGGAGCAAAAGAAATCTTTTTTTTTAGAGGGTTTAGGCAAGTTAATTGATCGATGTGACAAATGTATAAACCTTAAAGGAGATTATGTCGAAAAATAAAAATATTGCTGTCTCACTCACTCTTTTTTTTCATATGATATTGCAAGACTTTTTGATTTGCCCTCGTATGTTGACGACCTAATTTTGTGGTTTTAAAATTATTAATTAAAATTCATTAAAATAATAAAAAAATTATAAAATAATTAGTGGTTTATGCAGTAGTGCGTGGTAGTGCATCATTTGATAATTAAAATTATAAATAATTTTAAATAAAATGAAGTGTCTTGTGAAATGTTGCTAAATGCGCATCGAAAAATTCGAAAAAGAATATTTTACCATCTATAAGTGTTTGCATAAAGTAAAATGTAAATCGTGCTAAGAAACTAGTGATTTGTGATAAATTTATCCTTACTTTATGTTATAAATCAGAAAATGTTAAGAAAACAATTTTGGTTGTTGGCGTGGGGTGCTTATATTGGTTTCTTGTTTTTGTAATCCCATTGTTTAGATGCTTTCTCTTTTACCCTCCGAATTTGACTCGTTTGACAGCTACTCTCATGCATTCTATATAAATAAAAAAATTTCAGCAAGGCTTTTGATAGAGTGGATCATAAAGTGTTGATTAAAAAACTAGAACTAATGGGGATAGGTGGCTCATTACTCAACTGGTTAAGCTCATATCTAAAAGACCGAACTCAATGTGTTCGCTTTCAAGGCCACATATCACAAGCAGTACAAGTAAGTTCAGGGGTTCCACAAGGTAGTCACTTGGGGCCATTACTCTTCAATCTCTTCATATCAGACTTGTCAACAGTACTGCAAAACATCAAGCATTTATTCTATGCTGATGACCTAAAAATATTTCACAAAATCGAAAATACAGACGATGCAATTTGTTTACAATCAAATCTAAACAAATTGATATCGTGGTGCAACAGTAATAAATTAGATCTAAATGTGGACAAGTGTTACGTAATCAGTTTTACAAGGAAAGTTGTTCTTCATAATATTGACTACGTAATTGATGAGAGGAGTTTGAAAAGAGTGGACGAAATAAGAGATTTAGGTGTAATAATTGACACGCGAGTTAATTTCCATAAACATTATGATGTAACGTTGGGAAAGGCATATGGGGTACTGGGTTTCATAAAAAGAAGAGCTAAAGAATTCAACAACTTATGGGTAACAAAATCACTCTATTGCTCATTTGTGAGATCTATCCTTGAGTATGCTTCGGTAACTTGGATGCCATACACCGAAGAGTATGCAATAAAATTTGAATCAGTCCAGAAGCAATTCTTATTGTTCGTGCTCAGGCATATGTTCGATCCGCAAGATTATACCAATCTACCAAGTTACAATTCTAGACTCGACTTAATAGGTTTAGATACTCTTTCATTAAGACGAAATTTGCTCGCGGCCAGTTTCATTTTTGACGTGTTAAAAAAAAACATCAACGTCGATGAAATTTCAAATGCTGTGGTTTTAAATCAAGGACGCACTCGACATGCAAAGTACTTAAAAGAAGTTCACCACCCTACCAACTATGGAATGAATGAACCAATAAATAGAGCATGTAAAATTTTTAATAACCATATTGACGCTTACAAGCCAGGTACTAACTTGACAAAACAAACATATAAGAAAAATTTCAAATCGCAATTTAAATAAATTTTTTGTTTATATAACTGACTGTATGTTTGGGTTGCTACCTAACTACCATTGGTGAGGACACTAAGTACTCCGAGTCACACCAATCGTAGGTTTGTATGAACCCGTAAGAATATAGCAAGAACATTTAATATTTAATTTTTAAGTATCAAAATAAGAAAAAAATAGTAAAATAAAATTGTGAAAGAATAAGTTAACGAAATACAAATTTGTTAGAAAATAAGAATTTATATATTAGAATATTTTTACAATATATATGTACCTTGTTTGGTAAATATAAAATAAATAAATAATTTAAATTCTTTGATATTTGCTATCACTTTTGAGGTACGTCAGAGCAGGATGGTTATATAAAAAAAGCATATGGCTTACTCATATCTCAACATAAAAACCCCAAATCATCTGTTTATTTATGTGCGCAGTGACAACCTATGGTGACGACTTAATTTTGTGCTTATAAAATTATTAAAATAATAAAAAAATTACAAAATAATTAGTTGTTTATGTAGTAGTGCGTGGTGAAATTACTGATGATGACGATAATATAAATGAAAGTGATTGCTCGCCGGTAAGTCTAGATATTATTCAATAAATTATATTTTGTGTATAAAATATTCTGTGCCTTTTATAGAAATCTAAGGAAATCAAAAAACTGCGCCCTTCCACCACGTACGTAAAAGGTTGGGAAAATGATCAAATTTTAAAATCGTGGTTAACACAAAGTGTGAATAATGTTGCCTTTTGTAAAATTTGCAATTGCGAATTAAAGGCGAAATCTGGAATTCGAGATTTATATAACCACAGCAAAAGCAAGAAACACGTTGGCCGTAGTGCAGCATTAAATATGCACAATAACAGTTCGCTAAATTTCAAAAACATAAACTAATTTACTGCGCACAGTAAGAAAGTTTGTATGGCCGAAATCCAGTTTATTATAATAATAATTATAATAAAATTATATTTGTTTATTATAATAATAATTATAATAAACAAATATAATTTTCGTAATGAATACCTTGTGATATAATTTTATAATAATAATTATAATAAATAAAATATGGATTATACATATATATGTATATGTAAAAATATATGTGTACGCATTTTTAATTAATCAAGTTTTTTTTCTAGAAAACAAGTTTTTTTTCTATTTCTGTTAAGTTTTTATTTTGAAACATATGGTAACACTGATACACCAAACAAAATGCAAAACAGAATCAATAATTTAATTCGCCTACTGTATGCTACATATAAAAATAACTGCAAATCTCGCAGGCGTAATGTTACGATCAACTAAATGGTATAATTTGTGTACAGCCGTCATTTAGGCATAATAGCAATGATATACATTGTGCATAAAATTTAAATGTGTATACTTGATGCGTCAATGGAACACACGTTACAAAATTTAGTAACTCCGTTAAATTCGACGTTAGCTCGTATATAACCAAAGACTCGTTGGACTTGGTCACTCGCGGTAGTTATAGTGGAAGGAAAGTTATGGAATTCAACAAAGGGATTTGACATAAGTATCTCCGATCCACTCCCGATAACACTGACACTCGCCCCGCTGTCGAGAAGACCCTTAAAAGGAATCTTATTTATTAAGACCTGGGCGTAAGGCCGAGTGTCACTACCCTCGGAGAATAGAACGGAGGAAATCACGTCATTTCTCATTGCGACGCGACGGTTCCAGTATTTCTTGGAAAGCTTTAAACGATCTAACTTTGCCAATGATGGGGCATTATAGAAAAATTTAAGAGCGACAGGAAGGGAAAAAGGATTGGATGGAGAAGAAGGATCGGAAAAGGAATCATTACTGGCAGACGAGCTTACTTCTTCGTCGGATTCGAATAGGAGCGGATTTCCGCGTCCGTATTGCTCGCTGCATCCTCCTTAATCGGTTTGAGTGGATTTGTCCGTGGTAACATCTGTCTGGGTTGCGGTTGTGGTTGTGGTGATTCTCGTGGCCCAGTCCTCCAAGAACCACTGTTCAGGTTTTCCGACACTCTTGTTTGAGCGTTCCGTTCTTCGGCACAACGTCGACAACGCGCAGATATCGTTCCTCGAAGCCCACATCGATAACAAAACAATCCGACTGGAGCCAATTGACAATCCATAAACGTGTGACCCATATCTGAACAATTGAAGCAGACGATATTTTTACCATAATTGGCATGTTGTTTGTAAACTAATCCCGAACTGTCTGCTGGGACTTGTCCGCCCGGACGTCTCGCCGCTGCCGACGGATACCTGCTCTCCGTTTGAATTGCGGATACTGAGTTATCGGGTAGAACATCAGTTAAGGGATAATTCTCATAAGAGTCATATGCTCCAACATCATCATACGAACTGCCTGATAACTCATTGATCACGCGTCGTGGATGGATTGCAGGATCCACCGGAGCTTTGAGACGCCGGAAAGACTCCTCCCAAGCCGAACAGCTTTTGATCAGCTCGTTAATGCTGCTGAACTGACGATCTGTAAGGTGGTTTTGTAGTGAAGGCTTCATATTGTTCATGAGAATTTGTATGAGCTCTTCGTCGGAATACGGTGTGCGACATTGTAGTGTGAGGGTCCATACATGGTTGTAGAAGTCCAGGAAGCTTTCCGTGGGTTGTTGCTTTCGCGCTTCGACCATTCTGCGGATTTCGTAATTTGTGCGACGATCTTGAAAGCGCTCGATCATACCGCTTCGTAATTCTAACCAGGTAGCGTGCGGGTTGTGTTTACGAAATGTCCAGTACAAATGTCCAGTCTTTTAAAATGGTGTGGAGCTCTAATAATAAAATTTGTTCGGACAATCCCCGAGATGAAGCGATGGTATCAACTTGGAACAGGAACATATCGATGTTGATTCCCGATGGAGATCCCGTGAAACTTAGTCCACTACCGGACAAGAAACGTCGATCGACAAATTTTGGCGATACTGGCGAACTGGTGGACGTCGGAGGCGCTCGATCGTGTACGGTTTGAATCGGGATGTCTTGTGAGAACGGGTTATTTCCGGCAATCTGAGTCTGAAGGGTGGTTTGCCGTTGATCCAACTTGACCAGCTGCTGTGATACCAATTCGAATTTGTGCAGCATGGATTCCAACAAGGTGGTCTGTGCATTTGATTGTTGTACCGCCGTGTGGTTCGTTTGAATCTGATCAAGAAGATCCTCCAACGTACATCTTCGCTCCTGCGGCTGTGGGTTTTCGGAATCATCCTCGCTACCGAGGTTTTGCACTCGGATCTCTTCATTTTGTTCCTCATGAGGAGGTATTTCCAACGTGAGATGTACGCTCTTCGCTCTTTGTATGGAATCGTTCAATTTTTCCTGATCATCCAGGTATATCTGCAGACTAGTCAATAATTCGGAACATGCCTGATGTACCTTACGCGCGGACTGCTCGTATTTTGGTGACTTGAATGCGCGGCTAAGCCGACCTGCCAAATGCAATAAACGAGAATGGTACTGTTGCACCATAAGTATGGGATCTTTTGTCGCCGGATCCAAAACTGTGATCGCTCCCCGAATCTCCTCCAATTTCTTGAGACACATTGAGATCTCGATATCCGGTCTTTTCGATGCGCTGGTATGCATTTTTCCGGGCGTTGGTTTAGTATCGGCCTGCTCACTTCGGACCGCTTCCTCGAGTTGATGAATTGCATCAGGCGTGTCGAAGCGAATATCACAAAGGAGACACTCCACCTCCACTTCGTCTCGTTGCAGTAGGTTTACATCCATTTTAGAATTTAGGTGGGGATAATGAGTAGGTTCGAATAATTCGACAAAAACGTAATCTTTATTAATTTATAAAAAATACAAAAAGTTTAATTCAAAATAACTCTAACTCAAACGGAAGGTTTTAAGTTAAAGGAAATTACAACTAAAGATATTCCACACCCACTATAACTAGATAAATAAAAAAACACGAAATATTTTTATTAATAACACAAAAAAAAGGAATGGATACCTTGTAAGAGTTTGTGGGGCCCGTATTCCCACGATTGGTTTCACGACGGATGTAGACGAGATACCCCCGAAAGTGGCGCTTTTCGATGAGAACCTAATTTACGTCCGAGTTATCCCACACTGTACGTCGTCGAGGTCTTTCTGGCGTATCCCACGGATTTGGATTCATACGAAAATAATAATTAATAAAATTTAATAATAATAATAACGTAGCTAATGAAACTACCAACACACCCAGAAGTACGCCGATAGTAAATAATACAACTCAGTAACAAGACAAGATTGCAAAGAAAATAAGGCTAGAATAATAATAATAACAGAAAGGAATGGTTACCTTGTGGTGGTTTGTGGGTCCCGTATTCCCACGATTGGATTAACGACGGAAGACGAGATACCCCCCAAAGTGGCGCTTTTCGATGAGAACCTAATTTGAAGGGGCTCGTTGAAATTTGAAACGATACGAAAACCAAAAAATAATAAAAATGCGAAAAAATATAAAATGAAGTACTAATAGTACCGCGGGTTCCAATACAACCCAAAAATCAAAAAATCAATAAAATCAATTTATTAAAACAAAAGTTTATCAAAAAAAATAAATCAATACAACCATACGGTGGTATGATGAGAGTGGAAACCCCACTCCGTGTCAGCTAAATAATAAAAAAAATAATAATAATATAATAATAAAGTGTTCTGTTCCTCAAATTTCGGTCAAGAAATTTCGGGGAAGAGAAGAAATGAAGCTTAACTAAACTCCAGACAAATGACATCCGAGCTCCACCACAATCGGACACAACATAGTGGAAATGGGAAAGAGCACGGAAGTCGGATGTCCGAAGAATAGGGGATGACACCCCCTATCTACGCGCAATCAAACAGCCCGTGCTGGTTGCGATCGCAGATGGGGAATGCCATCCGGGAGACCGGCTTTGGTGTGCGCGTCCATGCGAATTCAAACAGTGTGAAACACCGGTTTCGACACTGGACGCGCACGCCAAAGGGAGTGCAGCTACAAATCATAAAAAAAATTAAAATTATCAAAATTAAAATTCGCGAAAGGGTTGGGCGCCACTGTTACAGGCTGGCTACTGCCAACCAGCAGATTTCACTAAGCGCATGCAGAGGCCTCCACGGTGATTTTTGCCGGCTACGTTCTCAGGGAGAAGTGCTAAGGTCGTGGGGTTTGAGGCTTGCATGTGCTTCTGGCTTACACCGTGATAACAGAAATTTAAATGAAAGTAAAACGCAAATAATAATAATACCCAGATTCCGCCGAAACTCGTCGGCCGGAACCTGAGGAACGAACAGAAGATAATCAAATAATAAATAAAAAATAAAAAAAAATGATAACGGTAGAGATGCCTTGGTGCGCGCATCCATCCGAATTCAAACAGGGCCAAGCCCTGGTTACGAAATTGGATGCGGGCACCAAGGGACCGCCAAACTAAACCGACACAGAGGGAGTCTCCGCTCCCATCATACACAACCTAAAATTTAGTAATTCATTTTATATATAAAAAAAATAAACAAAACAAAAGGAAACAACTTCCCCAAAAAAAAAGAAAGGGAGGGAAGAGAGAGAGAGATCAATGCATATCGAGCGTGCACCCGCTGTGCGGCGCTCGATTACAAAAAATTGAAAATTTAATATAATGAAAGAAAGATATATATAAAAATAAAATTAAAAAAAATTAAAATAATAAAAAAAATTGTACCTTAATTTAACAAATACAGAATGATTGCGGCCTTGGTGCCGTTATCGTGGCGGGACCTCTCCCCGATAAAAAATGGGGTGCGGCCTTGCGCGGCCGTCATGCCACAGGGGACTCCTCTCCCCCGGACCGTTGCGGCCTTGGTGCCGTTGTTGTTGCGGGGCCTTTCCCCGATATCAATAAATAAACACGAGGTGCCGGTTGGCCACCCGTTCGGTGCGGTGCCTTTCACCGATACCAACAAAAAAAAAACCAAAGTCGGGCAACCGGTTGGTCGGCTACCCGTTCGTTGCGGCAGACCACCGATAACCAAAAACACACAAATGGCCGGCTGGCCACCCGTGTCGTTGCTGGGCCTCTCCCCGATACCAATATAAAACGAATGGCCTCAACTGGCCACCCGAAACTCGTTGGGCGTTGGCTCGCCTTAAAACCGTATATAACGTGGCCTTAACGGGCCACCCGTTGATTACACCGCCGTTTTATGTTTTGTAAGCAGGAATATTCCGTCTATTCTCGTGGTATATTGTGTAATCAGCTTAAAGACAATTCCTTCAGTTAAATTTTTACACTACGTAAATAACAGTAATCCAAGTGGAAGGCAATTTACAAAAGTTGGCACAATTGATGTATCTGAGTAAATCAATTTGCTGTCTCGAATCGGCTATCCTCAAATACACAACAAAAATCCGATACTTTGTAGCGTAATTTGTAACGTTGAGCACCCCAGACAATAAAAAATTATTTTTATGATTTTTTATTTTTTTATTGTAACTACACCATAACCTTTGTACACGTTTTCTTAATTAAATTTTGTGTATTTCTGCACTTTTTCGAATCACCAAAACTTGGTTTAACAATAAATTTTCATAATATAAAAAAAAAAAATATAAACTTGGTTAAACCAAAACCTCAAACTATATCTTACAGAACTCAAATTCCAAGCTTTTTTTTTTTTTGAAAAATTACACACCAGAAAAAAAAAACTCTTGATATCAATCAAAAATCACAAAACCGACTGACTAATCAAAAAAAATTCGAACCCCGCACAACTCGTAAAACGTTCTAGAAGAAATGAATCTCTCTTCTCTGTCTCTCCTTTATATCAAATTTTCGTTGGTACAAAAGAGAGACATATAAGAAAAAACATTTTTTCCAAAACGTTTTACTTTGCTCACACTCGATGCGCATTGTTCTCTCTTTCTCGTCTTCTCTTCACCTCTGCGCCACCACACGATGGGAAACAAAACAAAACGTCGCGGGTGCGTTCACAGACAAACACAGAGGTGGATAAACACATAAGAGAAGATGGGCGAAACGAAGACAACAACTGGGGTGAATAAAATAACAAAAAAAAAACGTCGTTGCGACCATACAGTCGTTACATGTTTTGTGTCTAATAAAATGAATTATTAAATTTTTTTCGGTGTGGCATGATGGGAGCGGGGTATCTCTCTGTGTCGGCGTGTTGAGTGCGGTCCCTTGGTGCCCGCATCCAATTTCGTAACCAGGGCTCGACCTTGTTTGAGTTCGAATGGATGCGCGCACCAAGGCACCTCTCTCCCATTTATAATTTTTGAGTTGTTCGTTCCTCAGGTTCCGGCCGACGAATTTCGGCGGAACTCCGGTTTTTATTATTATTTGCGTTTCATTTTTTTAAATTATCTGTATGATCACGGTGTAAGCCAGGAGCCCTGTATGCCTCAAACCCCACGACCTCAGCACTTCTCCCTGAGAACGTAGCCGGCAAAATATCACCGTGGAGGCCTCTGCAGGCTAAAAGTTGTTGTTCCTCAAATTTCTCGACCGAAATTTGAGGAACAACAACTTTTATTATTATTTTATTATTATTATTTCTTTATTATTTTATTATTTAGCCGACATGGAGTGGAATGTCCACTCCCATCATACCAACCGTATTGTCGCTTTGATCTAAATTTTTTGGATATATTATATTTGATATTTTTGATATTTTGATGTTTTTGTTTTTTTTTTTTGGTTTAGCTTCGGTTACATTGGAACCCGCGGTTACTCATTGGTAATTCATTTTTCATTTTTTTCCGTATCGTTAGGTATTAGCCTTCTGCCTGCGCATCGCTGGGTGTGCTGGAAGTCTTGGTTCCTATCCTTTTTTTCTTCGTATCGTTTTGTTAATTTAAACGAGCCCCTCCAAATTAGGTTCTCATTTGAAAAGCGCCACTTTGGGGGGTATCTCGTCCTATCCGTAGGTAAAATAATCGTGGGAATACGGGACCCACAAACCATTACAAGGTATCCATTCTTTCCTCCTTTTATTATTATCTTATTAATATTTTTTTTGTTGCCACTTTGCCTCCTTATCTGGGTGTGTTGGTAGTTTCATTAGCTACGTTATTATTATTATTATTAAATTTTGTTTATTATTATTATCTTGAATGAATCCAAATCCGTGGGATACGCCAGAAAGACCTCAAAGACGTACAGTGTGGGATAACTCGGACGTAGAACCACGTATCTAACGTAATCATCCGTGGGATCGAGTGGAAGTTAACCAAATTCATATTCGAATTGAGTATTATCCAACTCACGGGGTAACTTTCTGGTTGTTTATCGCGTTTTGAGATGCCTTTGTTGAATTTTTGTTGTAATCGAGTTTTAACGAGCCCCCCCAAATTAGGTTCTCATTTGAAAAGCGCCACTTTCGGGGGTATCTCGTCTTCTCCGTATTTAAATAATCTTGGAACTACGGACTCCATCAAACTTTACAAGGTAACCATTCCTTTTATTATTAATTTTTTTTGTACGTTTTATATAGTTATAGTGGGTGTGGTATATTTTTAGTTGTAATTTCCTTTAACTTAAAACCTTCCGTTTGAGTTAGAGTTATTTTGAATTAAAATTTTTGTATTTTTATAAATCAATAAAGACTACGTTTTTTTTGTCGAATTAATCGATCTTATTCCCTAACCCTACCTAAATTCTAAAATGGATGTAAACCTACTGCAACGAGACGAAGTGGAGGTGGAGTGTCTCCTTCGTGATATACGCTTCGACACGCCCGATGCAATTCATCAACTCGAGGAAGCGGTCCGAAGCGAGCAGGCCGATACTTAACCAACGCCCGGAAAAATGCACACAAGCGCATCGAAAAGACCGGATATCGAGATCTCAACGTGTCTCAAGAAATTGAAGGAGATTCGGGGAGCGATCACAGTTTTGGATCCGGCGACAAAAGATCCCATACTTAAACCGACCAAATGGCACAGTGGTTAAAGCTTTGGCGTTTGGATCGGGAGGTACCGGGTTCGAATCCCGATAGGGGCAGGATGCAAAGGGAATTTTCATCTACAGATTACGATCTGTGATGAAATGGAACACATCTATGACCCCCTGTCGGAGTGCAAAACTCATGGGCCGACCCATCTTCCATGCCAGTATAGGCTGGCATGGAGTTTGCAATGTACAGATGGTAATAAAAATCGGACCTATAGCCGTACGTCTTCGATTTGGCAAATTATGCGTAAAGTAAGACGGAAAAATAAACCGCGAAAGAGCAGGGAGTGCTTCGGCCCCAAAACAGATGGCATGGACTAAAAAAAAAAAAAAAAAAAAAAAAAAAAAAAAAAATCCCATACTTATGGTGCAACAGTACCATTCTCGTTTATTGCATATGGCAGGTCGGCTTAGTCGCGCATTCAAGTCACCCAAATAAGAGCAGTCCGCGCGTAAGGGACATCAGGCATGTTCCGAATTATTGACTAGTCTGCAGATATACCTGGATGATCAGGAAAAATTGAACGATTCCATACAAAGAGCGAAGGGCGTACATCTCACGTTGGAAATACCTCCTCATGAGGAACAAAATGAAGAGATCCGAGTGCAAAACCTCGGTAGCGAGGATGATTCCGAAAACCCACAGCCGCAGGAGCGAAGATGTACGTTGGAGGATCTTCTTGATCAGATTCAAACGAACCACACGGCGGTACAACAATCAAATGCACAGACCACCTTGTTGGAATCCATGCTGCACAAATTCGAATTGGTATCACAGCAGCTGGTCAAGTTGGATCAACGGCAAACCACCCTTCAGACTCAGATTGCCGGAAATAACCCGTTCTCACAAGACATCCCGATTCAAACCGTACACGATCGAGCGCCTCCGACGTCCACCAGTTCGCCAGTATCGCCAAAAATTTGTCACCGATATTTGCATCCCTTTCGGCGTCCACCTAAAATAAGACACTACCGACCCCAACGGCACTGGCATCACACTGAATAAAAAAGGGTTTTGTATAATCAGGATGCGTTAAAACTGGGGCAGTTGACAAGGCGATTTTGAGAGCGTTAAAAGAAGAATCAGCAGCTGCAGACCAACATACTTTAGTGTTTTTACCAGTAAGATCGGTGAGAGAAGAAGCTAAGGAGGCGAAATTTGGAATGATGCGACGGTACCATCCGCACATTTCCAGAAAACGTCTAATCTGTTTCGTCGTTTTCGGAATAGGGTACTCCAGAATAGCTTTTTATTTATCTGGGTTTGTACGGAGGCAGCCATCACCCACAATATAACCTAAATAGTCTACTTCTCTCAACACAAACTTACTTTTGGTCAAATTAATTGTTAAACCAGCGTCCTTCAGATATCCAGCAACCTGTTGTAACAAATCGAAATGTTCAGCCAGAGTGGAGGATGTGACCAGAAGGTCATCGAGGTACACAAAGACCTTATCGTGCAGCTGATACGGGATCACGCGGTGCATCAAGCGACAAAGCGTCTGTGGTGCGTTGCATAAGCCAAACGGCATCACCTTGAACTGATACAAGGGCCGTCCAGGAACCGTAAACGCTGTTTTATCGCGGAATGTTGGGTCGAGTGGGATCTGCCAAAAGGCATCCTGCAAATCAATCGCCGAAATGAATCGGGTGTGTTCCAAACGACCCAACAATCCGTTGATTATGGGCAGCGGATACGCATCCTTGACGGTTGCCTTGTTCAGTTCTCTAGCATCTAAGCACAGACGAACTTTTTCATTGGCCTTACGCACCAACGTGACTGGTGAACACCAGGAACTTTGTGACTCCTCGATAACCTCTAAAGACAACATCCTATCCAACTCGGCATACATCAGTTTCTGGATAGCTGGGGACACGGAATAAAAACGTTGTTTGACTGGTTTTGCGGAACCGACATCGATCATATGAGTGATGAGGGATGTGCGGCCCAAACCGAAAATATCGCTGCTCGGAAATAAATTCGCGAATGAGATCCAATTTACGACGATCATCAGATGTTAAAATATGGAATTTGGGTGTGTTGGTAGTTTCACCTAATTCGTCCGAATTATTTAACGCGGAGATATTTAGGGAAATTCCAAAACGATTCCAAAAATCGAAACCCAAATAAATCGGTTTTTCTTAGGAAGGGACAACGTGAAAATTCATAAATTGTAACGCCGGCCTTTAACACTGGCTAGCGTTAGCAAAAAAATTTAATAATAATAAGGTATATATATTTTTTTTTTTTTTTTTTTTTTTGTAGCCAGAGCCCGCTTTAATTCCCGCCGCTAGCTCAGTGGTGGAGGTAATTGTGCGGTCGTGGGTGTTGTACTCTGGCTGAGAAATAAAGCAACTAACTAATAAGACACACTGACTCCTATCCACTTACCTCATCCCATCACCCCCTGGTCGTTTATTGTCACTCACTCGCACATAACGCTTTAGAAAATCACAGTTATAATCAACAAGATATTCATATTTATTATAACAAAATCATTAATTAGCAAAAAGGAAAATATATACAAAAAAAATGAAAATTCAATATGATCACAAAAGTTGTGATCATAATTTATAAGCTAATAAAAACAAAATATTCAAAAAAAAAAGAAGCAACACTTTTAGAATTGTTTAGTTGGTAAATTGACCGATCCAAACGGTTTAAAAAACAAACGCACATAATAACAATAAACCAAATGTTACCTGGTTCCACGAATGAAGAGAAGCGCTTTCCTTACATCCGAAGGCACGGCACCTGTAATCAAAACTGAATTATCGCTATAAAGAAAAAGAAAACAACAACAATTTAATCAACTTAGCAAAAAAAAAATGTCGCTAGGCAATTACAACAAGACTAAATTAATTTTTCAAATAATTAAGTGAAAGAAAATTACAACAACAAAAATTAAAGGAAAAAGCTAAATACATGTCTCTAAAAACTTAATACATAATAAATATGAAATGATACAAAATGAATACTCAGGCTCAAAAAAAATGTCCGGAAAACGTCCGCCATCCGCTTGCTCTCACCACATGCCGCTACCCGTCCTTGACCTTAACCTTGCCCACGGCTCGTTCCGCAAAATTGTTCCAGTTGACAAAAAAAATTCACCGCCAAAACAAAACTATCAAGGCACCTCCGTTGTATTAGTGGAACCTAAGTTTTCGTCTTCGATTATATACCAATACTAGTTATATATTATCAGAGGTATTACGGCCCCAATTCCAAATCAATTATCAGCGCGCAGTTTCCACACACACCATCGGCACACGTATTTTGTCGTGCTACCGCTGCAATTTCAGTTTTTAATGGAATCATGCAAGTGCCAGTTCACCATGAATTCTTTAATATCCGCGCACGTACACAGTTTATTGGAGTGCCACTGTAATTTATATCATTAATAAAAGTATGTACCGGTGTCAATTCACATACTCATTATCCGCGCACGATTTTCGCAAACACCATCAGTGCACGTAGTTTATTGTTACACCACTTCAACTTTGTATCGTAAATAACCTGGGCACTACCAATTTATGAAATTTTCGCGTTATTCACGTCCGTAACACACCACTTGTGATATACTGTTCCGACAATCTTATATAGCACTCTCGGTAATAATGTTAGTTATTTATTTATATTATACACAATAAGGTTCTATTAATTATTTAAGTTTTATTAACACTTGTTATGAACTAATGCCGGGTACCTCGAACAAAAGAACATCCAGTTCATAAAAGGTTACAATAAATTTTGGTGTTGGTAACTTGGTTGGTTGAAATAAATATGATCACAAACTCCGGTTTCAATCTTCCATTTTTTATTCTTCACGTAATGACAAGACAACTTGTCGGTTTGGTGGTTGATGATAAAGAGAACGATTTTTATTATTATTTTATAAATGTTAACAAAAAAGTTTATCTATTTTACAATAGAGGGTTATCAATCGCTTAGGTGATAATTGCCACTCGATGGCATTACACATTATATATTAGGTATTAAACGCACTTTATAGTAAATAGGAATTGCATTGGTGGTAGTACAATTTGAATTAATTTACATTAGTGTGATACAATAACAATAACAAAGTGTCAAAAATAATAACAAATCGGTAAGAACAAATTATATGATACAAATTCAATTTATACTAAATTAATATGATTGTTTTAGGTAAATGATTATATTCCTGGTTATAGGTAAGTATCTATACCTGTTAATAAATATAATGTGCAATATTATTTTGATCTAGTTGGTATTAATAATATTTTAATCTAATTTTCTAGGTAATTAATTGATGATTCGATATAATGATACAGGTAAATACATAATTAATAATTACTAATGTTTATGTGATGTGTTTCAGATTGATGTGTTTCAGGATGAGAGTTTGTTTCCAGGTAAGTATATCATTAGGTACAGTCGCTAACAACACTCGTATAATATTACTTTGAAGTTATCTCTAAGTTCGATACTGGGAATACACAACACATTCCAAAATTTATTTTATTGAATTTTAGGTGAATAGAGTTTTTTTTTTTTTTTTACTTATGCCTATTAGCTTATCACTTCTATTCAATCAAACCTGAACTGATCAAAAATTGTTTTTCGCTTTCTACAAAAAAAAAAAAACATTTGGTGTGTATGCCGTATTAGCAGGGAAATCCGTTAACACAATAACACAAAATAAAATCGTACGATGTTGCGGACTGTGTATGGTGCATACACCAAACAAAATGCAAGACAGAATCAATAATTTAATTCGCCTACTGTATGCTACATATAAAAATAACTGCAAATCTCGCAGGCGTAATGTTACGATCAACTAAATGGTATAATTTGTGTACAGCCGTCATTTAGGCATAATAGCAATGATATACATTGTGCATAAAATTTAAATGTGTATACTTGATGCGTCAATGGAACACACGTTACAAATCGTGGGGACGTACCCATCGACCACTGAATGTCTCATAAGCCGGGCAATACAACAGAATTATAAACATCATACTGGAAGGTACCTGTAGTGGATTTCTATATGCGGATATCTTTTGCGTGATAAACACCAATCGAACCCTTAGTATCAGTCGCCAATTCGTAAGCAACTTTACCTACTTTACGAATAACTACCGCTTTCAAAAATTTCGGGGCTAGCTTGGCTGAGTACTTCTTTGAAGCCTCACTTAAGGCAAAATTTCTAACGTATACCGTTTGACCAACTGAAAAGCTTTGGTTTCGACTACGTAAGTTATATACATTGGCGTTTCTGCTGTGAGCCTCCTTTAAATGCGCCAGAACTTTTTGCTGGCTAAGGCTTAACCTAGTGGCTTTACTAAGCGGGGCAACTTCTCCCTGAGCGACTAAATTTAAATCTCTGAGTAATTGATAGTCACTTCCATGAGCCATAAAATGCTGACCAAACATTAGATACTGAGGTGCAAACTTGGTAGAGCTATGAACTACAGTCCGTAACGCAGAGGCAATTTCGTGTATATGCAGGTCCCACTTTTTGTGATCACTTTTGATATATGAACGTACGGATGACAAAATGGACCGGTTAACCCTCTCCGAAGCATTACACTGCGGGGAGTATTTTGGAACAAACATGTGTTTGACGCTGAATTTGCTTAGGAGGTTCTGTAAACACACAGCGTTAAACTGACTCGCATTGTCAGAGGTGATCATTTCTGGGACTGAGAACTTCGAAAATATTTCTTTCTCTAAGTAGGTACACACCGCAGTAGCTAACGCTTGTCTCATAGGTTTTAAGAAAATGAATTTGGTATAACTATCTAGGACAACGAACAAGTAAGAGTTTCCGCTGGAGGATCGGGGATAAGGACCCATGAAGTCAATATATAGGTGTTGCATTGGTCGCACAGACACTATTTGGTTTCCCCATTGACGGTTGCGTGGAATAATTAGGTGCTTTAGTTTGCTTGCATATGTCACACTGGCTAATATAATCTTTAACATCGTGAGCCATCTTATGCCAGAAATAAAACCGCTGTAGTCTATCGAGTGTTTTGGCGACTCCTAAGTGTGCCGCGGATGGGGGGTCATGTGCCATTTGAACAAGAGTTTGAGCTAGCGCCATCGGCACATACAATTTCCAAACCGGCACGTCTGTGAAACTTACTTGATGGCAATTAGAGGGATTGATATATAGCTTTTGTTTCTCGACGCGCAAATTAGCATAGTTTGAAGGGTTTTCCTCCACTTTCTTGATAAGCTGGACGTATTCGTCACTGTTAAAGGCTGCGGAATCGTGATCGATATGCAAAATGTCATCATTGACTTCCAAATCTAGAGCTTCCATAAAAGCTCGTGATAACGCATCGGGCACAACATTCTGAGTGCCTTTACGATGTTGAATGTTAAATGAAAAACCTTGCAGTTTTAAAGCCCATCGTGCCAATCTTCCGCTCAGATCGGTTTGACTCATGAGCCACTTTAAACTCGCATGGTCGGTGATGATGGTGAACGAGTGGCCTTCAACATACGCTCGAAATTTTTTCACACTGAGTACTGCCGCCAAACACTCCAATTCGGTAACCGCGTAGTTACGTTGAGCATCATTAAGCTTTTGCGACATGTACGCAATAGGATGCTCGCCACCATCATCACCGATTTGGAATAGCACACTGCCTACTCCAGTGCTGCTGGCGTCGCACTGAATGTAAAAGGGCTTTAAGAAATTTGGGTGTACTAAAACCGGTGCAGTAGATAGAGCTACTTTCATCCTGTCGAAAGCACTCTGACATTTAGAATCCCATTTAAACTGGGTTTGTTTCTTCAGCAAATCTGAGATTGGGGCAGCCAGGGTAGCGTACGAGGGTATAAATCTGCGATACCACCCAGACATCCCTAAAAATCGACGAATTTTCTTAGTAGTATTAGGAGTTGGGAAAGACAGAATGGCATTAAGTTTTTCAGTATCCACCTTCAGACATCCATCTCCAACGATGTACCCTAAATAGCGAATTTCTTTTAACAGGAATTTGCTTTTAGCTAGGTTCACAGTAAGGCCGGCTGATTTTAACAAAGACGCCACTTGTCGCAGTAAGGCTGATTGAAACTTTCGGACGTGATGAGGAGATCATCCAGATACACGAAAACTTGTTCGTGTAGCTGATGCGGGATCACCCGGTGCATTAGTCGGCACATCGTTTGGGGTGAGTTACAAAGTCCGAATGGTAGCACCGTAAACTGGTACAAAGGACGGCCAGGGACGGTGAACGCAGTTTTATCTCGGGACTCCTGAGCCAACGGGATCTGCCAAAAAGCATCTTTCAAATCAATGCTCGATATAAATCTGGTTTGATCCAGTCGACTCAGAAGCCCGTCGATTATCGGTAGGGGATACGCGTCCTTGATCGTCACTTCGTTCAGTTTACGGGCATCTAAACACATTCGAACTTTGCCTGTGGATTTACGGACCAATGTCACTGGGGAACACCAGGAACTATTGGACTCCTCGATTACGCCCAAAGCCAACATGCGGTCTAGTTCATCATACAACAACTTTTGAATTGCGGGTGAAACGGCATAATGACGCTGTTTGATTGGCTTTGCGTCTCCCACGTCAATAAAATGCGTCAAAAGTGATGTATGACCCAAGCCTTCATCTTCAAAAGATGGGAATTGCTTAATCGTATCCCTCAAAATTGTAAGCTGAGACGGAGTTAATGAGTGGTGTAAATCATCACAACTTTCGGTATCTGCAATGGCCATGTTCATTTCAGCGATCGAGTGAGGCGGTACTATTTGTATATTAAACTCTCGCCAAAAGTCTATACCAAGATAAAGAGGCTGTTGCAAAGTCGGGACTAAGAAGACTTTAAGTATCCTTTCCAACCCCTTATACTTAATTTTAGCGTATATATAGCCGAAAACCCTCTCGGACAATCCCGAGGCCATTTTAACTGTCGAGGGTAAATAGAACACTTTATACTGTGAATCGTTTAAATACTTTACACAACCCATTCCCAAGGCGGTAATGGAAGCTCCGCTATCCAGTAATCCTTCGAACTCTTGCCCGTTAAAGACTACTCTCGCGTAAGGCCGATTATCCGTGACGTTGTCAAAACTGGTTTCCGAAATAACGTTACGAAGCCTATGTTTGAATTGCCAATACCTGTGAACTCGATTTGAATGGGATTTAACTAATTGCTGGGAAACAGCAGTGGGAACGGTATAGTCTGGTAGTACAAATCTAACTGTTTTGGGTGGATTATTACGAACGTTGTGCGAGCTGTTTGGGCGGATGGGGGGTCATGTGCCATTTGAACAAGAGTTTGAGCTAGCGCCATCGGCACATACAATTTCCAAACCGGCACGTCTGTGAAACTTACTTGATGGCAATTAGAGGGATTGATATATAGCTTTTGTTTCTCGACGCGCAAATTAGCATAGTTTGAAGGGTTTTCCTCCACTTTCTTGATAAGCTGGACGTATTCGTCACTGTTAAAGGCTGCGGAATCGTGATCGATATGCAAAATGTCATCATTGACTTCCAAATCTAGAGCTTCCATAAAAGCTCGTGATAACGCATCGGGCACAACATTCTGAGTGCCTTTACGATGTTGAATGTTAAATGAAAAACCTTGCAGTTTTAAAGCCCATCGTGCCAATCTTCCGCTCAGATCGGTTTGACTCATGAGCCACTTTAAACTCGCATGGTCGGTGATGATGGTGAACGAGTGGCCTTCAACATACGCTCGAAATTTCTTCACACTGAGTACTGCCGCCAAACACTCCAATTCGGTAACCGCGTAGTTACGTTGAGCATCGTTAAGCTTTTGCGACATGTACGCAATAGGATGCTCGCCACCATCATCACCGATTTGGAATAGCACACTGCCTACTCCAGTGCTGCTGGCGTCGCACTGAATGTAAAAGGGCTTTAAGAAATTTGGGTGTACTAAAACCGGTGCAGTAGATAGAGCTACTTTCATCCTGTCGAAAGCACTCTGACATTTAGAATCCCATTTAAACTGGGTTTGTTTCTTCAGCAAATCTGAGATTGGGGCAGCCAGGGTAGCGTACGAGGGTATAAATCTGCGATACCACCCAGACATCCCTAAAAATCGACGAATTTTCTTAGTAGTATTAGGAGTTGGGAAAGACAGAATGGCATTAAGTTTTTCAGTATCCACCTTCAGACATCCATCTCCAACGATGTACCCTAAATAGCGAATTTCTTTTAACAGGAATTTGCTTTTAGCTAGGTTCACAGTAAGGCCGGCTGATTTTAACAAAGACGCCACTTGTCGCAGTAAGGCTGATTGAAACTTTCGGACGTGATGAGGAGATCATCCAGATACACGAAAACTTGTTCGTGTAGCTGATGCGGGATCACCCGGTGCATTAGTCGGCACATCGTTTGGGGTGAGTTACAAAGTCCGAATGGTAGCACCGTAAACTGGTACAAAGGACGGTCAGGGACGGTGAACGCAGTTTTATCTCGGGACTCCTGAGCCAACGGGATCTGCCAAAAAGCATCTTTCAAATCAATGCTCGATATAAATCTGGTTTGATCCAGTCGACTCAGAAGCCCGTCGATTATCGGTAGGGGAAACGCGTCCTTGATCGTCACTTCGTTCAGTTTACGGGCATCTAAACACATTCGAACTTTGCCTGTGGATTTACGGACCAATGTCACTGGGGAACACCAGGAACTATTGGACTCCTCGATTACGCCCAAAGCCAACATGCGGTCTAGTTCATCATACAACAACTTTTGAATTGCGGGTGAAACGGCATAATGACGCTGTTTGATTGGCTTTGCGTCTCCCACGTCAATAAAATGCGTCAAAAGTGATGTATGACCCAAGCCTTCATCTTCAAAAGATGGGAATTGCTTAATCGTATCCCTCAAAATTGTAAGCTGAGACGGAGTTAATGAGTGGTGTAAATCATCACAACTTTCGGTATTTGCAATGGCCATGTTCATTTCAGCGATCGAGTGAGGCGGTACTATTTGTATATTAAACTCTCGCCAAAAGTCTATACCAAGATAAAGAGGCTGTTGCAAAGTCGGGACTAAGAAGACTTTAAGTATCCTTTCCAACCCCTTATACTTAATTTTAGCGTATATATAGCCGAAAACCCTCTCGGACAATCCAGAGGCCATTTTAACTGTCGAGGGTAAATAGAACACTTTATCCTGTGAATCGTTTAAATACTTTTCACAACCCATTCCCAAGGCGGTAATGGAAGCTCCGCTATCCAGTAATCCTTCGAACTCTTGCCCGTTAAGGACTACTCTCGCGTAAGGCCGATTATCCGTGACGTTGTCAAAACTGGTTTCCGAAATAACGTTACGAAGCCTATGTTTGAATTGCCAATACCTGTGAACTCGATTTGAATGGGATTTAACTAATTGCTGGGAAACAGCAGTGGGAACGGTATAGTCTGGTAGTACAAATCTAACTGTTTTGGGTGGATTATTACGAACGTTGTGCGAGCTGTTTGGGCTTAGTTGTGTGTTTATTTGCGAGGTGCGGTTGTCTGAGCAGGTATCCCTAGTTCCGCCTTCACCGCCGTATCCTCTTTTGTTGATCTGGGAAGAAGTGACGCTGGAGGAATCGGACTCCCAGTTGCGCGAGACCTCGGAATTGCGTTTCCCGAACACCTAAAATAGTTCGGTTTCAGTATACCAGGCCGTCCACAGCCAAAACAAAATATTTTTGGGGGTTTTGAACAATCCATAAATACGTGGCCGATGTCCTGACAATTCCAACAAATCACCATACTTCCACCTTCCGTTTGGCCACTATTGTTTCGCGCACGTTGGTGTGTATCTCTTTGACGGGCCCTTAATTCATCCACATACAACGGGCTGATGGCCTCTTCGAATGAAATCTCGTCTACGCTTCTACGTGAACAGAGTTTTTCCGGTTCGCATCGCCTTACCAGAGCAGAAATTGTATGTATTTCTTGGTCTGCTAAGGTAACTTGAAAACCCGCTCGCATATATCGACGCACGATATGTAACGACTCTGAGTCTGGCAAAGGGTCGCGGAACTGCAGAGATAAGGCGATAATGTCGTTATAGAAGGTTCGAAAACTCTCGTTCGGTTTTTGCTTTCTTGATTCGATATGCCTCCTAATGTCGTGTTCTGTCCTTCTATCCTGAAACCTCTCTATCATGTCGAACTTCAAGCGATCCCAACTGATGTTAGGATTACGTTCAATATGGCACCAGTACCAATTTGAAGCGGCCCCCGAAAGCAATACTTCCAATTGGTCCACTAGTTCTGACCTTGCCAAGCCAGAGGTGTCCGCCAAATGTTCTACCCGAAATATGAATCGTTCAACCGCCAAATCAGTGGAATCCCCATCGAAACACAATTTCCACTTGCTGACGTGACTGATACTACCCTTAGCATTTTTATGGATGCCTTTTGACGAGCCATGTCCCATATCCTTCGGAATACGGGTAGATGTCAATATTTCCTGTACATCTGACTGAGCTTCACCATCGTTTTCGTCTTCTGAAGAAGACAATTCGCCAACGTCCTCGATGAGAGAGCCTCTAATAGTCTCTTTGGTCTCATCAAGGTTGGAATCTCCCTGAAGTATGGATTGGACTGCTGTTAATAATACTGTGGTCATGTTGATATGGTCCCTGCATTGAGTTTTGTACGTCTTAGTACCTCCCAATAATCTTTTTAGTCTAGAATTAATATGGATTAGTCGGGTTTCAATTGTTAGCATCTTATCCTTAACAAACAAGTCCTCGTTTATCGTTTCTGTGATCGTTTCACGATGTTCTTTAATTTTTACCGCACATTTCTTTATTTCTTTTTGCGGATTAGAACGAGCCGCCGCGTGAGCCTTATAGGGTCGTAGAACTGGGGTTTTGCGCTCATTACCTATTGCTGTTTGCAGCAGGGCAAATTTATCAACGGGGGTACCCGTTATACCTCTGGCGAGGCATTCTACCTCAAATTCATCGGGCGTAAGAAGAGTGATATCCATTTTGTGATTAACAAAGGCAATTTGCAATAAAGAACACAATACTGAGGGGAGGGGAACCTTACTACTAAGCTAAAGTGACCAAACAACCAATTCTGGAGATTTATGAAAAATATAATTGGAAAAACATATATTAAATGTGATTATATAGTAATGTAAATAAAGAAAAATCATACATGCACAAATATGGTAAATATTATAAATAATTAAGTATATATGTAATATAATATAATATAATATAGTAATAAATATAATAATATTGAATAAATTTGATGGTAGTAAGTTTTGTAATCAAGATATAAATAGACCTTTGGGGTGAGTGAACTAAGTGTGTGACGAGGAGTGAGTGTGTGTCAAAAAAAAATTATGAATTTAAACTACAGATTGTGTTGTACCGTTCAGCACGGTTCAAATAAGCACAATATCAATATATAGTATGCAAACCGTAAGGTTAACCAGAGACGAACTCAATGTAATCAACATTTCCACCAATGCACTCATCAAATACCTATCAAGCATGGAAAGTGATGGGGAAATGGGAAAGTCAACCTTGAGATCGTACCTGTGTGCAAAAAAATGCACGTGACTGTATTCTAAAGGAAAATATAAAAAAATAATAATTGAAAATTAGCAAAAAAAAAAAATAAAAAAAATTATAAAAAAATGTTTGATTAGGATCATCAATACTAGAATGAATTTTGACCCGAAATAAAATCAACCATTATTCGACATCAACGGGAAAAAAATTGTTAAGACATAATCAAACTGTTCACAAACGGATATGTCAGTGCAATTTCCCGGCAATCGTAATATAACCATTGATTTCAAATCTGAAACTATAAAAGTCCTAAATACCGTATTTGGGCGCCATTTTGTAACGCCGGCCTTTAACACTGGCTAGCGTTAGCAAAAAAATTTAATAATAATAAGGTATATATATATATATTTTTTTTTTTTTTTTTTTTTTTGTAGCCAGAGCCCGCTTTAATTTCCGCCGCTAGCTCAGTGGTGGAGGTAATTGTGCGGTCGTGGGTGTTGTACTCTGGCTGAGAAATAAAGCAACTAACTAATAAGACACACTGACTCCTATCCACTTACCTCATCCCATCACCCCCTGGTCGTTTATTGTCACTCACTCGCACATAACGCTTTAGAAAATCACAGTTATAATCAACAAGATATTCATATTTATTATAACAAAATCATTAATTAGCAAAAAGGAAAATATATACAAAAAAAATGAAAATTCAATATGATCACAAAAGTTGTGATCGTAATTTATAAGCTAATAAAAACAAAATATTCAAAAAAAAAAGAAGCAACACTTTTAGAATTGTTTAGTTGGTAAATTGACCGATCCAAACGGTTTAAAAAACAAACGCACATAATAACAATAAACCAAAGGTTACCTGGTTCCACGAATGAAGAGAAGCGCTTTCCTTACATCCGAAGGCACGGCACCTGTAATCAAAACTGAATTATCGCTATAAAGAAAAAGAAAACAACAACAATTTAATCAACTTAGCAAAAAAAAAGTCGCTAGGCAATTCCAACAAGACTAAATTAATTTTTCAAATAATTAAGTGAAAGAAAATTACAACAACAAAAATTAAAGGAAAAAGCTAAATACATGTCTCTAAAAACTTAATACATAATAAATATGAAATGATACAAAATGAATACTCAGGCTCAAAAAAAAAATGTCCGGAAAACGTCCGCCATCCGCTTGCTCTCACCACATGCCGCTACCCGTCCTTGACCTTAACCTTGCCCACAGCTCGTTCCGCAAAATTGTTCCAGTTGACAAAAAAAATTCACCGCCAAAACAAAACTATCAAGGCATCCTGTCTACAGCGCCAATGATGTAGATATGATATAATGATGTAATTATGATGTGAATATGTTGTGAATTATATTTATATTTTTTAGGAAATGAGATAACTATGAAAAGTTATCTATTAATTTATAAAATAGTTTTACTCACCAAACTTAAATAAAATCTTAAACACATTAATATTTTTGTTAATGATTTGAATTATAATTTTAATATATTTATGATATGAACTTATAATTAAATTTTACGTTCTTTTCTTTACACTTATATAACTTTAGTTTTAAGATCAATATATCTTTTACTCAACTACTTAATACTAACTCTACTGACACTGTACATTTTAAGTATTTATTCACCACTAATCTTAATATTAAAACTACTTACCTTATATACTACAATTTCCAGAAGTAAATTTCTTCCGTATTTACAATATATGAAAACATATAATGCTTAATTATATAAAATAAAATGTTTTGGTTTAAAATATAAAATGTATAATATATTTTATGTTTATGTCTGTATGTTTCCTATTTATTGTCATTGTCATTCATATGCAAAATATATACAAGGTCGCGCTTAAGAATTTTGTATTATTTACAAAATTATGGAAATGTTAATTTTGCTATGTTTTGAGATTTATGTAGCATATGTTATTTTTTAACTATTTCCTTATTTTTGGTGATGCAGTATTTTAGTTGAATTTGCCAACTTTAATTTCCGCGTTCTTGCAATGATAAATGTCGTACTTTTTACATGCATTTTAAGAATGATGACAATGGTGCAAATTTGAACGAATATGTGAGATGAATGATCTCACAACACTCCGTTGTATTAGTGGAACCTAAGTTTTCGTCTTCGATTATATACCAATACTAGTTATATATTATCAGAGGTATTACGGCCCCAATTCCAAATCAATTATCAGCGCGCAGTTTCCACACACACCATCGGCACACGTATTTTGTCGTGCTACCGCTGCAATTTCAGTTTTTAATGGAATCATGCAAGTGCCAGTTCACCATGAATTCTTTAATATCCGCGCACGTACATAGTTTATTGGAGTGCCACTGTAATTTATATCATTAATAAAAGTATGTACCGGTGTCAATTCACATACTCATTATCCGCGCACGATTTTCGCAAACACTATCAGTGCACGTAGTTTATTGTTACACCACTTCAACTTTGTATCGTAAATAACCTGGGCACTACCAATTTATGAAATTTTCGCGTTATTCACGTCCGTAACACACCACTTGTGATATACTGTTCCGACAATCTTATATAGCACTCTCGGTAATAATGTTAGTTATTTATTTATATTATACACAATAAGGTTCTATTAATTATTTAAGTTTTATTAACACTCGTATAATATTACTTTGAAGTTATCTCTAAGTTCGATACTGGGAATACACAACACATTCCAAAATTTATTTTATTGAATTTTAGGTGAATAGAGTTTTTTTTTTTTTTTTTTACTTATGCCTATTAGCTTATCACTTCTATTCAATCAAACCTGAACTGATCAAAAATTGTTTTTCGCTTTCTACAAAAAAAAAAAAAACATTTGGTGTGTATGCCGTATTAGCAGGGAAATCCGTTAACACAATAACACAAAATAAAATCGTACCTCTAGGAACTTAGCGCGAAAAATTATCCCGAAAAACCATTATAGTTAAATATGGCAAGACTATTATATATTCACAGAATATTTTAATACTATCCTGATAGTCAAGTATATATAATTAATATTGCTGCATATAAATCAAATATATCACGAGATGAGCTATAATGTATAGTAAATTATTATATAGTTTTGTAATATTAAATTAGTATCACAAAATTTTCAATTACAATTATATGTACAAAATATATTATTATTTAACATTTCGTGATAAATTTTTATATCACCTCGAAAAAATTACACTAAAATAATCTACATCAATATAATCAAAATTAATAATATATAAAAAAAATTAATTTAAATATTTAATATTAGAAAAGCAACAATTCTCTGAACTAAAATAGAATTATTTTATTTTTTAAAAATGGTAAGAAGATATAACAAGTTAAACTTTAGATATAGCTGTGTGAAGTCGTAGTAGATATCAATTAACAGAGCAAGGTTGGTATGGAGTTTGTAGAGGAAGGATCCACCTTTCAAATGCCCTAAAATTTAAATCAAGTCTATTAGTCAAATTTTAGATATAGTCGTGTGAAGTCGTAGTAGATATCAATTAACAGAGCAAGGTTGGTATGGAGTTTGTAGAGGAAGGATCCACCTTTCAAATGCCCAAAAATTTAAATCAAGTCTATTAGTCAAATTTTAGATATAGTCGTGTGAAGTCGTAGTAGATATCAATTAACAGAGCAAGGTTGGTATGGAGTTTGTAGAGGAAGGATCCACCTTTCATGCCCAAAAATTTAAATCAAGTCTATTAGTCAAATTTTAGATATAGTCGTGTGAAGTCGTAGTAGATATCAATTAACAGAGCAAGGTTGGTGTGGAGTTTGTAGAGGAAGGATCCACCTTTCAAATGCCCAAAAATTTAAATCAAGTCTATTAGTCAAATTTTAGATAAAGTCGTGTGAAGTCGTAGTAGATATCAATTAACAGAGCAAGGTTGGTATGGAGTTTGTAGAGGAAGGATCCACCTTTCAAATGCCTAAAAATTTAAATCAAGTCTATTAGTCAAATTTTAGATATAGTCGTTTGAAGTCGTTTAGATATCAATTAACAGAGCAAGGTTGGTATGGAGTTTGTAGTGGAAGGATCCACCTTCCAAATGCCCAAACATTTAAATCAAGTCTATTAGTCAAATTTTAGATATAGTCGTGTGAAGTCGTAGTAGATATCAATTAACAGAGCAAGGTTGGTATGGAGTTTGTAGAGGAATGATTCACCTTTCAAATGCCCAAAAATTTTAATCAAGTCTATTAGTCAAATTTTAGATATAGTCGTTTGAACTCGTAGTAGATATCAATTAACAGAGCAAGGTTGGTATGGAGTTTGTAGAGGAAGGATCCACCTTTCAAATGCCCAAAAATTTCAATCAAGTCTATTAGTCAAATTTTAGATATAATCGTTTGAAGTAGTTTAGATATCAATTAACAGAGCAAGGTTGGTATGGAGTTTGTAGTGGAAGGATCCACCTTTCAAATGCCCAAAAATTTAAATGAAGTCTATTAGTCAAATTTTAGATATAGTCGTTTGAAGTCGTTTAGATATCAATTAACAGAGCAAGGTTGGTATGGAATTTGTAGTGGAAGGATCCACCTTTCAAATGCCCAAAAATTTAAATCAAGTCTATTAGTCAAATTTTAAATATAGTCGTGTGAAGTCGTAGTAGATATCAATTAACAGAGCAAGGTTGGTATGGAATTTGTAGAGGAAGAATCACCTTTCAAATGCTCAAAAATTTAATTCAAGTCTATTAGTCAAATTTTAGATATAGTCGTGTGAAGTCGTAGTAGATATCAATTAACAGAGCAAGGTTGGTATGGAATTTGTAGAGGAAGGATCCACCTTTCAAATGCCCTAAAATTTAAATCAAGTCTATTAGTCAAATTTTAGATATAATCGTTTGAAGTCGTTTAGATATCAATTAACAGAGCAAGGTTGGTATGGAGTTTGTAGTGGAAGGATCCACCTTTCAAATGCCCAAAAATTTAAATCAAGTCTATTAGTCAAATTTTAGATATAGTCGTGTGAAGTCGTAGTAGATATCAATTAACAGAGCAAGGTTGGTATAGAATTTGTAGAGGAAGGATCCACCTTTCAAATGCCCTAAAATTTAAATCAAGTCTATAAGTCAAATTTTAGATATAGTCGTGTGAAGTCGTAGTAGATAACAATTAACAGAGCAAGGTTGGTATGGAATTTGTAGAGGAATGATTCAACTTTCAAATGCCCAAAAATTTAAATCAAGTCTATTAGTCAAATTTAAGATATAGTCGTGTGAAGTCGTAGTAGATATCAATTAACAGAGCAAGGTTGATATGGAATTTCTAGAGGAAGAATCCACCTTTCAAATGCCCAAAAATTTAAATGAAGTCTATTAGTCAAATTTTAGATATAGTCGTGTGAAGTCGTAGTAGATATCAATTAACAGAGCAAGGTTGGTATGGAGTTTGTAGAGGAAGGATCCACCTTTCAAATGCCCAAAAATTTAAAATAAGTCTATGAGTCAAAATTTAGATATAGTCGTGTGACGTCGTAGTAGATATCAATTAACAGAGCAAGGTTGGTATGGAGTTTGTAGAGGAAGGATCCACCTTTAAAATGCCCTAAAATTTAAATCAAGTCTATTAGTCAAATTTTAGATATAGTCGTGTGAAGTCGTAGTAGATATCAATTAACAGAGCAAGGTTGGTATGAAATTTGTAGAGGAAGGATCCACCTTTCAAATGCCCAAAAATTTAAATCAAGTCTATTAGTCATATTTTAGATACAGTCGTGTGAAGTCGTAGTAGATATCAATTAACAGAGCAAGGTTGGTATGGAGCTTGTAGAAGAAGGATCCACCTTTCAAATGCCCAAATATTTAAATAAAGATTTAAAATTTAAACTAAAATATCTAAAATTTCTCTCATAGACTCGATTCATTATTTTGGCTTTATAAAGGTGGATGCTTCTTCTACAAATTCCATACCAACCTTGCTCTGTTAATTGATATCTACTACGACTTCAATCGACTATATCTAAAATTTGACTAATAGATTTGATTTAAATTTTTGGGCATTTGAAAGGTGGATCCTTCTTCTACAAACTCCATACCATTCTTGCTCTGTTAATTGATATCTACGACGACTTCACACGACTATATCTAAAATTTGACTAATAGACTTCATTTAAATTTTTAGGCATTTGAAAGGTGGATCATTCCTCTACAAATTCCATACCAACCTTGCTCTGTTAATTGATATCTACTACGACTTCAAACGACTATATCTAAAATTTGACTAATAGACTTGATTTAAATTTTTGGGCATTTGAAAGGTGGATATTCCTCTACAAATTCCATAGACTTGATTTAAATTTTTGGGTATTTGAAAGGTGGATCCTTCCTCTACAAACTCCAGATCAACCTTGCTCTGTTAATTGATATCTACTACGACTTCACACGACTATATCTAAAATTTGACTAATAGACTTCATTTAAATTTTTAGGCATTTTAAAGGTGGATCCTTCCTCTACAAACTCCATATCAACCTTGCTCTGTTAATTGATATCTACTACGACTTCACACGACTATATCTAAAATTTGACTAATAGACTTCATTTAAATTTTTGGGCATTTGAATGGTGGATCCTTTCTCTACAAATTCCATACCAACCTTGCTCTGTTAATTGATATCTACTACGACTTCAATCGACTATATCTAAAATTTGTCTAATAGACTTCATTTAAATTTTTGAGCATTTGAAAGGTGGATATTCCTCTACAAACTCCATACCAACCTTGCTCTGTTAATTGATATATTGATATCTACTACGACTTCACACGACTATATCTAAAATTTGACTAATAGACTTGATTTAAATTTTTGGGCATTTGAAAGGTGGATCCTTCCTCTACAAACTCCATACCAACCTTGCTCTGTTAATTGATATCTACTACGACTTCAAACGACTATATCTAAAATTTGACTCATAGACTTGATTTAAATTTTTGGGCATTTGAAAGGTGGATCCTTCCTCTACAAATTCCATACCAACCTTGCTCTGTTAATTGATATCTACTACGACTTCACACGACTATATCTAAAATTTGACTAATAGACTTGATTTAAATTTTTGGGCATTTGAAAGGTGGATCCTTCCTCCACAAATTCCATACCAACCTTGCTCTGTTAATTGATATCTTCTATGATTTTAATCGACTATATCTAAAATTTGACTAATAGACTTGATTTAAATTTTTGGGCATTTGAAAGGTGGATTCTTCCTCTACAAACTTCATACCAATCTTGCTCTGTTAATTGATATCTACTACGACTTCACACGACTATATCTAAAATTTGACTAATAGACTTCATTTAAATTTTTGGGCATTTGAAAGGTGGATCCTTCCTCTACAAATTCCATACCAACCTTGCTCTGTTAATTGATATCTACTACGACTTCAATCGACTATATCTTAAATTTGACTAATAGACTTGATTTAAATTTTTGGGCATTTGAAAGGTGGATCCTTCCTTTACAAATTCCATACCAACCTTGCTCTGTTAATTGATATCTACTACGACTTCACATGACTATATCTAAAATTTGACTAATAGACTTCATTTAAATTTTTGGGCATTTGAAAGGTGGATCCTTACTCTACAAACTTCATACCAACCTTGCTCTGTTAATTGATATCTACTACGACTTTACACGACTATATCTAAAATTTGACTAATAGACTTCATTTAAATTTTTGGGCATTTGAAAGGTGGATTCTTCCTCCACAAATTCCATACCAACCTTGCTCTGTTAATTGATATCTACTACGACTTCTATCGACTATATCTAAAATTTGACTAATAGACTTGATTTAAATTTTTGGGCATTTGAAAGGTGGATCCTTTCTCTACAAACTCCATACCAACCTTGCTCTGTTAATTGATATCTACTACGACTTCACACGACTATATTTAAAATTTGACTAATAGACTTGATTTAAATTTTTGAGCATTTGAAAGGTGGATTCTTCCTTTACAAATTCCATACCAACCTTGCTCTGTTAATTGATATCTACTACGACTTCACACGACTATATCTAAAATTTGACTAATAGACTTGATCCACAATATTTGTTTTCTTAATAAGAACCAGTGTGATTTGTTTTGCGTTTTTGGATTAACAACGCTAGTAAATTGTTGGTTATTGAATTAATTTCTCGTGATATAAATTTCTACGCTTCAATATTTTTTTTGGTTTCGGGATGGTTCGAACACCTGTCGCTATTTGTTTACTGAAATTTTCTGTATAGGAATTCTTTTCGGGATAACAAAAAAAAAAAAAAATATCATGATAGTAAAAGTGTCATGATAGTAAAAAAAATTCGGGATGACATTCAAAACTAGCGTGATATAAAAAATTTTTCGGGATGACACTGAAAAATGTCGTGATATTTGTTTTATAGTGTTGCCATCGCATTTCTTCGGGATATTTTTCGGGCTAACTTCACAGACATTGGAATTTTTGACGAGAAGATTCCAATCATTGGAAGCATTCGGAGGACAAAAACCAAACATCGCACGGTTAACAAAGCCAGAAGTCTCCGTACCGCGAAAAACATTCGTAAATGCTAAGAGCTTTAGCAAACCGGCTGCGTAAAATTACAATGATACCAACTGCAGGTTATGTGAGGAACGACATCATTCTCTCAATAATTGCAGTCATTTTAAAAACATTTCCATCAAACGAAGAATCGATTTCGTGAATCGTGCTGAAATCTGCACGAATTGTCTCGCTCATAGTCGAAAGATACCATGCAGCGAAAAACCCGGTTGCAACAGCTGCGGTAATCGACATCACCAGTTGTTGCATGAACCCGATCCAAGGCCTCCAAAAAACGTATCTGTCAGCACATCGGACGGCAATCAAACAACGTTGTTAGCCACGGCCATTGTAAAAATCAACTCGATTTGCGGAACGCCGGTCAATGTACGAGCATTGACAGACCAAGGGTCACAGGTTTCCTTAATTACTGAAGAAGCAGTTCAACAGCTAGGTATACCAATAAGGCATACAAAGGTTAGGATTTCAGGAGTTGGAGCCAACACCACCAACAATGCAAATGCTAGTGTTCAGATTTGCCTTCAACCTCATTTTAAGTCCTCATACAGATTAAAGGTCAACGCATACGTATTGCCGAGAATCACTACTTATATTCCGGAACAACCGGATATATCGCCCATCTTTACCGGGGTAAAGATGGGCGATATATTGTACATCTACCTCTCAAGGAAAACCAATTGGATCTGCTCGGAAGTTCTCGACAGCGAGCACTACAACGATTACTACACCTGGAAGCAAAATTCTGTAAAACTCCAGAGCTAAGTTCACTATACGTAAATTTCATACGAGAGTACATCCAGATGGGTCACATGAAACAGGTTGATCAAGGCAGAGGCAAATTTTATCTACCGCATCATGCAGTGGTTAAGGAAACCATGGACGCTACCAAAATTCGAGTATAATTTGATGCGTCGATGAGAACATCCACAGGCATCAGTCTAAATGAAGTTTTATTCACTGGCCCTCCATTACAGAATGATCTATGGGCGGTTCTTCTTAGATGGAGAAAACGCCATATAGTGTTCTCTGCTGACATCAAAAAGATGTATCGTCAAATACTAGTACACGCAGAACATCAGAACTATCAACGAATTTTATGGAGAGAAAGTAAACGTCATCCAATAAGTGAATACCAACTAACCACAGTAACCTACGGAACATCGGCAGCACTCTATTTGGCGATTCACACGCTACATCAACTCTCCGATGATGAACATCAAGAGTACCCCAAAGCAAGCCATATTTTGAAGCATGACTTTTACGTTGACGACGTGTTGACTGGCGCAGACAGTATGGAAAAAGCGGAGCAAGTGAAAGCACAGCTTATCGAGCTATTGCATCAAGGGGGAATGGAATTGAGTAAGTGATCAAGCAATCATCCTGACCTATTAAAGGGATTACCCCAGGAAGAGGTCTTGAGTGGCAACCTTACCATCGCGGATGAACAGTCAATCAAATGTAACGAATTGCTGTTTGTTCCATGAATGTATTGCTAAAATTTTGTAAGTTAAATAATCTTTATAGCCAGTGAAAAATTCTTTGGTTACAGACTGACAGACTGTAGGAAAAATGTAATGTAAACTCTTCATTTACCTAATGAGACCTCTGTATATAAAGAGATTATACTATTTTGTATGGGGTCATAAAATAATAAAAAATAAAGTCTATAAAATTGTATGGTGATGCCGGATGTGGGGAGACAAGTTTTGGTAACGATCAGACAAAGATCGCATAAAACATTGGACAAAACAAAAAAAATAAAAAAAAAATAAATACAAAAAGTGCTTTGCTAAATAAAATAATTAATTGTCTAAAGTTATAATATAGTTTAATACCTAAGTAATTTAATCTAAGATAATAATCAAGTTTCTATTGTTAATTAAAATGTGACTGTGCAAAAATGGACGTTATATATAAATCAGTGAGAAGTCATAATTTGCAAAAATAAAAAAAAAATTATAAAAACTTAGAAACTATAACTAGTGCTAAATCATAATTTTATTACTATTTCTACTTATACCACTAAGTTAATCAATCTAACTTTAACATTGATTTATTAATAAACAATCAATATGAAAAAAAAAACATAAATCAAAATTGTGATTGGGGTGAAAAATGGACGAATAATATAAGTGAAAATCTACAAGAATAAACCAAAAACTTGAAACCTAAAAAAAAAAAAAAAAACTAAGCGATAACTAGTAATAAAACGTAAGCTAATACTATTCTCATATAAGACTAGTAAGATTAAAAGTTAACTAAATATTCAACTCTTTGATAATTCTAATAAAAAAAAAAATATTTTTAATAATAATAAATTAAAACTAAAAATCAAAATATTGCGATCAAAATATAAACGGAACTATGACCGACCAACCTCATGAAATTTAATGGATACATCGCTTCACATCGGATCCGCAACGTATACATGTAATTTTTTTTTATATTTTCTTAATATAAGTTAATTTTCTTTAAATTTTCGTATAAACTCATTGGTTTTTTTCTCAATTATGTTTAATTTATTTAAGTAATAACTAATTTTGGTGATGGGAATTTTTAGTCTAATTAAAATTAAAATCAAAATAAATTCAGTTAAAATTAATCTAGTAATTTCAGAAATTTTCACTTGTCTTTCTTCATTTTCTCATTTGAATTTGGAATGGAAATAATTTCTTTACTTCGTTTTTTTTTGGGGGTTCGATTTTTATTTTTAGTGTTTTATAGTGCACTCATAATGGAGTGAAACAAACATTTAATTTGTCGAGTGAAATCTGGGTAAGTAGAACCAAAATAAGGTGAGTTGACTGCTGGTATTCTTTTCCCACCATTCCTTTCCCCTGATTTTCCTTTCCTCCTGCGGTCCAAACTAAGGTTATTTTGTTATCCAGATTTACCCACCCCTAACCCTGAGTCTAGCCGACGAATAATGTCCGCGGATAATGAAATAATTAAATTTCTTTTAACATGACCTCTGGTCATGTTACACAAAACCTTAGGGATAGGTTATAGTCCATCTGCCGACTGCTTCGTATTCCAAGTACAGTTACCACCGAATGACAATAAAAATAACGAAACACCAATTTTTGTCCGAAATGTCAAAAATCTTTGATCCTTTGGGATGGCTGGCACCATTAATCATCGGATGCAAAATAATGTACCAAAGACTATGGAGTCTCGATCTGGGTTAGGACGAAGAGTTACCAGCAGAAACAGCTAAACGCTGGGATCAACTCAAGCTCGAGTTGAATGCCGCTCGGCAAATTAAAATACCTCGCTATATCAATTACTCTGAAGAGAACTGTACGTTTGAACTTCATGGATTCTGTTACGCATCCGAGCACGCCTACGCGGCTGTGCTGTACAGCAGAAGTACCATCAATGGACAAAGTACAATCCGTCTTTTGACTGCGAAAATCAGGGTAGCACCAGTAAAATCAAAATTGACGATTCCCCGACTCAAGTTATGCAGCGCAGTATTATTAAGCCGTCTAGTGCAACAGGTCAAAAAGAGCCTAGAAGTTAACATAAGCTCAACAACCTTATGGTGCGATTCCATGATTACACTGGCCTGGATTCAAAAACCATCATCAACTTGGAAACCAATTGTAGCACATCAAGTGGCAGAGATTCACCAAAATACCAGCATCCAGTCATGGCATTATATCCGTTCAGAACACAATCCAGCTGATTGCGCTTCCCGCGGTGTAACCTCAAAGCAGTTAGCGGCACTCCAAAGCTGGTGGAATGGTCCGACGTTTTTGCACCACGCACCCATACTAAGCGAAGAGGCGGAATACGAAACAGCTGAGGAAAGGAAAAATATAGTCACAACACATATGCAAGTGGGAAACGTAGAATCTCCAATTCAAGCCTTAATCAACAGGCAATCATCACTCAGGACGCTTATACGGATAACAGTTCATATACTAAGGTGGCGAACCAAACTAAGGGGACTAATCGACCAACAAGAGTGGGATCTAGCTTTGTCACGGCTAGCGGCAGCAGTGCAACAGGAGGAATTTGCAGAAGAACATTCGCTACTGACACAAGGAAAACAAATCAACAAACGCAGCAGAATCATTTCGCTCAACCCATTTCTCTATAAGAGAAACACAATTCGGGTTGGTGGAATATTAGAAAATTCATCCCTGCCCTACGATGAAAAACATCCCGTCATCCTACCGTACAAAGGGTCATTCACCAAGTTAGTATTGGATTGGGCACATAAAGAAACATTGCACGGCGGCAACGCGTTAACATTGGCCTTCCTCCGGAAAAAATTCTGGATCATCAGAGGAGTCCAAGCAGTCAAATATAATAACCATCGATGTATCCGCTGCCATCGATTCAAAGTCACGACCACAGAACAACTAATGGGCGATTTGCCAATGCCTCGCGTTACTGTATCGCGCCTCTTCACCCACACTGGAGTGGACTATGCCGGCCCGATTCATATTCGAATAAGTAAAGGCCGCGGAAACAAATCGTAAAAGGGATATATATATGCATATTTATCTGTTTAGCTACCAAAGCAGTCCACATCGAAGCTGCCTCAGATCTTTCAACAGAGGGATTTATAAGCGCATTCAAACGATTTACCGCTCGTCGAGGCAATGTTGCACACATGTACAGCGACAACGGGACAAACTTCGTGGGAGCACAAAAAATACTACAACAACTTACGTGGCATTTCATTCCACCAGCATCACCACATTTCGGTGGATTGTGGGAAGCAGGAGTAAAATCTAAAAACCCTACTTAAAAAAATGTATAGGTGACACCAAGCTCACCTTTGAAGAGATAACAACTTTATTGAATCAAATAGAAGCGTGTCTGAATTCAAGACCGCTTTGCCCGCTATCTGAGGATCGTGAAACGCTAGACGTACTAACGCCCGGACATTTCCTGATAGGAGAGGCCTTACTAGCGCCACCAGAAAAAGAACAGCCAACACCACATGGAAACGTTCTGTCCCGATGGAAGCTCGTCCAAAATATACGTACTCAATTTTGGCAAAAATGGGTATCCGATTAGTTACATCGTCTACAAGAGCGTCCCAAGTGGCAACAACCACAGACAAATCTCAAAATAGGAGATATCGTACTGTTGCGAGACGAATTACAACCACCGACGAGATGGAAACTCGGCCGAATTACAGAACTACATCCTGGCGCTGATGGGCAGACCAGAGTAGTAACGCTCAAAACATCGGGCAATTCAAACGTCAAAAGATCCATAGGCAAGGTAGCACCTTTGCCTAGCCAAGAGCCACTGAAAGAAGAGGCAGCTCAAGAAGAACATCTAGTAAAAGAACATGCACCCACGACTCAAAAGAGAAGGCAACCCAGTCGAAAGGCGAAACAAGTCTCGGTCACAAACCAATTAATTCGCCATAGTTGTCTAGTACTGAGTATAATAAGCTTGGTTTCCGGCATCCGATGGACTGAAGAATCAGGTTTGGGCTCAACCAATCCATCAACCACTGTAACTACATGGAACAACTCGGGCATGTACTTCGACAATATTGCCAAGGTAGAATTTCTTTCGACTAAATGGGAGTTAGTCGTTCGGTATAATTTGTCTAGTTATTGGCAAGAAATCAATAACGTGGAGAAAGGTTTGAACTTGCTTGACAGGGCCTGCAAAAATGTACACCCAATCAAATGTGATCTCATATTACAACAGCTGCATTGGCAGTTTAACAACATTATCCAAGACAACGAATTGATCACGCATACAGACATTAGTCAACGGAGAACGAGACGTGGAGTAGGCGATACCATTGGGTACATAATGGGAGACATGTTCGGTGTATTGTCACAAAGAGAGGCAGAACAGTATGAACAGCAGTTCGATCACATACAGGAAAATGAAGCATAAACTCTAAAACTGCTAAAAATCAAACCTCAATTCTTGACAACACGTTGAAATTATTCAAACACAGTAACAACATCACCGCCGAACAATTAAAACAGCTAATGGAGGCACAACAACATTTCGAAGAAGAGTTAGCACTCCTCAATGAGTACCGAACCCATCAAGATAAAGCATTAGCTGTCATTCTTTTATCCCTCCAATTGGGTCTAGTGATAAAACATCTTGAAGATACACAAAAAAGGATTGGTTGACGTACTTACAGGTGCGAAACATCAAATTATTCATCCATCGCTATTATCTCCGTTGCAGTTGGAGCAACAGATGACCACTATACTTAAACACCTTCCGAAAACTTGCACTATTTCAGGACATGGGATTTTAGAGTTACACAACTTGTATCAACTAATGACCATAAGGACAAGAGTAACCGAAAACAACGTAATAATCGTAATACAAATACCCTTGGTGCAATCATGGGACTATCAGCTCTACGAGGCTTTCTCTGCCCCAATTTTTCTCAACGATTCTCAAATAAAAATAAAGTCTACCACAAAATACATACTTGTCGATCCATATCGAGAGCGCTTTGCACCCATCACGGATCAGGAACTAAGCAAGTGCAAGGAACTACCTGATGGTTTATTGATATGTGACGTTGCAACGTTGCATACCCAACAAAGCGAACGGAATCAATGTGAGATATCGATGTTTCTCAAGGCAAAGGTCCCACATCCAAGCTGCAGCACTGAGGTCACGAAAGCAGCAAACTATTTCATCAAGCTACACGCTGCCAATCAATGGATTTTCGGAGTCAACCAAAGCATCATCGCGGATATAATTTGCAAGTCCAGAATATAGCCCACAGCCCACCGCATTAGAGCGTTATGGCTTCATAAAACTACAGCCAGGGTGTATTCTTAAGAGCAATACCGTACATCTATATGCAATCAGCACCAAAGGTAGTGAGCGGAATGGGTCATACATCCCTGCGTTTAATATATCGGTACTCACGCAGTCGCTTGATAAAGCGCACCGTTTGACATCTGCGCATCCAATCAGCTTCACCATCACCACACCCGACACTACACAATTAGAACAGGAAATATGAGCTCAACAATTGGATGAATCAGTAGCCATGGATCAACACCACGTCCACCACTACGTGATGACTCATCTCGCATTCTGGAAGTTGCTCGCCCTTGGAATATTCTTACTCATACGGTGCGTAAAGGGTAGACGACATTGTTTGGAGAAATGACAACACTAGTTTAGATTTAATTCACAATTTATTTATAATCCTTTTGACCACGGAATTGCTAAAATTTGATGTTACCTAGAAGTGAACAGGGTTAGTTTGACACGAGAGTGTATCTCAGTTGCACTTACCAACCGGAATATTTATACAGTTGATCTTATTAATGATTACCTGAAACTAAGAATTTAATTAATAATTTTATGTAATTAATAGTAATTTATATACTTATCTTTTTGTATAACTGTGAGATGCACTTTGTAAACAAACAAAACTTATTATTCAAGCTGTCATTATTTCATTATATTTATTATTGTACTAGAGTAGTAATACGATGAGTGCGTTCAATATTGTAATTATTTTCATATCGTATTAGTACTTTATCTTATAGTATTGATAGCACCTATATACATTTAAGTTTGCAACAACCTACGTTAATTATAAAATTTCAAACCTGACAGTAGCTTAACGTACAATTTGTAAAATTGTTAAGAGGTATTCTCTTCAAATCTAGCGAACAGTAAAGACTGGCTAATAAATTAATAAATATATCTAAAAGTGTAAAGTTCATGTATTCTTAAGTTCATTAAAATTAATAAAATTAAATTAAATACAAAATTAAATCCGCGCTCGCAGTATTTTTATTTCTACCATCCATTAACCGGCCATCTACAACATTTAAATTCTTCATCTGTAATCATCTTTAGTTACATCTCTAATTTTCATCCACCGACTTTATCTTCACGTTCAACATTACAAACATTTTTGGTGCCGAAACCCGGGAATTTCCCACTACATGCAGATAAGTAGAAAATTCCACAATTTATATATAAAATTTTAAGAACTTACTGATATTTTCTACTGTGCGAGAAACCCGCATCGAGCGGGTATTATTATTTTATATTGTTTAAAATATCCGGACGTGAATATCGGATAGTGAAGTTAGTAAACCACGTGCAATTTTTATAACAAAGTGTATTAACTAAAAATTAAGTGAATATTACAAAATGGTGGATAAATTAGAAAGGTTACTTGATAGAGTTCGTAATCAAATGCTGCAAATCAAACGTTTTGCCGAATCCATTACTGAGGAAACTAATCTTGAAGAAATTAGAATTCGTCTCGAAATTCTTGAGGTTAGGTATCATACGTTCAGTGACCTCGAAACTCAGTTACTGGAAAATGCGAATTATACTCCAATCACCCATGTTGTAGACGAAATATATTATAAGACACGTGCACTATTGAATCAAGCAAGTGGCTATCGCAATCGAAATACTGATCAAACCAATCATGATCTAAATACAACTTTAGGACAATTCGTTGCTCAACAAAAGGCTTATTACGAAAGTGTGAATAATTACCAACAAATGCGGCTACCCAAAATCCATATTCAACAGTTTTCTGGAGACTACAAACATTGGACATCGTTTCACGATGTATTTAAAACCACTGTACATGATAATGGAAATATTAGTAACGTACATAAATTACAAATTCTAAACAGTTTACTATCGAACGAAGCAGCCTCTTTAATCAGACACATTCCTATTACGGACAACAACTACGCTGAGGCATGGGATAAACTATGTTGTCGTTACCATAAAATGACACCAATTGTGACGTCATTAATTCAATCACTATTCGAACAAAACTCAACTCAAGGTAGTGGAACAGATTTACGTCAACTAGCCGAAACTGCTGACGAAATAATACGCGGACTTCGAGCACTTGGTCCTAACGCTGAAACTCGCGATCCTTGGCTAATTCAAATAATGCTAAGCAAATTAGATAACGATACCAAACTATTATGGGCTAATGAATCCGTTGGAAAGGACTTCCCTACTTTCGAATCGATGTTAAAATTCTTAAACCGAAGATGTGATGCTCTTGAAATCTGTGATACATCAACCAAGAAATTTACAACAAAATCACCTCCAAAATCAATCTTCACTGCCGATTCAAGTAAGATACATGAGTGTATAGCCTGCGATCAACAACATCCGCTTTTCAAATGTCCAGTATTCAAAAATAAAAACGTAAACGAAAGATCTACACTAGTGAATGAACGAAGTTTCTGCTTTAATTGTTTAAAAAAAGGTCATAAACAAGAATCATGTTATTCTAAAACTTTTTGTCTTATTTGTAGAAAACGTCACCATACACTCCTTCATGTTCATCCAGTACAAGCTGACACACGGGAAAAATTGAGCACAAATTCAACGATCAGTGGCCAACCTTTGAAAAATACAAAACCTTGTAACCAGGAATCATTCAACGGTGTTGCAGTAACCAGATCAATACTTACTAGAAAATTGACGCAAACGCCTACCATCATTAGCCAGATGAAATCCAATAAAAAACTTTATTGTTCGCCTACCACGGTACTACCTACTGCCATCATCCAAATAAGCTCACGTACCGGACAACTCCAGCAATACCGAGCACTTCTAGATTCCGGCTCACAATCGTTTTTCGTGACCGAATCTTGTGTACAACGCCTAGGCCTACAGCGAAGCCAAACTTCCATTTCTATTCACGGCCTAGCAACCACAACAGCTGGATATACGAAGGGAATGATCGATATGACCATTTATTCTTGTATTAATAATTATTTCAATACAAAACTGACGGCTCATATCATAAATGATATACCATGCAAGCTACCAACACACTCTATAATTTATAATAGAGAAATCCTGAATATGGAATTAGCAGATCCATTATTTTACCAACCAAATAAGATTGATCTGATTCTTGGTGCCGATGTATTTTTCGAAATACTAAATCCAAAACAACGAATAATCCAAGATTTTCCGGTTATGCAATCAACAAAGCTTGGATGGATAATAGCGGGAATATGCAATAAGCAAGCACAAAATACTCTTTGCTTATTCACCATCACAGATGACGAAAGAAATCAACAATCCAAAGAATTCCATCAACCATCAAGGAATATTTACAAGTCAGACAACAAAATTGCCGATCAAAAAACTGAGTCCAACCATCGAAGCAACATAAGTTCCATGCAAGGTTTAACACGACACGTTAATGGTCGAGTTCCAGTCCAAAATTTATCATATTATGATACTTTCCAAGCTAAGCTAAAGTTAAGTGTTAGCAATCCAAGCTAGCTACATTTGTTACTATTTGAGAAGCATCATAATTCTATGATACCAGCATCTAAACAGTTCATCTTTACATCAAGCATCGTAGAAATGAAATCTTGGCCAAAAATACAACATATGACGAACTTCAGCATTAATCACTACCGCGACAAATCCCTTGATACACCAGTGAAGAACAAGATAATGATATTAGCAGATCGATACCAACAAAACGGAGGACATCCAGTAAAAATTGCAAACACCTCAGCGTTCATCGGCTCAATCATAAAATATCGTTATACACGATCTTGTCTTGATGCTGTCAAGGCATTGTTCTTAAAAACATGTTCGCTGGTTAATATACAATCGAACTCTATATGCACGAACAACAGACGACACAATATAAATCTTTCAGACAATTCACTAACTTATGTTTTTCTATTGCAGAAGTCTGTTGGTTTCTATTTTTCACCTCCAGTTGCTAACCGGAACACTACACCACAAAAAACAGATTTAACACCAGCCGTACATATTTCCAACAAAACAATGAACGTCAAAATCAAGTGCAAGGAGATAACAACTTTTTTACATTGGTATGAAGCGCATCTTGAATCAACGCCGTGCTGTAAATTTTTCAACGATCGACTCAATTTGGATGGATTAATACTTACTCACGTCTTCGGTGAACGATCTATACCAAATTGTCGTAAATCATCCAAATTAGATGTCTCATCAAGTAAACCACTAAGATGCCAAAACTTACAGCCGCAACTTCAGAACGATAAAACTCAGCACAACCACGAATTCCACAATTTTCAACCAATTCATAAATGGAGACTTAAAAATAGCCAGTTCCAGTTTGACTTTGTGACCAGGATACGAGCAAACCATCCTGTTCGTGATCATAGCAGAAGCAAAATAAACAAAGTTACCAATATAAAAAACCACTTCGTACGTCAAAATACACAACTTCACCAGCTGCAATCTTGTAAACAATTCAATACACAACTGTACAAATATTGCATACAACCAAATACATTGCACCGCAAGCGTCGAATCACTTTGAAACATAAATGGAAATATAAACACTATTTGTTCAAGTTCAAGGTTAATGATGTACATATTAGCAATTCAGCAAATAATTCGTATGATTGTCATCAACCGAAGTTCTAACATGCAGAATTATCAACAAGCATCTAGTTTAAAATGTATAATCATACATATAAGCAAACTCCAGTATACAAGTTATCATCGAGAAACACGAAGTTATATTATCCAGTATAGAAAAATTCAACATTATGGTTAAGAAATTTAATTTCTAAAGGCGTGGGAGTATGTTTGGAGAAATGACAACACTAGTTTAGATTTAATTCACAATTTATTTATAATCCTTTTGACCACGGAATTGCTAAAATTTGATGTTACCTAGAAGTGAACAGGGTTAGTTTGACACGAGAGTGTATCTCAGTTGGACTTACCAACCGGAATATTTATACAGTTGATCTTATTAATGATTACCTGAAACTAAGAATTTAATTAATAATTTTATGTAATTAATAGTAATTTATATACTTATCTTTTTGTATAACTGTGAGATGCACTTTGTAAACAAACAAAACTTATTATTCAAGCTGTCATTATTTCATTATATTTATTATTGTACTAATAATAAATGTATCGTATTAGTACTTTATCTTATAGTATTGATAGCACCTATATACATTTAAGTTTGCTACAACCTACGTTAATTATAAAATTTCAAACCTGACAGTAGCTTAACGTACAATTTGTAAAATTGTTAAGAGGTATTCTCTTTAAATCTAGCGAACAGTAAAGACTGGCTAATAAATTAATAAATATATCTAAAAGTGTAAAGTTCATGTATTCTTAAGTTCATTAAAATTAATAAAATTAAATTAAATACAAAATTAAATCCGCGCTCGCAGTATTTTTATTTCTACCATCCATTAACCGGCCATCTACAACATTTAAATTCTTCATCTGTAATCATCTTTAGTTACATCTCTAATTTTCATCCACCGACTTTATCTTCACGTTCAACATTACAAACATTTTTGGTGCCGAAACCCGGGAATTTCCCACTACATGCAGATAAGTAGAAAATTCCACAATTTATATATAAAATTTTAAGAACTTACTGATATTTTCTACTGTGCGAGAAACCCGCATCGAGCGGGTATTATTATTTTATATTGTTTAAAATATCCGGACGTGAATATCGGATAGTGAAGTTAGTAAACTACGTGCAATTTTTATAACAAAGTGTATTAACTAAAAATTAAGTGAATATTACAAAATGGTGGATAAATTAGAAAGGTTACTTGATAGAGTTCGTAATCAAATGCTGCAAATCAAACGTTTTGCCGAATCCATTACTGAGGAAACTAATCTTGAAGAAATTAGAATTCGTCTCGAAATTCTTGAGGTTAGGTATCATACGTTCAGTGACCTCGAAACTCAGTTACTGGAAAATGCGAATTATACTCCAATCACCCATGTTGTAGACGAAATATATTATAAGACACGTGCACTATTGAATCAAGCAAGTGGCTATCGCAATCGAAATACTGATCAAACCAATCATGATCTAAATACAACTTTAGGACAATTCGTTGCTCAACAAAAGGCTTATTACGAAAGTGTGAATAATTACCAACAAATGCGGCTACCCAAAATCCATATTCAACAGTTTTCTGGAGACTACAAACATTGGACATCGTTTCACGATGTATTTAAAACCACTGTACATGATAATGGAAATATTAGTAACGTACATAAATTACAAATTCTAAACAGTTTACTATCGAACGAAGCAGCCTCTTTAATCAGACACATTCCTATTACGGACAACAACTACGCTGAGGCATGGGATAAACTATGTTGTCGTTACCATAAAATGACACCAATTGTGACGTCATTAATTCAATCACTATTCGAACAAAACTCAACTCAAGGTAGTGGAACAGATTAACGTCAACTAGCCGAAACTGCTGACGAAATAATACGCGGACTTCGAGCACTTGGTCCTAACGCTGAAACTCGCGATCCTTGGCTAATTCAAATAATGCTAAGCAAATTAGATAACGATACCAAACTATTATGGGCTAATGAATCCGTTGGAAAGGACTTCCCTACTTTCGAATCGATGTTAAAATTCTTAAACCGAAGATGTGATGCTCTTGAAATCTGTGATACATCAACCAAGAAATTTACAACAAAATCACCTCCAAAATCAATCTTCACTGCCGATTCAAGTAAGATACATGAGTGTATAGCCTGCGATCAACAACATCCGCTTTTCAAATGTCCAGTATTCAAAAATAAAAACGTAAACGAAAGATCTACACTAGTGAATGAACGAAGTTTCTGCTTAAATTGTTTAAAAAAAGGTCATAAACAAGAATCATGTTATTCTAAAACTTTTTGTCTTATTTGTAGAAAACGTCACCATACACTCCTTCATGTTCATCCAGTACAAGCTGACACACGGGAAAAATTGAGCACAAATTCAACGATCAGTGGCCAACCTTTGAAAAATACAAAACCTTGTAACCAGGAATCATTCAACGGTGTTGCAGTAACCAGATCAATACTTACTAGAAAATTGACGCAAACGCCTACCATTAGCCAGATGAAATCCAATAAAAAACTTTATTGTTCGCCTACCACGGTACTACCTACTGCCATCATCCAAATAAGCTCACGTACCGGACAACTCCAGCAATACCGAGCACTTCTAGATTCCGGCTCACAATCGTTTTTCGTGACCGAATCTTGTGTACAACGCCTAGGCCTACAGCGAAGCCAAACTTCCATTTCTATTCACGGCCTAGCAACCACAACAGCTGGATATACGAAGGGAATGATCGATATGACCATTTATTCTTGTATTAATAATTATTTCAATACAAAACTGACGGCTCATATCATAAATGATATACCATGCAAGCTACCAACACACTCTATAATTTATAATAGAGAAATCCTGAATATGGAATTAGCAGATCCATTATTTTACCAACCAAATAAGATTGATCTGATTCTTGGTGCCGATGTATTTTTCGAAATACTAAATCCAAAACAACGAATAATCCAAGATTTTCCGGTTATGCAATCAACAAAGCTTGGATGGATAATAGCGGGAATATGCAATAAGCAAGCACAAAATACTCTTTGCTTATTCACCATCACAGATGACGAAAGAAATCAACAATCCAAAGAATTCCATCAACCATCAAGGAATATTTACAAGTCAGACAACAAAATTGCCGATCAAAAAACTGAGTCCAACCATCGAAGCAACATAAGTTCCATGCAAGGTTTAACACGACACGTTAATGGTCGAGTTCCAGTCCAAAATTTATCATATTATGATACTTTCCAAGCTAAGCTAAAGTTAAGTGTTAGCAATCCAAGCTGGCTACATTTGTTACTATTTGAGAAGCATCATAATTCTATGATACCAGCATCTAAACAGTTCATCTTTACATCAAGCATCGTAGAAATGAAATCTTGGCCAAAAATACAACATATGACGAACTTCAGCATTAATCACTACCGCGACAAATCCCTTGATAAACCAGTGAAGAACAAGATAATGATATTAGCAGATCGATACCAACAAAACGGAGGACATCCAGTAAAAATTGCAAACACCTCAGCGTTCATCGGCTCAATCATAAAATATCGTTATACACGATCTTGTCTTGATGCTGTCAAGGCATTGTTCTTAAAAACATGTTCGCTGGTTAATATACAATCGAACTCTATATGCACGAACAACAGACGACACAATATAAATCTTTCAGACAATTCACTAACTTATGTTTTTCTATTGCAGAAGTCTGTTGGTTTCTATTTTTCACCTCCAGTTGCTAACCGGAACACTACACCACAAAAAACAGATTTAACACCAGCCGTACATATTTCCAACAAAACAATGAACGTCAAAATCAAGTGCAAGGAGATAACAACTTTTTTACATTGGTATGAAGCGCATCTTGAATCAACGCCGTGCTGTAAATTTTTCAACGATCGACTCAATTTGGATGGATTAATACTTACTCACGTCTTCGGTGAACGATCTATACCAAATTGTCGTAAATCATCCAAATTAGATGTCTCATCAAGTAAACCACTAAGATGCCAAAACTTACAGCCGCAACTTCAGAACGATAAAACTCAGCACAACCACGAATTCCACAATTTTCAACCAATTCATAAATGGAGACTTAAAAATAGCCAGTTCCAGTTTGACTTTGTGACCAGGATACGAGCAAACCATCCTGTTCGTGATCATAGCAGAAGCAAAATAAACAAAGTTACCAATATAAAAAACCACTTCGTACGTCAAAATACACAACTTCACCAGCTGCAATCTTGTAAACAATTCAATACACAACTGTACAAATATTGCATACAACCAAATACATTGCACCGCAAGCGTCGAATCACTTTGAAACATAAATGGAAATATAAACACTATTTGTTCAAGTTCAAGGTTAATGATGTACATATTAGCAATTCAGCAAATAATTCGTATGATTGTCATCAACCGAAGTTCTAACATGCAGAATTATCAACAAGCATCTAGTTTAAAATGTATAATCATACATATAAGCAAACTCCAGTATACAAGTTATCATCGAGAAACACGAAGTTATATTATCCAGTATAGAAAAATTCAACATTATGGTTAAGAAATTTAATTTCTAAAGGCGTGGGAGTATGTTTGGAGAAATGACAACACTAGTTTAGATTTAATTCACAATTTATTTATAATCCTTTTGACCACGGAATTGCTAAAATTTGATGTTACCTAGAAGTGAACAGGGTTAGTTTGACACGAGAGTGTATCTCAGTTGGACTTACCAACCGGAATATTTATACAGTTGATCTTATTAATGATTACCTGAAACTAAGAATTTAATTAATAATTTTATGTAATTAATAGTAATTTATATACTTATCTTTTTGTATAACTGTGAGATGCACTTTGTAAACAAACAAAACTTATTATTCAAGCTGTCATTATTTCATTATATTTATTATTGTACTAATAATAAATGTATCGTATTAGTACTTTATCTTATAGTATTGATAGCACCTATATACATTTAAGTTTGCTACAACCTACGTTAATTATAAAATTTCAAACCTGACAGTAGCTTAACGTACAATTTGTAAAATTGTTAAGAGGTATTCTCTTTAAATCTAGCGAACAGTAAAGACTGGCTAATAAATTAATAAATATATCTAAAAGTGTAAAGTTCATGTATTCTTAAGTTCATTAAAATTAATAAAATTAAATTAAATACAAAATTAAATCCGCGCTCGCAGTATTTTTATTTCTACCATCCATTAACCGGCCATCTACAACATTTAAATTCTTCATCTGTAATCATCTTTAGTTACATCTCTAATTTTCATCCACCGACTTTATCTTCACGTTCAACATTACAAACATTTTCGGTGCCGAAACCCGGGAATTTCCCACTACATGCAGATAAGTAGAAAATTCCACAATTTATATATAAAATTTTAAGAACTTACTGATATTTTCTACTGTGCGAGAAACCCGCATCGAGCGGGTATTATTATTTTATATTGTTTAAAATATCCGGACGTGAATATCGGATAGTGAAGTTAGTAAACCACGTGCAATTTTTATAACAAAGTGTATTAACTAAAAATTAAGTGAATATTACAAAATGGTGGATAAATTAGAAAGGTTACTTGATAGAGTTCGTAATCAAATGCTGCAAATCAAACGTTTTGCCGAATCCATTACTGAGGAAACTAATCTTGAAGAAATTAGAATTCGTCTCGAAATTCTTGAGGTTAGGTATCATACGTTCAGTGACCTCGAAACTCAGTTACTGGAAAATGCGAATTATACTCCAATCACCCATGTTGTAGACGAAATATATTATAAGACACGTGCACTATTGAATCAAGCAAGTGGCTATCGCAATCGAAATACTGATCAAACCAATCATGATCTAAATACAACTTTAGGACAATTCGTTGCTCAACAAAAGGCTTATTACGAAAGTGTGAATAATTACCAACAAATGCGGCTACCCAAAATCCATATTCAACAGTTTTCTGGAGACTACAAACATTGGACATCGTTTCACGATGTATTTAAAACCACTGTACATGATAATGGAAATATTAGTAACGTACATAAATTACAAATTCTAAACAGTTTACTATCGAACGAAGCAGCCTCTTTAATCAGACACATTCCTATTACGGACAACAACTACGCTGAGGCATGGGATAAACTATGTTGTCGTTACCATAAAATGACACCAATTGTGACGTCATTAATTCAATCACTATTCGAACAAAACTCAACTCAAGGTAGTGGAACAGATTTACGTCAACTAGCCGAAACTGCTGACGAAATAATACGCGGACTTCGAGCACTTGGTCCTAACGCTGAAACTCGCGATCCTTGGCTAATTCAAATAATGCTAAGCAAATTAGATAACGATACCAAACTATTATGGGCTAATGAATCCGTTGGAAAGGACTTCCCTACTTTCGAATCGATGTTAAAATTCTTAAACCGAAGATGTGATGCTCTTGAAATCTGTGATACATCAACCAAGAAATTTACAACAAAATCACCTCCAAAATCAATCTTCACTGCCGATTCAAGTAAGATGCATGAGTGTATAGCCTGCGATCAACAACATCCGCTTTTCAAATGTCCAGTATTCAAAAATAAAAACGTAAACGAAAGATCTACACTAGTGAATGAACGAAGTTTCTGCTTTAATTGTTTAAAAAAAGGTCATAAACAAGAATCATGTTATTCTAAAACTTTTTGTCTTATTTGTAGAAAACGTCACCATACACTCCTTCATGTTCATCCAGTACAAGCTGACACACGGGAAAAATTGAGCACAAATTCAACGATCAGTGGCCAACCTTTGAAAAATACAAAACCTTGTAACCAGGAATCATTCAACGGTGTTGCAGTAACCAGATCAATACTTACTAGAAAATTGACGCAAACGCCTACCATCATTAGCCAGATGAAATCCAATAAAAAACTTTATTGTTCGCCTACCACGGTACTACCTACTGCCATCATCCAAATAAGCTCACGTACCGGACAACTCCAGCAATACCGAGCACTTCTAGATTCCGGCTCACAATCGTTTTTCGTGACCGAATCTTGTGTACAACGCCTAGGCCTACAGCGAAGCCAAACTTCCATTTCTATTCACGGCCTAGCAACCACAACAGCTGGATATACGAAGGGAATGATCGATATGACCATTTATTCTTGTATTAATAATTATTTCAATACAAAACTGACGGCTCATATCATAAATGATATACCATGCAAGCTACCAACACACTCTATAATTTATAATAGAGAAATCCTGAATATGGAATTAGCAGATCCATTATTTTACCAACCAAATAAGATTGATCTGATTCTTGGTGCCGATGTATTTTTCGAAATACTAAATCCAAAACAACGAATAATCCAAGATTTTCCGGTTATGCAATCAACAAAGCTTGGATGGATAATAGCGGGAATATGCAATAAGCAAGCACAAAATACTCTTTGCTTATTCACCATCACAGATGACGAAAGAAATCAACAATCCAAAGAATTCCATCAACCATCAAGGAATATTTACAAGTCAGACAACAAAATTGCCGATCAAAAAACTGAGTCCAACCATCGAAGCAACATAAGTTCCATGCAAGGTTTAACACGACACGTTAATGGTCGAGTTCCAGTCCAAAATTTATCATATTATGATACTTTCCAAGCTAAGCTAAAGTTAAGTGTTAGCAATCCAAGCTGGCTACATTTGTTACTATTTGAGAAGCATCATAATTCTATGATACCAGCATCTAAACAGTTCATCTTTACATCAAGCATCGTAGAAATGAAATCTTGGCCAAAAATACAACATATGACGAACTTCAGCATAATTCACTACCGCGACAAATCCCTTGATAAACCAGTGAAGAACAAGATAATGATATTAGCAGATCGATACCAACAAAACGGAGGACATCCAGTAAAAATTGCAAACACCTCAGCGTTCATCGGCTCAATCATAAAATATCATTATACACGATCTTGTCTTGATGCTGTCAAGGCATTGTTCTTAAAAACATGTTCGCTGGTTAATATACAATCGAACTCTATATGCACGAACAACAGACGACACAATATAAATCTTTCAGACAATTCACTAACTTATGTTTTTCTATTGCAGAAGTCTGTTGGTTTCTATTTTTCACCTCCAGTTGCTAACCGGAACACTACACCACAAAAAACAGATTTAACACCAGCCGTACATATTTCCAACAAAACAATGAACGTCAAAATCAAGTGCAAGGAGATAACAACTTTTTTACATTGGTATGAAGCGCATCTTGAATCAACGCCGTGCTGTAAATTTTTCAACGATCGACTCAATTTGGATGGATTAATACTTACTCACGTCTTCGGTGAACGATCTATACCAAATTGTCGTAAATCATCCAAATTAGATGTCTCATCAAGTAAACCACTAAGATGCCAAAACTTACAGCCGCAACTTCAGAACGATAAAACTCAGCACAACCACGAATTCCACAATTTTCAACCAATTCATAAATGGAGACTTAAAAATAGCCAGTTCCAGTTTGACTTTGTGACCAGGATACGAGCAAACCATCCTGTTCGTGATCATAGCAGAAGCAAAATAAGCAAAGTTACCAATATAAAAAACCACTTCGTACGTCAAAATACACAACTTCACCAGCTGCAATCTTGTAAACAATTCAATACACAACTGTACAAATATTGCATACAACCAAATACATTGCACCGCAAGCGTCGAATCACTTTGAAACATAAATGGAAATATAAACACTATTTGTTCAAGTTCAAGGTTAATGATGTACATATTAGCAAATCAGCAAATAATTCGTATGATTGTCATCAACCGAAGTTCTAACATGCAGAATTATCAACAAGCATCTAGTTTAAAATGTATAATCATACATATAAGCAAACTCCAGTATACAAGTTATCATCGAGAAACACGAAGTTATATTATCCAGTATAGAAAAATTCAACATTATGGTTAAGAAATTTAATTTCTAAAGGCGTGGGAGTATGTTTGGAGAAATGACAACACTAGTTTAGATTTAATTCACAATTTATTTATAATCCTTTTGACCACGGAATTGCTAAAATTTGATGTTACCTAGAAGTGAACAGGGTTAGTTTGACACTAGAGTGTATCTCAGTTGGACTTACCAACCGGAATATTTATACAGTTGATCTTATTAATGATTACCTGAAACTAAGAATTTAATTAATAATTTTATGTAATTAATAGTAATTTATATACTTATCTTTTTGTATAACTGTGAGATGCACTTTGTAAACAAACAAAACTTATTATTCAAGCTGTCATTATTTCATTATATTTATTATTGTACTAATAATAAATGTATCGTATTAGTACTTTATCTTATAGTATTGATAGCACCTATATACATTTAAGTTTGCTACAACCTACGTTAATTATAAAATTTCAAACCTGACAGTAGCTTAACGTACAATTTGTAAAATTGTTAAGAGGTATTCTCTTTAAATCTAGCGAACAGTAAAGACTGGCTAATAAATTAATAAATATATCTAAAAGTGTAAAGTTCATGTATTCTTAAGTTCATTAAAATTAATAAAATTAAATTAAATACAAAATTAAATCCGCGCTCGCAGTATTTTTATTTCTACCATCCATTAACCGGCCATTTACAACATTTAAATTCTTCATCTGTAATCATCTTTAGTTACATCTCTAATTTTCATCCACCGACTTTATCTTCACGTTCAACATTACAAACAGACATAGTGCACAAACAACAGGAACCTGTGGCCGGCTCCCAACATGTTGTTACGACTGTGTGGTCGCAACGACGATTTTTGTGTTATTTTATTCACCTCGGTTGTTGTCTTCGCTTTCGTCTGTTAAATGTGTGCTGAACGCACTCTCGACGTTTTGTTTTGTGCCCCATCGTGTGGTGGCGCAGAGGTGAGAGAGAATGAGGGAGGGAGAGGACAATGCGCATCGAGTGTGTGCTAAGTAAAACGTTTTGGAAGAAATGTTTTTCTTATATGTCTCTCTCTTTTATATCAACGAAAATTTGATATAAAGGAGAGACATAGAAGAGAGATTAATTTCTTCTAAAACGTTTTACGAGTTGAGCGGCGCTCGAATTTTTTTTGTTTTTTGATTTTTCGAGTTTTGGTTGTCATTAAAAAACGAGTCTCGTTTTTGTTTTTGGTGATATAAAAATCGAGTTGTGATTTTGGATAGACTAGAATTTTGGTTGTGATAAGAACGGTCTTGTTTTAAAATAGAGATTGGAATTTTTATAATAGAGTGACATTAAGATATCTGTGTGCTAGAAATTTTGTAAAAGAAAAATAAAGTCTTATTTGGATTTTTTTGTGAAAAAAATATAAAAAATTGTGTTGTTTGGTTGGAGAGAGAATGCAATTGAAGGAATTGTCGTAGTGGTAGAAGAAACAACTCAATCGGGCATTACATCAAAACATTATTTACACGTGTTTGAGGTTCGATTAGAGAAAATTAAATTAATTTAAATTTTTTGTTTGGTAAAATAAATTTAACCAATAGTAAATTATAAACAATTGTGTGCATTTGTTTTCTAAAGAAACACATTTTGTACAGTTAAATAAATATAAAATTACAAAGTTATATGGCGCCTTGGCAAATAAAATTTCGGGCATAAAGTGGAGTTCTGTTGTGTTTTTTGTAACGTGGTCGACTCAGATAAATCGACCATTAAAAGTCGAGTTTGGTGCTGGGAAAAGTCCAGTTTTTTCTTGCATTCAAGATTTGTTGTCAAATATCTACGGGCACCGAATTTAATAATTATCGTGTTTTAATCCCGGAAATTGGTCAGCGTGGTACGGGATCGCTACGAGTACAGCATTACGGTGCCACAAGTATCCAGTTAGTACCACATGGTGAAAGAAACAACGCGGCCATTTTAAGAGGGGATTTTTGTCTGGTGTGCGTACGGCGGCCAGGTGAGGCCAGCCGTGATAGTTTTATTGGTATCGGGGAGAGGCCCCACAACAGTTGTAACGGAATGTTATTCTATTCCGTTATCAATCCATCCCCAATAAGCGTTACGTTTATCAGAGTAATTTCACCATGACCTTGAAGATACCATCTTCACAAAAATTCATTAACCACTAAGTCATGCTGGAATTATCTACTCTTCTTTATGTTTGTTGTTGCATCCATATACATGGAAATGGTATAAGATGCAATACAACGAACATAAAATTATCTCTTATTTACGTTATCTGGTTGCAATTTTGTGTCGCTCAAGATTTTTATAATGTAGTTATTATAAATACAAATGAGTAAACATAAATACTAGACTTGTAATTAGATAATGTATATATATGTTTTGTGTTGTGCATACGAAGAAAGCAAACGTGGAAATTTTAAAACGTTGCAATTTTCGTGGCACATATAATATAATTCCAACAAGTGTACGGAAATTTGATTTATGTCACGTTGTTTTGATGTGTGGTGTTTGTACAGAAATTTTGCTGATTTCGGCTAAATTAGATTAACTGGTTGAAAGAGAAGTATATTTTCATTACTAAATTTTCCCCCTCCTTTCTCTCGCAGTCAGTTGAACATTGTTGAACATTGCAACATTTTTGGTTCGCGGTAATTCAGTTTTGGAAGGCGAACTAATTAATCACTGAGCAATTGCCGTGATAATTAGTACGTAGTCTTAAATATAAGGGAATTATCTAATAATTGTAAATTAAGTTTTTTTGTGTTCTCATAAGTTTTTTTAAATATACATACATATATATAAAGTTAAAGTAAATTCAGTTTTTTTTTTGATTGCGGTCCAGAAATTCAGCAAAACCGGATTTGGGGAAAAGAGGAGCAAAACTTGTCGGTAAGTATGCTAAAATAAAAAACAACCTACTAATTAATCGGGCCCATTTGGTAAAGGGTCCACCAGCTGCTTCATTAGAAGCGGAAATCTCGCAGGTGCGTCAGCACGCGGGTTTCCTTCTGCTGGTAACACTTTACCGAATTTATAACTTACTAACCATAGGGCCTTAAGCCCAAAATAAATAGTTCAGTTTTGCTATGAGTAACATAGGGTAGATATGTTACCCTAAGTTAACCATTTCCACAACCACGGTGGACCTGCTTGATGTGAGGCATGAATCCCACAAACCCGGTCATTTCCCAATCCCCTAATTTTTTTTGTTAAGCCCCCTGTTGACGGTATAATTCATGCCGTCTCATCTTCTTTTCATAACATATGCGGTACTCTAGGCCGTGATCTGTGTACCCAAAACCCACGCCGTTCCCTCCACCGGCTTGAGCTACGGGAACCAACGCCGCATAGGGTACGAGGCAGGTAACGGCAAATTCTATGTGATAGGGGTACTTCTACGCAAGTAGCGGTGCCTTCATTACAAAGTGGCGCCCAAATGGAGCACAACCCCAGTTCCAAAACTAAAATATTTTAACATATCATTTAAATAGGCACCACTCATTACAAAGTGGCGCCCAAAAATGGGGCCATTAACTGGCCCAAATTATTGGTAAAGATTGCCAACAATTTTCTGGAATCATTATTGAATCCCAAATTTAATTGAAAATTTATTCACAAGGTTTACTGTTAAAATAATTTTAGTTATGAGCTTCGCAATTTCAAGTGGAGTTCTATACAATCAATTCAAATTAAGTACTCTGTGATTTAATATAAAAAGTGGAAGAGCTCTTTCGGTGTGAGTGTGGCAACGGTCATGCCTTAGAGGCATGCCTGACCAGATACGATGGTGGGTCACACACGCACTGAAAAGGTTTTATAATTGTCGAGTTGCAGTGCTGGATCCTCGTCTCATTAGTTCATTTGTGGCATTGTCCCAACTCGCACTCCGAGGGATGAACTAATATTCGTGGTAGCATCTGGGATTTGATGAGCCATTTTTGCAATGTCTAATTACAGAATACTTATTTTATTTACTCATCAGATTGTACGGTTTTCGGCACCGTGTACAATCCACTGTTTGGCTTTATTCTGCCTGCAAGGGAGAGTGACACGTTTCCCTGAAGTAATGAGCATATCTCTTTCCTGCCAAGCGATGATCTTGGGTGGTATAAAGGGCTGCTCATTCTCAGGTTATCAAGCGTGCCAGTCCGTATCCTGGCAAGTAAAGTCAAACTGTCAACCTTTTAATTTTCCTCAGTTATACGCTTATGGCTATCGGTAAAAAATTACCACGAGCCGTAAGATAAATTGGTTTTAAAAATATGAATTTCTAAGTCAGTGTATAGTTAAGTTATTGCGTAAATTTCACTTCGTTGTTTTACATAAAATTTTCATCCTCCGGGATGGGGTTGCCAGTCCTCTCATTGTTAGTTTTAGGCGCGTTCAGGATATAATATGTTTACCTGTTCAATCCGGTTTTCTATCAGTGAACGGATATTGATGAGGTTTCGGACATAAGCTAAATACTATTATACCACACACTGCAGAAATCTTTGGCAATAACCGGCGTGTTGTTGTCCCTAATTGAATGTACAATTCGGCATGCCACTCACACGGTCATGCTCATCCAAGGGGATTTAGAATGATGACTGTGAAATACGAGGGCAAGAGGATTGTCTCTGCCAATTAGGTAAACTAATGAGGTACCAAATGACTTCACCGAGGCAATGTGTCTCACTTGCGCGTAAGTCGGAGTTACGAATGCCATTGCTGGTATGGGTTGGTATTTGGGATCTCATCCAAATTAATTACATTTCCCTTTTTTGCCATGCTAGTTTGACCCAGGTTGGTGAGGTTTTGGCTTCACGAGAAAGTGGGGAAACCGTGGTTGTATTCATTTGATAATTTTTTTTTTTGTTTATGTTTTTATATTTAGTTTAGTTCTTTTAGGATAATAAATTTTATTTAAGTAATAATAATGGAGCTGGTACTATTGTCTACAGACGAACTAATGGTAGAATGTGACATAAGGGGAATTCGCTATGAGGCTCGACGACAAGCGATAATTGTGCTAGAAGAAGCTCTTAAACGAGAGCGAAGTGGTTTTATTCGTGCACCGCGATTCGCGCATAGGGCAGCCCAAGAATGTCCATTTTAAGAGGTGCGAATGTGCTTTAAGAAGTTGGGGTACATTAAGAATTTGCTGAGAACTCGGCTATGGGGTGGTTTCACCGTGGATGAACTAAAATTAGTTTTATCTACCAAACTGCTTCATGTTTTAGATCGAATCGATCGTAGCTCCAATTTCGTAATACTTGGTGATGTAGTTGTCGAGATGAAACAAACCTGGAACAAACTAAGGGATATCGGGTGGTCCATAATACGGCATGAGATGACACTGCGAGAATTCGACAATGCATTAAACAAATTAGTAGTGGGGTCATACCAAACCAGAGTACTCCTGAGAATTACCGATGATGCGCAAGATCAGCAAATGAATCCGCTGCTTCCACCATGTGGTACGTTAGCTGAACTCAGGCTATTGCTTAAAGTGATCAATGAGCATTGCCTGTCACAGAAATCAATCATGATTCCACCGCCAGCACCACGAACATCCCAGTTAAACGATTCATATAGTTCAGTTAAAATGATATCAGGTAGATCATTTTCGAGCCGCTCGCAAGAACTATATAATAATCAGGTAGTTCAAAACAAAGTTAGCAATAAACCACCGCAACAAATATCGCAAACAATAGTGCTATCAGCGTTAAATTCAAATGGCTTATGCGGTTCTGTTGACAAAGCATCCAACAGACTATCGTCAACCTGTACCTTAGAAGTCGATAAAAATCTTTCGTGTGGTGTAGTTAATGATGAACAAGCTATACTATTTCTCGAAACGATGCCACACGTTGCCTTAGGTCCAAGATCAGCGCAAGAAACTAGTTGTGATAATGAAGTAGATCTCAGTTATGCGGAACAAGAGATGAACCGAGTTGTAATAAGAACCTTGAAGACAGTAGGTTGTGTTATGATACGCCACTACCAACAAATCACTCAACAGGTCTAGTATCACAATCCAGTAACAAGATAGCTGGATTAAATGGTGACTCATTACTTAGCAATTTTGGAAATAAAGTTATCACAACCTCTTACAAAAGCAAAAAGAGTCAGCTTCGCAGTAAAAATAAGAGTGGTATCTTGCTATGCAGTCCTCACAAGAGGCAATTTAAAACTGCACACAAAACAGAGCAGTTTGTAATCCAACAGGTTGATAGTGCAACAAATCCTTGTAAATCTTTTCATCTCAACAACGTAAGAATTACACAAAGCACATTGTATGCTATCCACTCAATTTTTAAATTATTTCACAGGCATCGCGCCCTGTGTAGAGATGCTCGTAAATACCGGAATTGGAAACGTCGCCGTAGAAAACGCGGTCACATGCATCATCCACTTTCCCATTAGACCATCTATATTTAGTTGGCCATCTACATAGATGATGTAATGGTAAAGTGAAGGCTGGTATATCGTGCGCGATATTAGAAATATACCAGCGTCATTAGTTAAGACAATAGGGTTAGGAAAGTATAATGTTAAGTAGTTGAAAGAAGGGATGAGGTTAGCTCAACCCTATTCAAATCAGTTAACAAGTTGGGATTGAGGTAACGCCATCTACTTTAATAGATAGTTGGTAAGTTAAATCTTAAATTCATAAAAAGAAAAAAAAACAGTTAACTAATGATTTGATATAGTCTAAACAATTTTTACAATAAGGCCATCATTGAAATGTTAGAGTAATTTATATCAATTGTTAAGAACAGCAGGAACTAGCAAACCAGGAAAGGGGTACAGCAAAATTGTCAACAACAGAACCACCAAAACGCATTAATATCACACTGCTCAAAAACATCTCGAATCATCGTATCACAGCAAATCGATCTAACGAATGGATTGTGTCGTATGAAAATTTAAAACTCAAAAAAATAGTACTTCCATTCATAATATCAACATGAAATTTTGAATGCAGCTTGATATTGAGGTTAATAAAAGCGGAGAATTCTAAAATCTCAACTATTATAGTCGGAATAGAAACTCATCTCCTGGTGGCTGGACCAATTTCGAAAGAATCTAGATTTGTAGAAAATTAAATTCTAAGAACTTTTCTAGAATGCGACATTTCTCTACGAATGATAAAAAAAATATTACATGGGAAAAATTAATCGAAATTGTACATAACGCTTAATCGTACTAACGAATGGATTGTGCCGTATGAAAATTTAAAACTCAAAAAAATAGTAGTTCCATTCATGATATCAACATGAAATTTTGAATGCAGCTTGATATTGAGGTTAATAAAAGCGGAGAATTCTAAAATCTTAACTATTATAGTCGGAATAGAAACTCATCTCCTGGTGGCTGGACCAATTTCGAAAGAATCTAGATTTGTAGAAAATTAAATTCTAAGAACTTTTCTAGAATGCGACATTTCTCTACGAAAGATAAAAAAAAAGTTACATGGGAAAAATTAATCGAAATTGTACATAACGCTAAATCGAACTAACGAATGGATTGTGTCGTATGAAAATTTAAAACTCAAAAAAATAGTACTTCCATTCATGATATCAACATGAAATTTTGAATGCAGCTTGATATTGAGGTTAATAAAAGCGGAGAATTCTAAAATCTTAACTATTATAGTCGGAATAGAAACTCATCTCCTGGTGGGTGGACCAATTTCGAAAGAATCTAGATTTGTAGAAAATTAAATTCTAAGAACTTTTCTAGAATGCGACATTTCTCTACGAATGATAAAAAAAAAGTTACATGGGAACAATTAATCGAAATTGTACATAACGCTTAATCGAACTAACGAATGGATTGTGTCGTATGAAAATTTAAAACTCAAAAAAATAGTACTTCCATTCATGATATCAACATGAAATTTTGAATGCAGCTTGATATTGAGGTTAATAAAAGCGGAGAATTCTAAAATCTTAACTATTATAGTCGGAATAGAAACTCATCTCCTGGTGGCTGGACCAATTTCGAAATAATCTAGATTTGTAGAAAATTAAATTCTAAGAACTTTTCTAGAATGCGACATTTCTCTACGAAAGATAAAAAAAAAAGTTACATGGGAAAAATTAATCGAAATTGTACATAACGCTAAATCGAACTAACGAATGGATTGTGTCGTATGAAAATTTAAAACTCAAAAAAATAGTACTTCCATTCATGATATCAACATGAAATTTTGAATGCAGCTTGATATTGAGGTTAATAAAAGCGGAGAATTCTAAAATCTTAGCTATTATAGTCGGAATAGAAACTCATCTCCTGGTGGCTGGACCAATTTCGAAAGAATCTAGATTTGTAGAAAATTAAATTCTAAGAACTTTTCTAGAATGCGACATTTCTCTACGAATGATAAAAAAAAAAGTTACATGGGAAAAATTAATCGAAATTGTACATAACGCTTAATCGAACTAACGAATGGATTGTGTCGTATGAAAATTTAAAACTCAAAAAAATAGTACTTTCATTCATGATATCAACATGAAATTTTGAATGCAGCTTGATATTGAGGTTAATAAAAGCAGAAAATTCTAAAATCCTAACTATTATAGTCGGAATAGAAACTCATATCCTGGTGGCTGGACCAATTTCGAAAGAATCTAGGTTTGTAGAAAATTAAATTCTAAGAACTTTTCTAGAATACGACATTTCTCTACGAATGATAAAAAAAAGTTACATGGGAAAAATTAATCGAAATTGTACATAACGCTTAATCGATCTAACGAATGGATTGTGTCGTATGAAAATTGAAAACTCAAAAAAATAGTACTTTCATTCATGATATCAACATGAAATTTTGAATGCAGCTTGATATTGAGGTTAATAAAAACGGAAAATTCTAAAATCTTAACTATTATAGTCGGAATAGAAACTCATCTCCTGGTGGCTGGACCAATTTCGAAAGAATCTAGGTTTGTAGAAAATTAAATTCTAAGAACTTTTCTAGAATGCGACATTTCTCTACGAATGATAAAAAAAAAGTTACATGGGAAAAATTTATCGAAATTGTACATAACGCTAAATCGAACTAACGAATGGATTGTGTCGTATGAAAATTTAAAACTCAAAAAAATAGTACTTCCATTCATGATATCAACATGAAATTTTGAATGCAGCTTGATATTGAGGTTAATAAAAGCGGAGAATTCTAAAATCTTAACTATTATAGTCGGAATAGAAACTCATTTTCTGGTGGCTGGACAAATTTTAAAAGAATCTAGATTTGTAGAAAATTAAATTCTAAGAACTTTTCTAGAATGCGACATTTCTCTACGAATGATAAAAAAAAAGTTACATGGGAAAAATTAATCGAAATTGTACATAACGCTAAATCGAACTAACGAATGGATTGTGTCGTATGAAAATTTAAAACTCAAAAAATAGTACTTCCATTCATGATATCAACATGAAATTTTGAATGCAGCTTGATATTGAGGTTAATAAAAGCGGAGAATTCTAAAATCTTAAATATTATAGTCGGAATAGAAACTCACCTCCTGGTGGGTGGACCAATTTCGAAAAAATCTAGATTTGTAGAAAATTAAATTCTAAGAACTTTTCTAGAATGCGACATTTCTCTACGAATGATAAAAAAAAAGTTACATGGGAAAAATTAATCGAAATTGTACATAACGCTTAATCGAACTAACGAATGGATTGTGTCGTATGAATATTTAAAACTCAAAAAAATAGTACTTCCATTCATGATATCAACATGAAATTTTGAATGCCGCTTGATATTGAGGTTAATAAAAGCGGAGAATTCTAAAATCTTAACTATTATAGTCGGAATAGAAACTCATCTCCTGGTGGCTGGACCAATTTCGAAAGAATCTAGATTTGTAGAAAATTAAATTCTAAGAACTTTTCTAGAATGCGACATTTCTCTACGAAAGTTAAAAAAAAAAGTAACATGGGAAAAATTAATCGAAATTGTACATAACGCTAAATCGAACTAACGAATGGATTGTGTCGTATGAAAATTTAAAACTCAAAAAAATAGTACTTCCATTCATGATATCAACATGAAATTTTGAATGCAGCTTGATATTGAGGTTAATAAAAGCGGAGAATTCTAAAATCTTAACTATTATAGTCGGAATAGAAACTCATCTCCTGGTGGCTGGACCAATTTCGAAAGAATCTAGATTTGTAGATATTTAAATTCTAAGAACTTTTCTAGAATGCGACATTTCTCTACGAATGATAAAAAAAAAGTTACATGGGAAAAATTAATCGAAATTGTACATAACGCTAAATCGAACTAACGAATGGATTGTGTCGTATGAAAATTTAAAACTCAAAAAAATAGTACTTCCATTCATGATATCAACATGAAATTTTGAATTCAGCTTGATATTGAGGTTAATAAAAGCGGAGAATTCTAAAATCTTAACTTTTATAGTCGGAATAGAAACTCATCTCCTGGTGGCTGGACCAATTTCGAAAGAATCTAGATTTGTAGAAAATTAAATTCTAAGAACTTTTCTAGAATTCGACATTTCTCTACGAATGATAAAAAAAAAGTTACATGGGAAAAATTAATCGAAATTGTACATAACGCTAAATCGAACTAACGAATGGATTGTGTCGTATGAAAATTTAAAACTCAAAAAAATAGTACTTCCATTCATGATATCAACATGAAATTTTGAATGCAGCTTGATATTGAGGTTAATAAAAGCGGAGAATTCTAAAATCTTAACTATTATAGTCGGAATAGAAACTCATCTCCTGGTGGCTGGACAAATTTTGAAAGAATCTAGATTTGTAGAAAATTAAATTCTAAGAACTTTTCTAGAATGCGACATTTCTCTACGAATGATAAAAAAAAAGTTACATGGGAAAAATTAATCGAAATTGTACATAACGCTAAATCGATCTAACGAATGGATTGTGTCGTATGAAAATTTAAAACTCAAAAAAATAGTACTTCCATTCATGATATCAACATGAAATTTTGAATGCAGCTTGATATTGAGGTTAATAAAAGCGGAGAATTCTAAAATCTTAGCTATTATAGTCGGAATAGAAACTCATCTCCTGGTGGCTGGACCAATTTCGAAAGAATCTAGATTTGTAGAAAATTAAATTCTAAGAACTTTTCTAGAATGAGACATTTCTCTATGAATGATAAAAAAAAAAGTTACATGGGAAAAATTAATCGAAATTGTAAATAACGCTAATTCGATCTAACGAATGGATTGTGTCGTATGAAAATTTAAAACTCAAAAAACTAGTACTTCCATTCATGATATCAACATGAAATTTTGAATGCAGCTTGATATTGAGGTTAATAAAAGCGGAGAATTCTAAAATCTTAACTATTATAGTCGGAATAGAAACTCATCTCCTGGTGGCTGGACCAATTTCGAAAGAATCTAGATTTGTAGAAAATTAAATTCTAAGAACTTTTCTAGAATACGACATTTCTCTACGAATGATAAAAAAAAGTTACATGGGAAAAATTAATCGAAATTGTACATAACGCTTAATCGATCTAACGAATGGATTGTGTCGTATGAAAATTTAAAACTCAAAAAAATAGTACTTCCATTCATGATATCAACATGAAATTTTGAATGCAGCTTGATATTGAGGTTAATAAAAGCGGAGAATTCTAAAATCTTAACTATTATAGTCGTAATAGAAACTCATCTCCTGGTGGCTGGACCAATTTTGAAAGAATCTAGATTTGTAGAAAATTAAATTCTAAGAACTTTTCTAGAATGCGACATTTCTCTACGAATGATAAAAAAAAGTTACATGGGAAAAATTAATCGAAATTGTACATAACGCTAAATCGAACTAACGAATGGATTGTGTCATATGAAAATTTAAAACTCAAAAAAATAGTACTTCCATTCAAGATATCAACATGAAATTTTGAATGCAGCTTGATATTGAGGTTAATAAAAGCGGAGAATTCTAAAATCTTAACTATTATAGTCGGAATAGAAACTCATTTTCTGGTGGCTGGACAAATTTTGAAAGAATCTAGATTTGTAGAAAATTAAATTCTAAGAACTTTTCTAGAATGCGACATTTCTCTACGAATGATAAAAAAAAGTTACATGGGAAAAATTAATCGAAATTGTACATAACGCTAAATCGAACTAACGAATGGATTGTGTCGTATGAAAATTTAAAATTCAAAAAAATAGTACTCTCATTCATGATATCAACATGAAATTTTGAATGCAGCTTGATATTGAGGTTAATAAAAGCGGAGAATTCTAAAATCTTAACTATTATAGTCGGAATAGAAACTCACCTCCTGGTGGGTGGACCAATTTCGAAAGAATCTAGATTTGTAGAAAATTAAATTCTAAGAACTTTTCTAGAATGCGACATTTCTCTACGAATGATAAAAAAAAGTTACATGGGAAAAATTAATCGAAATTGTACATAACGCTTAATCGAACTAACGAATGGATTGAATCGTATGAAAATTTAAAACTCAAAAAAATAGTACTTCCATTCATGATATCAACATGAAATTTTGAATGCAGCTTGATATTGAGGTTAATAAAAGCGGAGAATTCTAAAATCTTAACTATTATAGTCGGAATAGAAACTCATCTCCTGGTGGCTGGACCAATTTCGAAAGAATCTAGATTTGTAGAAAATTAAATTCTAAGAACTTTTCTAGAATGCGACATTTCTCTACGAATGATAAAAAAAGTAACATGGGAAAAATTAATCGAAATTGTACATAACGCTAAATCGAACTAACGAATGGATTGTGTCGTATGAAAATTTAAAACTCAAAAAAATAGTACTTCCATTCATGATATCAACATGAAATTTTGAATGCAGCTTGATATTGAGGTTAATAAAAGCGGAGAATTCTAAAATCTTAACTATTATAGTCGGAATAGAAACTCATCTCCTGGTGGCTGGACCAATTTTGAAAGAATCTAGATTTGTAGAAAATTAAATTCTAAGAACTTTTCTAGAATGCGACATTTCTCTACGAATGATAAAAAAAAAGTTACATGGGAAAAATTAATCGAAATTGTACATAACGCTAAATCGATCTAACGAATGGATTGTGTCGTATGAAAATTTAAAACTCAAAAAAATAGTACTTCCATTCATGATATCAACATGAAATTTTGAATGCAGCTTGATATTGAGGTTAATAAAAGCGGAGAATTCTAAAATCTTAACTATTATAGTCGGAATAGAAACTCATCTTCTGGTGGCTGGACCAATTTCGAAAGAATCTAGATTTGTAGAAAATTAAATTCTAAGAACTTTTCTAGAATGCGACATTTCTCTACGAATGATAAAAAAAAGTTACATGGGAAAAATTAATCGAAATTGTACATAACGCTAAATCGAACTAACGAATGGATTGTGTCGTATGAAAATTTAAAACTCAAAAAACTAGTACTTCCATTCATGATATCAACATGAAATTTTGAATTCAGCTTGATATTGAGGTTAATAAAAGCGGAGAATTCTAAAATCTTAACTATTATAGTCGGAATAGAAACTCATTTCCTGGTGGCTGGACCAATTTTGAAAGAATCTAGATTTGTAGAAAATTAAATTCTAAGAACTTTTCTAGAATGCGACATTTCTCTACGAATGATAAAAAAAAAGTTACATGGGAAAAATTAATCGAAATTGTACATAACGCTAAATCGATCTAACGAATGGATTGTGTCGTATGAAAATTTAAAACTCAATAAAATAGTACTTCCATTCATGATATCAACATGAAATTTTGAATGCAGCTTGATATTGAGGTTAATAAAAGCGGAGAATTCTAAAATCTTAACTATTATAGTCAGAATAGAAACTCATCTCCTGGTGGCTGGACCAATTTCGAAAGAATCTAGATTTGTAGAAAATTAAATTCTAAGAACTTTTGTAGAATTCGACATTTCTCTACGAATGATAAAAAAAAAGTTACATGGGAAAAATTAATCGAAATTGTACATAATGCTTACTCGATCTAACGAATGGATTGTGTCGTATGAAAATTTAAAACTCAAAAAAATAGTAGTTCCATTCATGATATCAACATGAAATTTTGAATGCAGCTTGATATTGAGGTTAATAAAAGCGGAGAATTCTAAAATCTTAACTATTATAGTCGGAATAGAAACTCATTTCCTGGTGGCTGGACCAATTTCGAAAGAATCTAGATTTGTAGAAAATTAAATTCTAAGAACTTTTCTAGAATGCGACATTTCTCTACGAATGATAAACAAAAGTATCATGGGAAAAATTAATCGAAATTGTACATAACGCTAAATCGAACTAACGAATGGATTGTGTCGGATGAAAATTAAAAACTCAAAAAAATAGTACTTCCATTCATGAGATCAACATGAAATTTTGAATGCAGCTTGGTATTGAGGTTAGTAAAAGCGGAGAATTCTAAAATCTTAACTATTATAGTCAGAATAGAAACCCATCTCCTGGTGGCTGGACCAATTTCGAAAGAATCTAGATTTGTAGAAAATTAAATTCTAAGAACTTTTCTAGAATGCGACATTTCTCTACGAATGATAAAAAAAAGTTACATGGGAAAAATTAATCGAAATTGTACATAACGCTAAATCGAACTAACGAATGGATTGTGTCGTATGAAAATTTAAAACTCAAAAAAATAGTACTTCCATTCATGATATCAACATGAAATTTTGAATGCAGCTTGATATTGAGGTTAATAAAATCGGAGAATTCTAAAATCTTAACTATTATAGTCGGAATAGAAACTCATCTCCTGGTGGCTGGACCAATTTTGAAAGAATCTAGATTTGTAGAAAATTAAATTCTAAGAACTTTTCTAGAATGCGACATTTCTCTACGAATGATAAAAAAAAAGTTACATGGGAAAAATTATTCGAAATTGTACATAACGCTAAATCGAACTAACGAATGGATTGTGTCGTATGAAAATTTAAAACTCAAAAAAATAGTACTTCCATTCATGATATCAACATGAAATTTTGAATGCAGCTTGATATTGAGGTTAATAAAAGCGGAGAATTCTAAAATCTTAACTATTATAGTCGGAATAGAAACTCATCTCCTGGTGGCTGGACCGATTTCGAAAGAATCTAGGTTTGTAGAAAATTAAATTCTAAGAACTTTTCTAGAATGCGACATTTCTCTACGAATGATAAAAAAAAAGTTACATGGGAAAAATTAATCGAAATTGTACATAACGCTTACTCGATCTAACGAATGGATTGTGTCGTATGAAAATTTAAAATTCAAAAAAATAGTACTTCCATTCATGATATCAACATGAAATTTTGAATGCAGTTTGATATTGAGGTTAATAAATGCGGAAAATTCTAAAATCTTAACTATTATAGTCGGAATAGAAACTCATCTCCTGGTGGCTGGACCAATTTCGAAAGAATCTAGGTTTGTAGAAAATTAAATTCTAAGAACTTTTCTAGAATACGACATTACTCTATGAATGATAAAAAAAAGTTACATGGGAAAAATTAATCGAAATTGTACATAACGCTAATTCGAACTAACGAATGGATTGTGTCGTATGAAAATTTAAAACTCAAAAAAATAGTACTTCCATTCATGATATCAACATGAAATTTTGAATGCAGCTTGATATTGAGGTTAATAAAAGCAGAGAATTCTAAAATCTTAACTATTATAGTCGGAATAGAAACTCATCTCCTGGTGGCTGGACCAATTTCGAAAGAATCTAGGTTTGTAGAAAATTAAATTCTAAGAACTTTTCTAGAATACGACATTTCTCTACGAATGATAAAAAAAAGTTACATGGGAAAAATTAATCGAAATTGTACATAACGCTTAATCGATCTAACGAATGGATTGTGTCGTATGAAAATTTAAAACTCAAAAAAATAGTACTTCCATTCATGATATCAACATGAAATTTTGAATGCAGCTTGATGTTGAGGTTAATAAAAGAGGAGAATTCTAAAACCTTAACTATTATAGTCGGAATAGAAACTCATCTTCTGGTGGCTGGACCAATTTTGAAAGAATCTAGATTTGTAGAAAATTAAATTCTAAGAACTTTTCTAGAATGCGACATTTCTCTACGAATGATAAAAAAAAGTTACATGGGAAAAATTAATCGAAATTGTACATAACGCTAAATCGAACTAACGAAAGAATTGGATTGTGTCGTATGAAAATTTAAAACTCAAAAAAATAGTACTTCCATTCATGATATCAACATGAAATTTTGAATGCAGCTTGATATTGAGGTTAGTAAAAGCGGAGAATTCTAAAATCTTAACTATTATAGTCGGAATAGAAACTCATCTCCTGGTGGCTGGACAAATTTTGAAAGAATCTAGATTTGTAGAAAATTAAATTCTAAGAACTTTTCTAGAATACGACATTTCTCTACGAATGATAAAAAAAAAGTTACATGGGAAAAATTAATCGAAATTGTATTGTACATAACGCTAAATCGAACTAACGAATGGATTGTGTCGTATTAAAATTTAAAACTCAAAAAAATAGTACTTCCATTCATGATATCAACATGAAATATTGAATGCAGCTTGATATTGAGGTTAATAAAAGCGGAGAATTCTAAAATCTTATTTATTATAGTCGGAATAGAAACTCATCTCCTGGTGGCTGGACCAATTTTGAAAGAATCTAGATTTGTAGAAAATTAAATTCTAAGAACTTTTCTAGAAAGCGACATTTCTCTACGAATGATAAAAAAAAAGTTACATGGGAAAAATTAATCGAAATTGTAAATAACGCTTAATCGAACTAACGAATGGATTGTGTCGTATGAAAATTTAAAACTCAAAAAAATAGTACTTCCATTCATGATACCAACATGAAATTTTGAATGCAGCTTGATATTGAGGTTAATAAAAGCGGAGAATTCTAAAATCTTAACTATTATAGTCAGAATAGAAACTCATCTCCTGGTGGCTGGACCAATTTCGAAAGAATCTAGATTTGTAGAAAATTAAATTCTAAGAACTTTTCTAGAATGCGACATTTCTCTACGAATGATAAAAAAAAGTTACATGGGAAAAATTAATCGAAATTGTACATAACGCTAAATCGATCTAACGAATGGATTGTGTCGTATGAAAATTTTAAACTCAAAAAATAGTAGTTCCATTCATGATATCAACATGAAATTTTGAATGCAGCTTGATATTGAGGTTAATAAAAGCGAAGAATTCTAAAATCTTAACTATTATAGTCGGAATAGAAACTCATTTCCTGGTGGCTGGACCAATTTCGAAAGAATCTAGATTTGTAGAAAATTAAATTCTAAGAACTTTTCTAGAATGCGACATTTCTCTACGAATGATAAACAAAAGTATCATGGGAAAAATTAATCGAAATTGTACATAACGCTAAATCGAACTAACGAATGGACTGTGTCGTATGAAAATTTAAAACTCAAAAAAATAGTACTTCCATTCATGATATCAAAATGAAATTTTGAATGCAGCTTGATATTGAGGTTAATAAAAGCGGAGAATTCTAAAATCTTAACTATTATAGTCGGAATAGAAACTCATCTCCTGGTGGCTGGACCAATTTTGAAAGAATCTAGATTTGTAGAAAATTAAATTTTAAGAACTTTTCTAGAATGCGACATTTCTCTACGAATGATAAAAAAAAAGTTACATGGGAAAAATTAATCGAAATTGTACATAACGCTAAATCGAACTAACGAATGGATTGTGTCGTATGAAAATTTAAAACTCAAAAAAATAGTACTTCCATTCATGATATCAACATGCAATTTTGAATGCAGCTTGATATTGAGGTTAATAAAAGCGGAGAATTCTAAAATCTTATTTATTATAGTCGGAATAGAAACTCATCTCCTGGTGGCTGGACCAATTTCGAAAGAATCTAGGTTTGTAGAAAATTAAATTCTAAGAACTTTTCTACAACCTCCATTCTTAGATTAGGTTCTCCAAGGGATAAAACCGTCCTTTTCAATTTTATTATTTCAATTTTTATTAGTCAAATTAAAAATCAAAGATTTAAAATTATTTTGATTGTTGAATATTTTTTTTTATAATTATTAATTTTTTTTTATTACATTAATTATTATATAATTTTCTTTAATTGTATCATACAACTATGGATCTTGAGCACCTTGAGTTCGACCAATTCGAACTAGAATGTTCAGTTCGCGACATTAACCATCCAAATCTTAGTGAAAAATTATCCTTATTAAAAGAACGAATAGATTTGGAAAAGGCTCATCCCGTTTTAATTCCAACCCGACCGCATAAATTAGCTCAAAAAAATCCGAAGCGAGAAGTTGAAAAAATTTCTCAAAAATTGAGTTTTCTTTACTCCGACATACAAGAAGCTGTTAAGGACGATACAGATGACAATTTAAAGAAATTGCATTCACGCCTATTACATGTTCAAGCTAGGGCGGCTCGGCTTAAATATTCAAAAGTTGTTCGTAAGGAAATTTCGGAGATCTATGAGAAGATCTCTCAATTAATCACCTTCGTGGTTAATATTTCTGCAAAAGAAGCAAATGACCGAAACACTGACGAAAGCAATACTGAACTTTCACAAATTAATATTAAGGACATTGAAGACCAAATTGTAATAGAAGACGCTACTAACACGTCGGATACTTCTTCTAGTGAGTCGACCGATTCCGCTAAATTCGTACAAGGGACCAAATTGAAAAAACAAATAAATAGCACAACTTGCAATAATCGTGAAAATAAAACGAATCAAGTACCTGTTTCACCCCACGTATCAGGAGTCAAAACAAGTACTTCGAATGAACAGGAATCAGTTCCATTCTCGAAACAGTCTGATTCGAGACATATGTATCTTAATCCTCAAAAATCACTATCAAAATGTGATATATATTACACCGGTATGACAAAAGGGATACATATCAAGAGGTTTCTGACACGCGTGGAGCATATGGCAAAATCCGAGAATATCCCCACTGATAGACTCGTGACCGACCTTCATTACATATTAAAAGGAAGTGCAAATGAATGGTATTGGACCTTCATAGAACGGAACCCCAATATCACATGGGAACAATTAAAAGTTGAGCTAAAGAAATGTTTCCAAGGCTTAAAAACTGATGACGAAATACGTTCGCAAATGGAGAATCGGAAACAAAAATATCAGGAAAATTTCTATGAATTTTACCAAGACCTAATCGCTATGACTCTCCAATTAGATACGCCCTTATCAGAATCTGAAATTATCCGCATTCTTCGCCGAAATATGCGCGCGGGTCTGCAAGATAAATTAACTGATACCGTAATAGTTTCGGTAGATGAATTATTTAGAAAAAGTATTGCGTACGAGGATACGTGAGCCAGAACCGGTTTTAGGCCTGAGCTTATGTGTCAAAGACGAAAATCTGTCCATTGATTAGACATGCCAAAAACGAGGTGGCAACCAATCACGCAACCGGAATTCACACCACCCTTACATAATTCATCTTATTCCGCTGCTCAGGACTCTTACCATAACTCAACCAACTTGGCGGTCTTAAATACTAATAGATATGATGACCGATGTCAACAAACTTCAAACCACCGTATTTATTCTCATCCAGATTGGTCGATTTCTTGTACTGGTTGTGGTCGTAAGGGTTACCTTTTTGAAAATTGTTTTAAATGCAACCCGCCTTCGGAAAACTGGCGAACGGGGGTTCGAAATTTGAATATCTCCAACCCCCAGAAGAACAACGTTGCGGAAGCTGCTTCGAATACAGACTCCGAGTTGATCAAAAGATCAACAATACAACGCCAGTCTTAAAAACCAACACCTCAATACCCACATTATCATCATTATCGTATAAACAGTATTATCGCAAATTGAGCCGTAATAAGCTATATTGGGAAATCCGCCGAACCTATAAAAAGAATATATCCGCATCCCTTATATCCACCATCGGGGACAATAGACCGTACATCCAATTAAACATCGCAGATGAAGTTTATAATGGTCTTTTAGATAGTGGGGCCAACATATCAGTATTAGGTAAGGGCTGTGAGAAATTTGTAAATCACTCAACAGTAAAGTTCCATCTTTTTCCAGCCACCATTAATACTGCTAATGGACATAAAGAATCGATTCTTGGTTATATCAAAATACCTGTAATTTTCGCCGGTCAAACCAATCTTATTACATTTTATTTGGCTCCTAATCTGTCCCAAGAACTCTACCTCGGGATGGATTTCTTCCAAGCGTTCAATATACAAATCACATTTCCATCTTCGGTATTCTCAACGTCAGTCGCTTGCAACTTTCAACCCGTGAATGTTTCCACAATCGAAAAGTTGTCCGCCAATAATGGTACCGATAATGACTGCAAACATATTTTAACAGAAAGCCAACAGCAGATTTTGGATGAAGTAATAAAACAATTTCCATCCTCTGCCGTTTTGGGTCTCGGTCGAACACACTTTGTAGCACATACAATTGATGTGGGCAATGCTAAACCGGTTAAACAACGGCATTACGCTGTTTCGCCAGCCGTACAAGCCGAAATCTATAAAGAACTCGACCGCATGTTGTCTATAGGCGTGATAGAGGAGAGTTGCAGTTCGTGGAGCTCACCTGTTACTCTAGTCCGCAAGTCAAATGGAAAAGTAAGGCTGTGTCTGGATGCACGGAAAGTAAACCAGGTCACTGTGAAGGACGCTTATCCCTTGCCCCTCATTGACGGATTGCTGCTTAATGCACCGAGTAATACCCCACGAACTGCAGCATCTGATATTTGTCTACTTAGACGATTTGCTGGTTACAAGCGAAACATTTGACCAACATATTCAACTTCTGGATCTAGTCGCTGGTTTTCTTAAAAATGCTCGTCTAACAATAAATATTGACAAAAGTAAATTTCTTCTTAAAGAAATCAAATATTTGGGTTATATCGTGGCCGATGGTGTTTTGAAAGTAGATCCAGAAAAAGTGTCTGCTATCACTAATTATAATCGCCCTAAAAACGTTAAGCAAGTGATGCAGTTTCTTGGTGTCACCGGTTGGTACCGTAGATTTATAGCACAGTATGCCGACCTAGCCGAACCACTTACTCGTTTGATTAAAAAGAATCATAAATTTAAATGGACGGAAGAGGCAGAACTTGCTTTTTGTAAGCTAAAATCCGCGTTGTCTTCATCCCCTGTGCTTTGCAATCCTGATTTTAACAAGCATTTCTACATCGAATGTGACGCATCAAAAATAGGTGTTGGGAGTGTGTTGTTCCAGAAATCGGTTGACGGTGACGGTTGACGGTGACGGCCCGATCGCGTTTTATTCTAAAAAACTTAACGGAGCTCAGCGCAACTACAGCGTAACCGAGCTGGAGTGCCATGCCTCTGTACTAAGCGTAATGAAATTCCGCCAGTATGTAGAGGGATTACCTTTTACGATCACGACAGACCATGCCAGCCTAAAATGGTTGATGGAACAAAGGAATCTCTCCGGTCGTCTTGCACGATGGAGCCTTAAGCTCCAAGGCTTTAATTTTCACATAGCCTACAAAAAGGGCAAAGACCATATAGTACCGGACGCATTATCCAGAAATACGTTTGATCTTTCAGAGGATGCTGCAGAAATCTGTGAATTAACTGGTGGTGCATCCACTGATAAGTTCGATGATGATCCAGAGTATATCGAAATCATTAAAAAACTAGTCGATAATCCCGAATGTTGCAAAAATATGAAACTGGTTGATAACAGAATTTATTATAATCCTACATATTCCGCAAAAAATAGTGATTTTACAGATGTACCAATTTGGAAATTGTACATTCCGCGATCGCAAATTAACGAAACTATCGAACGTGCGCACTTGTTGTGATATTACTCACAACATCATCCATTTCATCTCAAATCTCGCGAACTTATAATCAAATCATCATCATCATAAATTAAATACAAGATCGTTACGATAATATAAACGACATCACATAATTATATCAATAACACATATAACATACATAAATTTCATCATGCATACAAAAAATGCATAATAAGCGCGATCGGCGCGATACATAAAAATATAAAGAAAATACAAAAGCAACAACAAAGCAAAACATTAGTTGTTATACGTCACACACAATATTTTTCGTTTGCCTAATATCAAAGAGCAACAACAACAAAGCAAGTAGTATATACACTACATAATTGTGTTACTCATCATTTTTGTACGTTAATAATTAATATAAAAAAACAACAACAAAACACAATGTATGCGACCTATATGTGATATACATATTCAAAATAAATATCGTTTATCGACCTACGATTTTTGATGATTTTTAAATTTAGTAAATATATTTCCCAATTTTGGCAATTTCAAAACTTAATAATTATACGCGTGTAATATTGTCGAGTTTTCAAAAATAAATTGTTGGTAGAATACTAACAAATATTTAATATATAAGAACCAAAATATAATTCGATATATATAGTAGTTATAACACAGTTCGACAAGACAGTTATAACAGTAAAACTGGATCGTAAACCCCTAGAGGTTTCGTCACTCGACGAACCTCTACGGTATTAGCGTAGTCCAGTTTTACATAGTTCAGTCCAGTTTTTAGCATCGTCCGGTTGATACGCGCAACCACGGTTCGGAATCCAGAATAGAGTTAATCAAATTTTGAAACAATAAATAAAACCAAAAAAAAAGTCAGTGTAATTACGAGTCAATAATAAGTGAATAAATTTTATATAATCATAAATTGTATTTGTGCTTAAAAACAAAAATCATCAACGAGAGTACCACATCCAGATAGCAGACTAAAATTGGTGAGTATCATCGCTTCAGTTAACATACATAGGTAAGTATCTCAACAACTAACCACTGGGCACCGTCCTAGTTATTCGTTATTTCTTAATCTCGCACGGCAAAGCGAGAAGGTGAGGGGAAGAAGTGACCTTGTTGTGAAAGCAACTTTGTCGGAGTATCCACACTCGTGTAAATGACGCTTAGCTAGTACTATTCTTACTAACAATAAAATATAGGTTCCACCCATAGAGGTGCACTTCATAAAATTAACAATTGAGATCAAATTCAGAAACCTTAATCTATCGCCGTCGTTATTTCACTTCTGGCCCAATTCCACCTTGTAATCAAATCACTATCTCGTATATTTCCACTTCAGCATAACCTTCACCTCAGAATTATCACTCTGAAATACCATTCAGTTTCGTATAATTTGTGATCAGTTTACCTATCATTTCATAAACACAAACCAATACAACATAAATTACAACATAAATTGGCGCTGTAGACAGGATGTTTATCAACGTGATTAAACAGAGATCGAACGTGAGGTAAACCCAAAATACATCATACATTCAAAAAAAAAAAAAATTATTATTAGTTCAAAATTAATTGTTCTTAGAGTCTCACACTTCTGGCTTCACGATAATATAATTAAATAACGTTCAAATTATTTATTACCCATTGAATATATTTTAATCAACATTTTTCACATTAAACCCTTTCATTCAATCATTTCTAAACGAAAATCATTAAATATTTTATTTACAACTCGAACATTTATCAGTATACTTAACCCAAATTCACTTTGATACACTAAAATCAATTTATTCAATTTATCAATCTGATATTCAACATCAAAAATATCAACACCACCAACATCTAAAATTTTATCCAACGTTATTCACATATCATGCAAACATACAACATTAAATTCATCATTATCCATTCAATACATATTATTCAACATTTTGAAAAAAATAATAAAATAAGTATACTACCTAAACGGACATTATAAAAATAAAATAGCTCTATGAGTCAAAATTTTCCATTTTAAAACAAAAAAAAACAAAGAAAGAATTCAGATCGAAATCTGACAACGATAAGCAGAGAGAAATACGCCACAACAAGAAGTTCCAACTAGCATCGAAACACGGCATCCAAAAGCAGTACCGAAGCAATAACAAGCAGCATCAGAACAGCATCGAAAACTACGAAAACACCATTCAAACCGCATCGAAACAAGCATCAAACCAGCATCAAAACAAGGCACCCAAATGCAGTACCAAAGCAATAGAAATCAACAGCAGAACAGCATCGAAAACTACGAAAACACTATTGAACGCATCGAACAAGCATCAAAAATTGACGAAAACCAGCATCAAAAGACAGCATCAAAGAGCAGTACCGAACAAAATAACAACCAGCATTGAAATTAGCATCTAAACAACATCCAAAAACAGCATCTAAACAACATATAAATACATAATAGTCGAGGCAATTCTAAAAAAGAAGATTGATCACACTACCTACATCAAATCAAATAGACCACGGATACAAGTTACCAGTAGAGAATAAACAAGGACACAAAGAAAAAATAATGTAAAACACGCAGAATATACACGAAAAATCTAACAAAAAATAATCCAATCAAATATTAAAACAAAGATTGAACAACACCATACATGGGAGAAAAGCAGCAGCTCAAATAAAATTTAATCAAACAAACGAGACCAGCTCTCAAATTTAAGCAACAAATCAAAAGAGCCCCGACGCTCATCAAACAAAACAAAAGAGCCCCGACGCTCATCAAACAAAACAAGAGTCCAGACACTCATCAAACAAAGACGAGACCAGCTCTCGCACCCTAGTATATAAGAAGCAAATCAAACGAGCCCCGACGCTCATCAAACAAAACAAGAGTCCAGACACTCATCAAACAAAGACGGGACCAGCTCTCGCAACCTAGTATGTAAGCAACAAAACAAACGAGTCCAGACACTCATCAACTAAACAAAACGAGTCCAGCCACTCAACAATTAAACAAAACGAGTCCAGCCACTCAACAACTAAACAAAACGAGTCCAGCAACTCAACAATTGGATAAAACGAGCTCAGCCGCTAGAAAACTAATACAATGAACATCCCGCAAGTAAACCAATAATCAATTCAAACAATCATTTAAAGTATATCAAAGTCAATACCACGAACATAAAACAAAAGAAAATTAAGAAACGAACAAGAAGAAGCGTGACCATTAAAACAATCAATACGAAAGCAGAATCCAGAAAACAACAAGCTGATAAACAATCACATAATCGACTATCAAACAAGAACCATCGCTACAAGTCAAGATGCACCATCAAGCAGAATCTATCGTTACACAAATTCATCATCAAACAAGCCAACAAATAAAAAAAAACCAAGATGCACAACAAAAATTCAAATACAAATCACAATGCTTAGCAAAAATTCACCATCCAGCTAAATCTACCAATACAAATCACGATGCTTAATAAAAAATTCATCTTCAAGAAAGTCAACCAATACAATTCACGATGCATAACACAAAAACAATCTTCAAGCAAAACAAGTCATTCATCATCAAGCAAAAAAACCGTCATTACAAACCAAGATGTTGAACACAAAATTCACCATCAATAAAAATAGACAATATACAACCAAGATGCTTAACACAAAATTCACCAGCAAACAACAAATACAAATCAAGATGCACAACATAAATGAAGCAAAATTTATAATAACAAAAATTCATCTTCAAACAAATCTACTAACACAATCACGATGCACAACAAGAAATTCATCATCCAGCAAACTCTATCACGATGCACAACAAGAAATTCATCATCCAGCAAAATCTACCACGATGCTCAACAACAATTCATCTAACATTACATTTACGATGTACAAAAAACAAAATTCATCTTCAAGCGAAACCAGTTATTACAAACCACGATGCTCAACGCAAATTCATCACCAAATAAAAAAATCTGCTAATCAACAAGGGACCATCAAACCAAACAGCAAACAAAAAGAAAATAACAAACAAAATTGTAAACAAACTAGATATAAGTTTTTTAACTATTTCCCTTCAGGAAAACTATAACATTTAAATTCATTTATAAAAAAAATAATAATACTAAAATAAATAAATGTACAAAATCAAAAGCAACCAGAGAAATAAATCTAGCTTAACCAATTACAAATAGTAATTCATCATAGATTCATTTTCATTCAAAATCAAGATCTTAAAATAAATCATTATCAAAAATTAAAATTTGTATAAATCATTCATTTTCAAATAGAAACAAAATTTATATATTGTATTATATTATAATACATATCAAAGAAAATTGTAAAATCACTCTATTTCTATAAATTTCGTAAACCAGAATTCAAAAAAATTTTCATTAATAATCAAATAAAGTATTATTAAAAATAAAAATAAAATAAAAAAAAGTTTTAAAGGAACTAGAAAACACTATTATTAATTATATACACAAACTTTAAAGAAAACTAAGAATTTTAAGAATTCATTTATCGAAGGTTCCAAACTAACCGAGAATAAAATTTAAAACCAATTAAATAGAAAATTATCTTTCTTGAAATAAAAATCATTCTATAAAAATTCTAATTCATAAGATCTTTAAAATAAATCAAGATCCATATTAGTTAAAATTAAATTTAAATTTATCCACGAAATTTCATCTTAAGAGTTCATTTATTTTAAAATTAAAGATTCACCATGCAAAATAAGAAAAAAAATTTAAAACGAAATATCAAAATTAAATATAACAAATTGCAATTCTATGAAACTAGATACACAATTATAATCATTCTATAAAAATCCTAAAAAAAAAAAAAATCATTAAGTAAAATCTCAAAAGCATGAACCATACAATAAGCAATTCATTATTCATCACTACACATAAAAATAATTAAATAGAAAAATCGACAATAATACAATATCAAAACAAAAAATAAAATCCCCTTCAGGAATTTTATTTTCCCCACGGCAAAAAGATATGTTGTGATATTACTCACAACATCATCCATTTCATCTCAAATCTCGCGAACTTATAATCAAATCATCATCATCATAAATTAAATACAAGATCGTTACGATAATATAAACGACATCACATAATTATATCAATAACACATATAACATACATAAATTTCATCATGCATACAAAAAATGCATAATAAGCGCGATCGGCGCGATACATAAAAATATAAAGAAAATACAAAAGCAACAACAAAGCAAAACATTAGTTGTTATACGTCACACACAATATTTTTCGTTTGCCTAATATCAAAGAGCAACAACAACAAAGCAAGTAGTATATACACTACATAATTGTGTTACTCATCATTTTTGTACGTTAATAATTAATATAAAAAAAAACAACAACAAAACACAATGTATGCGACCTATATGTGATATACATATTCAAAATAAATATCGTTTATCGACCTACGATTTTTGATGATTTTTAAATTTAGTAAATATATTTCCCAATTTTGGCAATTTCAAAAATTAATAATTATACGCGTGTAATATTGTCGAGTTTTCAAAAATAAATTGTTGGTAGAATACTAACAAATATTTAATATATAAGAACCAAAATATAGTTCGATATATATAGTAGTTATAACACAGTTCGACAAGACAGTTATAACAGTAAAACTGGATCGTAAACCCCTAGAGGTTTCGTCACTCGACGAACCTCTACGGTATTAGCGTAGTCCAGTTTTACATAGTTCAGTCCAGTTTTTAGCATCGTCCGGTTGATACGCGCAACCACGGTTCGGAATCCAGAATAGAGTTAATCAAATTTTGAAACAATAAATAAAACCAAAAAAAAAGTCAGTGTAATTACGAGTCAATAATAAGTGAATAAATTTTATATAATCATAAATTGTATTTGTGCTTAAAAACAAAAATCATCAACGAGAGTACCACATCCAGATAGCAGACTAAAATTGGTGAGTATCATCGCTTCAGTTAACATACATAGGTAAGTATCTCAACAACTAACCACTGGGCACCGTCCTAGTTATTCGTTATTTCTTAATCTCGCACGGCAAAGCGAGAGGGTGAGGGGAAGAAGTGACCTTGTTGTGAAAGCAACTTTGTCGGAGTATCCACACTCGTGTAAATGACGCTTAGCTAGTACTATTCTTACTAACAATAAAATATAGGTTCCACCCATAGAGGTGCACTTCTCTCAACAATACCATTAGTATAATTTCGCTTCTGCCCCATTTTCACTTTGCATTGGGTCTCGTATCTCAGTTAACTCAAGACGTCAACTTCACCTCGACAACATTTCACTTTGGCATCACCCTCAACAAAATTCAAATTAATATAGACTAATTATTGAGTAAATGTATGATCCTCTCTGTTCACCGGTTAATTTAAATATATTTACCAAAGTGTTGCTATTGGCGTGTCGAAAAGACTAAACAATCTAACAAACAGTCTCATAAACACGCACAAATACAACACACTGTCCGCCAACTGCCGCGCACCTTGGATATAAGAAAACTCTATAAGTATTGCAAAGATACTACTATTGGCCTGGAATGTTGCGGTATGTCTATGATTTTATTATGAGTTGTGAAGTCTGCAAGGAATGCAAGCCGGTTAACTTTTTGTCACGCGCACCAATGGGCAATTTCTTCGAAACCAATCGACCATTCCAAAAATTGTTTATAGATTTTCTTGGGCCTTATACGCGATCTAAGGACGGAAATTGTTATGTGTTCATTGTTCTTGACCAATTTTCCAAATTTGTTTTTCTAGAACCTATGCGAGCTGCTACCTCTTCTAATGTTTGTAAGTTTCTGGAAAATCGTGTATTCAGTTTGTTTGCTGTTCCCGAAACCATTGTAAGCGACAACGCTAAACAATTCAAATCGAAAGAATTCAGTGATCTCCTATTGAAGTTTGGAATAATGCATATATTTACCCCGAATTACCATCCACAAGCAAATGCTAGTGAGCGGGTCAATCGATCTGTTTTATCGGCAATTAGAGCTTATGCCCACGACAATCATCGAAACTGGGATAAAAATTTGCACTCAATTGGTTCTGCGTTGCGGAACGTATCGCACAATAGCACAAGCTATTCACCATATTTTCTAACATTTGGACAACAGTATATAGGACACGGTTCCCAATATAAAATTTTACGACAGCTTCACTCGCTTGACGATCGAAACATAGACGTATCAAATACAGAGAAATTGTCTCTCGTTCAACAAGATGTATTAAAACATTTACGTAACGCGTACCAACAGTCTTATAAACGCTACAACCTAAGATCTCGCCATCACTCTTATAAAGTTGGACAAACCGTTTTTGTCAAAAATTATGTCCAGAGTGATGCCCTAAATAAAGTATCCGCTAAACTTTGCAAAAAGTTCAAGAAAGCTATCATTCATAAATGTATAGGAAATGTGGCATTTGAACTTCGAGACCCAAATAATAAACCTTTAGGTATATATCATGCAAATGACCTGCGACCATCCAATTAATAAAACCTTTATATCACTAGTTCATACTAACTAGCGCTAGTCACGATTAAGCCCGGCTTTTGAGACCATCTCAAGGTGTAGGTCGTCCCCACGAATTGAAACGCCACCAACGTAACGCTGGAATAAATTTTATTTTTGTGACCCACTCACGCCGAACCAATTTCGTTACAATGTTCAACAGTACAACAACAGAATCGCAAGTAATTTTAAGCACAGCATTAGTAAAAGATATGACAAATGGCCGTCATCCAGAACTATTAAGAGTACTCATTGATCCCGGCTCTCAAGCACCCTTCATAACTCACGAGGCTGCCAAGGAACTAAACATACAAAATAAAAGAACACACGTTGAAGTAAAGGGATTAGGAGGAATTAAAGCAGGTATATCAGATCAACAACTAACGTTCCATATTGAACCTAGATTCTCCTTAAAGTTCAAAATGTAAATGAGTGCATTGGTTGTTAATAAATTAGTAGGAAACCTACCGGAGTATAGCTTTGACGCCTGGAACTGGCCCGTATCAATAATCTATTATAGGCAGATCCAAATTAGAATATGCCAAACAAAACCGACATATTACTTGGTGCAGACTATTATCCGGCCATAGTAATGAACGATATAGTAAAAGGTGCAACAAAAGATCCAATTGCACAAAAAACAGAACTAGGATGGATAATATTTGGGCCACTTCATCATGGAAAGTCCACAGCCATTCAGTGCATGATAAATCAAACAGAATTGGAAAACAGATTACGGAAATTTTGGGAGATTGAAAAAGTACAAAATGGGAGAGCACTAACTGAAGAAGAACAACAATGCCAGGAACATTACAATAAAAATCACCAGCGAGACATCAATGGGAGATATATAGTGCTCATTCCATTTAAAACAAACCCACCAATCATCAGAGCATCAAAAAATAGGGCATTAGCCAGATTTCTACAGTTAGAAAGAAAATGTGCAGGGTCACTGCTTAGTTCAGCCTCAGCTTGAACTAATTTAACACTTTTAATACACTTTTAATTCCGAGCTTTCCACGGGTGAGGGCTGATACCGGAATATTGTTTTTGTCCATTTTTTTTGTCGTTTATATACAATTTTGAGAGTTTCTTGTTGTTGTTTTTTACATTATACATATATGATCATATATCAATTGTCAATATTTTAATGTTTTATAAAATCCAAAGGTGCAGAATTGCATATAAAAAATTAATTATTTTATTTATAGCTATATTAAAATTAACATTATGCAAAACTGCATAATGTTGGAGTTAAATGACCCTGTTCATATCGAACATCTTGCGGCGCGGGTTTGGACGGGAGTTGGAAGGAAGGATGACTGGTTACGGCGGTTTCTTCGTATGTAGCGAATTATAACAGTTATCTCCACCGCAACTGCTATCCATAGGATAAGATGGATTACTGTATAATGATGAATATGATGAAAGTGCCCGTTGGTTGTGTTCTCTTCTACCTCTTTCATAAGGGAGATTTGTTCTTCTAAATCCCTTGTATCTGTAGTGGTTAATAGCTCTTTTTCCTCATAGTTTTGTTTAGATATCTCTATTGTTAAATCTTTTAAATGCATCCCCTTTAAGTATGGTGCAATTCCGAAATTCTCTATGGTAGTTTCGAATCTATCAGAGGCCAGTATGCTTAAGTGATTTTCTCTTAGAGCACATCCCGATTCTAGCTTTATTATTCTTGACCCTGATAATTACTTTTGGTTTGTTACTGATCCACATACAACCGTCACAGTTGTTTCCTGTATCATTACGAATACCGATTGATTTGGTGCGTATAATTTTATCCAAAGATTTGATATAACATTTTGGTATTTTATCTCACATATGTCTTGTAAATTGGACCTGTATTGCAATATTGCGATTTCACAGCTGGTTCCTTCCCTGACACCCGACAGTACTGTTGGTATCTCGCAAAATAGATGATCATCATTGATAATGTTGCATTTAGATATATCTCTGGCTGATAGTTGCGTAAAATGTTCATTTTGAATATCAACGGCGATAAATTCAGTTGTTGGCACTATATGTGCACGCCTTTCACTTACTAATATATTAGGTACAGCTAATACTGAATAAATGTTATAGGACCAAACATATGCTAAGGGAATTGAAATTTCGATTATCACATATGCCTTTGTCACTCTAGTCCTGGTTGTCATACTTTTAAATAAGTGGTCTAACTTGCGCAATTCGTGACCCGGAATTGTAATGGAGACTGGTATTTGCTCTCTGATAGATGCTATTTGTTCTTCAAGTTGTGATGGACTCAATAAAAGTGGGTGTAAAATGTTTAGATGTGCATTGTGAATAACCTCTAGTAATGCTTCCTGCACGTCCCGTAAATTTCCCGTGGCAACGACTAGTTCAAGGGATGTCATTAAAATAGTTAATACTGGTTGTTCCGTTACACGTGTGTTATTTATGCTTTTTTCTAAGTGCTGCAACTTCCTCTGAATGTTATTAATTGCCTAGTACTATGGCATTTTGGCTGTGCTTGAATAGTTTTACAGAGTTATCAATCATTGAGGTTTGATTCTTTATTAGCAGTAACAAATGATCTTCATTGGTTTCTATAGTTTGAAAATGTTCTTCATATTGGTCTGCTTCTCTCTGCGTTAATATTCCACACATGTCACCTAACCCTAAACCTGTTGTGTCACCAATCCCCCGTTTTGCTCTGGTTACTTCTTTATTGGATGACATCAGTAATTATTGCCTTCATCGATTCTACTCATTTGAGATCGTAATTGCTGGATTACTAGTTGACAGTTAAAACTTTCCATATCTATTACCGAATGTTATGTTTTACACATAGTTGCAAATTCGTCTATTAAGCGGTATGCTTGAGTTGTTTCTTCCCAATACGTGTTTAAATTATACCGCACAACCACAGTCCATCTCATGGCAACTAGCTCCATCTTACTGATTTCCGCAAGATATATACCAGTAGAATGTTTCAAATTCTCAATCTGCATCAGTTCTTTAGCACTGCTGGTAGAAAAACAAATGCTCATCAGGGCCAATAATGCCAGATGAAGCTTGATTCCCCCTTTCGCCTGTCTTCCTGGTTGGCATCTAACTGGGTGGTTGATGTTAGGTGTTGCATGTTTTGCATCTGGAGTCTTATTTGCGTTAATTATTTGTTGTGACCATGAATTGGCCTCTTCGCTTAGTAGCTTGCACAACTTAGTGATAGGTCGTTTATAGATATTCTGGTTGCACTTTATAGACGCAATACGAACCAAGCCATCTGAGCCAGTATGCACCTCCTGTACTCTCCCCATTTTCCAACGCGGCGGCGGCAGAGATTCTTCCTTCAGTAGAACGACATCCCCTACAACTAAATTGGGTTGACGTTCCCTCCATTTAGTACGTTGTTGTAACTGGTGCAAGTAGTCTATAGACCATCTTTTCCAAAAGTCATCTACAATCTTTTGTACTAAATGCCAACGTGTTCTTAGCGTGCAAGTAACATCATTACTTTCTGGAACTACCTTTATTGGTCCGCCTATTAGAAAATGCGCTGGTGTTAAAGATTCTAAATTTTCCAGATGGTCGTACAAGGTAGTCAATGGCCGAGAGTTTAAGCATGCCTCTATTTGAGCCATTAATGTTGTTGCTTCTTAAAATATCAATGCGGTCTCACCTATGACTTTCTTCATGTTAGTCTTTACTGACTTTACCCCTGCCTCGCATATGGCACCAAAGTGTGGTGTAGCAGGTGGTATGAAGTGCCAGGTTGTTTCATCTTGTTGAAATACCCTTACAATTTCTGGTTCTAGAGTTGCAATCTTTGTGCGTTGTTGTTTCAGTACTCGTTCCGCACCAACAAAGTTGGTATCATTATCCGAATAGATTTCTCTACACAAACCTCTGCGAGATGTGAACCTGCGGTAAGCTGCTATAAATGCATCTGTTGTTAATCCGCTGACTACTTCTACATGTAAGGCCTTGGTGCTCAGGCAGACAAATACCGCAATGTATCCTTTGTACGTAGTTTGACCTCTTCCTATCTTGTTTCTCAGTTGAATCGGCCCGGCATAATCAATACTCACCTTGCTGAATGGCCGTGATGGAGTTACTCTGCAGGACGGTAAATCACCCATTAGTTGGTTGAGGGTTGCTTGTTTAAATCTTATACATGTAACACATTTCTGTATAATATGATGTGTCAGATTTCTACCATTAATTATCCAAAATTTATTGCGAACATTTGCCAATGTAAGTTGTATGCCGCCATGAAGTGTTGTAGTAGTATGAGCATCTTCAATTATTCGCTTGCTGATTGAGCTTTCCTTTGGTAATATAGTTGGTTGCTTTTGATTCATTGGTAGTTCCGAATTTTGTAAACGTCCGTGTAATCTTAATATCCCATCCTTGCTCATTACTAGATTTAACGCAGATAGTTTGGATTTTTTATTTAATAAAATCCCACTCATCAATGCCTGAAGTTCTTTACGGAAGTATCGGCGTTGTTCATTCCTAATTATTTGGACTTCCTCGAATTTCAGTTCTGGTACTGTCACTTCTTTCGACTGTCGCCGTTGTTTTTGAACATGCACGTTTATGAACCTTTGGCAGTACAATAATATACGCTTCAACTTATGAATGTTTGAAATTGTATCAATTAATTCATGTAGCGTGTTTGCTTTAGATTCAGCGGTTATTGTAAGACAAGTGATATCCTCTGCGCTGTCCTGGTTGTGATCAGCTTGTATTTGTGGACCCTTGTACGAAGGTGATGATGGCCATTCCTATGGTGGAATCCGTCCAAGCGAACATCTTTACATCCTGGATGTTCATGGTATTTTTAGCGTATCTTAGAAGCCTAGATAACAGATGCGCTGCGTTTAGTTCCAGCTTCGGAACTGTCAGTTTTGTTTTGATTGGAGCAACTCTGGTTTTTGCTACTAGCAAACTGGTTGTAACTTGCTCGAACGTATTTGTGGTTCTTAAATAGACCACCGCTGCATATGCTTGTTGCGAAGCATCTGCAAATCCATGTAACTCTGATTTTTGCGTTGACGTTGTTTTAACCCATCTTGGTATCTTTATTTTGCTTAATTCATCTAATTCGATCTTATACTTTTTCCATTTTCCTTCAACAGCTTCTGGTAGCTTGTCATCTCACTGTGTATCAGCTCTCCAAGTGTCTTGCATTAACAGCTTTGCTGTTATCGTTATTGGTGATAACCAGCCGACAGGATCAAATAATTTTGAAGAGTCGGACAACAGTAGACATTTGGTTGGTTCTTCTGTTGAAAGATTTAGCCTGGTCAGATCAAATTCAAATGTATCATCCTCAGGACTATAGAGAATCCCTAGTGTTTTTATTATGTGGTTGATTTTTAAATTAACCATTCCTTTTGCTCGTAGGTGCTCAGGAACATTAGTCATTACTTCAACTGAATTCGACGCCCAATTGTGCAATGGAAACCCTCCGCTCCGTGCAAGTCTTGCCATCTGTTGTTGAATGGTTACGACCTCCTCAACGCTGTCACCAACAGTCAGTAGATCATCTACGTAAATATCTCTTTCCATAATCCTTGCAGCTGTCGGATAGTTGTTCTTTTCATCTTCTGCCAATTGCATTAATGTTCTTACAGCAAGAAACGTCGCTGCCGTTGTTCCATAGGTAACCGTTTTTAGTTTGTATTCTCCTATTGTTCGTGATGAATTTTTTCGCCACAATATGCGTTGTAAGTTCTGGTGACCATGATGCATCCAGATTTGCTGGAACATCTTTTCCGCATCTGCTGTTACCACAAATTTGTGTGTTCGCCACCTCAAGATGATATCAATTAGGTCACTTTGAATTTTGGGGCCGTTCATCATTATGTCATTTAACGATAATCCCGAAGTAGTTTTGCTCGATGCATCGAATACTACTCTTAGCTTTGTGGTAGTACTTTGGTGGTTGATCACTCCATGATGTGGTATATAGTATACTGGATTCTCATCTGGATCATCTTTTACCAATTGCATATGCCCCTGCGCTAGATAGTCTTCCATAAATTCGTGATATAATTTATGCGTATGCCGTTTTTGTATTTCTTTCCACACGTGTACGTATACAAATCCTATTGGAATATTTATTTTCCTATGAGATTCAGATTGAATTTGCTTGTGTTAGTAAATGGAGTACACTGTTATGAATTTAAAAATTATATAATAGTACAAAATCTAACCATTTCATCATTTTCATTTAATTTTAATGAAATAAATATTTTAATAAGAGATATAAATTAATCAAACTTGTATTGATAAAGTATAAGAATTATTTTACATACATAAGTTATCAAAGTTGCAAACCTTTTAATAGAAAGTCTAAACTACAACCATTTTAATACAATAAATAATTAATATTGTCATGAGAATTCTGATTAGATTTATTATTTCTTTTTTATTTTAACATTTTCGCCCAAAGTCAAATTATTGATTGATTGATTGATTCTGAATGTACGACCAAGTTCTTACACAGGAGTTCCCGGGTGACGCCGGGCCCACCGTACACTCTTTTTTACACATAACAAAACCGAAGGATTGGATAGGTAAGTTAAGTGGGACAGAATCGGCCCGGTTACAGACACCTAGGTATAGCCGATAGTTAGTAACACAAAGACAGCACAAAACTAATCTACATTTTTGGAAGGATAAAGGTTAAATAGGTTTAATGGATAATGATGGTGTTGGTCATCAATAATTGCTTCTTTAAAACCACAACCTAAGAAAAATGTTATTATTTCACATGTATCTGGAAATAACCTGAAATTGAATACTATATTAATAATTTTCGACTTCCTAAACAGAATTTATTGATTGAATTGGCCCGATTACATACACCTAGATAAAGACGATAGTTAGTAACACAAAGATAATACAATTTATAACTACGCAATGAGCAATTAATTTATACCACATGTGAACATTCAATCGCCAGCGAGAAACGCAGAATGAACAAGTTCAAAACCGCAAACCCCCAAGACACCCTCCTAAAACAGGCTAAGTTTTAAGAAAATCTTCATCAAAAACACAAACCATCCAACCGCAAAGACGATTGCAAGAACGCTCTAAGTGCGTCTCGAAAATCCACTACTCCGGCCCCATCCACTCCGCACTCCCCGCCGACGACATTCAATATTCACTTATTATAGGACTAATATCATTTATGTAAACTAAGCTAATTAGAAGTAGAATTCCATGATCCTATAGTAATATATATTTAAATATTTAATAATTAAATAATATAAATTATACCTAGAAAATAATTTTAGAAATTAGAACAGTGAATAAATGATATTTAAAACGTCAATCCAAAATAAAGTGCTTTCGTTGAAAAAACAGTCAATTAGACTCAATATTCATATAAAAATAATGCTATATCTCGATATACTATACCGTTTTATTAAACCATCTACTTGAGCAACTGAAATTGGAATATGCCACAAACCGCTTAATATTAACCCTCGCTAAATGGACATGAATTACTACTGCCATAAAAATTGGACCTCCGCTATATAACGGAAAAGATTTCTACCATAAAGATTGGATTAATACTTCTATATTCTATGACACTAAAAACCAACAGGCACATATAGTATTTGTGGAACTAAACGAAAACAAGACAGCTGCAAAAACATAAATATTGGAATATCATATTTAAGGTTTGAAGCCGTACTGTATTTCCATGGAAGTCATTCGCTCTTTTTCTTGGTTTTCTAAAAATTTAACGAAAAGTTAAAACAAATAAAAAAATTTCGGGTTTAAAGTGGTACACTTTAAATATTGTAGCAGATTTGTAGTCAATGCCACAAATCCGCTACAACAACCAAAATGTGTTGTGAGTAAAACAAGATCAGCCTCCTCCTCACTATGCTTTGAGGTCTGGAATGCTCGTAGACTCAGCAGTCTGCACAAACGTAATAATATTGACTCCAATCTAAATCAATGGAATATTAACTTTTGTGGTAAATAAGAAACAAACATGGTCAAAAGCTCCAGCGCCACCGAGCACTAAATTTGTCAATGGTAGAACGCTATCCTTAGTCACGCTATATTGTTCTATTGGTGGACTTAAATGCACACCTTAGTTCAGAAGAGATCCACAAAAATTACATGTTAGTATTAACCTGTATCATAAGATATCATGGAGCATTCAATACAGAACATATATTCGCAAAATCCCGCAGGCCTATTACTCATTAAAAACCGCCAAAGAGCGATATAACAGTGCAGAATCTGGGCAGAAATCGAAAGATTGTCTATATATTGTTCCGAAATCTTTGATGCTATAAACAAAATGAACGGATGCGAGAAACTATTCATATATAAAACAATATCGGCGAGATACTAGTCAGAATAGCTGGCGGTACATTCCAATCTCTATTGGTTTGATATCTTAAAACTAACAGAGGTGAAATCACCAGCCATAGCAGAGGAAGACGACATTTTCCATTGGGCTGCCTGTAACATTGGATGAGATTAGATGCACAAGTTAGAGTTGCTATCAAGCACATTAAACCCGCTCAGGACGATATTATAGTAGACTTTCAGACATTAGTTCAGGTCGCCGATTTTTAAAAATCCTCTATCAGATTGAATTACGTTCAATTTCCTATACCCTTAATGTGAAATCCCCAAAATGTAGGTGAATAACGAAAAATTACTCTACGCTGGGTATGACCATTAACAAACCATAGTTTTAACAAATTTATGCAGTTCATTTGGATTCACGTTACAAAATTGTAAAAAATTTTACAATTTTAAAATAATCAAATAAGATAATAAACTAATAAATGATAATATAGAATAATATGATATAATTTATTATAAACATCTGTATAATATTTAAAAATCAAGTAAATGAATAAATACAATAAAACAACAAAAGCTGTCATTCAATCAAGCTGAAATGAGATCACCTCAATCATCTCTCCACTCTATAATGTTGTTATACAAGTAAATTTACAAAAACCAGCGGCCCCCTGTATACGACACGAAAACGAACGTACAAGATTCTCATTCAATTTTAAATAAGAATCGTACGAATCTGATTCAATTCAAATATGAATCCTGCACCCCCGTCCCCGCACCGAATTCAGGAATGGGACCGCCGGCTACATTAAACAATGGCGCAAGCAAAATACAATAATCTTCGAATATACTTATCTAACTCTAATAAATAAAATGTTTTTACTGCGCTTTAATAGATGAAACATTATGGCCACTCGTCCCACACAATGCATACAGGAAAAGCCAAAATACAAACATATATAATCATATAGTACTCGTATATATATATATAATAACATGAATATAATAAAATATCAGATTAATAATTAAAATATTAAAATAATTGTAAATAAAAACAATCAATCATATATGTATATGTATAACATACACATATATACGTATATGTATAACATACACATATATACACACACTTATATATAACCGATCAAACATCTTTAGAAATATATCTATACCTATACCAATGCCTCCCAACTACAGGCCGCTTACACCAAATGATGACGACATGCTATGTCGACGTTTATGTTGCTTTCCCTAGTTGTTTTGTCAGTGAAAAATATATTAATATTATTATTGCGCAATCTCGGTTTAGACATAACTTGTCGTCATGTGAGAAAAATGAGAGTAGTAAGAGGCCTTCAGTTTAGGAGGCATTGCCTATACCATACACGATGTATAGACACGAAGGTGAAACATTGAGCATGTTAATGTGACGTCAATGTGGACAAGAAACGTACTGTTGTGATATTACTCACAACATCATCCATTTCATCTCAAATCTCGCGAACTTATAATCAAATCATCATCATCATAAATTTAATACAAGATCGTTACGATAATATAAACGACATCACATACGTATATAAAAACATACAATATATAACATACATAACAAAAAAATGCATAATAAGCGCGATCCGCGCAATATATTGTATAAAAATATAAAATCAAAGAAAATCCAAAAGCAACAATAAAGCAAAACATTAGTTGTTATACGTCACACACAACATTTTTCGTTTTCCTAATATCAAAGCGCAACAACAACAAAGCAAATAGTATATACACTACATAATTGTGTTACTCATCATTTTAATTGTACGTTAATAATTAATATAGAAAAGCAACAACAAAACACAATATATGCGACATATACGTGATATACGTATTCAAAATAAATATCGTTTATCGACCTGCGATTTTTGATGATTGAAATATATTTTCCAATTTTGCAATTTCAAAAAATCAATAATTATTCGCGTGTAATATTGTCGAGTTTTCAAAAAATGAATTGTTGGTAGAATACTAACAAATATTTAGTATATAAGAACCAAAATATAATTCAATAAGAGCAGAAATATAACACAGTCCGACAAGGCAGTAAATCGCGAGCAGTAAACCTGGATCGTAAACCCCTAGAGGTTTCGTCACTCGACGAACCTCTACGGTATTAGCGTAGTCCAGTTTTACGAGTAGTCCAATTTTAAATATCGTCCCGATAGTATCTAGACACTCGACAACGGTGTACCAGAACTATCGTAGAGCAATCAAGAAAACAATAAATTGTAAAATATCCAGAAATATAAAGCATTCTTGGCCATTTCCAAGAAAATAACACAAAAAAACCTCTAAGAATCTGCAGATAGAGTTCAAACACATTAGGTGAGTAGAAAGAAACCCGAGTGAGTATTACAACCTACTAACATCCGAACTCCCGGATCTTTAACTTGTGTTTACTTAATTTCGCACGGCAAAGCGAAAGAGATTGTGGAACGAGTGGGCAACCCCCACAGTATACAATCTTGTGATAATACTGAACAATTGAAAGATCCTTTCTTACTAACAATAAAATTTAGATTCCACCCATAGAGGTGCACTTCTCTAAATACCCCTGGTGTAATTTCGCTTCTGCCCCCTTTTCACTTTGCATTGGGTCTCATATCATAATCAACTCAAGACTTCAACTTCACTTTGACAAGATTCCACTTTGAAATCACCTTTAACAACCCAGATCGTGTTGTAATACATATTTGTATAGAGAAGACTGAAATATTTAACAAATAGTCTTATCCATATAAATACAACATTAAATTGGCGCTGTAGAAATTCGGTTTATCAACTTGATTAAACAGAGATCGAACGTGAGGTAAACCCAAAATACATCATACATACAAAAAAAGAAAAAATTTATGAATCAAATTATTAAAATTTTACAAATCCATAAAACCACACTAAAATGATAAAAAAAACACTCCCATCTGTATTAAAGATGCATTTTTAAAAATCCAAAACTCTCACACAAAATCACACACTCATAACACTTCTAAACACAAAAAATATAACACAAATTTAACACTAAAATACAAACATAAATCATTCATCAGTCAAATTTAACATCAAAATATATTTCCAACATCGATTCAATCTTTCACAATTACAACCTAATTATTCATAACATCCCTTAAAAATCGAAAAATTTACATATATATTACCAATGTAAATAACATTTAAAACGTTCTAAATTAATTGTTTTTGGAGTCTTACATTTCTGGCTTCACGATAGAATAATTAAATAACGTTCAAATTATTTATTACCCATTCAATATATTTTAATCAACATTTTTCACATTAAACCCTTTCATTCAATCATTTCTAAACGGAAATCATTAAATATTTTATTAAGAACTCGAACATTTATCTGTATACTTAACCCAAATTCACTTTGATACACTAAAATCAATTTATTCAATTTATCAATCTGATATTCAACAATATCAAAAATATCAACACCACCAACATTTAAAATTTTATCCAACGTTATTCACATATCATGCAATAATATTCAAATGATTACCCATCTGTATATAAATTTTATACAACATCAATTTCATATCCATTGAATACATATTTCTCAATATTTTGAAAAAAATAATAAAATAAGTATACTACCTAAACGGACATAATAAAAATAGAATAGCTCTATGAGTCAAAATTTTCCCATTTTAAAACAAAAATAAACAAAGAAAGAATTCAGATCGAAATCTGACAACGATGAGCAGAGAAAAATACGCCACAACAAGAAGGTCCAACCAGCATCAAAATACAGCATCAAAGAGCAGTACCGAACGAAATAACAATCAGCATCAGAACAGCATCGAAAAATACGAAAACACCATTAAAACAGCATCGAACAATCATCAAACAAGCATCAAAAGATTGACGAAAACCAGCATCAAAAACAAGTATCGAAACACCATTAAAAAAAACTACTTCAAAACAGTATCAAAATCACATCGAAACAGCATCGAACAAGCATAGAAGACGAATACAGAAATTCCAGTAAAGCTATCTCGAAACAGCATCAAAACCGTATCAAACCAGCATTGAAGTTAACATCTAAACAACATCGAAAAACAGCATCTAAACAACATTTAAAACAGCATCAAAATTGAATCAAAACGCATCATCAAATACATCCAACAGATAGTCATAAACTCCATGATAGAATATATATCACAACATCCGATAATAATCGAGAACTTCAAACAACATATAAATACATAATAGTCGATGCAATTCCAAAAAAGAAGATTGATCTAACTACATCAAATCAAGTAGCAAACACGGATACAAGTTACCAGTAGAGAATAAACAAGGATACAAAGAAAATATAATGTAAAACACGCACAATATACACGAAAAATCTAACAAAAAGAATCCATTCAAATATCAAATCAAAGATTAAACAACATCATACATGGGAGAAAAGCAGCAGCTCAAACAAAATTTCTTCAAAACAAACGAGACCAGCTCTCAAATTTGAGCAACAAAACAAGAGCCTCGACACTCTTCAAACAAAACAAAAGAGCCCCGACGCTCATCAAACAAAACAAAAGAGCCCGACGCTCATCAAACAAAACAAAAGTCCAGACACTCATCAAACAAAGACGAGACCAGCTCTCGCACCCTAGTATATAAGAAGCAAATCAAACGAGCCCCGACGCTCATCAAACAAATCAAACGAGTCCAGACACTCATCAAACAAAGACGGGACCAACTCTCGCAACCTAGTATGTACACAACTAAACAAAACGAGTCCAGACACTCATCAACTAAACAAAACGAGTCCACCAACTCAACAAGTAAACAAAACGAGTCCAGCCACTCAACAAGTAAACAAAAACGAGTCCAGCCGCTCAACAATTGAACAAAACGAGTCCAGCCACTCAACAATTGGATAAAACGAGCTCAGCCGCTAAAAACAAATAAAATCAACATCTTGCAAGTAAACAAATAATCAATTCAAACAATCAATTAAAGTATATCAATGACAATACCACGAGCATGAAAAAGAAAATCTAGAAACAACAAAGAAGAAGCGTGACCAGAATCCAGAAAACAACCAGCTCATCAATAATCAACAATAAAATTAGAACTATCGCTACAACTCCGATGCGCACCATAAATTATTCAACTTAAACCTCTCATTAGAAATCTCGATACAAAATTCAACATCAAGCAGAACTAAAATTACAAAACGAAGATGCACAATGCGAAATTATCACCAATCAAATTCATTCATTACATGACATACAAATCTACCAATACAAGTCACGATGCACCATCAAGCAAAATCTATCGTTACACAAATTCATCATCAAACAAACCTACAAATAAAAAAAATCAAGATGTACAACAAAAATTCAAATACAAATCACAATGCTTAGCAAAAAATTCACCATCCAGCTAAATCTACCAATACAAATCTCGATGCTTAATAAAAAAATGTAACTTCAAGAAAATCAACCAATATATTTATATCACGATGCATAACACAAAACCAATCTTCAAACAAAACCAGTCATTCATCATCAAGCAAAAACTATCATTAAAAACCAATATGTTATACACAAAATTCACCATCAACCAAAATTGACGATATACAACTAGGGAGTGCAAATTTACCGATTTTTCAATTTACCGGTAAACGATAAATTTTGTATAAGGTCGGTAATTTATCGAAAATTTACCGGTAAATTGAATTTAAATAATAATTTGAAACAACACTATGACTTAGTATTAAACCAGAAAAAAAAAATAAACGAGTGCTTGAAACAAATTAATGTACTTGATAAAATAAAATAATAAATAAATTCATTATATACAGATTGTTTGGCGCGTGGACCGACAAATTTTTTTGGCAGATTAGAGGGATCATTTGGAAGCTTTCATTTCATGGAATTGATGTTCTAAGTGGCACGTTAACTGGGATATGATAATTTTTTTTTAAATTACGCAAAATCCCGCCTTTAAATTTTCGTAACTTTTTTGTTTGTAGTCGTCAAGGCACGACATACATTTTATATTTATTCTGCAATCTGATTTGATTCTAAATACATCATTATTTAATACAATTGCTTCAAGAAAAATAACTTATGGTCTTCAAATCCTAAAAAATTTATAGAAGTACGAAACATGTCACCATCTAAATGCATTTAAAAAAAGCTCATGGTTATTTTGAAATTAGCTTTGTTTTAAAAATTTTTCTAGTTTATGCCCTTTCCAATGGTATACGCACATGTCCTAGAAATCACTAATTTCGTGGTCAAAACACGAGATAGATTTTGAGGTATGTACGGATAGAGGATGCATCCACCTATGTCATATCCGAAATACAAGCCGCTATATCTCAATTTTCCTCATTATCGATTACACCAAAAGCGTGAGCCAAAATGCAAAAATCTTAACCGGTAGTAACCAATCTATGTCTCATGTAAATAACAGGTTCTTACGCCATCTACGTAAGGCAGAAGGATTTTTTGAAAATGACCAATTTGTAATCGTTGACCCGTTGTAAATAATGTTCGTACCTCATTAACCTTTTGGGCAGCTTCTGCTCAACAACCCATAAGTCCGCTCAAAGTCATACCCGACAAAAACCATTGTACACACCGTTGTAAAGAAGAGATTTCAATCTATGTCTCTTGTAAATTACAAGTTCATACGCCATCTAAATAAGGCACAAGGATTTTTTGAAAATTACCAATTTTCCCCATTAACCTTTTGGACAGTTTCTGCTTCAACAACCCATAAGTCCGCTCAAAGTCGTACCCGGGCAGTTTCTGATTCACACCGTTGTAAAGATGAGATTTCAATCTAATGTACGGATAGAGGAGACATCAACATATGTTATATCCGAAATACAAGTCGCTAGGCCTACCTGGTGACTCATAACGATTTTTTGAAAATGACCAACGCTTTCCCATAGTAATCCCATAGTAATTTGCCTAAGCAATGTTTTAAATTTTTTTCTAGTTTATGCCCTTTCCAATGGTATATTCACATGTCATAGAAATCACTAATTTCGTGGTCAAAATACGATATATTATTTTGTCAGGGTTATTTGTGCCAGGGTTAAGAAAATACCTTTTGAGTTATTAATAAATTTGTAATCAACTTCATTTCAAATCCCTTAGCAGGTACCCAGACATAGAAATCCAGGGGTGTGAGGTCTCGGGAAAGCCAGGGCCAATAAATAGGGAAACCCACTTCAATCTTTAAGAATGAATCATCTAAGTATTCTCCTACCGTTCATTGGTTATGTGCCGGACAGCCGTCATTTTCAAAAACAAACAGCACATCTTCCAAAACTAGTAAAATCAAATCAGGTAGCTCCTTCTGAACAAATTCGAGATAACTATTTCCGGATAGGCGTTCTGATACATAATATGGGCCGATAAGGTTTCGACCAATAACACCAGCCCAAACATTAACGCTGAACTTACTTTGTCAAGAATTCTGCTTTTTCATATGTAGATTTTGGTCTTTTCTGCCCCCAATGAAGCAGATTGTGTAAATTCACAATTCCCTCACTATTGAAGTTAGACTCCTTTGTTCACAAAATCCTTTCCAAAAAGCTATGATCCTCAATATCTGTTTACAAAACTCCAGCCGTCAGTAATAGATTTTAAAAAATAAGTAAACTCTGTTTGCATTGTGCTGTTCAGTCAATATGTCAATCTGCTACTGAAAGTGCCCGTGAGTTTCACTTTGTTCTTGTTAAATTGTTATTTGTTCCAGGTTTCGAAAAAGGTTATAATGCTACCCTTTTCGAGACCTGGAATAACTAACAATTTAACAAGAACAAAGTGAAACACAAAAGCACTTTCGGTAGCAGATATTGATATTTTGACTAAACAGTACAAGGCAAGTATCAATAACTTAAAAAACATTTTCTGAACCCTAGCACAAATAACTGTAACAAAATAGTATCTCCTATTTTGACCCCAAAATGAGTGATTTCTATGACATGGCAGTATACAGGCAGTAGACAATTTTTTAAAGCAAGGCTAAGTTCAAGATAGTGACGTTTTTCATAAAACGACACATTTTTTAGGATTTAGAAGCCCATAAGTCATTTTTCTAAAATAAATTGTATTAAATAATGATTAATTTAGAATAAAATCACATTGCAGAATACAATAAAAGTTATTTCGTTACAAACAAAAAGTTATGAAAATTTAAAGTCGACCTTTTGGATAATTTAAAAAAAATTAAAATTATGATATCTCAGTTGCCACTTAGAACATCAGTTTAATGGAATACAAGCTTCCAAATGACCCCGCCCCACCAATCTGCCAAAAAATGTCCGGTCCACGCTCCAAACACCCTGTATAAGTTCATTTCATTTCATTAAATAAATCATCATTACATAAATCTTCAGTATACCTTCAAAATAAGCACTGATGAAATTCTATACCTTAAATAAATCCCTCGTTCGATAAAAACATGCTCTCCATTTTTTTACAATAAAATGCGCCTTATTAATTATAAATATAATTTTACCGAAAAAATCGGTAAATTTATAAAAAATTTACCGATAAATTGGAAATATATTTTATACGGTAAATACGGTAAATACGGTAAATCGGTAAATCGGTAAACGGTAATGCACTCCCTATATACAACCAAGATGCTTAACACAAAATTCACCACCAAACAACAAATACAAATCAAGATGCACAACATAAATGAAGCAAAATTTATAGTAACATAAATTCATCTTCAAACGAATCTACTAATACAATCACGATGCACAACAACAAATTCATCATCCAGCAAAATCTACCACGATGCTCAACAACAATCCATCCACCATTACATTTACGATGCACAAAATCAAAATTCATCTCCAAGCGAAACCAGTTATTACAAACCAGGATGCTCAACGCCAATTCATCACCAAATAAAAAAAAATCTGCTAATCAACAACGGACCATCAAAGAAAACAGCAAACATAAAAATAACAAACAAAATTGTAAACAAACTAGATATAAGTTTTTTAACTATTTCCCTTCAGGAAAACTATAACATTTAAAATCATTTATAAAAAAAATTATAATACTAAAATAAATACATTTACAAAATCAAAAGCAACCATAGAAAAAAATTTAACTTAACCAATTACAAATAATAATTCATCATAGATTCATTTTCATTCAAAATCAAGATTTTAAAATAGATCATTATCAAAAATTAAAACTTGTACAAATCATTCATTTTTCAAATAGAAACAAAATCCATATAATATCAAAGAAAATTGTTAAATCACTCTATTTCTATAAATTTCGTAAACTGAAATTCCAAAAATTTTCATTAATAATTAAATAAAGTATTATTAAAAATAAAAGTAAAAAAAAAAGAAAAAAGAGAAGAAAAAAAAAGTTTTAAAGGAACTACCAAACACTATTAATAAAATCATTAATTATATTCACAAACTTTAAAGAAAACTAAGAATTTTAAGAATTCATTTATCGAAGGTTCCAAGCTAACCGAGAATAAAATTTAAAACCAATTAAATAGAAAATTATCTTTCTTGAAATAAAAAATCATTCTATAAAAATTCTAATTCATAAGACCTTTAAAATAAATCAAGATCCATATTAGTTAAAATTAAATTTAAATTTATCCATGTTAAAAAAAATAGAAATTTCATCTTAAGAATTCATTTATTTTAAAATTAAAGATTCACCATGCAAAATATGAAAAAAAATTTAAAACGAAATATCAAAATTAAATATAACAATATATATAAAATATATAAAAAAATATATATATAAAAAAAATATGTATATATAAAATATAAAAAAATATATATATATATATATAAAAAAAATAAAAAAAAAAAATCATTAAGTAAAATCTCAAAAGCATGAACCATACAATAAGCAATTAATTATTCATTACTACACATAAAAATAATTAAATAGAAAATTCGACAATAAAACAATATCAAAACAAAAATTAAAATCCCCTTCAGGAATTTTATTTTCCCCACGGCAAAAAGATATGTTGTGATATTACTCACAACATCATCCATTTCATCTCAAATCTCGCGAACCTATAATCAAATCATCATCATCATAAATTTAATACAAGATCGTTAGGATAATATAAACGACATCACATACGTATATCAAAACATATATAACATACAAAACATACATAACAAAAAAAAATGCATAATAAGCGCGATCCGCGCGATATATAAAAATATAAAATCAAAGAAAATCCAAAAGCAACAATAAAGCAAAACATTAGTTGTTATACGTCTCACACAACATTTTTCGTTTTCCTAATATCAAAGCGCAACAACAACAAATCAAATAGTATATACACTACATAATTGTGTTACTCATCATTTTAATTGTACGTTAATAATAAATATAGAAAAGCAACAACAAAACACAATATATGCGACATATATGTGATATACGTATTCAAAATAAATATCGTTTATCGAAATGCGATTTTTGATGATTGAAATATATTTTCAAATTTTGCAATTTCAAAAAATCAATAATTATACGCGTGTAATATTGTCGAGTTTTCAAAAAATGAATTGTTGGTAGAATACTAACAAATATTTAGTATATAAGAACCAAAATATAATTCAATAAGAGCAGAGATATAACACAGTCCGACAAGGCAGTAAATCGCGAGCAGTAAACCTGGATCGTAAACCCCTAGAGGTTTCGTCACTCGACGCACCTCTACGGTATTAGCGTAGTTCGGTTTTACGAGTAGTCCAATTTTAAATATCGTCCCGATAGTATCTAGACACTCGACAACGGTGTACCAGAACTATCGTAGAGCAATCAAGAAAACAATAAATTGTAAAATATCTAGAAATATAAAGCATTCTTGGCCATTACCAAGAAAACAACACAAAAAAAACCTCTAAGAATCTGCAGATAGAGTTCAAACACATTAGGTGAGTAGAAAGAAACCCGAGTGAATATTACAACCTACTAACATCCGAACGCCCGGATCTTTAACTTGTGTTTACTTAATTTCGCACGGCAAAGCGAAAGAGATTGTGGAACGAGTGGGCAACCCCCACAGTATACAATCTATACAATCTAGATTTCACCCATAGAGGTGCACTTCTCTAAATACCCCTGGTGTAATTTCGCTTCTGCCCCCTTTTCACTTTGCATTGGGTCTCATATCATAATCAACTCAAGACTTCAACTTCACTTTGACAAGATTCCACTTTGAAATCTCCTTTAACAACCCAGATCGTGTTGTAATATTTGTATAGAGAAGACTGAAATATTTAACAAATAGTCTTATCCATATAAATACAACAGTACTTTTGGGGTTTTTTTATTATTTTCCTAAACAAATGGATAAAAAACGCATTTTTTTAAACAAAAAGCTCATTTAAGTTTGATAAGTACAGTAGAAGAAATTTTTAATTATAATTATTAATTATTTTCTGATTTTCAGTTAAAATTAAACAATTTTTTACTTAAATAAATCATTTAACAATCTCCAAATCCACATCAACTAAGAAATTGGGGCCTTCTTCAATTTGTAGAAAAACCCATCAATTACATGTATCTGATAAAGACAGAAATTAACACTTCGTTTTTTAACTAACGGAAAACATAAAATAACAAATGAAATAAAATCGAGATTTAATTTTAATTTGTAATTTAAAGTGCATAATGTATTTAATTAAATGAATTCTTAAGAACACGAATATTTTAGAAGCAGAAGAATAAAAGCTACAGACAGGTACCCACTTAATATTTTATTAGTAAACTTATGTATTAACAATTTTATAGATTTATGTTAAATACACATAATTATTATATCCCCTTTTTTCCGTCGACTTGAAAAATATATCTCGGCAGATTCTTTTCTCAAATATTACGACCATAAAATGAAATATAAAGGGTAAACCATCAAAAAGTGTTTAGTTAAACTGTAATTATCAAAATCACACCATCAATTTTTAAATTACGCTTACTGTAGATCCATTTAAACAATTAATTGAAAAATCGACAATTTCAATGTAAATTTCCGTTTTGTTGTCCACATTTGACGTAATGCGCACAAAACGACGAAAATGAAATATGGGAATATTCCACCTTCGTTTCTCTTACCATGCATACCATGATACAATACATACATATCCTTTGCAAACAAAAGTAGATAAGACAATTATCGTTGTGTGTAAATACAAAACGCAGAAAGAACGAAGATAGCTTCAAAAAGAAATTTATAATTTCCATATAAACAATATCCATACACACACAAGCACCTTTAATTCTTCCTAGTTAACATACAGTAAAACTTCTATAAGTCGAGCCATTATTTGCCAAAATAATTTGCTTGAGATATTTGCTATGTATATTATATACTTATGAACAGGAAATTTACCGAAAAATGTTCCTACCATAAATCGAAATTAGATTTAAGGAATACTTCGACTTACAGAAGCCTCACTGTATTTACATCCCCATCCACACACATATACAGATACATACACATAAATATATACATTTTATGTAAATAAAATTATATTAAAAGGAAACTTCTCTGAATTGCGCTTCCATTTGCATACATATACATATCCCTTAGATTATACTATAGATAGAATACCGACAGTATTGTTTTGAAGTATCAATTTTGTAATGTTTTTATTATTGTTTTGATTTTTTTTTGGAAAAGAGAAAGAAGAATGCGGGATAACAACATTATAAATTTCATAACATCAAGTAGTGGCGATGTAAATTGTTTTATATAGGGCGGGGGCAAAAAATAAATTAAATGAAAATTATTTTATTTTTAAATTTTTTTATTAATGCATTATAATAATAAAATAATAATTGTATAATATTAAATAAAACTTTTAAAAATAATACAATAAGTATAAGTTATAGGTAACTAACATAAGATATTTCATTACGTTAAATAAGTATGTACACATAGATTAAAACATTCTAATAAAGATCATAATATTATACCTATGTTATATATAATGTTATGCTAAAGTATTTAAACCATATTAAAATATCCTGTATCGTTAAAATTAATCGATTTATTAATATCAACAATATGCTTTTACTATTAAAATTCATAACTGATTTTGAATATTTGTAAATCATATACTATATGCATATTAATTCACTATACTTGAAATTAAACGAATTAAAAAAGAAAATAAATCACAAAATTAAATACAACTAAATAGCGAATCGCTGCCCCATAAAAATGAAATATAAGAATTTTAGCAATGCCACTGGATTTTCAATGACAATTTACGATTTATTTACTGTTATTTTCTAAAATGAAGAGCAACTTTTTCCCGTGTTTATTTTTAAATCCGAATGTTTCACTTATTTGTATTCAATTAAATTTAAAATAAATCACCTTTATCACTGAACATATTTAATTATGCATATATATATACTATAAATTTGTGGAATATTATTAAAATCAATTAGAAGGTTAATCAGAAAAAGCAATTAAAGAGTTTGTAAACACTGTCAAAAAAGTTACCTGTGAAAAGAAATTTCCTTTTTTCTTGATAATCGTGTGTTTTCACACTGGAACACACTACACTTGGTTATTTTAGTATAATAGAGCACTTGATTATTCACTTATTTATTGTAAACTAAATAGTTTTCATTCACTTCAATTACAACCAAAAAACACTTTAAAATAACGAAAATTTTCCATTTTTCACCTCATCTGTGTTTCTCTATTTTAGGTATATGTACCTCTCGTTTACCCATTCATTTTTAGTACTTCTAGTTTCGCTTGTGTTTTGTATTGAAATTTGTACTGGTACGTTATCTATATAAACTAAGACATATCCAGATATCGAAAAATTAAAACGAAATATACTTCGCATAGAAATATATCCCGTTATAAATATTTTAACACGATCTATGTATATAAAACATTTCTTCCGCTGGGCACCACACTTTAATTACACGTTAATAGCACTTCTCTAATATTAAAAGTAAATAAACAAACAAATTTGTATTATAAACCACTTTTATTTATTTTAGCACATTTTCATATTAAACTGAATGTTAATACTAATTCTGTAATTCACCGACTGTACATAGGTACGTCTTCATGTATAAATAATACACATCCAATTCACTAATCACTTTCATTATTTATTATTATATTATAATTTTATTTATTATTTATTATGTATTAATACAAAAACTACACAACATATATTTAATTTTATTTATTATTTTTTGTTTAACACGAAGAAAGACAAAACACGTCTTTCTCCTTCGACGATCAATCGCCGACCATCGTAATGTGAAAACTCATTTTCGCCCAAAGTCAAATTATGAATAAAAAAAATTCGTTGCAAATTTCCTGATCTGGTTAGGAAGTGGCAATTAGGCTGACTGGATGATTAATTTAGTAGAATATTAGAAGTGCTTACGGAACCTGAGTTCAAATCTCTAGGACGGGGTGTTAATGGCCGTTTGCTATTTTCGTCCAAACTTAAATTATGAATAAAAAAATTCGTTGCAAATTTGCTGATCTGGTTAGGAAGTGGGAATCAGACTAGCTGGATGACCAATTTATTAGCCTGTTAGAAGTGCTTACGGAACCTGAGTCCAAATCTCTGGGAAGGGGTGTTAATGGCTGTTTACCATTTTCGTCCAAATTCAAATTATGATAAAAAAATTCGTTGCAAATTTACGGATTTGATTAGGAAGTAGCAATCAGGCTAGCTGGATGATCAATTTAGTAGCCTATTAGAATTGTTTACGGAACCTGAGTCCAAATCTCTAGGAAGGGGTGTTAATGGCCGTTTATCATTTTCGTCCAAACTCGAATTATGAATGAAAAAATTTGTTGCAAATTTGCTGATCTGGTTAGAAAGTGGCAATAAGACTGGCTAGATGATCAATTTAGTAGCTTATTAGAAGTGCTTATGGAACCTGAGTCCAAATCTCTGGGAAGGGTTGTTAATGGCCGTTTAGCACTTTCATCCAAACTCAAATTACGAAAGAAAAAATTCGTTGCAAATTTGCTGATCTGGTTAGGAAGTAGCAATAAGGCTGGCTGAATGATCAATTTAGTAGCCTATTAGAAGTGGTTAGGAAACCTGAGTCCAAATCTCTGGGAAGGGGTGTTAATGGCTGTTTACCATTTTTATCCAAACTCAAATAATGAATAAAAAAATTCGGTGCCAATTTGCTGATCTAGTTAGGAAGTAGCAATCAAGCTGGCTGGATGACCAATTTATTAGCCTATTAGAAGTGTTTACGGAACCTGAGTCCAAATCTCTAGGAAGGGGTGTTAATGGCCGTTTACCATATTTGTCCTAACTCAAATAATGAATAAAAAAATTCGGTGCCAATTTGCTGATCTGGTTAGGAAGTAGCAATCAGGCTGGCTGGATGATCAATTTAGTAGAATATTAGAAGTGTTTACGGAACCTGAGTCCAAATCTCTGGGAAGATGTGTTAAGGGCCGTTTACCATTTTAGTCCAAACTCAAATTATGAATAAAAAAATTCGTTGCAAATTTGTTGATCTGGTTAAGAAGTGGCAATCAGGCTAGCTGGATGATCAATTTAGCAGTCTATTAGAAGTGCTTTCGGAACCTGAGTCCAAATCTCTCCAATATATAACAATCGGATATTTAATTGTACAATAAACATTTTTATTGTATTTTAAATACAAATTCGTATTCCCAGCTGGATTCTGATAAGAAAATAAAATAAATCATGTACGCAGAAACCAATCGAAATATTTTAGAACATTAAAATATTTAGTACGAAGCGTTTATCTTTCATCCGCTAAATTAATTAAAAATTTAGTGTTGTAACAGTATATGTACATGGTCAAATCAAAAACTATTACATTGGTGTTTATGAAGGTTTATAAAATGTAAACACATCATTTAAATATTGACGGCAAAATAAATTTTATTATTATGAACGGGAAATTTGTTTATTTATCTTCACTTTTAATCAATTGCTTTTGCATTTTAAGGTAGCAATCATTGGTTCATTCGCAATGGTTATTTTCTTGCACAAAAATCACAATCCAGTAAAAGTTGTTGAAATGATTAATTATAGGTATTCAGATAAGTTGATTCAATATTTTTATAAGCTTGCATAAAAATTTAATAGAATCAACGACATAATATGACTTTATATACAATAGATACTTGGATGTGTCAAACATGTTTATTGTTTTGAGTGAAGCTTGGGTTCTTCCACGTTCCAATTTCTGAAAAATCGATAAAATATACCGCCTTTGTAACACCGTTCGGCCATTACAAATTTATGAAGGCCCCATTTGGGCTGTGTAATTCGCCAGCAGTTTTCCAACGTTTCATAAACAACGTTTTACAAGAACCCGTGTAAGGCGAAAATTGTGTGCATATACATGGACGACTTAATTGTACCTGCGAAGAGTGATGAAGAAGGTTTAGAACGGTTGACAAAGATGCTCGAGGTGGCACCTGGAAATGGCTTGCAGATGAATTGGAAAAAATGTCAATTTCTAAGAACACGTGTCGACTACCTTGGCTATGATATTGAAGAGGGTTGCGTGAGGCCGGGGAGGATGAAACTTAAAGCTATCGCAAAGTTCCCAGCCCCAGACACCATTAAAAAGTTACAAAGCTTTTTGGACTGACGGGGGGTATTTTCGTAGATTTGTTGAAAGCTACGCGCTCATCGCAAGACCATTGTCCAATCTGTTGAGGAAAAACGTCAAGTTCGAAATTAGAGAGGTGTGTAACGGGACCAACGGAATGATTGGTTCGTTAACAGAAATTTTTATCAATCCAGAGGTTTCGGGGCAGATATCAAAGGCCGGCTAAAGCTCAGGGGATTGGCGTGGGGTTTCCCTAAACATGAATGAATCGTGCTAGACCGCAGGATAAAGAACAAAAAAAATGGAAGAACGAATGAAGTATCGTTGGGATAGGAAACAAAACTTGGAACAACTTACCAAAACATGTGATCGGAAACTTACTACCTCATCCAAACATAACAGCTTTTAGCTTCTCATATCTGTAAAGAAACTACTAACCATGGCGAAACACAGTGAATTTGGTGAAACCCAATAAAAAAAATAATAATCATCAAAAGGCAAATTATTTAAAGTTGAAATTCATTGTAAACATATTTATTTTATAACAGAACTAATGAAAAAATTTAATTTAGGAAATTTTCGAAAAGATAGATATTCTATAAAATAATAAATGTTGGTTTCTTAACTAAACTTATTTATAATTACTGACGTCATCGTAATAGTAATTATTTCTGTTCTTCCCGAAAGAAAATAATAATATGGAAAATCAAAATTAATGAACGATACCAAAAATAATTACTATCACCAACTAAATTAAAGATAAAAGAAGATTTTGATTAATCCTAATAGAAATTATATAAAGATGATATAAGCAATCAAATAAATGTAAATTACATAAATTATATAATATTAAAATTAAAGAAAATAAAAAAAAAACGCTAACAATAACTAATGGCCGCGGCCGTTATTTTCGAAGTGTGGCCAGAATAACAGTATGCATAAACCGTAGAATTATATTTGCTTTTAAAATTTTTATAGTTTTTTTTTCACGTATGTTTTTATACCGTTTTTTTTTCTGTTGCACTAATAGTCCATTTATAGTTTCGTTTTCACTATTTAAAATTTTTTGTATATATTTATACCAGTTTTTTTTTTTTATTTTATTTGCACTAACCATTTATAGTTTTGTTGTCACTTTTTTATAATTTCCACACACTTACAGTCTATACAGTCAATAATTAAAAAATAAAGTTTTTGTTTTATGTTACTGTATTTAATTGCACCGTACACAAAAAAAAATTATTCCTTACATGTGGTCACCTTATGTTTCATAGTATGTGGTCACCTTATGTTTCATTGGAATACAATATAGATTAATATAATAATTATTATCGGTTTATTTTTCGTATTATGTTTTTTTTGTTAAAGTACGATTTTTTTAGCGCTTATCACACACCCTTTTATTATGACGTATTTTTATGTTTTATTAATTATGATTTTATTTTTGTAACATATTAAATTTAAAGTTTATAATTTTGGTTTTATTTTTTTTTTTGTTTATAATTTTAAACGTACATTTTTTTGCACTATTGATATTAACTATTAATTAATTTAAAATTTAAAGATTTACAATTTGTTACACAAAAGAAAATTGTTTTTACAATATAATTTATAGTCACTATTTGACTGCACTATATACAATATAATTAGTCAGAACTAATAATTAAGGTGCACAGTAAAAAAAATTTTAAAACCACTTATGCAAAACAAAAGGAAAAAATTACTAATAAATATTTCGCCATGCAAAGTAATTTATAAGCATGATCTTTCCAAGAAAAAAAACCGAATAATCAAAAATTTACTGCCCAGAATCCAAATGTATTTTGCCTTTTATAGAAAAGAAATGTTAACATTGATCACCCCCACCTAATTATTATTAGAATGAGACAACCCATTTAACATGCTCCTTTTACAACCTTTGTGTCTCTCGTTCATTTCCCGTGATTTAAATAATTAATAATTGTGTTTGTATATGTATATTTTGAAAGATCGTACATGCAGGGAAGTAAAACCTTGAAACGATGAATACAGGGGCTTAAACCTTGCAACTAATTCATCGTTTCAGGTGGAGAAGGAAGCAGTTCGAAAGTTGAAAGAAGTCTAGATTTGTCAACCAGTTTTGCAGTTATATGATGTTGCTGCAGAAACAGAATTGTATACCGACGCATGCAAATTTGGATTAGGTGCCATTGTAACGGTTCAGCGGTCTGAATCGGATAGACAATTTCATCCAGTCTTTTACCTCAGTAGGAAGACGTCACCATGCGAGGAACGCTATAGAAGCTTTTAAGGCCACCATGAATAAGAAGGAATTGAATGCGAGAATATCTGGTTGGGCGCTACAACTTCAAGAGTTTAATTACGATCTCGAACATCGACCTGGAAATAAGATGAGGCATGTCGATGCATTGAGTAGGGATCCTGTAGTCATGGTGATTGAAGATGGTGTAATTTCGAGAGTGAAAGCAGCCCAGAGAACCGATCGAGATTTGCACCCCATATTCGAGCTACTCAAGAAAGGTGCGTATGAAAATTGTATTGTTAATAATGGAATTCTTTTTAAACCAGTTCAAGGCTCGTTATGTATCGTGGTGCCGAGGCAAATGCAAATGGAGGTTGTAAAACATTACCATAATCAAGGTCATTTTGGGAAGCAAAAAACAGAAGAGTTGATAGGAAGACAATTCTACATCCTGAAGTTAAGCCAGAAGATTCGGATATGCATAAACAATTGCATACCATGCATATTAGGGGAGAAGAAAATGGGGAAACAAGAGGGGTTGTTGCATCCAATCCCAAAAGGAGATGCCCCATTGAAAACATACCACTTGGACCATCTCGGGAATTTAGTAGCAAAGAGTAAGCAGTATAAATACATTCTTTGTGTTGTGGATGGATTCTCAAAATTTGTGTGGTTATATCCGTAAAAAACCATAACCACCAAAGAAGTCCTTCAAAAGTTGGAACTGCAGAAATCGGTATTTGTAAATCCTAGGTGTATTATATCAGACAAGGTACCGCATTTACTTCGTCAGAATTCCAGGATTACTGCAAAAACCAGTCAATAGAATATATAGCCATTACAACGGGTGTTTCGACCTGGAACGGGCAGGATAAACGCGTTAATAGAATTTTAATGCCGGTTTTAACGAAGATAAGTTTAGAAAAATCTGGCGAATGGTACAAGTACACCGATACATTGCAACGATTTTTAAATAACTCGTACCAACGAAGTATTGGGATGACACCGTTCAAGCTGCTGACTGGGGTAAAGATGCGCGGCCCCGAGGACCACAAATTGAAGGAAATAATAGAAGAAGAGGAGGCAAGAGTCTTCAATGAAAGTCGTAGCAAGCTAAGAGAAGAGGCGAGAGAGCAAATTTTTGAGAGTTCAGGGGGATAACAGTAAGACATTTGCTAGGAGGAGAAAACATGCATCACTGTATAGTATCGGCGAGGTGGTGGCAATTAAAAACTCTCAGTTTAGTGGGGGAAACAAAATTGGCCCGAAATATCTTGGGCCATATGAGGTGGTGCGACAACGGGCTAATGATCGGTACGACGTCGAAAAGGTTGGTAGAACGGAGGGTCCGAAAACCACATCAACAAGTGCGGAATTTATGAAACGTTACTACGATGGATTAAATGACGATAAAGATAAGGAAATTGATGGTGTTGGCAGAGAGCCAGAGGAAGTCGATATTGTGGAAGAGAACGAGGATGATGGAGTGACAGTTGCGGAAAATAGCCATCCGATCCGGATGACTCGTAGGATGGCCGTGTAGGATGACTTGTGTGAGTCACCCTATGTTTATACACAAGATGTCAAAGTATTTGTGGTATACAATCTTGTTTTTACGTGTACTGAAACTGTACTGTATTTTATTTTGCTTTTGGTCATAATTTCGTAATTTTGAAAAACAGAATATAAATAGATTTCGATCATTAAAGTACATAAGATTAATTCTGTCAATAAATAAAATAATTCAAGAGTTTGGTTTTTTCTTAATTGTGAGCTTATTTGTAACCTGGGAATCACCTTGTTAAAGTTAGCCGAAAGTTGCCAGCCGAAAGATAATGCAGATAGTGTCTTGACTGATTCAACAGAAAGTTAAACTCTCTTTATACTCTCGCTCCTATCGATTTTTAAATTTCTATAAACTGAAATAATTTCTCCTTCACCCGAAGAATATAACCCGATCCTAAATTCATCCTAAATTCTAGTGTATGACTGATTTTTGCTGTATTCAAGACACTATCTGCATTATCTTTCGGCTGGCAACTTTCGGCTAACTTTAACAGTATCTGGGAATCGCAATACTTCCTACACATATATATGTATATAAATATATATATATATATATATATATATATATATATATATATATATATATATATATATATATATATATATATATATATATATATATATATATATATATATTGTTCAACAGAACACGGCACCTGTATATAATTTGTATAATACAAGGGCATAAAGAGTTGTAACCCAAATATGTGCGATAATATGTAAATCCGCACATAATTCATTTGTTGCATGTTAATGCAAAAATACATTCTTTATCTATATTTATTGTAATTCAATTTTCATCTAAAACACATTTTTATATATTCGACACCTGGTTGAATATTGCCTCATACTCGCTGAGTTAGCATTTAAGGGGAGGGGGGGGGGGGGAGTTATGTATGACTGTTCCAGCCGAACATAAGCGAAGTAATGAAACGAATACAACGAAGCTATAAATAGACTTCCCGTTCTCTTGCTTGGCAACATATCAAATACAAACAACCACATCGGGCAAAATGCTTACATAAGCATTATTTATGCACAAAGCATAATCAATACGATATATAAATATATATCGATTATCATCAATAATATATCGATTACCAAGAAATCATACCATAAACCACATCTGGCAAAATGTGGACTAAACACAAATTAGAATACATAATCGTATTCATAACAAACTAATATTAACTATATATAGGACACCCATTTATTAATCAGTGTCATTTTGTTATCATACTTAAACTTACTAACAACTATTGTAATATATAAATAAATATATTAATAAAATATAAATATTAAATACACTTGTAATAAATAATAAAAATTATAAATAAATAGATATATCTATGATAAATCATAGATATATCAAATAAAAAATATAATAAATAAACGAAAGAATTCATAATTGGCGCAGTTGGAACTGGATCGGTAAATTGAAATTTTAATTTCAATTCCTACCTACCAATAAAAATTACAAGTAATAATAAAATCAGTGAAAAGTAAAAACGTGTTAAGTGAGTTTTAATTGGAGATTTCAAGTGCATATTGAAATCAGAAAATTAAAACCTATCGAGTGAATATCGATAGATAGTGCTAAACTAATTACAAAACTCAAGTGAATATTGAGCTTTGATAATAAACCTTTTTTTTTCCTGAAAAGAATATCCATAGACTTACCCAAAGTACCTTGGTATTCGAAATAATAAAAAAAAAATTAAATTAAATTAAAAAGTTTTCCTACTGGGGATAGTACCAGAACAGTGAAAAAAGAGCAAGAAGTAAAAACAAATCAACAAAAGAAAAAATCGTTATGGTATCCAAGCCCGTGATCATCATAACAATTTCTTGGTAAATATAAAAAATCAGTATATAACAAAGACCCTTCTTGAATCCTTTTCACAAAAAAAAATTATTCTTTGAAAATAGTAAGTTGTAAATCTATTTGTCAAAAAAAAATATATTAGAGAGATATATTATATATTATTGGACCTGTATTAGTTAATGATTTGACAATTGCGGACCAAGTGGTATTAGAATCAGAACTCGATAGCGATTCTGACGTAGAAAGTTATAAAGAAATTAATAAAGAAAAAATTTGGATAAAAATGGTAGAAGAAAACTAAAAACAAAAAATGGAGAAAACCATACAAATTTCTAAAATGATTAGAGACATTCCAGAATATAAAGGCGAACCCACAGGACTACATAATTTTATAGAACAAGTAGCCGACATATTAGAAATAGCACACCCAGCAGAATCAGTTCACGCTAATACAATATATAGGGCAATTAGAAATAGAATAACCCATAAAGCTAGTGAAGCCTTGGAACTTTATTCTACACCTAACACATGGAATGATATGAGAAATAATCTCACATCCCACTTCGCAGACAAACGAGACGAAACAGTACTCATACAAGAATTACATAGTATACAACAGGGTAATGATAAAATAGAAGAATATTTTGCTAAAATTTCAAGTTCAATAAATTCTCTGAAAAATTGGTCAAAGATAAATGAACCATTAACTCAAGCAATCAAAGCCGACTGGTACAACAAAATGGCTTTAAACATTTTTGTGAGCAGACTAAAAGAACCAATGGGATCACATGTGAGATCTATGAGACCAAAAGATTTAGTTGAAGCAAGACAAATATGTATTCAGGAACAATCTTTAACAGGATTGAGATACCAAAATAAACCTCAATACCCACCTGTACTTCCATTCAAGCCAAAATCAAATTATCAAAATATACCTCAACGGTACCCCATAAACCCAATAAACCAAGTCAACATGAGACCAATGTTACCAATAGCACCTAAACCTACATTCAACAATGTACAAAAACAAGGACCAAATGTCTATTATAATCATAGACCCTTTGCATCCCAATCAAAACAAATTATGGATAATCCCATACCAATGGATACGACATCCAATGCAAATAGGTACCAACAACCAACGTATGGTCAAATGGCACGAAGAAATAATGTATTTCAAACCTCTGGACCTCCCAGATGGCAAGCCAAAGAACTACATAACGCTGAAATAATTGAAGATGAAAAAGATGAGATTCAAGAACAATATACAAATTACGAAACATATCAAGAATCAGTTGACGAAAAAAATCCTATCGTCGAAATCGAAGAAGAGCAGGATTTTTGCCAAGTACCACCCTCAATGCCGGATACTTAGGTTTACATAATTGTGGCCCTGATCTTAAAGGCATTCAATTACCTTTTATCACAATCACAATAAACCACAAAAAAGCAAAAATGTTAATTGACACTGGTGCCAATCGATCTTTTATAAATCCAGAATTCATCCTTAATGAACAAAAAATTAAAATACCACCAGTAAAAATAACAACTTTATTTAACAGCACCTTGTTAAATGAAGAAGCTACATTACCCATAATGGAATTCGAAGATGACCAACCTTTGACATTCCTCTTATTCAAATTTCACACATACTTTGATGGATTAATCGGAATCGATATAATAAATCAAATGAAAGCAGATCTTTGTTTATCTAAATCTCTACTAATTACAAAAAATGCTCAACTCTTAATTAAATACAAATTCAATTTTGTGTCAAAACAACACACCTGCCCACCAAGAAGTAAAACCACTCTTCAAATACCGGTAATAACAAAAAATGGTGACGTATATATACGACCCACACAATTACCAAATGGATTACTCATTCCAGAAGGTATTTACCATAGTAGAAACAACTACATCATTACAGAAGTAATTAATTATTCCCCACAAATTAAACAATTTCTTTTAGAAGAACCACTTCAAAGCAAAAAATTAGACTAGTATGTAGAACGCGTACACGAAATAAATTTTTGCCATTCTACTAAATCATCCATAGAAAGTATAGATGAATTAATCAGGACCCAACATCTTAACTACGAGGAAGAAAAAGCTATTAGAAAACTATGCCGATCTTATGAGCATAAATTTCAGAAGGAAGATCAAGATCTCTCCTTCACAAATAGAGTTAAACATAATATCGAATTATCCGATAACAAACCAACGTTTACCAAAACTTATCGCTACCCTTTTATTCATAAAAAAGAAGTAGAAGATCAAGTTTCTAAAATGCTCATTCAAGGAATAATAAAAAAATCTTATTCACCTTGGAGTAGCCCCGTTTGGATAGTACCTAAGAAGGCAGATGCCTCAGGGAAAGTAAAATGGAGGATGGTCATAGATTATCGTAAACTCAATGAAAAAACGATAGATGATAAATACCCCATTCCAAACATTACAGACATTCTCGATAAATTAGGTAAATGCCTATATTTTACGACTTTAGATCTCGCATCAGGTTTTCACCAAATTGAAGTGAATCCCAAAGACCAAGAAAAAACAGCATTTTCAGTTGAATTCGGTCATTACGAATTCATACGAATGCCTTTCGGCCTTAAAAACGCTCCTAGTACCTTTCAACGGGTCATGGACAACGTTTTAGGCGAATTACAAGGAAAAATATGTTTATGTTACATGGATGACATAATAATATTCTCTACAAGCCTACAAGAACATATCGAAAGCCTTGATAAAGTTTTCAAGAAATTAGAAAACGCCAATCTAAAAATTCAGCTAGATAAATCAGAATTTTTACATAGGCAAGTAGCTTTTTTAGGACATGTAATTACACCTGAAGGAGTTAAACCTAATCCCGATAAAATTAAGGCAATAACTAAATATTTATTACCTCAAACCGAAAAACAAATCAAAAGTTTTTTAGGACTATTGGGTTATTACAGAAAATTTATACCAAATTTTGCATCACTAACAAAGCCTATGACTAAATTCTTAAGAAAAGGAGAAAAAATCAATACACAGAACCAGGAATACATAGATAGCTTTGAAAAAGCAAAACAAATTTTAACACAAGAACCAATATTGCAATACCCAGACTTTACACAAAAATTTACCTTAACCACAGATGCAAGTAACTACGCATTAGGCGCTGTTCTATCACAAGGTCCCAAAGAAAAGGACTTACCCATTTGCTATGCAAGCCGAACCTTATCACAAACAGAGCAAAACTATTCTACAATAGAAAAAGAGCTCCTAGCCATCGTTTGGGCAACCAAATACTTTAGACCATATCTTTTCGGTCGAAAATTCTTAATTCTCACAGATCATAAACCCCTAACCTGGTTATTTTCTTTAAAAGAACCAAACTCTAAATTAATGAGATGGAGATTAAAGTTAGAGGAATTTGATTACAAAATTCAATACAAAAAAGGAATTTTGAATTCTAATGCAGACGCATTATCAAGAATTGAAATCAACCATTCTTCAATATCCAAATCATCTTCTGAGGATACTCGAAGTATGATATCTACAGAATCGATACCCATTCCAGAAACAAGAAACAGCGTAAACACTTTTAGACATCAATTAATTATATATATAAAACCTGACGTAACAAAATATTGTACTACAAAAGAAGAAATATTATTCGAAGACAAGAAAAGAATAACAATGTACATATCAAAAACCGGTGCATTATCTAAACTCAAACTTTGTATACAAAACCTGATAGGACTAAAAAGGAATTTAGTATGCGTGTACACATCAGAAGAAGGGTTCGAACTAATTAAAAATACCTTTTGTAAAATAATAAACAATAAGGGTAGAGTAACAGAACCCAAAGTAAATTTAGTTAGGTCAAAAATATTTTTAACAGACTTAAGAACTAAAGAAGAACAACTAGAGAAAATAAAACAAATACATTTAGGAAATGAACATCGAGGAGTAATCGAAAATTACGAACAAATAAAGAGAACCTTCTATTTCCCATATATGAAAGAAGCAATAAATGAATACATAAAAAAATGTGACACTTGTCAAATAATAAAATATGATAGAAATCCACCCAATATTCAATTTCAAGAAACCGAAACACCAGAAAGCCCACTTCAAATAATACATGCGGATGTATATCACCTAAACGGTACACCATTCTTAACAATAATGGACAAATTTTCCAAATTTGGCGCAGCTTATAAACTTAAACGAAAAACAGGTGAAAAAATGAAAGAAGGACTTAAAAGATTCTTTGCCTCACACGGCATACCTGGAAAATTGATAGCTGACAACGAATTAGCAAGTAGTCAAGAAATTCAAAATATGTTGACAAAATACAACGTAGTTTTTCATGCAACTACACCGTATAATTCAACTGGGAATTCCCCTGTTGAACGATTTCATTCCACTATACATGAATTATGTGGAATAATAGCACTAAATAACCCTGAAGACACTATAAAAAGTGTCATGTCCACTGCAATTATTGCATATAATAATACAATACACAGTACTACTAAAATGACGCCATTCCAACTCCTAAACGGACACTATCTTAAAAATCTCCCTGAATTCGGAACAGAATTAGAATATGCCCAATACCATAAAGATGAGTATGAAAAAAAAATAAATACAAAACGTAAACCTAGGATTACAATACCAATCCATACAACCATTTTCAGAAAACATATCAGACGAGGAAAATTGAATCCTCTATTTAGAAAAGAGAAAGTAAAAGGTAACACCCAATTCCCAGTAGTAATAACAAATAAAGGTAAAGCACACCTAAATAAAATAAAGAATTTATTTCAGGTTCCACTTCATAATGGGCCAGGAATTAAACATAATACCAGTTAAGGAAAATAAAGGCATAATCCCCGTAAACTTAGGACAAGTATTCATCCAAGAAAATAGTTATAAATTAATTCATATTATCCCATTAACCCAATATCAAGAGATAATAACCCATTCGGACAATTTACTCAAAGAAGCTCAAGACAAAATGAGTGACGAAACAAAAAACATATTGCAAAACAAAATAAAAATAATTCAAAACAAAATTTTAGAAAACCAGAATAAATTCAATAACATCATACCCAAAAGAATAAAACGAGGAGCACTAAACTTTATAGGCTCAATAATAAAAGACATAACAGGCAATTTAGATAACGAAGATTTAGAGGACATTCAAAACTCTTTAGCCCAATTAGCAACCAATAATAATAAACAAATAATTATCAATCAACAATTCGCAATCAGACTAGACGCAATCAAAGACCACCTGGAAGAAAATTTAGGACATATAAATAATACAATGAAAATATTTAATGATAAAATCACGAGTTTTACAGAAACAATATTATGGGATCAACAGATATACAAATTAGATTATGTATTAACTAACTTAAATTTTCACTTAGACAGTTTACTGGACATAATAACATTTTCAAAAAACAAAATAATTTCAAGACATTTACTAAACGAAGAAGAAATGAATTATATAATTTTAAAATTACATGAACAACATGTAACAATACCACACGAACTTGCGGGTTTGAACTTGTTAACGATTAAAGGTTTAATAACAACTAATTACGAATTAATATTCTTAATAGAAATTCCTAAATTCAGGAACGAGAGTTTTCAATTATATAAAATAATCCCTATTCCTATAAATAACAAAATAATATACCCAAAACCCCCAACTTACATAATATCCAATAATCAAAAATATACTGATTTCTATGAAAACCAATGTCAAGAAATATATGAAATATATTATTGTGAAAAATCACAATTACAAGAAGTAAAAAACACCTGTATACCAGCAATAATAAACCAACAAATTGCAACATGCAATTATACACAAATATCGGAAAAAGAGCAAGTCATTCCAATTAATGACAACACTATCTTCATAACACCTGGAAAGCAACCTACTGAATTCCAATCAAATTGTAGTAGGAATACAAACAAAATAAGAGAACCATCACTAGTAACAATCTCCAATTGTTATCTAAACATCGGACATCACAACATAGTAAATAACGCAAATATAACATTTACAATCAAACTATCAGAACTTCCATGGAACGACGTAAAGGAACAAAACGTAATACCAGAATTTAATATCCGGAAAATTCACAACTGGACCCTGGACAATATAAATGAAATTCACATTCATAATAAAAATCAAGAAAAACACAAAATCATTCAATATGGAGCTTTAGGCATCATATTTCCAGCAATAATCATTTACATTTTCTTTAAGCTAATCAAATGGCTCCCGCATAAATTCCAGAGAAATCCACGCTCCAATCTTACAGGGGAGGAGTTATGTATGACTGTTCCAGCCGAACATAAGCGAAGTAATGAAACGAATACAACGAAGCTATAAATAGACTTCCCGTTCTCTTGCTTGGCAACATATCAAATACAAACAACCACATCGGGCAAAATGCTTACATAAGCATTATTTATGCACAAAGCATAATCAATACGATATATAAATATATATCGATTATCATCAATAATATATCGATTACCAAGAAATCATACCATAAACCACATCTGGCAAAATGTGGACTAAACACAAATTAGAATACATAATCGTATTCATAACAAACTAATATTAACTATATATAGGACACCCATTTATTAATCAGTGTCATTTTGTTATCATACTTAAACTTACTAACAACTATTGTAATATATAAATAAATATATTAATAAAATATAAATATTAAATACACTTGTAATAAATAATAAAAATTATAAATAAATAGATATATCTATGATAACTCATAGATATATCAAATAAAAAATATAATAAATAAACGAAAGAATTCATAATTGGGGGGGGGTAGGGTCTTGAAATTTTTTTTTTCATTTTTTTTGATTCTCTTATTTGATTGTACAACTCTTTAAAAATATCCAGTTAAAATTTCAGATCAATCAGAGGAATATTGCCGGAGATACTTTATGGCCCTGGGATCGATGATTCTGTGTGAGTATACACGAAAAATCTTTACTAAAACTTTAAAAGCGTTTTTCTCGAAACTAATATTTTTAAAAGCGGTGGCCACTGCAACTCAAAATCTACTCGTCAGATCCTTTTCATGTTTTGCACCCTCTTTAAGTGCACAAAATATGAGGTCGTGACGTCGAGATACTTCCTTTTTTTACCTCACAAAAAGTTTTACAACCACGAAATTGATGACTTTCGACGTTTGTTACAGGCCGGCTACTGCTAACCTGCAGATATTCACTAAGCGCATGCAGAGGCCTCCACGGTGATTTTTGCCGGCTACGTTCTCAGCGAGAAGTGCGAAAGGTCGTGGGGTTTGAGGCATGCATGGCTCCTGGCCTACACCGTGATTAACAGAAATTTTAATAAAAATAAAACGCAAATAATAATAATAAAATGTTCCCGGATGTTCCGCCGAAATTCGTCGGCCGGAACTTGAGGAACGAACCGGATAATCAAAAATGAAAAAAAATAATAATAATAACGGTAGAGGTGCCTTGGTGCGCGCATCCATTCGAATTCAAACAGGGACAAAGCCCCGGTTACGAAATTGGATGCGGGCACCAAGGGACCGCAAACACTAAACCGACACAGAGGGAGTCCCTGCTCCCATCATACCATATCCGGAAAAAAATTTAATAATTCATTTTAGTAAAACCAAAACAAAGAAACCACTCCCCTTTCCCCCCCCCCCCCTCCCCCCCGTACCACGACAAGAGAGAACGAGAGAGAGAGAGAGCAATACGCATCGAGCGTGCACCCGCTGTGCGGCGCTCGATTACAAAAATATAAAATTTTAATATAATATAAAAGAAATATAAAAATGAAATCAAAAAAATTAAAAAAAAAAATAAAAATAAAAATGGTACCTTAATAAAAAAATTCTCAAAAAATAAAATTCCTGTTGCGGCCTTGCGCGGCCGTCATGCCACAGGTGACCTTGCCCCACCCGGACCGTTGAGGCTTGGTTGTACCGAATCCGTTGCGGTGCCTCTCACCGGTAACCAACAAAGAAAATGTACAACTGGCCGGTTGGCCACCTGAACGTTGCGGGGACTTTCCCCGATACCAAAAAGAAAAATACGAGGTGCCAGTTGGCCACCCGTATCGTTGGGCGTCGTATAAATATAAAACTGGCTACCTGCACAACTCGTTCCCTCGCCAAAAGAAACAGTAAATATTTACTCTTACAACACAAGTGGTCTCAACTGACCACCCGAAAATAACTGGTTAAATATCCGATCCCGTTAAAATATTTGGGATCCGCCAATAAAACGTAATAAGTTCACCATATATTTGCGGCCACAATCAGCATACATACGTTCAAGAAAAACCCGGTAACTTTCTAGACGGTTACTATTAATTGATTTTCAGAACTATCAAAACTGGCACTACTACTTTTCAAATTTTCTGTCCTTGTATAATTCGACAATTTATGTTTGGTATCAACTACTTCTAGAACACACTACAAATTTCAATAATTTTTATATTTTTGTTGTTGGTTTGTCTCTTGTGAGCAAATTACACCATATTTTCTCGATAATAAACAAATGATTAAATTTACACACTTGACTTTTAATATGTTTATATCAAATTTTATTATTTTTCAATTTACAAAATTAAATTTCACAGATAAAAATTTGTTTTTTTTTTCTACAAACATTTTTCCCCATCACCCAAAAGCCAAAAACTCGAATTTTTTATATAAAAAAATTTAATTACATCAAATTCAATTAAATTAAAAAAATCAAAAAACTGATTATTCACTAATCAACAATCAAAACTCGATCTAAATTACAACTTGACTTTATAAAATTCACCACTCGAATGTCAAAAATCACAAACAGAATGATTACACCAAAGAAAACTCTTACGCCGCACAGCTAGCAAAACGTTCTAGAAGAAATTAATCTCTCTTCTCTGTCTCTCCTTTATATCAATTTTCGTTGATACAAAAGAGAGACATATAAGAAAAACATTTTTTTCCAAAACGTTTTACTTTGCACACACCCGATGTGCACTGCTCTCTCTTCCATTATCTTTCTCACCCTCGCGCCATCACCACGACGTGTACAAACATTAAACAACTCCGAAAGCGAGGACACAAACCGAGGGGAATTAAATACAAAGTGGGCTTGTTACGATCATGTAATCGTAACAAACGTGGGAACGTCCCACACCCTGAGATGTCTCATACGCCGGGCCTAGAAACAAACATACTTGAAAATGGAGTGAAAACGATTAAACACGGATGTCTTTGACATGGTAAATACCTAATGATTTGCCATTCAAATCTTCGACGGAATAAGCAACCTGACCCACTTTACACGAAATAACCGCGGGTTTGAATTTTCCGGCTAATTTCGCGGAGAATTGTTTCGTCGCATCGCTCAACGCAAAAGATCGTACGAAAACGGGCTGACTGACTCAGGAAAAGCGCTTATTACTACGTAGGTTGTAATATTGAGCCCCCTTTTCGTGTGCTACGCGTTGTTACGACTGTATTGTCTTAACAAGATTTTTTTTTGTAAATTTGTTTCTATTCTCAACGGTTTCTTGCGTCCGAGTTTTTCGCTGTGTGAACGTGGTGTCTTGGTGGATGGATTCGTGTGTGTTTTCTTCTGTTATGTTGGCAACGGAACGAAAATGGTAGAGAAAGAGAGAACAATGCGCATCGAGTGTGTGCAAAGTAAAACGTTTTAAAAAAAAATGTTTTTTCTTGTATGTCTCTCTTTTGTACAATACCAACGAAAATTTGGTACAAAGGAGAGACAGAGAAGAGAGATGCATTTTCTTCTAGAACGTTTTACGAGCTGTGCGACGCTCGAATATTTTTTTTGTGTTGTCAATTCGAGCTTGGTTTTTTGGATGAAAAGTTGAGTTGTTATTTTGATAAAAAAAAAATATATATAAAAGAGTTTTTTGTGTTGAATTTGGTGGAGAAAAGGTTCCATTTTGTTTGGGAATTTTCTATATTGTTAACACCAAATATATATATATATATAGTTTTTATATAAACTTGTAAAAAAAAAAAAATTATTTTTGATTTAAAATAAAGTGTTATATGGTGAAAAAAAAATAATTTTGGAAAAAATAGTAATCGAAGTTTGTTTTATATGAAAATTATCAAACCGATGATATTCACAGTATGTATTACTGTATAGTGATGTAACGGAACTAACGCGGTTAGGTGTGCGTATCGCTACCTAGATGTTGTATATAAAATAGGGGCGATTTATTTGTGATCAGTTATTGGTATATTGGCGAGTGGGTGCAAGATTTATCGTTATCTAACGTGGCCCCACATTCTTCGGTTTTCGAGAGAAGGGTGTGCCGCAAAGGTACAGTACAGGGTGGCCAGTTGACGTCACTCATTTTTTTTGCTATTTTTCCTTAAGGCGAAGGACGCCCAACGAAGGCATACAAAGCCCAACGAAGGCATACAAAGCCCAACGAAGGCATACAAAGCCCAACAAAGGCATACAAAGCCCAACAAAGGCATACAAAGCCCAACGAAGGCATACAAAGCCCAACAAAGGCATACAAAGCCCAACAAAAGCATACAAAGCCCAACGAAGGCATACAAAGCCCCGCATCCGCAACTAACGGTAGCCAGCCAGCTATTGCTTTTTTTATTTATATTGGTATCGGGGAGAGGCCCCGCCACAATACGGCACCAAGGTCGAAACGGTGGCGTAACGGCACACAAAGCCGCAACGGTCCAGGTGTGGCATGACGGCCGCGCAAGGCCGCAACAATTTGTTGTATTTAATATATTAAGGTACCATTTTTTATTTATATTTTTTTTGATTTAATCTTTTTTATATTTTGTATATTATATTAAATTTTCAAAGTTTTGTGATCGAGCGCCGCACAGCGGGTGCGCGCTCGATGCGCATTGCTGTTCTCTCTCTCGCTCTCTCTCTCGTTCCCTCCTTTTCCATTTTTTTTTTTTGGGAAGCTGGTTTTCTTTGTTTCGTTGTTGTTTTTTTATAATAAAATGAATTAATAAATATTTTTTCGGTTGTGTATGATGGGAGCGGAGACTCCCTCTGTGTCGGTTTAGTGTTGGCGGTCCCTTGGTGCCCGCATCCAATTCCGTAACCAGGGCTTGGCCCCGTTTGAATTCGGATGGATGCGCGCACCAAGGCACCGTTCTCGGTTTATAATTCTTGAGTTGTTCGTTCCTCAAGTTCCGGCCGACGAATTTCGGCGGAACTACGGTTTTTATTTATTATTTGCGTTTCCCCAACTTTCTGTTAATCACGGTGTAGGCCAGGAGCCCTGCATGCCTCAAACCCCACGACCCTCGCACTTCTCGCTGAGAACGTAGCCGGCAAAACATCACCGTGGAGGCCTCTGCAGGAGCTTAGTGAAAATCTGCAGGTTGGCAGTAGCCAGCCTGTAACAGTGGCGCCCAAATAATTTCGCGAATTTTAATTTTTTTGATTTTTTATGATTTGTAGCTTCATTCCCTTTGGCGTGCGTGTCCAGCGCCGAAACCAGTGTTCAGCACCGTTTGACTTCGCCTGGACGCGCACCCCAAAGCCAGTCTCCCGGCTGACATTCCCTATCTACGATCGCAACCAGCACGGGCTGTTTGATTGCGCGTAGATGGGGGGTGTCATCCCCTATTCTTCAGACATCCGACTTCCGAGCTCTTTCCCATTTCCACTATGTTGTGTCCGATTGTGGTGGAGCTCGGATGTCATTTGTCCGGGGTTTAGTACTTAGCTTCATTTCTTCTTTTCCCTGAAATTTCTCGACCGAAATTTGAGGAACAACAATTTTTATTATTATTATTATTTTTTATTTTTTTTTATTATTTAGCTGACATGGAGTGGGATTTCCGCTTCCATCATACCATCCGTTTCGTCATTTGATTTTAAAGGTTCTTTAAATTATGTTTGATTTATTGATTTTTTTTGATATTATTGATTATTTTTATTTTGATTTAGTTTTTGGGTTGTATTGGAACCCTCGGGTTTATTAGTACTTCATTTTTGGTTTTATTTTTCTTATTTTCTTTTTGTATCGTTTGAAGTTATTGTTCTGCCTGCATACCGCTGGGTGTGTTGGTAGTTTTGGTTCATATTATTCTTATTTCTTCCTTTGTTTTCTTATTACTTGATTCCTCTTTGCGATTTTGCATTGTTTACTGTTTACGTGGTATTATTTCACTATCGGCGTACTATTGGGTGTGTTGGTAGTTTGATTTTCGTATTATTATTATTATTTTTCGTTATTTTGTTGTATTAAAATGATTTTAACGAGCCCCCCCAAAATAGGTTCTCATCGAACAGCGCCATTTTCGGGGGTATCTCGTCTACATCCGTCGTTAAACAAATTGTGGGAATACGGGTCCCACAACCCATTTGTAAGGTAACCATTCCTTTTATTATTATTCATCAAATATATTTCGTGCTTATATTTTTATTATCTAGTTATAGTGGGTGTGGAATATCTTTAGTTGTAATTTCCTTTAACTTGAAACCTTCCGTTTAAGTTAGAGTTATTTTGAATTCAAATTTTTGTATATTTAATAAGCTTAATAAAGACTACGTCATTGTTTCTTGCCGAATTAAATCGAGCGAGTTTATCCCACTATACTTTCATCCTTAAAAAAATGTACCTAACATCATTCGAGCAAGACGATTTGGAGCGAGGCGTTATCGACGAACCATCATTATCTGACAGTGGCCTAAAATACACAAGATCCCCATCGGACATCTCCATCGACATGTTCCTGTTTCAGGTAGACACCATCGCTTCGTCCCGTGGATTATCCAATCAAACATTATTATTTGAGTTACACACCATCTTGAAAGATATGGCATTGCAGTGGTATTGGACATTCCGCAAACATAATCCGAATGCGTCATGGTCAGAGTTGCGAGACGGCATGAGCGAACGATTTAAGGACCGACGCACCAATTACGAAATCAGACGAATGGTCGAGTCGCGCAAACAACAACCCGACGAAAGTTTCACGGATTTCTACGATCAAGTGTGGAGTTTAACGCTACAATGTCGTACACCGTACTCGGACGAGGAACTCATCGAAATATTAATGGCGAATATGAAGCCAGAATTACAGTTTCATCTCACCGATCGTCGTTTTAGCACCATAAATGAACTGATCAAAAGTTGCTCTGCTTGGGAGGAGTCTTTCCGGCAGCTCAAAGCTCCGGCGGATCCTGCAATCCATCCACGACGCGTGATCAATGAGTTATCAGGCAGTCCGTATGATGATGTTGGAGCATATGACTCTTATGAGAATTATCCCTTAACTGATGTTCTACCTGATAACTCAGTATCCGCAATTCACACGGGGAGCAGGTTTCCATCGGGAGCGGCGAGACGTCCTGGAGGACAAATCTCAACAGACAACTCGAGATCAGATTATATACAGCATTCGCATACCACAACGGCCACGCAGACAGAGTGTACTGAGATCAAATCCACCTCCACTCAGACTGAGTGTACAGAGAACAAATCAACATCAACCCAGACTGCGGATAGTAGAGAGGATAGAGCAACTCAAACCGATTCAGGAGGACGCAGCGAGCAATACGGACGCGGAAATCCGCTCCTATTCGAATCCGACGAAGAAGTAAGCTCGTCTGCCAGTAATGATTCCTTTCCCGATCCTTCTTCCCCATCCAATCCTTCCTCCCTTCCTGTCGCTCTTAAATTTTTCTATAATGCCCCATCATTGGCAAAGTTAGATCGTTTAAAGCGTTCCAAAAAATATTGGAACCGTCGTGTCGCAATGAGAAATGATGTGATTTCCTCCGTTCTATTCTCCGAGGGTAGTGACACTCGGCCTTACGCCCAGGTCTTAATAAATAAGATTCCTTTTAAGGGTCTTCTCGACAGCGGGGCGAGTGTCAGTGTTCTCGGGAGTGGATCGGAGAAACTTATGTCAAATCCATTTGTTGAATTCCATAACTTTCCTTCCACTATAACTACCGCGAGTGGCCAAGTCCAACGAGTTTTTGGTTATATCCGAGCTAACGTCGAATTTAACGGAGTCACTAAATTTATGAATTTTCACGTTGTCCCTTCCTTGGAACAACCGCTTTATTTGGGTATCGATTTTTGGAATCGTTTTGGAATTTCCCCAAAAATCTCCGCGTTGAATAATTCGGACGAATTAGGTGAAACTACCAACACACCCAAATTCCATATTTTTACATCTGATGATCGTCGTAAATTGGATCTTATCCGCGAATATTTCCCGAGCAGCGATATTTTGGGTTTGGGCCGCACATCCCTCATCACTCATATGATCGATGTCGGTTCCGCAAAACCAGTCAAACAACGTTTTTATTCCGTGTCCCCAGCTATCCAGAAACTCATGTATGCCGAGTTGGATAGGATGTTGTCTTTGGGGGTTATTGAGGAGTCACAAAGTTCCTGGTGTTCACCGGTCACATTGGTGCGTAAGGCCAATGGGAAAGTTCGTCTGTGCTTGGATGCTAGAGAACTGAACAAGGCAACCGTCAAGGATGCGTATCCGCTGCCCATAATCAACGGATTGTTGGGTCGTTTGGGACACACCCGATTCATTTCGGCGATTGATTTGAAGGATGCCTTTTGGCAGATCCCACTCGACCCAGCATCCCGCGATAAAACGGCGTTTACGGTTCCTGGACGGCCCTTGTATCAGTTCAAGGTGATGCCGTTTGGCTTATGCAACGCACCACAGACGCTTTGTCGCTTGATGCACCGCGTGATCCCGTACCAACTGCACGATAAGGTCTTTGTGTACCTCGATGACCTTCTGGTCACATCCTCCACTCTGGCCGAACATTTCGATTTGCTACAACAGGTTGCTGGATATCTGAAGGACGCTGGTTTAACAATCAATTTGACCAAAAGTAAGTTTGTGTTGAAAGAAGTAGACTATTTAGGTTATATTGTGGGTGACGGCTGCCTCCGTACAAACCCAGATAAATGTAAAGCTATTCTGGAGTACCCTATTCCGAAAACGACGAAACAGATTAGACGTTTTCTGGGAATGTGCGGATGGTACCGTCGCTTCATTCCTAATTTCGCCTCCTTAGCTTCTTCTCTCACCGATCTTACTGGTAAAAACACAAAAGTATGTTGGTCTGCAGCTGCTGATTCTTCTTTTAATGCTCTCAAAACCGCCTTGTCAACTGCCCCAGTTTTAACGCATCCTGATTATACAAAACCCTTTTTTATTCAGTGCGATGCCAGTGCCGTTGGGGTCGGTAGTGTCTTATTTCAGGTGGACGCCGAAGGGGTGGAGCGGCCCATTGAGTTTTATTCCCATAAGCTTAATGCGGCGCAGCGAAACTACTCGGTGACCGAGCTGGAATGCTACGCTGCCGTCCTCAGCGTGCGAAAATTCCGTCCCTACGTAGAAGGCTATCCATTCGTCATTTATACTGACCATTCCAGTTTGCGCTGGTTAATGAGTCAAAAAGACCTCTCCGGACGTTTGGCGAGATGGAGTCTTAAACTCCAAGCGCTGGATTTTCAGATTGGATACCGAAAAGGTTCAGTTAACGTTGTACCTGATGCGTTGTCTCGAGCTTTTCCGGATGAATCCGCTCCTTGTGAGGATGATTCCGAAAGTAAGAGCACGCCTGATCCTGGTGTTCAATTTGGAGATCCAGTCTTGTCGAGTAAAAACATCGACCGTTCCGTGAATGCGTTAATACCTTCTTCAGTCCCCATGCTGCACGTTGATCAAAATTCGGTTGCGTTCCAAGATCCAGATTACGTCGATCAGATCGCGAAAATTCGTTCCTTAAAAGATTGTCCGCACAACTATAAGATCCAGGATGATAAACTATTAATATCCCCTTCGTTCGGTTTTAAATATACGGATACCGACCTTTCGAATTGGAAACTTGTTATTCCTAATTCCTTAACTTCAACGCTTATCGAACAGGCTCACGTACCTCCCACTTCAGCACATTTAGGCGGCAGCAAAACTCTCGAGCGCCTTCAGCGTCAACTTTACTGGCCTCATATGGCAAAACAAGTTAAACAGTACGTTGCTAGCTGCACTAAATGTAAAATGAACAAAGCTGTTAATTTCTTTACACAACCAGCCATGGGAGCACAGGTTACGTGAACTCGCCCGTTTCAAAAACTGTATGTAGATTTTTTGGGTCCGTATCCACGTTCGAAACTCGGAAATACCTGTATCGTTATCGTTCTGGATCATTATTCGAAATTCGTAGTTGTAAAACCCTTACGCGAGGCGTCTGCCTCATTATTGTGTCGATTTCTGGAAAACGAGGTATTCCTTTTATTCTCCGTACCCGAAATTGTTACCTCCGATAATGGGAAGCAGTTCACCTCGAATCTATTTAAAGACCTGTTAGCTAAATACGGTGTAACCCCTTTACGTACGCCGGTGTACTCGCCCCAAAGTAACGCTTCCGAGCGTGTTAATAGAACATTAATTGCCAGTATTCGTTCATATTTGAGCGATCACGACCATAATTTGTGGGACAAAAATTTGCAGGAAATTGCGGCTGCTTTACGTAATGCCATACACGATTCGATACATTATTCCCCTCATTATGTCGTGTTCGGTCAACATATGTCGATACACGGTTCGGATTACTCACTGCGACGATTACTCGATGAACATGATCCCGGTGAAGTCCATGCATGGGCTAAGCCAGATCGAGTAAATCTGTTAAAGGATCGTATTATACATTATCTGCGTGTGGCATACGAGAAGGGAGCTCAGCATTACAATTTGCGTAGTACTAAGCGCTCTTTTCGAGTTGGACAATCCGTCTTTATACGATCTTTTGCGTTGAGCGATGCGACGAACAAATTCTCCGCGAAATTAGCCGGAAAATTCAAACCGGCGGTAATTTCTGGTAAAGTAGGTCAGGTGGCGTATACCGTCGAAGATTTGAATGGCAAATCCTTGGGTACTTATCATGTCAAAGACATCCGTGTTTAATCGTTTCTCTCTCTATCTTTATTTTCGTGCTGTTTGTTTTAGGTCCGGCTTATGAGACATCTCAGGGTGTGGGACGTTCCCACGTTTGTTACGACTGTATTGTCTTAACAAGATTTTTTTTTGTAAATTTGTTTCTATTCTCAACGGTTTCTTGCGTCCGAGTTTTTCGCTGTGTGAACGTGGTGTCTTGGTGGATGGATTCGTGTGTGTTTTCTTCTGTTATGTTGGCAACGGAACGAAAATGGTAGAGAAAGAGAGAACAATGCGCATCGAGTGTGTGCAAAGTAAAACGTTTTAAAAAAAAATGTTTTTTCTTGTATGTCTCTCTTTTGTACAATACCAACGAAAATTTGGTACAAAGGAGAGACAGAGAAGAGAGATGCATTTTCTTCTAGAACGTTTTACGAGCTGTGCGACGCTCGAATATTTTTTTTGTGTTGTCAATTCGAGCTTGGTTTTTTGGATGAAAAGTTGAGTTGTTATTTTGATAAAAAAAAAATATATATAAAAGAGTTTTTTGTGTTGAATTTGGTGGAGAAAAGGTTCCATTTTGTTTGGGAATTTTCTATATTGTTAACACCAAATATATTTATATATATATAGTTTTTATATAAACTTGTAAAAAAAAAAAATTATTTTTGATTTAAAATAAAGTGTTATATGGTGAAAAAAAAATAATTTTGGAAAAAATAGTAATCGAAGTTTGTTTTATATGAAAATTATCAAACCGATGATATTCAAAGTATGTATTACTGTATAGTGATGTAACGGAACTAACGCGGTTAGGTGTGCGTATCGCTACCTAGATGTTGTATATAAAATAGGGGCGATTTATTTGTGATCAGTTATTGGTATATTGGCGAGTGGGTGCAAGATTTATCGTTATCTAAAGTGGCCCCACATTCTTCGGTTTTCGAGAGAAGGGTGTGCCGCAACGGTACAGTACAGGGTGGCCAGTTGACGTCATTCATTTTTTTTGCTATTTTTCCTTAAGGCGAAGGACGCCCAACGAAGGCATACAAAGCCCAACGAAGGCATACAAAGCCCAACGAAGGCATACAAAGCCCAACAAAGGCATGCAAAGCCCAACAAAGGCATACAAAGCCCAACGAAGGCATACAAAGCCCAACAAAGGCATACAAAGCCCAACAAAGGCATACAAAGCCCAACGAAGGCATACAAAGCCCCGCATCCGCAACTAACGGTAGCCAGCCAGCTATTGCTTTTTTTATTTATATTGGTATCGGGGAGAGGCCCCGCCACAATACGGCACCAAGGTCGAAACGGTGGCGTAACGGCACACAAAGCCGCAACGGTCCAGGTGTGGCATGACGGCCGCGCAAGGCCGCAACAATTTGTTGTATTTAATATATTAAGGTACCATTTTTTATTTATATTTTTTTTGATTTAATCTTTTTTATATTTTGTATATTATATTAAATTTTCAAAGTTTTGTGATCGAGCGCCGCACAGCGGGTGCGCGCTCGATGCGCATTGCTGTTCTCTCTCTCGCTCTCTCTCTCGTTCCCTCCTTTTCCGTTTTTTTTTTTGGGAAGCTGGTTTTCTTTGTTTCGTTGTTGTTTTTTTATAATAAAATGAATTAATAAATATTTTTTCGGTTGTGTATGATGGGAGCGGAGACTCCCTCTGTGTCGGTTTAGTGTTGGCGGTCCCTTGGTGCCCGCATCCAATTCCGTAACCAGGGCTTGGCCCCGTTTGAATTCGGATGGATGCGCGCACCAAGGCACCGTTCTCGGTTTATAATTCTTGAGTTGTTCGTTCCTCAAGTTCCGGCCGACGAATTTCGGCGGAACTACGGTTTTTATTTATTATTTGCGTTTCCCCAACTTTCTGTTAATCACGGTGTAGGCCAGGAGCCCTGCATGCCTCAAACCCCCGGACCCTCGCACTTCTCGCTGAGAACGTAGCCGGCAAAACATCACCGTGGAGGCCTCTGCAGGAGCTTAGTGAAAATCTGCAGGTTGGCAGTAGCCAGCCTGTAACAGCGTAAATAATGTATAATACGGTCTTTTAGGAGATTTACTCGATCTGGCTTAGCCCATACCTGGACTTCGCTGGGATCATGTTCATCGAGTAATCGTCGCAGTGAGTAATCTGAACCGTGCATCGACATATGTTGACCGAACACGACATAATGAGGGGAGTAATGTAACGAATCATGTACAGCATTTCGTAACGCGGCTGCAATTTCGTGCAAATTCTTGTCCCATAAATTATGATCGTGATCGCTCAAATATGATCGAATGCTGGCAATCAGTCAATAAAGGCACTTTATAAGTTACCGCATAGATATCCCACAAAATTATTGTATTCTGCGGATCTACTACCTGTTTCCAAACTAGTTGACTTTAGTTATATAATGCTAATATACTTGGTTAATAATAGTATGATAAAATCCACGCTTCTGCTTGAAACAAATTTTCAATTAACTATGAGGAACACTAGACAAGCCAATGATCTGAGATTACCCACTTACAGGAATACATCATCCACACGAAGTATATTTTACCGAGGCTTGCATCTCTTTAACGAATTACCACTTAACATTAGAACTCTTCCGGTCTCTAAATTCAAGATATATATTAAAGAAATGCTATACAATGAGTTTTGCAGAGAGTATGATCAATGTCACAGATAATGTAATTGGCTCTATCGTTTCTTAAAGAACAAAATCAAAATTATACAGAGTGATATAGTATGTCACATCTTGTATGTTCCGGGTTACTAAATACTGTCTCTACATTAATCATAAGTTTCATAATATAATGAACAAACACAGTTAGCATCTTAGTTTTCTAGCTGACATATAATACATGTAACGTCATTTTTTATGAAGAATATACTGTATGGCTGTTGCTGTGTTTTAATATTGGAGCACTATCCGGAGCCAAATGGCAATTTTCTATTGAACTGCTACTATTATTCACTGGTGTCGCTGTACTATAAAAATTAAAACTAAATTCATCAATAAAACAAACATTTATCACCTGAAATATATTAATTGACATTTATTTTGACATGACGTTATAAACAAGAATTCATTTTGCTGCGTTTTAAATTTGTATTGTAAGATTTAGTTTCTAATGGTTTCAGGGGTTTACAAAATAAAAGCCTTTTCAAATTTCCCATTGAAATGGATAGCGCTGCCGATAGCGGCTCCCGATAAATAAGTAGAGCAAGATATCTTTTTATCGATTTTTATCTAAAAAGTTGAATGAAAAATCTTAGTTTAGAGTTAAATAAATTAATTATATGCACTAATAGCGCGCTAAATATAAGTTTTGACATAGAAAATTGGCTGCTCCGGATACAGCTATCGAGCGCTAATAAAAAAAACACAGCATGTATGTTTTATACATATGTGTAACACATTTTTGTACTCACTTAATGTCAAATTTAATACTTGAAATTTCCATAACTATTTAAAATTGTAAAATTTATATTAGAAATAAAAATGAAAAAAAAAAAAAAAAAAAAAAATCAAAGTTCTATTAACACGCTCGGAGGCGTTGCTTTGTGGCGAATATACCGGCGTACGTAAATGGGATACACCGTATTTAGCTAACAGGTCTTTAAATAGATTCGAGGTGAACTGCTTCCCATTATCGGAGGTAACAATTTCGGGTACGGAGAATAAAAGGAATACCTCGTTTTCCAGAAATCGACACAATAATGAGGCAGACGCTTCGCGTAAGGGTTTTACAACTACAAATTTCGAATAATGATCCAGAACGACAACAATGCAAGTATTCCCGAGTTTTGAACGTATAGTTTTGAACGTATATAGTTTTTGAAACGGGCGAGTTGACGTAACCTGAGCTCCCATGGCTGGTTGTGTAGAGAAATTAACAGCTTTGTTAATTTTACATTTAGTGCAGCTAGCAACGTACTGTTTAACTTGTTTCGCCATCTGAGGCCAGTAAAATTGACGCTGAAGGCGTTCGAGAGTTTTGCTGCCGCCTAAATGTGCTGAAGTGGGAGGTACGTGAGCCTGTTCGATAAGCGTTGAAGTTAAGGAATTAGGAATAACAAGTTTCCAATTCGAAAGGTCGGTATCCGTATATTTAAAACCGAACGAAGGGGATATCAACAATTTATCATCGTGGATCTTATAGTTGTGCGAACAATCTTTTAATGAACGAATTTTCGCGATCTGATCGACGTAATTTGGATCTTGGAACGCAACCGAATTTTGATCAACGTGCAAAATGGGGACGGAGGAAGGTATTAACGCATTCACGGAAGGGTCGATGTTTTTACTCGACAAGGCTGGATCTCTAAATTGAACACCAGGATCAGGCGTGCTCTTACTTTCGGAATCATCCTCACAAGGAGCGGATTCATCCGGAAAAGCTCGAAACAACGCATCAGGTACTACATTAACTGAAACTTTACGGTATCCAATTTAAAAATCCAGCGCTTGGAGTTTAAGACTCCATCTCGCCAAACGTCCGGAGAGGCCTTTTTGACTCATTAACCAGCGCAAACTGGAATGGTCAGTATAAATGACGAATGGATAGCCTTCCACGTAGGGACGAAACTTTCGCACGCTGAGGACGGCAGCGTAGCATTCCAGCTCGGTCACCGAGTAGTTTCGCTGCGCCGCATTGCGCTTATGTGAATAAAACTCAATGGATTCAACGGATTGTTACAGGCTGGCTACTGCCAACCTGCAGATTTTCACTAAGCACCTTCAGAGGCCTCCACGGTGATATTTTGCCGTCTACGTTCTCAGGGAGAAGTGCTAAGGTCTTGGGGTTTGAGGAATACAGGGCTCCTGGCTTACACCGTGATAACAGAAATTTAAATAAAAGTAAATCGCAAATAATAATAATACCCGGATTCCGCCGAAATTCGTCGGCCGGAACCTGAGGAACGAACAGCAGATAATCAAAATAATTAATAAATAAATCGAAAAATGATAACGGAAGAGGTGCCTTGGTGCGCGCATCCATCCGAATTCAAACGGGGTCGAGCCCTGGTTACGGAATTGGATGCGGGCACCAAGGGACCGCAAACACTAAACCGACACAGAGGGAGTCTCCGCTCCCATCATACCGACCGAAAAATTTAATATTTCATTTTATTTTTTTTTCTAAAAAATGAAAACCAAAAGAAAACAACTTCCCACGAGGAAAACAAGAGAAGGAGAGATAGCGAGTGAGAGAGAGAGAGAGAGATCAATGTGTACCGAGCGTGCACCCGCTGTGCGGCGCTCGATTACAAAAATTTTAGAAAAAAATTTAATATAAAAAATTTAAAATATATAAAAAAAACAAAAATCAAAAAAATTAATAAAAATAAAAATTATCAAAAAAAAAATGGTACCTTAATTTAAAAATAACTTGTTGCGGCCTTGAGCGGCCGTCATGCCACAGGTGACCTTCCCACCCGGACCGTTGCGGCCTTGGTGCCGTTGTTGTTGCAGGGCCTTTCCCCGATACCAATAAATAAACACGAGGTGCCGGTTGGCCACCCGTTCGGTGCGGTGCCTTTCACCGATACCAAAAAAAACCAAAGTCAGGCAACCGGTTGGTCGGCTACCCGTTTGTTGCGGCAGACCACCGATAACCAAAAAACACACTACTGGCCGGCTGGCCACCCGTGTCGTTGCGGGGCCTCTCCCCGATACCAATATAAAACGAATGGCCTCAACGAATGGCCACCCGAAACTCGTTGGGCGTTGGCTCGCCTTAAAACCGTATATAACGTGGTCTTAACGGGCCACCCGTTGATTACACCGCCGTTTTATTTCTTGTAAGCAGGAATATTCCGTCTATTCTCGTGGTATATTGTGTAATAAACTTAAAGACAAATCCTTCAGTTAAATTTGTACACTACGTAAATAACAGTAATCCAAGTGGAAGGCAATTTACAAAAGTTGGCACAATTGATGTATCTGAGTAAATCAATTTGCTGTCTCGAATCGGCTATCCTCAAATACACAACAAAAATCCGATACTTTGTGGCGTAATTTGTAACGTTGAGCACACCAGACAATAAAAAATTTATTTTTATGATTTTTATTTTTATTTGTAACAACACCATAAACTTGGTACACGTTTTCTTATTTAAATTTTGTTTTTATGATTTCTTCACCTTTTCGAATCACCAAAACTTTTTTTTTTACAATAAATGTTCATAATAATAAAAAAATATAAACTTGGTCAAACCAAGACTTCAAACTATTTTACAGGAAAAATTCCAAGTTTTCTTTGAAAAAAATACACCCGAAAAAACTCTTCATACTAATCAAAAATCACTACTCGACTTAATAAAAATCAACACTCGACTTGAAAAAAAGAAATAAACTGAATCGAGCAAAAATCACAACTTGAATGAAATCATACCAAAAATTTCGAACGCCGCACAACTCGTAAAACGTTCTAGAAGAAATTAATCTCTCTTCTCTGTCTCTCCTTTATATCAAATTTTCGTTGGTATAAAAGAGAGACATATAAGAAAAAACATTTTTTCCAAAACGTTTTACTTTGCACACACTCGATGCGCATTGTTCTCTCTTTCTCGTTTTCTCTTCACCTCTGCGCCACCACACGATGGGGTACAAAACAAAACGTCGCGGGTGCGTTCAGAACACAATTTAAGAGACAAACACAGAGGTGAATAAAAACATTGTTACGACTGTATGGTCGCAACGACGATTTTTGTGTTATTTTATTCACCCCGGTTGTTGTCTTCGTTTCGCCCATCTTCTCTTATGTTTTTATTCACCTCTGTGTTTGTCTGTTAAATTGTGTGCTGAACGCACCCGCGACGTTTTGTTTTGTTCCCCATCGTGTGGTGGCGCAGAGGTGAAGAGAAAACGAGAAAGAGAGAACAATGCGCATCGAGTGTGTGCAAAGTAAAACGTTTTGGAAAAAATGTTTTTTCTTATATGTCTCTCTTTTGTACCAACAAAAATTTGATATAAAGGAGAGACAGAGAAGAGAGATTCATTTCTTCTAGAACGTTTTACGAGTTGTGCGGCGTTCGAAATTTTTGGTATGAATGCATGCGAGTAGTGATTTTCAAAGAGTTTTGTTTTGAGTTTGTGACATAAGAAAAAGAGTCCATTTTTCGGTATTTGGCCACATTGATGACTAATTATATTATAATAAAATCTGTATAATAATAATGTAATTTACTTGTTGATTAATGTGATTTGAACTAGAAAATCTGATTAATTTATAAAAAAAAAATATTTATATTTGTGCTTACATAATAAAAATTACGTTGATAGTGTTTGGGATTATTTTGGTCCGGATAATGAATAAATTGTGAAATATTGAAGCAAAAATAAAACAAAATGGTCAATTTATTTGTTTGTTTACGGGGGTGCCAAATTTAATGAGGGCCGCATTATTTTAAGCGGGAGTAGCCGATACTAAGAATATCGCAATAATAACGGGTGCGTGCCAATATAATTATCGAGCACCATCTTTTTCTGCGGATACCGCACTAAACACAGGACGCGCAAATACGACGAGGGCCATAGTTTTTTGATATAGTATCGTAATTTTACACGGGTGCCGTACGCACATTTATACGGGTGCCGTACGCACATTTATACCGGCTAAATTATTTTCATTTTTTACGGGCGGCCAAAAGTGGTTCGTTATTTATATTCGTATTATACATCGCAGCGTGTTTGGGAGGCAAACCACGAGGCCATTAATCAATTGTGGTATAACGGCACAGGCGTGCCTCAACATCTACGGAAGTGGCCAACAACGTAACCAGCTGTAAATACAGTTCAAGACGGCTTGTTGCGAAGGACGCCCACATAGTGCCCAACCAGGCAAGCGCTCGAGCGCAAGGCGGGAGTCGCCCAACGACGGCATCAAGGCCGCAACCCATATAGGTAACGGTGAAACGCACCGCAACGGTCCGGGTGTGGCAAGGTCACCTGTGGCATGACGGCCGCGCAAGGCCGCAACAGCTTATTTTTAATAATTAAGGTATTTTTTTTGGTTAATTTTATTTAAATTTTTTGTTTATTTTTTTATATATTTCAAATTTTTTTTTCCCTGATTAAATTTTAAATTTTGGTTTTGTAATCGAGCGCCGCACGGCGGGTGCGCGCTCGGTGCGTATTGGTTTCTCTCTCGCTCTCTCTCTCGTTCCCTCCTTTTCTTTTTTTTCGGGAAGCTGTTTTTCTTTGTTTTGTTATTGTTTATTTTTTCTATAGTAAAATGAATTACTAAATTTTTCGGTCGGTATGATGGGAGCGGAGACTCCCTCTGTGTCGGCTAATTTTGCAGAGAATTGTTTCGTCGCATCGCTCAACGCAAAAGATCGTACGAAAACGGGCTGACTGACTCGGGAAAAGCGCTTATTACTACGTAGGTTGTAATGTTGAGCCCCCTTTTCGTGTGCTACGCGTAAATAATGTATAATACGGTCTTTTAGGAGATATACTCGATCTGGCTTAGCCCATACCTGGACTTCGCTGGGATCATGTTCATCGAGTAATCGTCGCAGTGAGTAATCTGAACCGTGCATCGACATATGTTGACCGAACACGACATAATGAGGGGAGTAATGTAACGAATCATGTACAGCATTTCGTAACGCGGCTGCAATTTCGTGCAAATTCTTGTCCCACAAATTATGATCGTGATCGCTCAAATATGATCGAATGCTGGCAATCAGTCAATAAAGGCACTTTATAAGTTACCGCATAGATATCCCACAAAATTATTGTATTCTGCGGATCTACTACCTGTTTCCAAACTAGTTGACTTTAGTTATATAATGCTAATATACTTGGTTAATAATAGTATGACAAAATCCTCGCTTCTGCTCGAAACAAATTTTCAATTAACTATGAGGAACACTAGACAAGCCAATGATCTGAGATTACCCACTTACAGGAATACATCATCTACACGAAGTATATTTTACCGAGGCTTGCATCTCTTTAACGAATTACCACTTAACATTAGAACTCTTCCGGTCTCTAAATTCAAGATATATATTAAAGAAATGCTGTACAATGAGTTTTGCAGAGAGTATGATCAATGTCACAGATAATGTAATTGGCTCTATCGTTTCTTAAAGAACAAAATCAAAATTATACAGAGTGATGTAGTATGTCACATCTTGTATGTTCCGGGTTATTAAATACTGTCTCTACATTAATCATAAGTTTCATAATATAATGAACAAACACAGTTAGCATCTTAGTTTTCTAGCTGACATATAATACATGTAACGTCATTTTTTATGAAGAATATACTGTATGGCTGTTGCTGTGTTTTAATATTGGAGCACTATCCGGAGCCAAATAGCAATTTTCTATTGATACTGCTACTATTATTCACTGGTGTCGCTGTACTATAAAAATTAAAACTAAATTCATCAATAAAACAAACATTTATCACCTGAAATATATTAATTGACATTTATTTTGACATGACGTTATAAACAAGAATTCATTTTGCTGCGTTTTAAATTTGTATTATAAGATTTAGTTTCTAATGGTTTCAGGGGTTTACAAAATAAAAGCCTTTTCAAATTTCCCATTGAAATGGATAGCGCTCCCGATAGCGGCTCCCGATAAATAAGTAGAGCAAGATATCTTTTTATCGATTTTTATCTAAAAAGTTGAATGAAAAATCTTAGTTTAGAGTTAAATAAATTAATTATATGCACTAATAGCGCGCTAAATATAAGTTTTGACATAGAAAAATGGCTGCTCCGGATACAGCTATCGAGCGCTAATAAAAAAACACAGTGTTACAGGCTGGCTACTGCCAACCTGCAGATATTCACTAAGCTCCTGCAGAGGCCTCCACGGTGATGTTTTGCCGGCTACGTTCTCAGCGAGAAGTGCGAGGGTCGTGGGGTTTGAGGCATGCAGGGCTCCTGGCCTACACCGTGATTAACAGAAAGTTGGGGAAACGCAAATAATAAATAAAAAACCGTAGTTCCGTCGAAATTCGTCGGCCGGAACCTGAGGAACGAACAATAATCAAATAGATAATAAAAATAATAATAATAACGGAAGAGGTGCCTTGGTGCGCGCATCCATCCGAATTCAAACGGGGCCGAGCCCTGGTTACGGAATTGGATGCGGGCACCAAGGGACCGCAAACACTAAACCGACATAGAGGGAGTCTCCGCTCCCATCACACCGACCGAAAAATAATTTAATAATTCATTTTATTTTAAGTTAAAACGAAAAACAACAAAAAAGAAACAACTTCCCGAGAAAAAAGGGTAAGGGAGGGAACGAGAGAGAGAGATCAGCAATGCGCATCGAGCGCGCACCCGCTGTGCGGCGCTCGATTACAAAATTTAAATTTAATATAATATATAAAAACAATTATAAAAATGAAATCAAAAATTAAAAAAAAAATAAAAATAAAAATAAAAAATGGTACCTTAATTAATTTAAAACGTGGTGGTGCGACCTTGTACGGTCGAGCGTTGCGGCAGACCACCGATAACCAAAAATATACCACACGAGGGGCCGGTTGGCCACCCGTTGCGTTGCGGGGCCTTTCCCCGATACCAATGAATGGGTTGCCGGTTGGCCACCCAATAAAACTATAACAGCTGGCCTCAACTGGCCGCCGTTAACCGTCCAACGATGCGGCACTTCCGCCGGTATTTCAAAATAGAATGGCCTTGATTGACCACCCGTAAGGTGTGGGGCGTTGGCTCGCCAAAAACAGTAAATTTTTATTATTGAGCGTTGACTCGCCTTAAAAAAATTCAAACAACCTGTTAACTAGGGTGCGACTGTCGTAGACAGGACAACCTTAGCTACATTTATTGTTGCCACTATCCTTTTAACTGTACCCCGTAGGCGGCATTAACCCGCTAGCTCAGCGGTAAAGGTTAATTGGCCGTGGGGATGGGGATACAAAGATAGCGGCCTAGATTACCGCCGGAGGTAACAAAATAAGACGGGTATGGATGGGAGAGGGCATCGGGCCCTTAAATAATGAATTGGGCCATCAGCCCATTGCAGAGAAAGCCGGTCAGACGCTGACCGTGGTTGTATTTAAAAAGAACTATTCTAGCATGCTAAGGATTCAGAGGCCTCTCGGGCCTGAATCCTTAAGGGAATCCCAAAAAAAATGTTAAGCGTATAATTAGCAGTGGTATGCCACAGTGCTCGCTAGGAAGAGGAAAAGATCCAACTCGTGTCACCAATTTCCCTCCCAACAAACCCCGTGCCAACCCACTACTGTTATTTAGTTTGTTAGTCACACATATAAATATTACCTACCTTAAATCCTGTTGATACGCTTTCCTTTTTTATATTTATTATTTTTTTTTTTTTATATCTGAAGCACACAACTTTATATTTTATATGTAAAAAAAAATGAACACAATTATTTTCCTTGAGTATTTATAAGCAAACCAATTTTTTTTTTTTTATTTATATTTCTAAATGAACACAATTATGTAACGTATAAAAAAAACTCATTTTTCTTCTACAACTTATTTTGCTTTTTCTTAATTAAATGTAATTATTTTTTTTTTCATTCACGCACAACACAACTCTAAAGATAAATAGAATAATCAAAATTAATTAATTGAAACAAAATTAAAATACTATCACACTACTATTCAAAATAAATATATAAACAAAAAAATATTTCTTTACTTTACTCGAAAAATTAAATTTCAGAAACCAAATTAAACCGCCTATAAATAATTAAACGAAAAAATTAAGTTTTTTTCTCTTATCAAAATAAAATTAAAAATTATATTTAAGGTTTACTGCTAAAAACGCAGTAATACGTCTTTACATAACGACCGTTCGACTAAAAAAAACCCTCAGTAAAAAAGTCTAAATCCGCGTTCGTTTCTTTATCATCCAACGTTCACACCCTCGTCTATCTATCGACCGCCCGTCCACCAGAAAAAAAATCAAAAACGCGGTTAATTTTTCTAATTTTTCATTAGTTGGTTGAGAGGGGGAAAAAAAGTGTTTTCGTAATTAAATTGAAAACCTCAACCAATTTACGAAATCAAATTACCGCGCAAAGTAAAGAAACATTTTTGCATACTCGGGTAATTTGGCACAACTCCGGATGCAGTCTTTCTTTTATTGCATCGGTTATGCCATTTACCTATGCACAAGTATATGAAAAAAAATTACATTCCCATATGTGCACAAAAGACGTAATCCAATTACGTTCATGAACATATTTTTAGCTCATTTAACCTTGGTACATAAAAATTCTAACGTGAATGAATTATGTATGTCGGTTAAATGAAACCTAAGAGGAAATGTAACAACTTCAAAACATGACGGTCACGTTGAATTGGAAACAGGTGAAGATATCGTCTTCGAAGTCATGTTATTATGGGATAGATGGATTGGGATTGGTCGGTAACAGAATTAGATATAATTCCGTTACAGCGTGGGGAAAACCCAATCCCTGAGATGAAAAGAGATCTCATGCTCTATTTAGAAGGACGTGGCTTAGGGATTCAGTCTTTAGATAGCACAACGTGGCGGACGCCCCACGCCCTGAGATAGTCTCAGAGCCGGGCACTTAACCTAGTCAATAACATTAATCACCTACTTATTTTATCTTAATTTTACAATTCTAATTATATTTTTTTTTTTTTTTTTTTTGTTTAATTTTTTTTTTTTTTTTTTTTGTTTAACAACTAATCCTTCTTCTACGAACCACCATGCTGGACGATTGCGCTTGGTGTGCCGGTTCCTGGCCCCCTCGTACTTGGTAGATCAGTTTGCTTAACCCACGACGTCTCCACCAGATAAGCCAGACGATAACTGCCAACACTAAGACAATGGTTGATGTGGCATAGTGGGGTATATCATGGAGGCTTATCGAAGACCATACCTCGTTGGCATGCAGATCTTTCACAGCTGCTGATAGCCTCTCCATATCGTCGTCCAGTCCTTCTATGATTAATGGCATGTTCTTTGTGCCGACCTGTTGTGTAATATTGAATGTGGGAAGGAAAGACACCTTTCCTGTGGTTTCATAACTCTGTTGGCTTTGCAACAAAAATTTATAAGCAAACCAATTTTGCAACAAAAATTGGTTGGTTTTAATCTGACAGCCCGAGGATAACTGCAAGATCCCACTTTCATGAAAGGATATCGGCTCTATGGTGCCTTTGCAAATTACGTCATAGGTTTCTTTGTTGGCTACAGACACTATCCACTGATTGGTGGTGCTTAGTGGAATGATTACTGTGGTCGGCAATGTGGTCTGTACCTGGCAGTTATCCAATGTTTGCTTTTGGTGCTGTAAGAGTCTCAGTTCACAAGGTTGCTGGTCTCCCTGCACTGTGTATATAGCATTGTGTTGGTAACAGATCACTTCTGACTGCATCCACTGCTGGCACTGTCTCAATTCCTCTGGCGTGATTGGGTAGTACCATATTCGCTGGAGATCCACCAGAAATACCGTGAACGTTGGTTTAATATACATCATCCGATTTTCGTGCATGGTAGGTACCGGATGGACTCGGTATACTTGGAATACTGACTGACCCAGCAACGGTACGTTGAGCTCGAATATCACCAGCTCGTTAACCAATCTGGATCTCACGCGCAACACTTGGTATAGTTGGACCCAGTGATGTTCATAATCGGGGACGCGCACATTCTCCGAGGTCCACAGGCGCAACTTCTCCAACTGTTCTTTGAGCTGTTGTGGTGTTATCAGCTGCGTATTTATGTGCCCCTGATGCAGGTCAATCATTACGTCTATTAAGGCCTCTTGCATTTCCTTAAAAATGTTTATGTTTATGGAGAGCTGCAAAGCTGCATCTATAAAGTCGCTATGTTGATGAAGCGCCAAAATATCCAGTTGGGTTGCTAGGTACTGGGCTGTTATTTGTTCCTGCTGTTTACGTATGATATTTGACGTGACATCCAACACGTGTGTCTGCCTATCAATCAGCTCTCTCATCTGGATCGTTCCGGCCTGCAGTTCCGTTATTTGTGTTGCATACCGCTCTGCGTCCCTCTGATCCATTACCCCGAACAGATCGCTCATCACGGTACCCATAAACTCAAAAGGTGCTCGCCTCTTCCTGCTGGGGTCTCTCAACATTCGATTGCGATCTTCCATTTCTTCTAATAAGTGTCTCATCGTCTGCATCAGCACCCCACATCCTTGCACCGTGTGACTCTGGTTGTTGTTCTGAGCCCCAATCCTTTGCCTCCAATCACTGGCAGTACACCAATCGGTTAGCTGGGACGCTGTGGCGCTGATGCGACCCCACTCATGCCAATAGTCAGGTTATAATGGAGAACAATCTTCCAACTTTCGTGTGTTAGATACGCCTGCATGATCTGTTCCATAAAGATCCCCGGTTGGTCGGTGAATGGATTGAAACTGGCTCCTCCAGCTGACGACGCCTGGTTAAGCAAACTGCACAACACCACTAGTTTGATCCACTCCATAACGTTGTACACTGGTCTTGTATGCGGTTCTTATGGAGAGAAAATAAAAATACTGAAAACTACTACTCACACATAACAATCCTAATCACTTAATTATTACTATATTCCTATACTATTCTTTAACCTATCCTTTTCTCTTAACTCAACCTGCAATGGTATTCGATATACCATTCTTCATTCTGTCTTTACATCATCTATTCAGATATCTAGTCCTACGTAGATGGTTTAACGACAGAATGGTCCGCGACAACGAGCTCCGTATTACCCGCGCTACCATCAGCCGTCACCCCCTTCTTCTTTATTTCTCTCTCCTCCCGTCTTCTTCTTCTCCTTTCTCGTCTCCACGCACTCACTCTATTTTTGAGCACCTCTACCCTTCTTTCACCCAAAACCCTATCCGCTTGTGTAGTATAAATCCCGGCTAAACGGTCCTCATCAAATAGTTCCGCTTTCAATTTAGCCTTTATACCACCATGCATACTCGCCATCCTACATTCAGGCTCATGGCTCGCCAAAATTGTTAGTGACCTCTTGCCCCAATACTCTCTTACTGACAACGGCAACTTCTTTGATTCCTTTGTTGTCTCTTCTCCTAGTTCTTCATCTCTCGTTGGATCCTCTCCTTCCTTTCCGATGAATGCCATCTTAGGTTGGTTTCCTGGGCGCGGACCAGTCTCTTTGGGCACCTCTCTTTTAGCTTCCATAGCGAGTATTGCCGTCCCTAAGCTTCCCAATTCCGTTTGAGCTTGTTCCGGTGTTAGTTTGCCTCGCTTCACTAATGCCAACGTCTTGCCACAAGCCGTTGTTGCATCTTTCAGATTTTCTGATATCTGGAGGAATTTCTGGGTTTTACTAGCACGGTTGACCCTGCCTTGTATATGGGTTAGCTTCACCGATATCAGTGGCAACCACTGGTCAACTGGCGTTTTGTCAGTCAAGTACTGTACTACATCTTGGCACAGCTGGGACAGAATTTTCGCGAGATGTTCATACTCGCGCTGCGGCTGTTTTTGCGCCGCCACGTGAGGTTTGGTTGGGGCGAGAAACGAGTCATCTCGCTCCTCCTCCAACTTCCTCACCAACGCCTCTTTCAACGTGTGAGTCACCTCTTGATGGGCTTTGTCGGTTAACTCGCGCACCTCTAACTCGATGCGCAGTTCCTCGTCGGACAACTTATCAATTCCGAATTCCATTTCAGTAATCAACAATCTTTTCTTTTAGATTTTCTACTACAAAAGAAACAAAATATAAAAACAAAAATATATATACCGCAACCTAACTAGTTTTATACCGTTTTATAGTTTTAACTTAAACCTAAACTCACCGACTAATAAACTTAATGTCTTTCCCTACGCTACCTTTTAATGATAAATACAACCACGGTATCATCTGACCTCCATCCGCCATGAAATGACAGCACAATAATCATTATTTGGGTCAAGACTAGGAAAGGAAAGGATATGAAATAAATTTTTGGATGAAAATACTGAATGACAACCCGACCAGCAATGGCATTCCAAACCTCGTATAGCACGCAAGTGAGACTCATTGCCTCGATGAAGCCATTTGGTATTTCATTAACTTACCTAACTGAGTGAGACAATCCTCTTGCCCTCTTATTCACAGTCATCATTCGATTACACCTTGTAAGAAAACCAGACTGCGTGAGTGGCAGGCCGAACCGCTCACTCAACTAGGAACAACAACTCGCCGGTTGCTGCTGCGAATTTCCGTTACTTTACAATACCAACTTACCTGGTTTATGGACAACTTGTATTCATGCCCATCCATTAAGCAGACAGCTAAATGTGGCCAACCAGGTGAGCAGTACCCTGGATGTACTTATGAACTATAAAGTGGACTGGCGACCCCATCCCGAGGGATGATTATTTAAAAATTTAAAACTGAAGTAGAGATTACGCGAAACTTGAATATAAAGTAAATTGGAAATTCCATTTTTGTCAAATTTTTGATGTAACAGAATATTTTAATCTGTGGTAAATTCTAGCCACAAACTAAATTGTTACCGAAACTGGGGATAATTTGGGAAAGGTTCAATTTTACAATTCCGACTGGGATGCGGAATGATGTGTCAATTAGCCTTAGAATGAGCAGCCCTTTATACCACCCAATATCGTCGCTCGGCAGGAAAGGGATATGCTCATTACTTAAGGGATCGCACCATTCACCCTTGCCAGCAATGAATTGTAAAATTGTGTGTTGCACATGGTACACGAAAACCGTGCAACTTTTGATGTATCAAATGAAACATTGGGGAAAGTAAATAATTCGTTGAGTTCCGTATACCACCACAAATATCAGTTCACCCCCCGAAGTGCGAGTTGGGACATGCCGCAGGTGAACTGAATATTCGGGGATCCGGTACCGAAAAGCAATAAATTCCAAAACTAATCTGCGTGTGTATGACCCACCGTGTATTTGGTCAGATATGTATGCCCGAAAGCAAGATCGCTGCCATACGCGCACAAAACAGTTTCGTATTATTTTCACACTTTAAATCACTTTACACATTTAATTATTGAACACTTTTTTCACTAGAAAAATCACAATCGGCCGACTTCCGGCCACCCTAAAAACATAATCAAAATTAAATTGGAATTTTATTTCAAATTCCAATCTAATTAGGAAACAAAAAAAACAGATTTTAAATTTGTATTTAAATTATTATTGGCTATACTGCCGAACCTTAAAATTTGGGCGCCATTTGTTAACTAGGGTGCGACTGTCGTAGACAGGACAACCTTAGCTACATTTATTGTTGCCACTATCCTTTTAACTGTACCCCGTAGGCGGCATTAACCCGCTAGCTCAGCGGTAAAGGTTAATTGGCCGTGGGGATGGGGATACAAAGATAGCGGCCTAGATTACCGCCGGAGGTAACAAAATAAGACGGGTATGGATGGGAGAGGGCATCGGGCCCATAAATAATGAATTGGGCCATCAGCCCATTGCAGAGAAAGCCGGTCAGACGCTGACCGTGGTTGTATTTAAAAAGAACTATTCTAGCATGCTAAGGATTCAGAGGCCTCTCGGGCCTGAATCCTTAAGGGAATCCCAAAAAAAATGTTAAGCGTATAATTAGCAGTGGTATGCCACAGTGCTCGCTAGGAAGAGGAAAAGATCCAACTCGTGTCACCAATTTCCCTCCCAACAAACCCCGTGCCAACCCACTACTGTTATTTAGTTTGTTAGTCACACATATAAATATTACCTACCTTAAATCCTGTTGATACGCTTTCCTTTTTTATATTTATTATTTTTTTTTTTTTATATCTGAAGCACACAACTTTATATTTTATATGTAAAAAAAAAATGAACACAATTATTTTCCTTGAGTATTTATAAGCAAACCAATTTTTTTTTTTTTTATCTATATTTCTAAATGAACACAATTATGTAACGTATAAAAAAAACTCATTTTTCTTCTACAACTTATTTTGCTTTTTCTTAATTAAATGTAATTATTTTTTTTTTCATTCACGCACAACACAACTCTAAAGATAAATAGAATAATCAAAATTAATTAATTGAAACAAAATTAAAATACTATCACACTACTATTCAAAATAAATATATAAACAAAAAAATATTTCTTTACTTTACTCGAAAAATTAAATTTCAGAAACCAAATTAAACCGCCTATAAATAATTAAACGAAAAAATTAAGTTTTTTTCTCTTATCAAAATAAAATTAAAAATTATATTTAAGGTTTACTGCTAAAAACGCAGTAATACGTCTTTACATAACGACCGTTCGACTAAAAAAAAACCCTCAGTAAAAAAGTCTAAATCCGCGTTCGTTTCTTTATCATCCAACGTTCACACCCTCGTCTATCTATCGACCGCCCGTCCACCAGAAAAAAAACCAAAAACGCGGTTAATTTTTCTAATTTTTCATTAGTTGGTTGAGAGGGGGAAAAAAAGTGTTTTCGTAATTAAATTGAAAACCTCAACCAATTTACGAAATCAAATTACCGCGCAAAGTAAAGAAACATTTTTGCATACTCGGGTAATTTGGCACAACTCCGGATGCAGTCTTTCTTTTATTGCATCGGTTATGCCATTTACCTATGCACAAGTATATGAAAAAAAAATTACATTCCCATATGTGCACAAAAGACGTAATCCAATTACGTTCATGAACATATTTTTAGCTCATTTAACCTTGGTACATAAAAATTCTAACGTGAATGAATTATGTATGTCGGTTAAATGAAACCTAAGAGGAAATGTAACAACTTCAAAACATGACGGTCACGTTGAATTGGAAACAGGTGAAGATATCGTCTTCGAAGTCATGTTATTATGGGATAGATGGATTGGGATTGGTCGGTAACAGAATTAGATATAATTCCGTTACAAACCGTTGCGAATGGCCTCACCTGGTCACCCGTAAGATCCGATGTGCACCCACCGGTATCTTACAATACAACAATCAAATTTTCCTGCCGACACAAACGACAATTGCAGCTTAAAAATTTTCCGTTCAGCGAATGCTAAATTTCAATCGCACTTCGAGGTATTTTGCGTATTTTTGATTAATAATCAAAATTCATAAATGCCAAACTTATGATCCTTCGCAATTTAAATTTTCACTTAACAACACCGTAATTATATCGTCTCACAAATACAAATTATTTAACTATTATTTTAGTTACAACTTATTTTATTATAATTTTTTTTTTTTTTACAACTAATTACAATTTTGTGTTATATTAATTTATATAAACTTGATATTACAATTGTTTTGCAATTATCAACGAGACTCACTGTCTCCCAATTATCAAAACTTTAAAAAAAAAAAATTTACAATCGACCATGCGACTCTTTTTTTATCGACTAAACAAGATTACATCCTATATATAATCCAACACGAGACTTTAATTGTCTAAAAAATCAACACTCGAATCTTCAAAATCACAAACTGAATGACCAAACAAAAAAAATATTCGAGCGTCGCACAGCTCGTAAAACGTTTTAGAAGAAAATGTATCTCTCTTCTCTGTCTCTCCTTTATACCAAATTTTCGTTGGTACAAAAGAGAGACATACAAGAAAAAACATTTTTTTCAAAACGTTTTACTTTTGCACACACTCGATGCGCATGGTTATCTCTCTCTCTCCCATTTTTGTTCCGTTGCCAACATAACCGAAGAAAACACACAAGAATCCATCCACCAAGACACCACGTTCACACAGTGAAAAACTCGGACGCAAGAAACCATGGAGAATAGAAACAAATTTACAAAAAATGTCTTGTTAAGACAACACAGTCGTAACAAACGTGGGAACGTCCCACACCCTGAGATGTCTCATAAGCCGGGCCTAAAACAAACAACACGAAAATGAAGATAGAGAGAAACGATTAAACACGGATGTCTTTAACATGATAAGTGCCTAGAGATTTGCCATTCAAATCTTCGACGGTATACGCCACCTGACCTACTTTACCAGAAATTACCGCGGGTTTGAATTTTCCGGCTAATTTCGCGGAGAATTTGTTCGTCGCATCGCTCAACGCAAAAGATCGTATAAAGACGGATTGTCCAACTCGAAAAGAGCGCTTAGTACTACGCAAGTTGTAATGCTGAGCTCCCTTCTCGTATGCCACACGCAGATAATGTATAATACGATCCTTTAACAGATTTACTCGATCTGGCTTAGCCCATGCATGGACTTCACCGGGATCATGTTCATCGAGTAATCGTCGCAGTGAGTAATCCGAACCGTGCATCGACATATGTTGACCGAACACGACATAATGAGGGGAATAATGTATCGAATCGTGTATGGCATTACGTAAAGCAGCCGCAATTTCCTGCAAATTTTTGTCCCACAAATTATGGTCGTGATCGCTCAAATATGAACAAATACTGGCAATTAATGTTCTATTAACACGCTCGGAAGCGTTACTTTGGGGCGAGTACACCGGCGTACGTAAATGGGTTACACCGTATTTAGCTAACAGGTCTTTAAATAGATTCGAGGTGAACTGCTTCCCATTATCGGAGGTAACAATTTCGGGTACGGAGAATAAAAGGAATACCTCATTTTCTAGAAATCGACACAATAATGAGGCAGACGCCTCGCGTAAGGGTTTTACAACTACGAATTTCGAATAATGATCCAGAACGATAACGATACAGGTATTTCCGAGTTTCGAACGTGGATACGGACCCAAAAAATCTACATACAGTTTTTGAAACGGGCGAGTTGACGTAACCTGTGCTCCCATGGCTGGTTGTGTAGAGAAATTAACCGCTTTGTTCATTTTACATTTAGTGCAGCTAGCAACGTACTGTTTAACTTGCTTTGCCATTTGAGGCCAGTAAAATTGACGCTGAAGGCGTTCGAGAGTTTTGCTGCCGCCTAAATGTGCTGAAGTGGGAGGTACGTGAGCCTGTTCAATAAGCGTTGAAGTTAAGGAATTAGGAATAACAAGTTTCCAATTCGAAAGGTCGGTATCCGTATATTTAAAACCGAACGAAGGGGATATCAACAATTTATCATCCTGGATTTTGTAGTTGTGCGAACAATCTTTTAATGAACGTATTTTCGCGATCTGATCGACGTAATCTGGATCTTGGAACGCAACCGAATTTTGATCAACGTGTAAAATAGGGACCGAAGAAGGTATTAACGCATACACGGAAGGGTCGATGTTTTTACTCGACAAGGCTGGATCTCCAAATTGAACACCAGGATCAGGCGTGCTCTTACTTTCGGAATCATCCTCACAAGGAGCGGATTCATCCGGAAAAGCTCGAGACAACGCATCAGGTACAACGTTAACTGAACCTTTTCGGTATCCAATCTGAAAATCCAGCGCTTGGAGTTTAAGACTCCATCTCGCCAAACGTCCGGAGAGGTCTTTTTGACTCATTAGCCAGCGCAAACTGGAATGGTCGGTATAAATGACGAATGGATAACCTTCCACGTAGGGACGGAATTTTCGCACGCTGAGGACGGCAGCATAGCATTCCAGCTCGGTCACCGAGTAGTTTCGCTGCGCCGCATTGAGCTTATGGGAATAAAACTCAATGGGCCGCTCCACCCCCTCGGCGTCCACCTGAAATAAGACACTACCGACCCCAACGGCACTGGCATCGCACTGAATAAAAAAAGGTTTAGTGTAATCAGGATGCGTCAATACTGGGGCAGTTGACAAGGCGGTTTTAAGGGCATTAAAGGAAGAATCAGCAGCTGCAGACCAACATACTTTAGTGTTTTTACCAGTAAGATCGGTGAGAGAAGAAGCTAAGGAGGCGAAATTTGGAATGAAGCGACGGTACCATCCGCACATTCCCAGAAAACGTCTAATCTGTTTCGTCGTTTTCGGAATAGGGTTCTCCAGAATAGCTTTACATTTATCTGGGTTTGTACGGAGGCAGCCATCACCCACAATATAACCTAAATAGTCTACTTCTTTCAACACAAACTTACTTTTGGTCAAATTGATTGTTAAACCAGCGTCCTTCAGATATCCAGCAACCTGTTGTAGTAAATCGAAATGTTCAGCCAGAGTGGAGGATGTGACCAGAAGGTCATCGAGGTACACAAAGACCTTATCGTGCAGTTGGTACGGGATCACGCGGTGCATCAAGCGACAAAGCGTCTGTGGTGCGTTGCATAAGCCGAACGGCATCACCTTGAACTGATACAAAGGCCGTCCAGGAACCGTAAACGCTGTTTTATCGCGGGATGCTGGGTCGAGTGGGATCTGCCAAAAGGCATCCTTCAAATCAATCGCCGAAATGAATCGGGTGTGTCCCAAACGACCCAACATTCCGTTGATTATGGGCAGCGGATACGCATCCTTGACGGTTGCCTTGTTCAGTTCTCTAGCATCCAAGCACAGACGAACTTTCCCATTGGCCTTACGCACCAACGTGACCGGTGAACACCAGGAACTTTGTGACTCCTCGATAACCCCCAAAGACAACATCCTATCCAACTCGGCATACATGAGTTTCTGGATAGCTGGGGACACGGAATAAAAACGTTGTTTGACTGGTTTTGCGGAACCGACATCGATCATATGAGTGATGAGGGATGTGCGGCCCAAACCTAAGATATCGCTGCTCGGAAAATATTCGCGAATGAGATCCAATTTACGACGATCATCAGATGTTAAAATATGGAATTTGGGTGTGTTGGTAGTTTCACCTAATTCGTCCGAATTATTTAACGCGGAGATTTTTGGGGAAATTCCAAAACGATTCCAAAAATCGATACCCAAATAAAGCGGTTGTTCCAAGGAAGGGACAACGTGAAAATTCATAAATTTAGTAACTCCGTTAAATTCGACGTTAGCTCTTATATAACCAAAGACTCGTTGGACTTGGCCACTCGCGGTAGTTATAGTGGAAGGAAAGTTATGGAATTCAACAAAAGGATTTGACAGAAGTTTCTCCGATCCACTCCCGAGAACACTGACACTCGCCCCGCTGTCGAGAAGACCCTTAAAAGGTATCTTATTTATAAAGACCTGGGCGTAAGGCCGAGTGTCACTACCCTCGGAGAATAGAACGGAGGAAATCACATCATTTCTCATTGCGACACGACGGTTCCAATATTTTTTGGAACGCTTTAAACGATCTAACTTTGCCAATGATGGGGCATTATAGAAAAATTTAAGAGCGACAGGAAGGGAGGAAGGATTGGATGGGGAAGAAGGATCGGGAAAGGAATCATTACTGGCAGACAAGCTTATTTCTTCGTCGGATTCGAATAGGAGCGGATTTCCGCGTCCGTATTGCTCGCTGCATCCTCCAGAATCGGTTTGAGTGGATTTGTCCGTGGTAACATCAGTCTGGGTTGCGGTTGTGGTTGTGGTGATTCTCGTGGCCCAGTCCTCCAAGAACCACTGTTCTGGTTTTCCGACAATCTTGATTGAGCGTTTCGTTCTTCGGCACAACGTCGACAACGCGCAGATATCGTCCCTCGTAGCCCACATCGATAGCAAAACAATCCAACGGGAGCCAATTGACAATCCATGAACGTGTGACCCATATCCGAACAATTAAAGCAGACGATATTTTTACTATGATTGGCATGTTGTTTGTTAACCAATCCCGAACTGTCTGCTGGGACTTGTCCGCCCGAACGTCTCGCTGCTGCCGACGAATACCTGCTCCCCGTTTGAATTGCGGATACTGAGTTATCGGGTAGAACATCAGTTAAGGGATAATTTTCATAAATGTCGTATGTTCCCACATCATCATACGGACTGCCTGATAACTCATTGATCACGTGTCGTGGATGGATTGCAGGATCCGCCGGAGCTTTGAGCCGCCGGAAAGACTCCTCCCAAGCAGAACAGCTTTTGATTAGTTCGTTGATGCTGCTGAACTGACGATCTGTAAGGTGGTATTGTAGCGTAGGCTTCATGTTGTTCATCAAAATTTGAATGAGCTCTTCGTCGGAATACGGTGTGCGACATTGTAGTGTGAGGGTCCATACGTGGTTGTAGAAATCCAGGAAGCTTTCGTTCGGTTGTTGTTTACGTGCCTCGACCATTCTGCGGATTTCGTAATTTGTGCGACGATCTTGAAAGCGCTCGATAATTCCGCTTCGTAGTTCTGACCAGGTCGCGTGCGGGTTGTGTTTACGAAATGTCCAGTACCACTGCAACGCGAGGTCCTTTAGAATGGTATGGAGCTCCAATAATAAGATTTGCTCGGATAATCCCCGGGATGAAGCGATGGTATCAACTTGAAACAGGAACATATCGATGTTGATTCCCGATGGAGATCCCGTGAAACTTAGTCCACTACCGGACAACAAACGTCGATCGACAAATTTTGGCGATACTGGCGAACTGGTGGACGTCGGAGGCGCGCGATCCTGTACGGTGGGAATCGGGATGTCTTGTGAGAACAGATTATTTCCGACGATTTGAGTCTGGAGGTTGTTTTGCCGTTGATCCAACTTTACCAGCTGTTGTGATACCATTTCGAACTTTTGCAGCATGGATTCCAAGAGTGTGGTCTGTGCATTTGATTGTTGTACCGCCGCGTGATTCGTTTGGATCTGGCCAAGAAGATCCTCCAAAGTACTTCTTCGCTCCGGCTGCGGTGGGTTATCAGAATCATCCTCGCTACCGAGGTTTTGAACATGAATCTCTTCATTTATTTCCTCATGAGGAGATATTTCCAGCGCGAGATGTACGCCCTTTGCGCTTTCTATGGAAACGTTCAACTTTTCCTGGTCATCCAGGTACATCTGCAGACTAGTCAGTAATTCGGAACATGCCTGATGTATCTTAGGCGCGGGCTGCTCATATTTCGGTGATTTGAATGCGCGACTAAGCCGGCCGGACAAATGCAACAACCGGGAATGGTAACGTTGAGCCAATAATAGGGGATCCTTCGTAGTCGGACCCAAAAGGGTGATTTCTTCCCGAATCTCCTCCAATTTCTTGAGACACGTTGAAATCTCGATATCCGGTTTCTTCGATGCGCTTGTATGCATTTTTCCGGGCGTTGGTTTAATCTCGGCCTGCTCACTTCGGACCGCTTCCTCGAGTTGATGAATTGCATCGGGCGTGTCGAAGCGAATATCACGAAGGAGACACTCCACCTCCACTTCGTCTGGTTGCAGTAAGGTTACGTCCATTTTAGATTAGGTAGGGATACTGAGTAAGATCGAATAATTCGACAAAAAAACGTAGTCTTTATTAAATTTATTCAAAAATACAAAAATTTCAATTCAAAATAACTCTAATTCAAACGGAAGGTTTTAAATTAGAGGAAATTACAACTAAAGATATTCCACACCCACTATAACTAGATAATAAAAAAAAACACGAAATATTTTTATAAATAACACGAAAAGGAATGGATACCTTGTAAGAGTTTGTGGGTCCAGTATTCCCACGATTAGTTTAACGACGGATAGGACGAGATACCCCCGAAAGTGGCGCTTTTCGATGAGAACCTAATTTGGGGGGGCTCGTTAAAATAATTACAACAAAAATTCAATCAATGAATATCAATTCGTGATAAACAACCAGAAAGTTACCCCGTGCGTTGGATAATACTCAATTCGAATGTGAATTTGGTTAACTTCCACTCGATCCCACGGATGGTTACGTTAGATACGTGGTTCTACGTCCGAGTTACCCCACACTGTACGTCTTTGAGGTCTTTCTGGCGTATCCCACGGATTAGAATTCATACAAAATAATAATAAACAAAATTTAATAATAATAATAACGTAGCTAATGAAACTACCAACACACCCAGATAAGGAGGCAAAGTAGCAAGAAAAAAAACAAATAAGATAATAATAAAAAGGAAGGAATGGTTACCTTGTGGTGGTTTGTGGGTCCCGTATTCCCACGATTGGATTAACGACGGTAGGACGAGATACCCCCCAAAGTGGCGCTTTTCTGTGAGAACCTAATTTGGAGGGGCTCGTTGAAATTTACAAAATGATACGAAAGAACAAAAGAAAAGGAGATCCAAATCTACCAACACACCCAGCGGTATGCAGGCAGAATAATAAAAAATGCGAAAAAATATAAAATGAAGTACTAATAAGTACCCGCGGGTTCCAATACCACCCAGCTAAACCAAAAAGAAAAAAAAATCAAAATATCCAAAAATCAAATATATTTATCAAAATAAAATTTTAATCAAAACGACAACACGGTTGGTATGATGAGAGTGGACATCCCACTCCATGTCGGCTAAATAATAATAAAATAAAGAAAAATAATAATAATAATAAAAATTGTTGTTCCTCAAATTTCGGTCGAGAAATTTCGGGGCAAGGGAAGAAATGAAGCTAAACTAAACTCCAGACAAATGACATCCGAGCTCCACCACAATCAGACACAACATAGTGGAAATGGGAAAGAGCTCGGAAGTCGGATGTCCAAAGAATAGGGGATGACATCCCCCATCTACGCGCAATCAAACAGCCCGTGCTGGTTGCGATCGTAGATAGGGAATGTCAACCGGGAGACTGGCTTTGGTGTGCGCGTCCATGCGAATTCAAACAGTGTGAAACACCGGTTTCGACACTGGACGCGCACGCCAAAGGGAGTGCAGCTACAAATCATAAAAAAAATTAAAAATTAGCAAAATTACAATTCGCGATCTTTGGGCGCCACTGTTACCGGCTGGCTACTGCCAACCTGCAGATATTCACTAAGCTCCTGCAGAGGCCTCCACGGTGATGTTTTGCCGGCTACGTTCTCAGCGAGAAGTGCGAGGGTCGTGGGGTTTGAGGCATGCAGGGCTCCTGGCCTACACCGTGATTAACAGAAAGTTGGGGAAACGCAAATAATAAATAAAAAACCGTAGTTCCGCCGAAATTCGTCGGCCGGAACCTGAGGAACGAACAATAATCAAATAGATAATAAAAATAATAATAATAACGGAAGAGGTGCCTTGGTGCGCGCATCCATCCGAATTCAAACGGGGCCGAGCCCTGGTTACGGAATTGGATGCGGGCACCAAGGGACCGCAAACACTAAACCGACATAGAGGGAGTCTCCGCTCCCATCACACCGACCGAAAAATAATTTAATAATTCATTTGATTTTAAGTTAAAACGAAAAACAACAAAAAAGAAACAACTTCCCGAGAAAAAAGGGAAAGGGAGGGAACGAGAGAGAGAGATCAGCAATGCGCATCGAGCGCGCACCCGCTGTGCGGCGCTCGATTACAAAATTTAAATTTAATATAATATATAAAAAAAATTATAAAAATGAAATCAAAAATTAAAAAAAAATAAAAATAAAAAATGGTACCTTAATTAATTTAAAACGTGGTGGTGCGACCTTGTACGGTCGAGCGTTGCGGCAGACCACCGATAACCAAAAATATACCACACGAGGGGCCGGTTGGCCACCCGTTGCGTTGCGGGGCCTTTCCCCGATACCAATGAATGGGTTGCCGGTTGGCCACCCAATAAAACTATTACAGCTGGCCTCAACTGGCCGCCGTTAACCGTCCAACGATGCGGCACTTCCGCCGGTATTTCAAAATAGAATGGCCTTGATTGACCACCCGTAAGGTGTGGGGCGTTGGCTCGCCAAAAACCGTAAATTTTTATTATTGGGCGTTGCCTCGCCTTAAAAAAATTCAAACAACCGTTGCGAATGGCCTCACCTGGTCACCCGTAAGATCCGATGTGCACCCACCGGTATCTTACAATACAACAATCAAATTTTCCTGCCGACACAAACGACAATTGCAGCTTAAAAATTTTCCGTTCAGCGAATGCTAAATTTCAATCGCACTTCGAGGTATTTTGCGTATTTTTGATTAATAATCAAAATTCATAAATGCCAAACTTATGATCCTTCGCAATTTAAATTTTCACTTAACAACACCGTAATTATATCGTCTCACAAATACAAATTATTTAACTATTATTTTTAGTTACAACTTATTTTATTATAATTTTTTTTTTTTTTACAACTAATTACAATTTTGTGTTATATTAATTTATATAAACTTGATATTACAATTGTTTTGCAATTATCAACGAGACTCACTGTCTCCCAATTATCAAAACTTTAAAAAAAAAAAATTTACAATCGACCATGCGACTCTTTTTTTATCGACTAAACAAGATTACATCCTATATATAATCCAACACGAGACTTTAATTGTCTAAAAAATCAACACTCGAATCTTCAAAATCACAAACTGAATGACCAAACAAAAAAAATATTCGAGCGTCGCACAGCTCGTAAAACGTTTTAGAAGAAAATGTATCTCTCTTCTCTGTCTCTCCTTTATACCAAATTTTCGTTGGTACAAAAGAGAGACATACAAGAAAAAACATTTTTTTCAAAACGTTTTACTTTGCACACACTCGATGCGCATGGTTATCTCTCTCTCTCCCATTTTTGTTCCGTTGCCAACATAACCGAAGAAAACACACAAGAATCCATCCACCAAGACACCACGTTCACACAGTGAAAAACTCGGACGCAAGAAACCATGGAGAATAGAAACAAATTTACAAAAAATGTCTTGTTAAGACAACACAGTCGTAACAACAGCATGTATGTTTTATACATATGTGTAATACATTTTTGTACTCACTTAATGTCAAATTTAATACTTGAAATTTCCATAACTATTTAAAATTGTAAAATTTATATTAGAAATAAAAATTAAAAAGAAAAAAAAAAAATCAAAGTTCTATTAACACGCTCGGAGGCGTTGCTTTGTGGCGAATATACCGGCGTACGTAAATGGGATACACCGTATTTTGCTAACAGGTTTTTAAATAGATTCGAGGTGAACTGCTTCCCATTATCGGAGGTAACAATTTCGGGTACGGAGAATAAAAGGAATACCTCATTTTCCAGAAATCGACACAATAATGAGGCAGACGCTTCGCGTAAGGGTTTTACAACTACAAATTTCGAATAATGATCCAGAACGACGACAATGCAAGTATTCCCGAGTTTTGAACGTGGATACGGACCCAAAAAATCGACATATAGTTTTTGAAACGGGCGAGTTGACGTAACCTGAGCTCCCATGGCTGGTTGTGTAGAGAAATTAACAGCTTTGTTCATTTTACATTTAGTGCAGCTAGCAACGTACTGTTTAACTTGTTTCGCCATCTGAGGCCAGTAAAATTGACGCTGAAGGCGTTCGAGAGTTTTGCTGCCGCCTAAATGTGCTGAAGTGGGAGGTACGTGAGCCTGTTCGATAAGCGTTGAAGTTAAGGAATTAGGAATAACAAGTTTCCAATTCGAAAGGTCGGTATCCGTATATTTAAAACCGAACGAAGGGGATATCAACAATTTATCATCCTGGATCTTATAGTTGTGCGAACAATCTTTTAATGAACGAATTTTCGCGATCTGATCGACGTAATTTGGATCTTGAACGCAACCGAATTTTGATCATCGTGCAGAATGGGGACTGAAGAAGGTATTAACGCATTCACGGAAGGGTCGATGTTTTTACTCGACAAGGCTGGATCTCTAAATTGAACACCAGGATCAGGCATGCTCTTACTTTCGGAATCATCCTCACAAGGAGCGGATTCATCCGGAAAAGCTCGAGACAACGCATCAGGTACTACATTAACTGAACCTTTACGGTATCCAATTTAAAAATCCAGTGCTTGGAGTTTAAGACTCCATCTCGCCAAACGTCCGGAGAGGTCTTTTTGACTCATTAACCAGCGCAAACTGGAATGGTCAGTATAAATGACGAATGGATAGCCTTCCACGTAGGGACGAAACTTTCGCACGCTGAGGACGGCAGCGTAGCATTCCAGCTCGGTCACCGAGTAGTTTCGCTGCGCCGCATTGCGCTTATGTGAATAAAACTCAATGGATTCAACGGATTGTTACAGGCTGGCTACTGCCAACCTGCAGATTTTCACTAAGCACCTGCAGAGGCCTCCACGGTGATATTTTGCCGTCTACGTTCTCAGGGAGAAGAGCTAAGGTCGTGGGGTTTGAGGCATACAGGGCTCCTGGCTTACACCGTGATAACAGAAATTTAAATGAAAGTAAATCGCAAATAATAATAATACCCGGATTCCGCCGAAATTCGTCGGCCGGAACCTGAGGAACGAACAGCAGATAATCAAAATAATAAATAAATAAAACAAAAAATGATAACGGAAGAGGTGCCTTGGTGCGCGCATCCATCCGAATTCAAACGGGGTCGATCCCTGGTTACGGAATTGGATGCGGGCACCAAGGGACCGCAAACACTAAACCAACACAGAGGGAGTCTCCGCTCCCATCATACCGACCGAAAAATTTAATATTTCATTTTACTTTTTTTTCTAAAAAATGAAAACCAAAAGAAAACAACTTCCCACGAGGAAAACAAGAGAAGGAGAGATAGCGAGTGAGAGAGAGAGAGAGATCAATGTGTACCGAGCGTGCACCCGCTCTGCGGCGCTCGATTACAAAAATTTTAGAAAAAAATTTAATATAAAAAATTTAAAATATATAAAAAAAAACAAAAATCAAAAAAATTAATAAAAATAAAAATTATCAAAAAAAAAAAAATGGTACCTTAATTTAAAAATAACTTGTTGCGGCCTTGAGCGGCCGTCTTGCCACAGGTGACCTTCCCACCCGGACCGTTGCGTCCTTGGTGCCGTTGTTGTTGCGGGGCCTTTCTCCGATACCAATAAATAAACACGAGGTGCCGGTTGGCCACCCGTTCGGTGCGGTGCCTTTCACCGATACCAAAAAAAACCAAAGTCAGGCAACCGGTTGGTCGGCTACCACTGGTTGTTGCGGCAGACCACCGATAACCAAAAAACACACTACTGGCCGGCTGGCCACCCGTGTCGTTGCGGGGCCTCTCCCCGATACCAATATAAAACGAATGGCCTCAACTGGCCACCCGAAACTCGTTGGGCGTTGGCTCGCCTTAAAACCGTATATAACGTGGCCTTAACGGGCCACCCGTTGATTACACCGCCGTTTTATGTCTTGTAAGCAGGAATATTCCGTCTATTCTCGTGGTATATTGTGTAATAAACTTAAAGACAATTCCTTCAGTTAAATTTTTACACTACGTAAATAACAGTAATCCAAGTGGAAGGCAATTTACAAAAGTTGGCACAATTGATGTATCTGAGTAAATCAATTTGCTGTCTCGAATCGGCTATCCTCAAATACACAACAAAAATCCGATACTTTGTGGCGTAATTTATAACGTTGAGCACACCAGACAATAGAAAATTTATTTTTATGATTTTTATTTTTATTTGTAACAACACCATAAACTTGGTACACGTTTTCTTATTTAAATTTTGTTTTTATGATTTCTTCACCTTTTCGAATCATCAAAACTTGGTTTTTTTACAATAAATGTTCATAATAATAAAAAAATATAAACTTGGTCAAACCAAGACTTCAAACTATTTTACAGGAAAAATTCCAAGTTTTCTTTGAAAAAAATACACCCGAAAAAACTCTTCATACTAATCAAAAATCACTACTCGACTTAATAAAAATCAACACTCGACTTGAAAAAAAGAAATAAACTGAATCGAGCAAAAATCACAACTTGAATGAAATCATACCAAAAATTTCGAACGCCGCACAACTCGTAAAACGTTCTAGAAGAAATTAATCTCTCTTCTCTGTCTCTCCTTTATATCAAATTTTCGTTGGTATAAAAGAGAGACATATAAGAAAAAACATTTTTTCCAAAACGTTTTACTTTGCACACACTCGATGCGCATTGTTCTCTCTTTCTCGTTTTCTCTTCACCTCTGCGCCACCACACGATGGGGTACAAAACAAAACGTCGGGGGTGCGTTCAGCGCACAATTTAAGAGACAAACACAGAGGTGAATAAATAAGAAGATTACTCGATGAACATGATCCCAGCGACATGATCCCATGATAATGAGGGGAATAATGTAAGGTATCATGAATGGCATTACGTAAAGCAGCCGCAATTTCTTGTAAGTTTTTGTCCCACAAATTATGATCGTGATCGCTCAAATAAGATCGAATGCTGGCAATTAGGGTTCGATTAACACGCTCGGATGCGTTACTTTGGGGCGAGTACACTGGCGTACGTACATGTGTTACACCGTATTTAGACAACAAATCTTTAAATAAGTTCGAGGTAAATTGCTTCCCATTATCAGAGGTAATTATTTCGGGAACCGAGAACAACAGAAATATTTCGTTTTCTAAGAATCGACACAGCAAAACAGCAGACGCTTCCCGTAGATGTTTTACAACTACAAATTTGGAATAATGATCCAAGATGATAACGATACAGGTATTTCCAAGTTTCGAACGTGGATACGGACCCAAAAAGTCAACATACAATTTTTGGAACGGGCGAGTTGACGTAACCTGTGCTCCCATGGATCTCCAAATTGAACACCAGGATCAGGCGTGCTCTTACTTTCGGAATCATCCTCACAAGGAGCGGATTCATCCGGAAAAGCTCGAGACAACGCATCAGGTACAACGTTAACTGAACCTTTTCGGTATCCAATCTGAAAATCCAGCGCTTGGAGTTTAAGACTCCATCTCGCCAAACGTCCGGAGAGGTCTTTTTGACTCATTAGCCAGCGCAAACTGGAATGGTCGGTATAAATGACGAATGGATAACCTTCCACGTAGGGACGGAATTTTCGCACGCTGAGGACAGCAGCGTAGCATTCCAGCTCGGTCACCGAGTAGTTTCGCTGCGCCGCATTGAGCTTATGGGAATAAAACTCAATGGGCCGCTCCACCCCCTCGGCGTCTACCTGAAATAAGACACTACCGACCCCAACGGCACTGGCATCACACTGAATAAAAAAGAGTTTTGTATAATCAGTATGCGTTAAAACTGGGGCAGTTGACATGGCAGTTTTGAGAGCGTTAAAAGAAGAATCAGCAGCTGCAGACCAACATACTTTAGTATTTTTACCAGTAAGATCGGTGAGAGAAGAAGCTAAGGAGGCGAAATTTGGAATGAAGCGACGGTACTAATCTGTCTAATCTGTTTCGTCGTTTTCGGAATAGGGTACTCCAGAATAGCTTTACATTTATCTGGGTTTGTACGGAGGCAGCCATCACCCACAATATAACCTAAATAGTCTACTTCTTTCAACACAAACTTACTTTTGGTCAAATTAATTGTTAAACCAGCGTCCTTCAGATATCCAGCAACCTGTTGTAGCAAATCGAAATGTTCAGCCAGAGTGGAGGATGTGACCAGAAGGTCATCGAGGTACACAAAGACCTTATCGTGCAGTTGGTACGGGATCACGCGGTGCATCAAGCGACAAAGCGTCTGTGGTGCGTTACATAAGTTAAACGGCATCACCTCTAACTGATACAAGGGCCGTCCAGGAACCGTAAACGCCGTTTTATCGCGGGATGCTGGGTCGAGTGGGATCTGCCAAAAGGCATCCTTCAAATCAACCGCCGAAATGAATCGGGTGTGTCCCAAACGATTCAACAATCCGTTGATTATGGGCAGCGGATACGCATCCTTGGCGGTTGCCTTTGTAACGACTGTGTTGTCTTAACAAGACATTTTTGTAAATTTGTGTGTTTCTATTCTCCACGGTTTCTTGCGTCCGGGTTTTTGCTGTCTAAACGTGGTTTCTTGCGTCCGGGTTTTTGCTGTCTAAACGTGGTTTCTTAGTGGATGGATTCTTGTGTGTTTTCTTCTGTTATGTTGGCAACGGAACGAAAATGGGGAGGAAAAGAGGGAACAATGCGCATCGAGTGTGTGCAAAGTAAAACGTTTTAGAAGAAATGTTTTTTCTTATATGTCTTTCTCTTTTATATCAACGAAAATTTGATATAAAGGAGAGACAGAGAAGAGAGATTAATTTCTTTCAGAACGTTTTACGAGTTGTGCGGGGCTCGAATTTTTTTTGGTTCGACATTCGAGTTTTGATTTCTGGTGATATAAAAAGTCAGTTTTTGGGTTATAATAAAAAAGTCTTGTTTTGGAAAAACAATTTTTTTTGATAGTTTTTTTACTTGTTACGCTATTTGCCGTAGGCAAATTATTTTAGTTATTGAGATTATTATAGTTATTTGTATAATATACAGTAAAAAACTTTAAATAAAAAAAAATATATGAATTTTCTGCTCACTTGTATATTGGAAATATTATTATTTTTTAATTAAGTTACGTCTGTCGTGTGTAATTCAATAAAACAAAACAAAAAAAAAAATGTTTACGAAAATGATATGAACGAAGTGTTTTATTGAGTGGAGTGCAGTGTGATCAAGAATCCTAACAGCGGACGCTGCGAATTTAGACTTGTGCCGTTTTTTCACTGGGGTTGCTTCAAATTCATTTTTTGTGTTGAGAAAAATCGTTGTGGAAATTTACTTAACTGTAAACAAAAAAAAAACAGTTTTATTGCGTTACTTGATGTTTTAATGATTGCTGATTTGGAGGCAAAAGAAAAAAAGATTCATGCTGTTATCTTGGATTTAAAGTACAAGAAGACGAGCGGATTGAAATTGGTACAAACGTAACAACGGGTGGCCAGGTTACTGTATTTACGGATGTTGGCGAGACAACGCCCTATATTTTGATCGTGATTTTGGCGGCCAGGCGAGGCCAAAATAGTTATCGGCATCAAGCCGCAACGGTACGGGTGGCCAACCGGCCCCTCGTGTTGTCTGTTTTGTGGTATCGGGGAGAGACCCCGCAACGTAACGGGTTGCCAACCGGCACCTCATTTTTATTGGTATCGGTGAAAGGCACCGCAACGGTCCGGGTGGGGCAAGGCCACCTGTGGCATGACGGCCGATCAAGGCCGCAACAATTTTTTTATAAATAGCAAGGTACAATTTTTTTGTTTATTTTTTTATTTCATTTTTATTTTTTTATTTTTTTTCTTAAATTTTATTAAACTTTTTAAATTTTTTATATAAATATTTTTTGTAATCGGGCGCCGCACAGCGGGTGCACGCTCGGCGCATGTTGCTTTCTCTCTCTCTCTCGTTTTCTTCTGGTGCGGGTGGAGGAGAAGTTGTTTCGCTTCGTTTTTTTTTATAAGATGAATTACTAAATTTTCCGGTCGGTATGATGGAAGCGGCGACTCCCTCTGTGTCAGTGTAGTGTTTGCGGTCCCTTGGTGCCCGCATCCAATTTCGTAACCAGGGCTTTGCCCTGTTTGAATTCGAATGGATGCGCGCACCAAGGCACCTCTCTTCCATTTATAATTTTAAGTTGTTCGTTCCGCAGGTTCCGGCCGACGAATTTCGGCGGAACTCCAGTTTATATTATTATTTGCGTTTCATTTTTTTTAAATTATCTGTATAATCACGGTGTAAGCCAGGAGCCCTGTATGCCTCAAACCCCACGACCTTAGCACTTCTCCCTGAGAACGTAGCCGGCAAAATATCACCGTGGAGGCCTCTGCAGGTGCTTAGTGAAAATCTGCAGGTTGGCAGTAGCCAGCCTGTAACACCTTGTTCAGTTCTCTAGCATCCAAGCACAGACGAACTTTGCCATTGTCCTTACGAACCAGCGTGACCGGTGAACACCAGGAACTTTGTGACTCCTCGATGACCCCCAAAGACAACATCCTATCCAACTCGGCATACATGAGTTTCTGGATAGCTGGGGACACGGAATTAAAACGTTGTTTGACTGGTTTAGCGGAACCGACATCGATCATATGAGTGATGAGGGATGTGCGGCCCAAAGCCAAAATATCGCTGCTCGGAAAATATTCGCGGATAAGATCCAATTTACGACGATCATCAGATGTTAAAATATGAAATTTGGGTGTGTTGGTAGTTTCACCTAATTCGTCCGAATTATTTAACGCGGAGATTTTTGGGGAAATTCCAAAACGATTCCAAAAATCGATACCCAAATAAAGCGGTTGTTCTAATGAAGGAACAACATGAAAATTCATGAATTTAGTAACTCCGTTAAATTCGACGTTAGCTCGTATATAACCAAATACTCGTTGGACTTGGCCACTCGCGGTAGTTATGGTGGAAGGAAAGTTATGGAATACAACAAAGGGATTTGACATAAGTTTCTCCGATCCACTCCCGAGAACACTGACACTCGCCCCGCTGTCGAGAAGACCCTTAAAAGGAATCTTATTTATTAAGACCTGGGCGTAAGGCCGAGTGTCACTACCCTCGGAGAATAGAACGGAGGAAATCACGTCATTTCTCATTGCGACGCGACGGTTCCAGTATTTCTTGGAACGTTTTAAACGATCTAACTTTGCCAGTGATGCAGCATTATAAAAAAATTTAAGAGCGACAGGAAGGGAACGAGAATTTGGTAAGGAAGAAGGATCGGGAAAGGAATCATTACTGGCAGACGAGCTTACTTCTTCGTCGGATTCGAATAGGAGCGGATTTCCGCGTCCGTATTGCTCGCTGCATCCTCCAGAATCGGTTTGAGTGGCTCTATCCTCTCTACTATCCGCAGTCTGGGTTAAGGTTGATTTGTTCTCTGTACACTCAGTCTGAGTCGAGGTGGATTTGATTTCGGTACACTCCGTCTGAGTGGCCGTTGTGGTGACGACATTTTTACCGTAATGCGAATGCTGTATATAATCTGATCTCGAGTTGTCTGTTGAGATTTGTCCTCCAGGACATCTCGCCACCGCCGATGGAAACCTGCTCCCCGTGTGAATTGTGGATACTGAGTTATCAGTTAGAACATCAGTCAATAGATAATTCTCATGAGAGTCATATGCTCCAACATCATCATACGGACTGCCTGATAACTCATTGATCACGCGTCGTGGATGGATTGCAGGATCCGCCGGAGCTTTGTTCCGCCAGAAAGACTCCTCCCAAGCAGAACAGCTTTTGATCAGCTCGTTGATGCTGCTAAACCGACGATCGGTAAGATGGTACTGCAGTTCTGGCTTCATGTTCGCCATTAATATTTTTATGAGTTCCTCGTCCGAGTACGGGGTACGACATTGTAACGATAAACTCCACACTTGGTCTTAGAAATCCGTAAAACTTTCGTCAGGTTGTTGCTTACGTGCCTCGACTATTCGTCGGATTTCGTAATTGGTGCGACGGTCTTTAAAACGCTCGATGATACCCTTTCGTAGATCTGTCCAGGTAGCGTTCGGATTATGTTTGCGGAATGACCAATACCACTGCAAGGCGATATCTTCCAGGATGATATGTAGCTCGAATAATAATGTTTGGTCGGACAATCCGCGATACGTAGCGATGGTGTCTACCTGAAACAGGAACATGTCGATGGTTATGTCCGATGGGGATCCTGTATATTTCAGTCCGCTCTCAGATAATGATGGTTCCTCCATAAAGCCTAGCGCCAACTTGTCTTGCTCTACTGATGTTAAGTACATTTTTAATGATGGAAGGATAGAGGGATAAACTTGCTCGATTTAAATTGGCAAAGAAAATGACGTAGTCTTTATTAAATTTATTAGAAATACAAAAAAAAAATTTAATTCAAAAATACAGGAATTTATAATTATTTATACCACACCCACAATAACTATATATATATATAAAAAAAAATATAAACACGAAATATAATAGATGAATAATAATAAAAGGAATGGTTACCTTACAAATGGGTTGTGAGGCCCGTATTCCCACAATTTGTTTAACGACGGATGTAGACGGGATACCCCCGAAAGTAGCGCTGTTCGATGAGAACCTATTTTGGGGGGGCTCGTTAACATCATTTTAGTACACAAACAAAAAAAAAATAATCAAAAATAATAAGAATGATATGAAAATCAAACTACCAACACACCCAATAGTAAGCTGATAGTGAAATTATGCAACTAAATAATGCAAGATTGCAAAGGAAAAATCCAATAAGAAAATAAAGAAAGGGATACAAATAGTAGGAACCGAAACTACCAACACACCCAGCGGTATGCAGGCAGAACAGAAACTGCAAAATACAACCAAAAAGCAAGATATAATAAATTGAAGTACTAAATACCCGAAGGTTTCAATACCACCCAAAAATAAAATCAATAATGTCTAAAAAAAAAATCAAAATATCGAAAAATCAAAAATCAAACAAATATATCAAATATAAATTGAAATCAATACAACGGAACGGATGGTATGATGAGAGTGGAAATCCCACTCCATGTCGCCTAAAATAATAAAAGAAAATAAAGATAATAATAAAAATTGTTGTTCTGTTCATCAAATTCCGCTCGAGGAATTTCGGGTGAGGGAAAAATGAAGCTAAAAGCTAAACCCCAGACAAATGACATCCGTGCTCTACCACAATCAGACACAACAAAGTGGAAATGGTAGGAGCTCTTCAGTCGGATGTCTGAAGAATAGGGGTATGACACCCCCATCTACGCGCAATCAAACAGCCCGAGCTGGTTGCTATCGCAGATGGGAAGTGCCAACCGGGAGACTGGCTTTGGTGTACGCGTCCCTGCGAATTCAAACAATGCGAAACACCGGTTTCGACACTTTACGCGCACGCCAAAGGGAATGAAGTTACAAATCATAAAAATATAAAAATTAAAATTCGCGATAGTTTGGGCGCCACTGTTACAGGCTGGCTACTGCCAACCTGCAGATTTTCACTAAGCACCTGCAGAGGCCTCCACGGTGATATTTTGCCGGCTACGTTCTCAGGGAGAAGTGCTAAGGTCGTGGGGTTTGAGGCATACAGGGCTCCTGGCTTACACCGTGATAACAGAAATTTAAATGAAAGTAAATCGCAAATAATAATAATACCCGGATTCCGCCGAAATTCGTCGGCCGGAACCTGAGGAACGAACAGCAGATAATCAAAATAATAAATAAATAAAACAAAAAATGATAACGGAAGAGGTGCCTTGGTGCGCGCATCCATCCGAATTCAAACGGGGTCGAGCCCTGGTTACGGAATTGGATGCGGGCACCAAGGGACCGCAAACACTAAACCAACACAGAGGGAGTCTCCGCTCCCATCATCACGACCGAAAAATTTAATATTTCATTTTATTTTTTTTTCTAAAAAATGAAAACCAAAAGAAAACAACTTCCCACGAGGAAAACAAGAGAAGGAGAGATAGCGAGAGAGAGAGAGAGAGAGATATCAATGTGTACCGAGCGTGCACCCGCTCTGCGGCGCTCTATTACAAAAATTTTAGAAAAAAATTTAATATAAAAAATTTAAAATATATAAAAAAAAACAAAAATCAAAAAAATTAATAAAAATAAAAATTATCAAACAAAAAAAAATGCTACCTTAATTTAAAAATAACTTGTTGCAGCCTTAGCGGCCGTCATGCCACAGGTGACCTTCCCACCCGGACCGTTGCGGCCTTGGTGCCGTTGTTGTTGCGGGGCCTTTTTCCGATACCAATAAATAAACACGAGGTGCCGGTTGGCCACCCGTTCGGTGCGGTGCCTTTCACCGATACCAAAAAAAACCAAAGTCAGGCAACCGGTTGGTCGGCTACCCGTTTGTTGCGGCAGACCACCGATAACCAAAAAACACACTACTGGCCGGCTGGCCACCCGTGTCGTTGCGGGGCCTCTCCCCGATACCAATATAAAACGAATGGCCTCAACTGGCCACCCGAAACTCGTTGGGCGTTGGCTCGCCTTAAAACCGTATATAACGTGGCCTTAACGGGCCACCCGTTGATTACACCGCCGTTTTATGTCTTGTAAGCAGGAATATTCCGTCTATTCTCGTGGTATATTGTGTAATAAACTTAAAGACAATTCCTCCAGTTAAATTTTTACACTACGTAAATAACAGTAATCCAAGTGGAAGGCAATTTACAAAAGTTGGCACAATTGATGTATCTGAGTAAATCAATTTGCTGTCTCGAATCGGCTATCCTCAAATACACAACAAAAATCCGATACTTTGTGGCGTAATTTGTAACGTTGAGCACACCAGACAATAAAAAATTTATTTTTATGATTTTTATTTTTATTTGTAACAACACCATAAACTTGGTACACGTTTTCTTATTTAAATTTTGTTTTTATAATTTCTTCACCTTTTCGAATCACCAAAATTTGGTTTTTTTACAATAAATGTTCATAATAATAAAAAAATATAAACGACTTCAAACTATTTTACAGGAAAAATTCCAAGTTTTCTTTGAAAAAAATACACCCGAAAAAAACTCTTCATACTAATCAAAAATCACTACTCGACTTAATAAAAATCAACACTCGACTTGAAAAAAAGAAATAAACTGAATCGAGCAAAAATCACAACTTGAATGAAATCATACCAAAAATTTCGAAAGCCGCACAACTCGTAAAACGTTCTAGAAGAAATGAATCTCTCTTCTCTGTCTCTCCTTTATATCAAATTTTCGTTGGTACAAAAGAGAGACATATAAGAAAAAACATTTTTTCCAAAACGTTTTACTTTGCACACACTCGATGCGCATTGTTCTCTCTTTCTCGTTTTCTCTTCACCACTGCGCCACCAGACGATGGGGTACAAAACAAAACGTCGCGGGTGCGTTCAGCGCACAATTTAACAGACAAACACAGAGGTGAATAAAAACATGAGAGAAGATGGGCGAAACGAAGACAACAACCGGGGTGAATAAAATAACACAAAAATCGTCGTTGCGACCATACAGTCGTAACAGGATCCTTCTTGAGTCAATTTTTCCAAAACGTTTTACTTTGCACACACCCGATGTGCACTGCTCTCTCACCTGTCATCTTTCTCACCCTCGCGCCATCACCACGACGTGTACAAACATTAAACAACTCCGAAAGCGAGGACACAAACCGAGGGGAATAAAATACAAACAGGGCTTGTTACGATCATGTAATCGTAACACGTTTTTTTTCGAAAAATCTGATTTTTTGACTTCAAAGTGATGCCTAAAAAAAAACGTAAAAAAAATATATATCTCGACGACACTACCTCGAAAAACTCATAACCTATGCAAAACTTTTTGATTTTTTGCTTTTAGATGATCCAGTGATGACTTCTGATGGCCACCGCAAATCACCTTTTTTTCGAAGAGCTTCCGAGAATTTGCTGTCACGAGTTCAATTTTAATTATTTTAAGCTAAAAATTTAAGGGAATGTTCTTGAAACAACTTCTAATCATGTGTATAATCTATGAATAAATTGAATTAACTATACTATGAAAAAAAATTATCAAAAAAAGGCTTAAAATAGAGCGTCAAGACCCTACCCCCCCCCCCCCCCTTAAGTCAATAGTTTATGCTATAATGTAAAATGTATAAATACCGTGAATATTGTTGGAATAAAACAGAATTAATTAAACCATTCATCACGTTAGTTCTCATTCTATAGTTATTTGGACCTCACCCGCGGTAATCCAAATAATCAAATCCCACCAACATTAAGAAATCTGGATAGAGGGTAGATTTACGACCTACTTAGACGCTGTCCAGATTTACATGGTCCTTCGAGCCATTCGAACACGAATTGGCATAAATTAATAAGGCGTCTGTCTAGGCCAAAACAAAGACAGAGTATAATATTATACAAAGCGACACCAACAACATCAACATCTTTGGATCATGGACGCACTAATCGAAAGTCAGTCGTGCGTTAGAAAAGAGTGTAACATTTGTCTAACCTGGAGAATCCGCGAACGAGAATACAAATGAAAAAAAAAAATTAAACAACAACAAAAACCTATATGCAATTCAACCGGAATGAAAGTAAAAAATGAACCGAAGTAAATTCTCCAAGTTACACGAATGTTAGAGAAAATTGGGTTCACTCAGGGACTCTTCAGCGGTCGTTGCCGGCTAAGCGTCAGGGTTGGGCGTGGGATTTGAAGAGTATGAGTGATCCATGTGTAACCGCGAGGGAAAAGGAAGGATGCCAACTACCTACCTTTGACTGACCAGATACCTACCCTAGTCCATCCTCATCCTGCACCTAATTAATTATACATATTTTCACTACACTTCACTTAAAAAAAAAATAACAAACGGAAAAAAAATCATTGCACATTTTTATCTCCAAATTAAATATGACAAATATATTAGAGAAAACCACTAGCGAAGTAAAAAAACGAATCTTGAATTTTGATTAACCAACAAAGAAAATTTATTCAACATTAATACTTTGCTGAGAGAAGAAAAATGTAACTAAAGTTAGTATTATTAGTATTATATGATAAATGTTAATAATTATGTTTACAATTTCCATCACCAAACTATTTCATACAAAAATTATTATCTCATTATGGATAATAGGTATATGAAAATCCGAAATTAGGTTGAAATAATTTGCTTAATGGAAAAAAAATAAATTTTGAATAGAATTTAGAAACTTAGGTACTAGAGAAAGAATAGAAATTATTTATATATATGTCTATAGTTATTTCAGTTTTAATTTATATATTGTCTTTTTTTTTTTTGTTGAATTGAATTTTAAGGATTATTATTATTAGTGTATTATAACGTAATATAGCAAAAAAATGACTTCCCAATTGCAGCCTCCATGTTATTAAATCCGGATTTAAAATTGATGGTTTTCGGTACCGATTTTAATAGCGTACGCTTATTTGGCTTATATATCACTAATTAATTAATTGTTTTTACTGGCACAGTGATTCATAACTCGACGGTTTTTTTTTCGTTCTTTTTATTGTTGTTATAAAGTACTATACGTACGCAAATTACTTCATATAATTACATAATTTGAGTAATCTACGTTATACTTAAATTCACTAGAAACAGTTGAGGGTGTTTTTTTTCGCACAAACTTAACGGACCACACACTTATTATTTTTTTTCTGTACAGTTTTATGTGTTGTCACACTATACACCCTCCCACTATACACACACTGTTATTAATTATGGTTTTTAGGCACAATACAGTTTTAATATGCTGCTTGACTTGTAAACATGTACGTCTAACATTTTTTTTTATATCACTATTTATCTAGGTGTGGTTCTACCATACACCCTTCCACTTTTTATTATTTAAAATAATATTCTTAACATATAAATTTCTATCAGACTTCTGCACTTTTTGGTTTTTTTATTCTTTTTTTTTGTATTTTTTTTAACGACCAAAAATTTCACTTCTGTTAATCATCAACAAAATATTAATTTTACAAAAAAAAAATAACCAAATGTAATTAATAAGATTTTTACAGCACTTAAAATTTTCGTTTTTTTTGTTTGTTGATTTGCACCAAAATTCAAAATCAGACCAACCCCCTTCCCACTGCTGTTCGCCTTTTTATCTGGTTTTCACGCCCACCAAATTTTACGCGGGACTTTTGACGTGCTGACAGGGTTCGCACAAATCGGCTTTGGAAATCATTTCCCACAAAAACAAATATCATCCAACAGAGTCGCCAGATATGACATCTGTTGGCATCGATCGAGACACAGTCGGTACAACAGAATACTGTGCGATCGTTGAGATGTGTTTGTTTAAATGACATTTAGGGGATTCTTATTCGTTTGCTATAAAATGATTAGCACCGTATTTTTGGTGGTCAGTAGCGTATTCCAATATTTAGTTCATCTTTACGAAAACAAATAACGTTCATGTCACGGGTGCGACTGCACCGTTACAATCGTGGGGACGACCTACACCCTGAGATTGAGATTGTTTCAGGCCGGGCATACTACTTGAGTTTAAGGGACGTACGCGGATTCGCTAAAATAAGCAATGGTTTAAACGCGAATATCTTTGGCGTGATAAGTTCCCAGTGGCTTACCTGCCAAACTTCTAACAGTATATGCGACGTTGCCTACTTTGGCATCTATGATGGCTGGTACAAATTTAGCGGAAAGCTTGGCACAAAACTTGTTCGGTGCGTCACTTTGTACAAAAGATCTGATAAAGATTGGTTGTCCAGGGTTAAAGCAACGATTTTTGCTGCGCAGATTATAATATCGAGCGTTTTTGTCGTGAGCAACACGTAGATAATGGATTATTTGGTCGCGGACGAGGTTTAAACGGTCGGGTTTCTGAAGTAACTGAATTTCGCTCGCATCGTTCGTGGATAACAATCGTCTTAAGGCATAATCTGACCCGTGCAGGGACATATGCTGACCAAATACTAAATAATGAGGCGAAAATCGCGTAGTGTCGTGACGTACGTTTCGTAAGGCGGCGGCCACCTCTTGAAGGTGATTATCCAATTTGTTATGCTCATGATCATCGAGGTACGATCAAATCGCAGCAAGTAACGTTCTGTTCACTCGCTCCGAACAATTACTCTGTGGGGAGTAAACTGGAGTGCGTACATGTAGAATTTTATATTTTTTTAGCAATTCTTGGAACAGCTTCGACGTAAATTGACTACCATTGTCCGAGGTTATTATTTCTGGGACGGAAAAGAGCAAAAACACCTCGTCTTACAGAAACGAGCACAATAGCTTAGCGGAGGATTCGCGCAATGGTTTAACTAATACAAATTTAGAGTAGTGATCTAGTAGTATGACGAGGATACGGCCCTAAAAAATCAACGTAGAGTTTCTGAAATGGGCGCGTAGACTCAGTTGGAGCTCCCATGGCGGGTCGCGTCGAGAAGTTCACGCTTTTATTCATCTTACACTGAATACAGTTTGAGATAAAAGCTTTAACATCTTTTGACATGCATGACCAATAAAATTGCCGTTGGAGTTTTTCGAGAGTTTAAGCTACTCCCATATGAGCCGAAGTAGGTGAAACATGTGCCTGCGCCACCAAGTCATGAGTCAGAGAAATCGGAACCACTAGCTTCCATTCAGGTAAGTCAGTGTCTGTATACCGCAATCCATAGGCTGGAGAGATTAATAATTTGTTGCCTTGAATTCGAAAATTGTGTTCGCAAGGTGGCAATTGTCTGACACATTCTAATTGATTGACATACTCTTCATCTGAGAACGAGGGCGAGTCTAAATCAATTTGTAAAACGGGCATCAGAGGAGACTTATTTAAATCACATACTGTAGGTTCCGTCATCGCCGAATCACAAGTTATTAAGGATTCTGAAGAGTCCACGATACCGTAGGGTGCTCGGCGAGGGTTGAGGTTAACGTCAGAAAGAGGGGATAAACCTTCGTCACAGAACGCCCGGGATAGAGCGTCCGGTACAATATTGATGGAGCCTTTTCGATATCCGATTTGGAAGTCGTACGCTTGGAGTTTAAGGCTCCATCGAGCGAGTCTTCCGGATAAGTCCTTTTGGGACATTAGCCAGCGAAGACTGGCATGGTCCGTGTATATGGTAAATGTATATCCCTCGATATAATGGCGAAATTTTTGGACGCTCAGTACCGCGGCGTAGCACTCAAGCTCAGTTACCGAATAATTTCGCTGGGCTGCATTTAATTTGTGCGAAATATATTCAATCGGGTGTTCTCCGCCTTCTGAGTCCAGTTGAAATAGCACACTGCCGACTCCGACGGCACTGGCGTCACACTGAATGTAGAAGTGTTTGCTAAAGTCAGGGTTGGCCAAAACAGGAGCGGTGGATAGTGCTTGCTTCAGAGCGGCAAACGAGTTTTCCGCAGCAGCAGTCCATTTGAGTTTTGACGATTTACCGGTAAGGTCAGTAAGTGGTGCGGCGAGGGATGCGAAATTCTGTATAAAGCGACGATACCATCCGCACATCCCCAGAAAGCGTCGGACCTGTTTGGTGGTCTTTGGGACCGGAAAATCCATGACCGCTTTACACTTATCTGGGTTTGTGCGGAGGCAACCGTCACCCACGATATAGCCAAGATAATTAACCTCCCGCAACACAAACTGACTCTTACTGATATTGATGGTAAGTCCGGCTTTATACAGTAGTTTCGCGACCGTTTCGAGCAACTCAAAATGTTCCTCCAGCGATGCAGAGGTGATTAAGAGGTCGTCCAAGTAGACGAAAATTTTATCGTGGAGCTGGTGCGGATTAACTCGGTGCATCAGGCGACAGAGTGTTTGTGGGGCATTGCACAGCTCGAATGGCATGACCTTGAAGTGGTACAAGGGCCACCCAGGGACCGTTAACGCCGTCGTGTCTCGGGATTGTGGGTCGAGCTGGATCTGCCAAAAGGCGTCTTTCAAATCAATGGCTGAAATGTAGCGTGTTTGATCTATGCGACCCAGCAATCCGTTGATGATAGGCAGCGGATACGCATCCCGGACGGTCACCTTGTTCACCTCACGGGCATCCAAACAAAGCCGTGCCTTGCCATTCGCCTTTTGCACCAGAGTGATTGGGGAGCACCATGAGCTATGACTCTCTTCGATAACGTCTAGTGCCAGCATTCTATCCAACTCATCGTACATCACCTGCTGCTTCGCTGGGGACGTAGCGTAAAATCGCTGTTTCACGGGTTTTGCGTCGCCCACATCAATCAAGTGCGAAAGCAGCGTTGTTTTCCCAGACCCAGTTTAGCGCTTGAGGGAAACCCTTCGATTATCTCATCCAATCTCAATCGATCGGCAGGCGAAAGCGCGTGATGTTTGGGAGAGTCGGACTGTTCGGACAGATCGTTTACAAGACTGATAGAGGAGACCTTTGGTGTGATCCTGAACCGATTCCAGAAATCTATCCCTTGATAGAGTTCCTGGTCCAACGTGGGCACAATGTAGAGATGCAAGCTATGAGTTTCGTTATTGAATTTAACCAAAGCATGTATATACCCCAAGACGCGTTGAGGTTGTCCACTGGCCGTTCGAATATAAGTTGGAAAAGAGTGAAATTTAATGGCTGAATCGGACAAAAGTTTTTCGGAACCTCGACCCAGCACACTTACACTGGCCCCGCTATCCAATAGCCCTTTGTATGGTATATTATTTACAGTGAGATTGGCGTAAAGTCTTTTATCGAACGAGTCTGCGCTTATCAGGGAGGAAACTACACTGGCCCGGGTAATTTTTCGTCTTTCCCAATACTTCCGGAATCTGATTCTCTTAGCAGTGGTACTAGAGCAATTTTGCGGTCGGACAGTATTCTCCCGCATATGCCTCCAATCAGGGGGTTCTGAGGTCAAAGATGCAGCGGGCACATTAGCTCTTGCATCTGAATCCACTGGGTTACCTCTTTGCGATAACTTTAGCGGAGTATCAGATCGGGTTAAAATATAAGGGTTTGGGGAATCATAAATGCTGGTTGGTTGATCTGGGGACTTGATTCGCGGATTGACGGTTCTTGTGACAGAACTTACCGCGGAGTAGAAATTGTGTGAGCTTAGAGGTTCGACGACCCCATCCGGTCGAATCGCGGATCGGTATTGTTGGCTGTCTCTTCTCGGATTCTGGTAAGGGTTGGTCTCGGTGGTCCCTGATTCCCAGATCTCCATGGACCCCGCGATGCGTTTTCCGCTTTCCATTTACATCGCCAACATTTCGGTGTTATGGTACCTTTTAAACCACAGCGATAACAAAAGGGACCATTTGGTGGGATTGGACAGTCAACGAAATTGTGACCAATGTCGCAACAATTGTAACAGATGGTATGGTTGGTATTAGACGAGTTCGGAAGATTAGTTTTCATGGGTTCGCTTACCACTCGAGTGGAGACTTTATAGGAGTCATTAGGCGCGTGTAGTGCCGAGACAGATTCGTACGGCTCGGATTGCGGCATAAGCGATTCGGATGGACCGTTACCCAGCAAGTTGACATCGAAGGCACAATTTTGTATCTCGTTTACTACGCGTCGATTGGGGAAGACGCCCTCACTTGGGAATCGAACGCGCTTAAAGGTATCTTCCCAGGCAGAACAAGCACGAATAAGGTCATTAATTGTGGCGAAGCGATGATCGGTTAACTGGAATTGCAAGGCCGGTTTCATATTTGACATGAGTAATTGGATGAACTCCTCGTCTCGGTACGGGGTTCGGCACTGTAGTGTCATCGCCCAAACATGATGGTAGAAGTCCACAAAATTCTCGTTAGGCTGTTGTTTTCGAGCTTCAATAGATCTGCGGATTTCATTTTGTGATTTATTGTTGAGAATAAAAGAATTACCACGCCTAAGAAATTTATTTTTTCTTTGTTTTGGTTTATTTTATTATTATGTATTTTATTATCACCTAGTGTAATAAACAAAAATTACCGATACTGGAAAACTTGGTATAAATGACAAAATACGTCGTAAATTAAATGTTTATATTAGTAAAAAAAATTAAAAATCTGTGCAATTATATTTATAATGTAGGTATATAAATATATATATTGTAACGGAATTCATTCCGTTATCAATTCAGATACCCAATTCCACTGTATCTTCCCTGGTATCGAAGTAATTCCATCATGATTTTGGAGATTCCATCTTCACCAAAATTCATCAAATACTGAGTCATGCGGAATTATGTCATTTTCTTTATGATTGCTGTTGCATTCATATACCTAAAAATTGGTATAAGTTGCAATACAGCAAACATAAAAATATTTCTTGTTTACGCGATCTAATTGCAAATAAATGTTTTGTAATTAGACTACGTATCCATATGTTGTTTATGTCCGCGATAAAGCAAATGTTCTACTTTCCTACTTAAAAGTTATCGAACGACCTAAGTAGGAATTTAAAACGTTGCAGTTTTCACGGCATACATAAACTCCCCAAGTGATTATTTTATAACACTTTTTAAATGGGCGGTATTTATACATTTTGCCAATATGGCAGAAAATTATTATATTTGGTTGAGAGAGTAGTACATTTTGTACTAAAAATTTTCCCCTCCCGCCTCAACCAAGTAATATGTATAAATACCGTACCAAAATTTTGGTAAGCGGTCAGTCAGTTTTTGTCAGTTTTTGTTAGTTTTGGCCAGTTTTAGTGGTCAGTTGTTATTGTGGAGTTTTAAAAGAGGCGATCGTGTGGTGCAGTAAAAAGAAACAAACGTCGAGTTATATTTTGATTATTTATAGTTTGAGTGTTTTTTGTAGTTTAGGTGAAAATTTATTCAGTGAAATTTGACAAAGATTGTCATCAATAAATTTTAAGTCGTGAACTAAGTATATAGTGTTTTATTTTGTGGCGGTTGATCGGGAGTAGCAGTTAACCCATTTGTGTTTTCGATATTGTTTGTGGTGAAAATATTTGAACTTTTGGAAATCAGCAGTAGCAGCCCGGCTGTTTGGTAAGTATACAACATAATCATACTCGTCATACTAATCCAAGCGGTACCGATCCGCAGAGCGTATGTTGGTTGTCCCTCTGGAAAAAGGGACGGGTGGTTCTTAAGCAACAGTGCCTCAGGCATTGCACACCCTTCTACCAGCAACGTTTTGCGGATCTTAATATTTACTAACCACTAGGGCCGTAAGCCAAGATAAGAAAAATCACGTTTAAAAATTTTTGTTGGGTGATAATGCTACCCTAAATTAATTTAACAATCACGGTTTAATAACCTTAAACATCGGGGAGCATACTTCAACACCTATTGGGTCCGGGTCCCAATATCTCTTCCATATATCCACAATTTGATGGCATGCATTATGTTGTCTCTTTTCCTCCTTTTCATATTCAAAAAATGCGGTAATCTAGGCCGTAGTCTGAGTACCTCAAAACCCACACCGTTCCCCTCTGCCGGCTTGAGCTGCGGGAACCGACGCCGCATGGGGTACGTATCGGACGACGGCAAAATTCTATGAATCAGAATTGTTTCTACGCAAGTAGAAGTCGATTCTGTTTCAAGTGGCGCCCAAAAACAGGTGTGAGCCCAAAACCAGATGCGTTGTTGGGTCACACACACACGGAAAAAAGATTCGTATTGTCGAGTTCCAGTGCTGGATCCTCGTTTGATCAGTTCATTTGTGGCATTGTCCCAACCCGCACTCCGGGGAATGAACTGATATTCGTGGTAGCATCTGGAATTCGATGAGCCATTTTTACGATGCTTAATTTCAGAATACATATATTAACTATCAGATTGTACGGTTTTCGACACCGTGTACAATCAACAGTTTTGTTTTATTTTACCAGTAAGGGAGAATGGCGCGTTTCCCTGAGGTAATGGGCATATCTCTTTCCTGCCGAAAAGTTATCGGATGGTATAAAGGGCTGCTTATTTCTCCGGCTATCAAACGTGTTATTCCGTATCCTGGTTCATAAAGCGGAACTGCCCCTACAATTTAATTTTTCCTCAGTTCAATATTTATGGCTATAGGTAAGAAATTACCACGAGCCGTAAGATAAATTTATTATTTGATAAAAAATTTTAATTTTCCACAATTGACATATAGTTAGGTTTTGCGTTTTTTTTTCCACTTCGTAATCAAATTTTATCTTACATCTTTCGGGATGAGGTTTGCAAGTCCACCCAGTTTAGTTTAGTCGCGTTCAGAATATTTTACACTTAGCTGTTCACCTCAGTTTTCTGCTAGTGAACGAGCATCGACCACGAGGTCGGACATAGGCTAATTGTAATTATATCATATGTCATGAAAATTCTCAACGATAGTCGGCGAATTATCGTTCCTAACTGATAAAAATAGTAGCTGTTGTTCGAGCGCTTAATCATTTAAAAGGCCTCGCTAACTTCGGTTCACTTACATTACAATGCGCTTGTCAACTCGCGCAATTGAGCTCCTCTGTTAATAGAGTAAGACTGCCAATTGCGATTAAGAGGGCAAGAACATGGTAATGATCAATTAGGTATCCTAAATGAACTCTGTTTTCATATTTACTACTGTAATGAGGATCACTCGTAGTGAGTTAAGAAACCCATTGCGACATTGAAGATAATGAAACAGATTCATCAAAATTTAAAATACATTTTCCTTTCCATCCTATTTTTGATTCAAATTGGTGAAAGTTATGCTTCACGTTCAAGGTGAAGAAACCGTGGTTGTTTTCTTTTAACTATTTATTCTAATTCTATAAATTTATTTTTAAGAAATTATCATTAATAATCAGTATTGACAAATATAAATTAAAAGAAAAAAAAAAATGAATATAGATCATTTAGATGTAGATGAGCTCTACGTTGAGTTCGAAGTCCGCGGCATGGGAGAAGCTGCCAAACAGGAAGTAAGCGAAGACCTCAAAAAAAGGCTACAAGCAAAGCTTAAAGAAGAAATGACGGGAGCTTGCTTTGCACCCCAAAAAGCTCATAATGCCGCACTCAAACAGCCTCAAGCTGAAGCAGAGGTGTGCGTAAAAAAATTACAAGCAATACAAGGCGAGATGCTAGATCAGGGGTTAGGAGATAAACCTGATCTAGGGATACTTCCTCGCGTCATTGCCAAGTTGGACCATGTACAGGGTAGAATGTACCGTAGTGCAACGTCACCGACGTTCCAGGCGCAAGCCACAGGATGGTTGAAAAACCTCCGGAAATTGTTGACCATAGTAGCTCAATTGTCAAGCAAGCAACTGACCGTTGAGGCTGCCAAAGTGCAAGTAGAGCAGCTGGTGTTTGAACGGCCCAGGGCACTAGTGAGCCGCGCAAACACTAGACGCCGATTGACACGACAAGTCGAAGACTCATCTGAAGACGAAGACGAAGAAGAGGCCTTGAATCAAAGCCTTTTTAAGAGTAAGAAGGAGTCTTTGCTCAAGTACCAAGATGGTGATTTCGTGCAGCAGGAGACAAGCTTTCATGTGGCATCTATTAGGCACTCATCTAAAATGTCATCCCCACAATTTGAGAATAACTCTCTAAAGGAAGGCAAAATGTCAGATGCAAAACTCCGACGAGAAGTAGGCACCTGGAAAGTGAGATTTGAAGGAAATAGAGGTTCACTAACGGTCGAGCGTTTCCTGGTTAGAATGGAATGGCATGCGGCACGTGCCATGATCTCTTTAGATGATCTGGTGGGGGTTTCAGACCTATGCTTGGAAGGAGATGCGCTAGACTGGTTCTGGACGTCTGTGGATCGGAACCCGGAGATGACTTGGGAAATGTTTAGGCAAGAAATGCTGATAAGATTCGCATCAAGTAGAACTGATGATGATGTGAGACGCATGCTTAACAACCGCAAGCAGGCCTATCCCAGAGAATCTTTCCTAGAATTTTATCAGGCAATACACCGTATTACCTTACAAACAAATAAAGTAATTTCAGACGATACAATATACACCGTCCTAAGAAGGAATATGCGCCCAGGGCTTCAGATGGCTCTGCATAACGAGTGTAATTTCAGGAACTTAGGCGCGTTTGCACGTCGGTGTAGCTCTCTCGAAGACATGTGGAAACGTCTGGGGCATTATCCCGAGGCAGGATTAATGTCAACGCCCACAAATACAAACTCATTTCTTACTGGCCACACACCCAGACAAATAGCTAGACCATCACGTAAGTTCGATATGTACACTTCACGAGTACACGAGATGACGTATCAGGACAGTGAGGTAGAAGGAGAAAGTAACGGTTGGGATCATTTAGGTCCAACAGAACCACAAGACTATTTTACACAAGGCTGTGAAATCAATGAAAGGTTGAAACATCGTGTAACTTTTCAAGACCAAGGTCAAAATAAAAATTGGAAGCACCGCCGTAGAAAACGTGGACTGATATATATTCCACTTTCCCACTAGACCATCTATGTAAGTTTGGGCATTTACATAGGTGATGTAATGGTAAAGTGAAGGCTGGTGACCGCGCGCAATCATTAATTTACCAGCGACATTAGTTAAGGCAACAGATATAAGAATTAGAAAAGTTCAATAATAAGTTTAGTTAAAATAGAGGATGAGGTTGGCTCAATCCCATTTCTCGCACATGGTTCAGCAAAGTGGGATTAAGGTAGCGCCATCAATAATAAATAGTGGTAGGGTTAGGTTACCATAGATTCATATCGGCTTAAAAATGTAGTAGCAGTTTTGGTTATATTGTCAAGATGTAAATTATGTAATGAAAATAAAATAAAATTAAATTTGAATAAAGAGGAACCCATAATTTTTTGATGAACTAAGAACAATATGAGGCACCGGTTATTATCCAAACATAAGATCATGATGAAAGGATACCAGAAGTTATGTTATGGAGAGGTATTTTATACAGTCAGAGTTCGGTCAAAACTTTCCATCGAAGATGCGAACCATTAAGAGGGACCTAGTCTACGAAAAATGCAATATTTCCAAAAGGATACATGGAATGAAGATATGCAGCTATCCGGAACCATTGAGAAACCAAGAAGCACACGATTGGGAAAGTAAACAAGGTTTAACTACGGATTACTGTGGATATTTTACTGAGTTATGAGGATTGATAGCAAATCTAGTCGGACAAATGGTATCAATTTGTGACAATAAGCAGAACATGCAACTGGCAATACTGTTACCTGGAAAAATACCGACATCTAGTCATCCAGCGCCATCAATCCAGCAGAAGGGATGAACCACATTTGAGCTGTTACCGTTTTTTTTTTGAGGGGCGTTTCATGTTTTTGAACCAAGGGTACAAAACGTGTTAAAGGGATAACAACGTCATTGAATGTTGAGAATGTCATGTCATCAAAAATGTCGAAAATGTACTACGAGGAATTAAACCAAGGAGGCGTATCAACAAAAGTTTTGTCCTAACTACTGTCTGTAGAAATTCCAATCCAAACAGTAATAGTAACAAAGGAGCACCAAATAATGGATTCCACTTCAACAAAATCTTGGCTTTCAACGAACCTTATTTCATCATTCAAGGGATTCCAATGGCTTGAATGAGTTCTTCTACCTAGATATAATATTATGATCCATTTGACTTTAACAATTGTTTTATATAGGATGTAATTCAATATTTTTTTTATACCTATAATCTGTATAATGAACCTATGGTAAAATTTTATAGTAAAACATCCTTGAATAAGACTTAAGTAAAATATTAAATAAAACTATTCTTAAGCAAAATAATTTTAAAAGAATAATATGGACATTGATACAATGAGATCAAAATTAATCAGAGTTTAAATATCGTTTCTGTATTGATCCGTGCAGTCAATAATTACACATCAAATTGAATAATGAAAATTAATTAATAAAGTAGAATTAAATATCATAATTGCAGAAACAGCCAACTTTTTTTTTAACTATACAAAATTTCCTAAAAACCTTTTTGTTGTGGGAAAAAAAAAAAAAAATTAAATTTAAAATGTTCTTATATGTGTTCATATATATCTAAATATAACAGTTAGTTTGACAATATTTAATTAGAGTAAGTAGGTTAAGTTGCCCGGCTGAGACTAACTCAGGGTGTGGGGCTTCCCCACGTTGAACTCACACTTAACTGTACAATTAAACCATGACCCTATTCCATCGGTCCTTTCCCAAATAGAGCATGAGATCTCTTTTCATCTCAGGGATTGGGTTTTCCCCACGCTGTAACGGAATTCATTCCGTTATCAATTCAGATACCCAATTCCACTGTATCTTCCCTGGTATCGAAGTAATTCCATCATGATTTTGGAGATTCCATCTTCACCAAAATTCATCAAATATTGAGTCATGCGGAATTATGTCATTTTCTTTATGATTGCTGTTGCATTCATATACCTAAAAATTGGTATAAGTTGCAATACAGCAAACATAAAAATATTTCTTGTTTACGCGATCTAATTGCAAATAAATGTTTTGTAATTAGACTACGTATCCATATGTTGTTTATGTCCGCGATAAAGCAAATGTTCTACTTTCCTACTTAAAAGTTATCGAACGACCTAAGTAGGAATTTAAAACGTTGCAGTTTTCACGGCATACATAAACTCCCCAAGTGATTATTTTATAACACTTTTTAAATGGGCGGTATTTATACATTTTGCCAATATGGCAGAAAATTATTATATTTGGTTGAGAGAGTAGTACATTTTGTACTAAAAATTTTCCCCTCCCGCCTCAACCAAGTAATATGTATAAATACCGTACCAAAATTTTGGTAAGCGGTCAGTCAGTTTTTGTCAGTTTTTGTTAGTTTTGGCCAGTTTTAGTGGTCAGTTGTTATTGTGGAGTTTTAAAAGAGGCGATCGTGTGGTGCAGTAAAAAGAAACAAACGTCGAGTTATATTTTGATTATTTATAGTTTGAGTGTTTTTTGTAGTTTAGGTGAAAATTTATTCAGTGAAATTTGACAAAGATTGTCATCAATAAATTTTAAGTCGTGAACTAAGTATATAGTGTTTTATTTTGTGGCGGTTGATCGGGAGTAGCAGTTAACCCATTTGTGTTTTCGATATTGTTTGTGGTGAAAATATTTGAACTTTTGGAAATCAGCAGTAGCAGCCCGGCTGTTTGGTAAGTATACAACATAATCATACTCGTCATACTAATCCAAGCGGTACCGATCCGCAGAGCGTATGTTGGTTGTCCCTCTGGAAAAAGGGACGGGTGGTTCTTAAGCAACAGTGCCTCAGGCATTGCACACCCTTCTACCAGCAACGTTTTGCGGATCTTAATATTTACTAACCACTAGGGCCGTAAGCCAAGATAAGAAAAATCACGTTTAAAAATTTTTGTTGGGTGATAATGCTACCCTAAATTAATTTAACAATCACGGTTTATAACCTTAAACATCGGGGAGCATACTTCAACACCTATTGGGTCCGGGTCCCAATATCTCTTCCATATATCCACAATTTGATGGCATGCATTATGTTGTCTCTTTTCCTCCTTTTCATATTCAAAAAATGCGGTAATCTAGGCCGTAGTCTGAGTACCTCAAAACCCACACCGTTCCCCTCTGCCGGCTTGAGCTGCGGGAACCGACGCCGCATGGGGTACGTATCGGACGACGGCAAAATTCTATGAATCAGAATTGTTTCTACGCAAGTAGAAGTCGATTCTGTTTCAATATATATATATATATATATATATATATATATATATATATATATATATATATATATATATATATATATATATATATATATATATATATATATATATTTCAAATACTTGAGAATAATTAAGTAGATTTGGTTTGGAAGCGAATAAGTAATACTCCAAATGCCCATATAATTAGAAAAAAACATAGAATAATCACAGACAATGAGGAAATGATCTGCAAACTATCTGGTATTCTATTTCTCACCCCAAAATTAAGATATAAAATAAAACTAAAAGGTATAAACTTTCAAAACAATCAATTTGATTTGTGAATTCATGAAAATAAAAAATTGATTAATAATGATTTAATAATAATATGCAAAGTAATAAAAATATGTGCAACTTCAACAAAATAAGTGAGTCAAAATTAAATTACAGAACTTGATTAAATAATACGCAGATGAGGATGAACTAGAGCTGTGTATGTTTTGTCAGTAGAGACGTTATTTGACGTTTGTGAACTTATTTGTTGTAGGTAGTTGGCATCTTAGAGAAAGGAACTAGGGAGGAGTGAAGTTAATATGAGAAAATGTAATCATTTACATCTACAGTTCAATTAACTTAGCTGGAAGTAAATGAAATTAAGTAATATTATGATTAACACCATATATATAAAAAAGACAATCAAACCAAATAGGGAAGTCTATGTTTATGGTTTATGTTATCGACCAAAAATAACGGTCAATGCTTGAAGTTGAGTCATGCTGACAATAATCTACACTTAAAGTGGAAATGGTTAGATATCTCGACTACAAACAATGTTAAAACAAAGTGGGGACGAAGGTATAAAACAAATGTTGAAATTGAAATTGGAATTAGCACGTGATTACTCCGTTCACAACAAGAATGATAAGCAAACTGTAGTCGAACACTTTTAAAGCGTGTTACGACTGTGTTGTCTTAACAAAAAAATTTTTTTGTAAATTTGTTTCTATTCTCCACGGTATCTTGCGTCCGGGTTTTTGTTGTCTAAACGTGGTTTCTTGCGTCCGAGTTTTCGCTGTGTGAACGTGGTGTCTTGGTGGATGGATTCTTGTGTGTTTTCTTCTGTTATGTTGGCAACGGAACAAGAATGGGAGAGAGAGAGATAACAGTGCGCATCGAGTATGTGCAAAGTAAAACGTTTTGAAAAAAAAATGATTTTTTTTGTATGTCTCTCTTTTGTACCAACGAAAATTTGGTACAAAGGAGAGACAGAGAAGAGAGATGCATTTTCTTCTAAAACGTTTTATGAGTTGTGCGACGCTCAAATTTTTTTTGGGTGGTCGACATTCGAGTTTTGTTTTTGGTAAAGAGATACATAAATGGATGACTGTACGTATCCAAACACTCCAAAATAAGCAAAAATATAGAAGTTTTTTTTTAATTTTTTTTGATAATCACAAAAATATTGTATCCATAACATAAAAGTCATAAAATATAAAAATTAAAAGTTTGTTGAATTAAAAACTAGTGTTTTACTTATGGTGTGTTGTGTTAATATATAAAAATACAAAATCTAAAAAGTTCATGAAGGAAAAAAACATAAATAAAAAATATTGTATGTAGAAGTATATTTTTCTTCAAAAAAGTGATAAAAAGTCGCGTGTGTGTCATTTCGGTTTATTGGTTGGTACAAAAGTACCAAAGTACCACATTTTACGGTGTTTCGGCGGTACCACGCACAACGTAACGGGTAGCCAACCGGCTATTCATATTTTCGGTTTAAGGCGGAAGTACGCCAACTAAGTGCCACAACAAATACAACGGTAAAAATTATTTACGGGTGGTCAGTTGAGGCCATCTCGTTAATCCAACGTTTACGGAGGCCAGTTGAGGCCAGCCGGGATATTTTATTTGATATCGGGGAGAGGCCCCGCAACGAGTTTCGGGTGGCCAGTTGAGGCCACTCTGTTTATTTTGGTATCGGGGAGAGGCCCCGCAACATTACGGTAGCCAACCGGCTATTGTATTTTTTATCGGTGGTCTGCCGCAACGCAACGGCACCAAGGCCGCAACCCTATTTTTTATCGGGGAGAGGCCCCGCAACAATAACGGTCGCGCAAGGCCGCACCAGTATTTTTTTTTGTAATTTAAGGTACCATTTTTTATTTTTATTTTTATTTTTTTTTGATTTTTTTATTTTTTTTATATTTTTTTTATATATATTATATTAAATTTAAAAATTTTGTAATCGAGCGCCGCACAGCGGGTGCGCGCTCGGTACGTATTGCTCACTCTCTCTCTCTCTCTCTCGTTCTCGCTTATCTTGGTGCGGGTGGAGGGGGAAGTTGTTTCCTTTCGTTGTTTGTTTTTTTTTTTTTTTCGGCGAATAAAATGAATTACTAAATTTTTCGGTTGAGTATGAGGGGAGCGGAGACTCCCTCTGTGTCGGTGCAGTGTTGATTGCGGTCCCTTGGTGCCCGCATCCAATTTCGTAACCAGGGCTCGACCTTGTTTGAGTTCGAATGGATGCGCGCACCAAGGCACCTCTCTCCCTTTTATAATTGTTAAGTTGTTCGTTCCTCAGGTTCCGGCCGACGAATTTCGGCGGAACATTCGGGTTATTATTATTTATTATTTGCGTTTTATTTTATTTAACTTTCTGTATGATCACGGTGTAAGCCAGGAGCCATGCATGCCTCAAACCCCACGACCCTTCGCACTTCTCCCTGAGAACGTAGCCGGCAAAAGATCACGCGCGTCCAGTGTCGAAACCAGTGTTTCGCATTGTTTGAATTCGCATGGACGCGCACACCAAAGCCAGTCTCTCGGTTGACATTCCTTATCTACGATCGCAACCAGCACGGGCTGTTTGATTGCGCGTAGATGGGGGTGTCATCCCCTATTCTTCGGACATCCGACTTCCGAGCTCTTTCCCATTTCCACTATGTTGTGTCTGATTGTGGTGGAGCTCGGATGTCATTTGTCTGGGGTTTAGGTGTAAGCTTCATTTTCTCTTGCCCCGAAATTTCTCGACCGAAATTTGAGGAACAACAATTTTTATTATTATTATTATTATTATTTTTCTTTATTTTTTTTATTATTTAGCTGACATAGAGTGGGATTTCCACTCTCATCATACCACCGTACTGTCGCATTAGAAAAAATAAAAATTTTGATATATTATATTTGATATTTTTGATTATTTTGATTTTTTGGGGTTGTATTGGAACCCGCGGGTACAGTTAGTACTTCATTTTTGTATCGTTTTTATTGAATTTATTATTCTGCCTGCATACCACTGGGTGTGTTGGTAGTTTTGGAGCTTATTTTTTTTTTTCCCCTCTCGTATCGTTTCAAATTTCAACGAGCCCCTCCAAATTAGGTTCTCATTGAAAAGCGCCACTTTGGGGGGTATCTCGTCTTCCGTCGTTAAACTAACCGTGGGAATACGGGACCCACAAACCATCACGAGGTAACCATTCCTTCCTTTTTATTATTATCTTACTTGTGTTTTTCTTGCTACTTTGCCTCCTTATCTGGGTGTGTTGGTAGTTCCATTAGCTACGTTATTATTATTATTCACAATTTTTTATTTTTTGTCTTTATTTTGTATGAATCCAAATCTGTGGTTGGTTATCGCGGTTTGATTCATGCGTTGAATTATGTATTATTATGTATTAAAATGATTTTAACGAGCCCCCCCAAAATAGGTTCTCATCGAAAAGCGCCATTTTCGGGGGTATCTCGTCTACATCCGTCGTTAAAAAAATTGTGGGAATACGGGCCCCACGACCCATTTATAAGGTAACCATTCCTCTTATTCTTATTCGTTTACATATTATATTTCGTGTTTATATTTTTTTATTTATATAGTTATTGTAGGTGTAGTGTAAATATTTATAAATCTTCTTATTTTGAATTAAAATTTTTGTAATAAATAATAAATTTAATAAAGACTACGTTATTGTTCCTTGCCATACTCAATCGAGCAAGAATATTTTCTTATCCCTACATCATCTAACATGGACATAATATTTTTCGAGCAAGACGAATTGGAGCAAAGCTATATTGATGGACCATTGTTGTCCGGTAGTGGACTAAGTTTCACGGGATCTCCATCGGGAATCAACATCGATATGTTCCTGTTCCAAGTTGACACCATCGCCTCATCTCGGGGATTATCCGAACAAATTTTATTATTGGAGCTCCACACCATTCTAAAAGACCTTGCGTTGCAGTGGTACTGGACATTTCGTAAACACAACCCGCACGCGACCTGGTCAGAACTACGAAGCGGAATTATCGAGCGCTTTCAAGATCGTCGCACTAACTACGAAATCCGCAGAATGGTCGAGGCACGTAAACAACAACCGAACGAAAGCTTCCTGGATTACTACAACCATGTATGGACCCTCACACTACAATGTCGCACACCGTATTCCGATGAAGAGCTCACTCAGATTCTCATGAACAATATGAAGCCGACGTTACAATATCATCTCACCGATCGCCAGTTTAGCAGTATCAACGAACTAATCAAAAGCTGTTCTGCTTGGGAGGAGTCTTTCCGGCGGCTCAAAGCTCCGGCGGATCCTGCAATCCATCCACGACGCGTGATCAATGAGTTATCAGGCAGTCCGTATGATGATGTTGGAGCGTATGACTCGTACGAGAATTACCCCTTTACTGATGTACTACCAGATAACTCAGCATCCGCAATTCAAACGGGGAGCAGGTATTCGTCGGCAGCGGCGAGACGTTCGGGTGGACAAGTCCCAGCAGACAGTTCAAGGTAAGTTTACAGACAACAACCCAGTTCTGCACGATGTAGACGAAGTGGCGATGAACGAATTCCTCAATCAAAGATGTCGGAAAACCTGAGCAGTAGTTCTTGGAGAGATACCCCGAAAACCACCACAACCGCAACCCAGACTAATGTTACCACGGAAAAATCCACTCAAACCGATTCTGGAGGATGCAGTGAGCAATACGGACGCGGAAAGTCGCTCCTATTCGAATCCGACGAAGAAGTAAGCTCGTCTGCAAGTAATGATTCCTTTTCCGATCCTTCGTCCCCATCCAATCCTTCCTCCCTTCCTGTCGCTCTTAAATTTTTCTATAATGCCCCATCATTGGCAAAGTTAGATCGTTTAAAGCGTTCCAAGAAATATTGGAACCGTCGCGTCGCAATGAGAAATGACGTGATTTCCTCCGTTCTATTCTCCGAGGGTAGTGACACTCGGCCTTACGCCCAGGTCTTTATAAATAAGATTCCTTTTAAGGGTCTTCTCGACAGCGGGGCGAGTGTCAGTGTTCTCGGGAGTGGATCGGAGAAACTTATGTCAAATCCATTTGTTGAATTCCATAACTTTCCTTCCACTATAACTACCGCGAGTGGCCAAGTCCAACGAGTTTTTGGTTATATCCGAGCTAACGTCGAATTTAACGGAGTCACTAAATTTATGAATTTTCACGTTGTCCCTTCCTTGGAACAACCGCTTTATTTGGGTATCGATTTTTGGAATCGTTTTGGAATTTCCCCACAAATCTCCGCGTTAAATAATTCGGACGAATTAGGTGAAACTACCAACACACCCAAATTTCATATTTTAACATCTGATGATCGTCGTAAATTGGATCTTATCCGCGAATATTTCCCGAGCAGCGATATTTTGGGTTTGGGCCGCACATCCCTCATCACTCATATGATCGATGTCGGTTCCGCAAAACCAGTCAAACAACGTTTTTATTCCGTGTCCCCAGCTATCCAGAAACTCATGTATGCCGAGTTGGATAGGATGTTGTCTTTAGGGGTTATCGAGGAGTCACAAAGTTCCTGGTGTTCACCGGTCACGTTGGTGCGTAAGGCCAATGGGAAAGTTCGTCTGTGCTTGGATGCTAGAGAACTGAACAAGGCAACCGTCAAGGATGCGTATCCGCTGCCCATAATCAACGGATTGTTGGGTCGTTTGGGACACACCCGATTCATTTCGGCGATTGATTTGAAGGATGCCTTTTGGCAGATCCCACTCGACCCAGCATCCCGCGATAAAACAGCGTTTACGGTTCCTGGACGGCCCTTGTATCAGTTCAAGGTGATACCGTTTGGCTTATGCAACGCACCACAGACGCTTTGTCGCTTGATGCACCGCGTGATCCCGTACCAACTGCACGATAAGGTCTTTGTGTACCTCGATGACCTTCTGGTCACATCCTCCACTCTGGCTGAACATTTCGATTTGCTACAACAGGTTGCTGGATATCTGAAGGACGCTGGTTTAACAATCAATTTGACCAAAAGTAAGTTTGTGTTGAAAGAAGTAGACTATTTAGGTTATATTGTGGGTGATGGCTGCCTCCGTACAAACCCAGATAAATGTAAAGCTATTCTGGAGTACCCTATTCCGAATACGACGAAACAGATTAGACGTTTTCTGGGAATGTGCGGATGGTACCGTCGCATCATTCCAAATTTCGCCTCCTTAGCTTCTTCTCTCACCGATCTTACTGGTAAAAACACTAAAGTATGTTGGTCGGCAGCTGCTGATTCTTCCTTTAACGCTCTCAAAACCGACTTGTCAACTGCCCCAGTTTTAACGCATCCTGATTATACAAAACCCTTTTTTATTCAGTGTGATGCCAGTGCCGTTGGGGTCGGTAGTGTCTTATTTCAGGTGGACGCCGAGGGGGTGGAGCGGCCCATTGAGTTTTATTCCCATAAACTCAATGCGGCGCAGCGAAACTACTCGGTGACCGAGCTGGAATGCTACGCTGCCGTTCTCAGCGTGCGAAAATTCCGTCCCTACGTGGAAGGTTATCCATTCGTCATTTATACCGACCATTCCAGTTTGCGCTGGTTAATGAGTCAAAAAGACCTCTCCGGACGTTTGGCGAGATGGAGTCTTAAACTCCAAGCGCTGGATTTTCAGATTGGATACCGAAAAGGTTCAGTTAACGTTGTACCTGATGCGTTGTCTCGAGCTTTTTCGGATGAATCCGCTCCTTGTGAGGATGATTCCGAAAGTAAGAGCATGCCTGATCCTGGTGTTCAATTTGGAGATCCAGCCTTGTCGAGTAAAAACATCGACCCTTCCGTGAATGCGTTAATACCTTCTTCAGTCCCCATTCTGCACGTTGATCAAAATTCGGTTGCGTTCCAAGATCCAGATTACGTCGATCAGATCGCGAAAATTCGTTCCTTAAAAGATTGTTCGCACAACTATAAGATCCAGGATGATAAACTATTAATATCCCCTTCGTTCGGTTTTAAATATACGGATACCGACCTTTCGAATTGGAAACTTGTTATTCCTAATTCCTTAACTTCAACGCTTATCGAACAGGCTCACGTACCTCCCACTTCAGCACATTTAGGCGGCAGCAAAACTCTCGAACGCCTTCAGCGTCAATTTTACTGGCCTCAAATAGCAAAACAAGTTAAACAATACGTTGCTAGCTGCACTAAATGTTAAATGAACAAAGCTGTTAATTTCTCTACACAACCAGCCATGGGAGCGCAGGTTACGTCAACTCGCCCGTTCCAAAAATTGTATGTAGATTTCTTGGGTCCGTATCCACGTTCGAAACTCGGAAATACCTGTATCGTTATCATCTTGGATCATTATTCCAAATTTGTAGTTGTAAAACCTCTACGGGAAGCGTCTGCTCTTTTGCTGTGTCGATTCTTAGAAAACGAAATATTTCTGTTGTTCTCGGTTCCCGAAATAATTACGTCTGACAATGGGAAGCAATTTACATCCAATTTGTTTAAAGATTTGTTGTCTAAATACGGTGTAACACATGTACGTACGCCGGTGTACTCGCCCCAAAGCAACGCATCCGAGCGTGTTAATCGAACCCTAATTGCCAGCATTCGATCTTATTTGAGCGATCACGATCATAATTTGTGGGACAAAAACTTACAAGAAATTGCGGCTGCTTTACGTAATGCCATTCATGATACATTACATTATTCCCCTCATTATGTCGTGTTCGGTCAACATATGTCGATGCACGGTGCGGACTATGCGTTAAGAAGATTACTCGATGAACATGATCCCAGCGAAGTCCAGGTGTGGGCTAACCCAGATCGAGTAAACCTTCTAAAGGATCGTATAAAACATTATTTACGTGTGGCACACGAAAAGGGGGCTCAGCACTATAATTTACGTAGTGCTAAGCGCACTTTTCGAGTCGGACAACCCGTTTTCATTCGTTCGTTTGTTTTGAGCGATGCACCGAATAAATTTTCCGCTAAATTGGCTGGTAAATTCAAACCCGCGGTTATTACCAGTAAAGTCGGACAAGTGGCGTACGCCGTCGAAGATTTGAATGGCAAATCCCTAGGCACTTATCATGTCAAAGACATCCGTGTTTAATCGTTTCTCTCTCTATCTTTATCTTCGTGTTGTTTGTTTTAGGTCCGGCTTATGAGACATCTCAGGGTGTGGGACGTTCCCACGTTTGTTACGACTGTGTTGTCTTAACAAAACATTTTTTTGTAAATTTGTTTCTATTCTCCACGGTATCTTGCGTCCGGGTTTTTGTTGTCTAAACGTGGTTTCTTGCGTCCGAGTTTTCGCTGTGTGAACGTGGTGTCTTGGTGGATGGATTCTTGTGTGTTTTCTTCTGTTATGTTGGCAACGGAACAAGAAGAGAGAGAGATAACAGTGCGCATCGAGTATGTGCAAAGTAAAACGTTTTGAAAAAAAAATGATTTTTTTTGTATGTCTCTCTTTTGTACCAACGAAAATTTGGTACAAAGGAGAGACAGAGAAGAGAGATGCAATTTCTTCTAAAACGTTTTATGAGTTGTGCGACGCTCGAATTTTTTTTGGGTGGTCGACATTCGAGTTTTGTTTTTGGTAAAGAGATACATAAATGGATGACTGTACGTATCCAAACACTCCAAAATAAGCAAAAATATAGAAGTTTTTTTTTAATTTTTTTTGATAATCACAAAAATATTGTATCCATAACATAAAAAGTCATAAAATATAAAAATTAAAAGTTTGTTGAATTAAAAACTAGTGTTTTACTTATGGTGTGTTGTGTTAATATATAAAAATACAAAATCTAAAAAGTTCATGAAGGAAAAAAACATAAATAAAAAATATTGTATGTAGAAGTATATTTTTCTTCAAAAAAGTGATAAAAAGTCGCGTGTGTGTCATTTCGGTTTATTGGTTGGTACAAAAGTACCAAAGTACCACATTTTACGGTGTTTCGGCGGTACCACGCACAACGTAACGGGTAGCCAACCGGCTATTCATATTTTCGGTTTAAGGCGGAAGTACGCCAACTAAGTGCCACAACAAATACAACGGTAAAAATTATTTACGGGTGGTCAGTTGAGGCCATCTCGTTAATCCAACGTTTACGGAGGCCAGTTGAGGCCAGCCGGGATATTTTATTTGATATCGGGGAGAGGCCCCGCAACGAGTTTCGGGTGGCCAGTTGAGGCCACTCTGTTTATTTTGGTATCGGGGAGAGGCCCCGCAACATTACGGTAGCCAACCGGCTATTGTATTTTTTATCGGTGGTCTGCCGCAACGCAACGGCACCAAGGCCGCAACCCATTTTTTTATCGGGGAGAGGCCCCGCAACAATAACGGTCGCGCAAGGCCGCACCAGTATTTTTTTTTGTAATTTAAGGTACCATTTTTTATTTTTATTTTTATTTTTTTTTGATTTTTTTATTTTTTTTATATTTTTTTTATATATATTATATTAAATTTAAAAATTTTGTAATCGAGCGCCGCACAGCGGGTGCGCGCTCGGTACGTATTGCTCTCTCTCTCTCTCGTTCTCGCTTATCTTGGTGCGGGTGGAGGGGGAAGTTGTTTCCTTTCGTTGTTTGTTTTTTTTTTATTTTTTCGGCGAATAAAATGAATTACTAAATTTTTCGGTTGAGTATGAGGAGAGCGGAGACTCCCTCTGTGTCGGTGCAGTGTTGATTGCGGTCCCTTGGTGCCCGCATCCAATTTCGTAACCAGGGCTCGACCTTGTTTGAGTTCGAATGGATGCGCGCACCAAGGCACCTCTCTCCCTTTTATAATTGTTAAGTTGTTCGTTCCTCAGGTTCCGGCCGACGAATTTCGGCGGAACATTCGGGTTATTATTATTTATTATTTGCGTTTTATTTTATTTAACTTTCTGTATGATCACGGTGTAAGCCAGGAGCCATGCATGCCTCAAACCCCACGACCCTTCGCACTTCTCCCTGAGAACGTAGCCGGCAAAGGATCACCGTGGAGGCCTCTGCATGCGCTTAGTGAATATCTGCAGGTTGGCAGTAGCCAGCCTGTAACAAGCGGATAAAGCAGAATTGATATCAAAAGGAAATCAACGGAATAATATAATTCACTACATGTGGTATACAAAAAAAATTTACTGGAATAAGAAAATGTAGTACATTCAAACGTTATAAATCAAACAGTATTCTTTAAAAGATCTGGAATATGAATTAATTCAATGGGTGGACAACTTTCTTTAAATTAATCGAAAATCAGACGAGGAATAGGGAACTAAAGGGATAGGAAAAGAATAGCCATAATTGTGTTTGGGCGCCACTGTAACATTTGTCTAACCTGGAGAATCCGCGAACGAGAATACAAATGAAAAAAAATTTAAACAACAACAAAAACCTATATGCAATTCAACCGGAATGAAAGTAAAAAATGAACCGAAGTAAATTCTCCAAGTTACACGATTGTTAGAGAAAATTGGGTTCACTCAGGGACTCTTCAGCGGTCGTTGCTGGCTAAGCGTCAGGGTTGGGCGTGAGATTTGAAGAGTATGAGTGATCCATGTGTAACCGCGAGGGAAAAGGAAGGATGCCAACTACCTACCTTTGACTGACCAGATACCTACCCTAGTCCATCCTCATCCTGCACCTAATTAATTATCCATATTTTCACTACACTTCACTTAAAAAAAAAATAACAAACGGAAAAAAAATCATTGCACATTTTTACCTCCAAATTAAATATGACAAATATATTAGAGAAAACCACTAGCGAAGAAAAAAAACGAATCTTGAATTTTGATTAACCAACAAAGAAAATTTATTCAACATTAATATTTTGCTGAGAGAAGAAAAATGTAACTAAAGTTAGTATTATTAGTATTATTATTATTATTTGATAAATGTTAATAATTATGTTTACAATTTCCATCACCAAACTATTTCATACAAAAATGATTATCTCATTATGGATAATAGGTATATGAAAATCCGAAATTAGGTTGAAATAATTTGCTTAATGGAAAAAAAATAAATTTTGAATAGAATTTAGAAACTTAGGTACTAAAGAAAGATTAGAAATTAATTATATATATGCCTATAGTTATTTCAGTTTTAATTTATATATTGTCTTTTTTTTTTTTGTTGAATTGAATTTTAAGGATTATTATTATTAGTGTATTATAACGTAATATAGCAAAAAAATGACTTCCCAATTGCAGCCTCCATGTTGTTAAATCCGGATTTAAAATTGATGGTTTTCGGTACCGATTTTAATAGCGTACGCTTATTTGGCTTATATATCACTAACAATAATTAATTGTTTTTACTGGCACAGTGATTCATAACTCGACGGTTTTTTTTTCGTTCTTTTTATTGTTGTTATAAAGTACTATACGTACGCAAATTACTTCATATAATTACATAATTTGAGTAATCTACGTTATACTTAAATTCACTAGAAACAGTTGAGGGTGTTTTTTTTCGCACAAACTTAACGGACCACACACTTATTATTTTTTTTTCTGTACAGTTTTATGTGTTGTCACAATATACACCCTCCCACTATACACACACTGTTATTAATTATGGTTTTTAGGCACAATAAAGTTTTAATATGCTGCTTGACTTGTAAACATGTACGTCTTACATTTTTTTTTATATCACTATTTATCTAGGTGTGGTTCTACCATACACAAAATTCAAAATCAGACTAACCCCCTTCCCACTGCTGTTCGCCTTTTTATCTGGTTTTCATGCCCGCCAAATTTTACGCGGGACTTTTGACGTGCTGACAGGGTTCACACAAATCGGCTTTGGAAATCATTTCCCACAAAAACAAATATCATCCAACAGAGTCGCCAGATATGACATCTGTTGGCATCGATCGAGACACGGTCGGTACAGCAGAATACTGTGCGATCGTTGAGATGTGTTTGTTTAAATGACATTTAGGGGATTCTTATTCGTTTGCTATAAAATGATTAGCACCGTATTTTTGGTGGTCAGTAGCGTATTCCAATATTTAGTTCATCTTTACGAAAACAAATAACGTTCACGTCACGGGTGCGACTGCACCGTTACAAGAACTGCTTCAACTCATCACGAAAATAAAGCGTGATGACGGCCAACCGGTAACCAGAGGTTTCTACGACACAATCAAAAGAAACATGGAAGTTCAATATAAAAAATATTATGACATCGATAAACAAATTGTTGAACTTGGAGCATTACCCAAAACCCATCCGTATTTAAGCGAGTGCCAGGGGATAACACGGGCGTACGAAATGGCGATGGACGACATCCGCGAGCTTGAAGAGGACATTCTCAAGATTAAAAAGGGCATACCTAAGCTCATTCCAACATCAGGCATCTCTGGGATAAAATCAACAGTCACCAGCGGTGCAGAAACACTAGTTCCAGGACCCGACGGAGAATTAAAAATAAACCCTACATCATCGAAGCAGCACGACTATGGCGATTCAAGTGTTCCGACACGGATTCCCGATACAACATCAACAAGAATATACTTAAATCATCAGAGAATCGCCAACCCAAGTCATCGGTAGCCGGTCCGAATATAGTCAAAAGACTATTCAAGGAACAAAACATCAGCTTGCGGTTATTATATCGAAAATAGACGATATAACTAAAAAATTAACATCAGTGGAATACTCGGAGGAGTACCTCAAAATTAAAATCGATCAGATAAATGCTGACCGAAAAGAAATCGATCGATTACATAAAAACATCCTCATGGAAGTCGAGGTGGAAAACCAGTATAAATACTTTACTGAAGATTACTACGGAACTCTACAAGATCAGGTAGAAACCTTAGTAATAGAATTACACCAGAAGATCAACCATGAGAAGAGCGGGCCGACATCAAAATCCCCATTAACATCGTTAAAGATGCCAAAGGTGGAAATACCAACATTCAACGGGGAATACGAAAATTGGCATGCATTTATCGACATCTTTACAAGGCTCGTCCATCAAAATGATCAATTATCAAATACATTAAAGATGACATACCTAAAATCTCATCTACAGAAGGGAGCCGCGCAATTAATCAGCCATTTATCAACCATTGGAGACAACTATGAGAGGGCATGGGAAATCCTACATGCTAAATATAACAACGAGCGGCTATTAGCATCATCATACTTCAATGCAATATTATTATTGCATAATATACAACACGCAACAGCAGCCAGTATCAGAACACTACACGATACTGTGGTGGAAATGTTGCACAACATCAAAAATTTGAAGTAAGAAAATCCATTTGAAGCCCTCATCGCACACCTCGCAATGAAAAAGGTGGACGCAGATACATTGGAGAAATATGAAAGCAGCCTTGTCCACCCTCGCAAAATTCCTAACATGGACTATTGCCTGGAATTTTTGACGAGGAGATTCCAATCATTGGAAGCATTCGGAGGACAAAAACCGAACATCGCACGGTTAACAAAGCCAGAAGTCTCCGTACCGCGAAAAACATTCGTAAATGCTAAGAGCTTTAGCAAACCGGCTGCGGAAAATTACAATGATACCAACTGCAGGTTATGTGAGGAACGACATCATTCTCTCAATAATTGCAGTCATTTTAAAAACATTTCCATCAAACGAAGAATCGATTTCGTGAATCGTGCTGAAATCTGCACGAATTGTCTCGCTCATAGTCGAAAGATACCATGCAGCGAAAAACCCGGTTGCAACAGCTGCGGTAATCGACATCACCAGTTGTTGCATGAACCTGATCCAAGGCCTCCAAAAAACGTATCTGTCAGCACATCGGACGGCAATCAAACAACGTTGTTAGCCACGGCCATTGTAAAAATCAACTCGATTTGCGGAACGCCGATCAATGTACGAGCATTGATAGACCAAGGGTAACAGGTTTCCTTAATTACGGAAGAAGCAGTTCAACAGCTAGGTATACCAATAAGGCATACAAAGGTTAGGATTTCAGGAGTTGGAGCCAATACCACCAACAAGGCAAATGCTAGTGTTCAGATTTGCCTTCAACCTCATTTTAAGTCCTCATACAGATTAAAGGTCAACGCATACGTATTGCCGAGAATCACTACTTATATTCCGGAACAACCGATCGCCAGAAAGCATGACGATAAATGGAGTAAACTACGTTTAGCGGATCCAAATTATGATCGCCCTGCTGAAATTAACATACTGTTAGGTGCGGACGTGTACAGCGATTTCATCGGGAACCAAATAATAAGAGGTGAACCAAGCGCGATAAGCACCAGTCTGGGATGGATAATCTTCGACCCCTCACAAACCACAATTCAATAACAGGCCGTAGCAGCTCATACTATTGGCATGTCGGAAGGAAACATGGAGAGATTCTGGGAGCTGGAAGAAATTTCAAAAGATAGCAGTGACTGGTCAGTAGACGACTCTTCATGCGAGGCGCTCTTCCAACAAACCACCAGACGGGGTAAAGATGGGCACATCTACTATTGTACATCTACCTCTAAAGGAAAACCAATTGGATCTGCTCGGAAGTTCTCGACAGCGAGCACTACAACGATTACTACACCTGGAAGCAAAATTCTGTAAAACTCCAGAGCTAAGTTTACTATACGTAAATTTCATGCGAGAGTACATCCAGATGGGTCACATGAAACAGGTTGATCAAGGCAGAGGCAAATTTTATCTACCGCATCATGCAGTGGTTAAGGAAACCATGGACGCTACCAAAATTCGAGTATAATTTGATGCGTCGATGAGAACATCCACAGGCATCAGCCTAAATGAAGTTTTATTCACTGGCCCTCCATTACAGAATGATCTATGGGCGGTTCTTCTTAGATGGATAAAACACCATATAGTGTTCTCTGCTGACATCAAAAAGATGTACCGTCAAATACTGGTACACGCAGAACATCAGAACTATCAACGAATTTTATGGAGAGAAAGTAAACGTTATCCAATAAGTGAATACCAACTAACCACAGTAACCTACGGAACATCGGCAGCACCCTATTTGGCGATTCACACGCTACATCAACTCGCCGATGATGAACATCAAGAGTACCCCAAAGCAAGCCATATTTTGAAGCATGACTTTTACGTTGACGACGTGTTGACTGGAGCAGACAGTATGGAAAAAGCGGAGCAAGTGAAAGCACAGCTTATCGAGCTACTGCATCAAGGGGGAATGGAATTGAGTAAGTGATCAAGCAATCATCCTGACCTATTAAAGGGATTACCCCAGGAAGAGGTCTTGAGTGGCAACCTTACCATCGCGGATGAACAGTCAATCAAAACCTTAGGGATAGGTTATAGTCCATCTGCCGACTGCTTCGTATTCCAAGTACAGTTACCACCGAATGACAATAAAATAACGAAACACCAATTTTTGTCCGAAATGTCAAAAATCTTTGATCCTTTGGGATGGCTGGCACCATTAATCATCGGATGCAAAATAATGTACCAAAGACTATGGAGTCTCGATCTGGGTTGGGACGAAGAGTTACCAGCAGAAACAGCTAAACGCTGGGATCAACTCAAGCTCGAGTTGAATGCCGCTCGGCAAATTAAAATACCTCGCTATATCAATTACTCTGAAGATAACTGTACGTTTGAACTTCATGGATTCTGTTACGCATCCGAGCACGCCTACGCCGCTGTGCTGTACAGCAGAAGTACCATCAATGGACAAAGTACAAACCGTCTTTTGACTGCGAAAATCAGGGTAGCACCAGTAAAATCAAAATTGACGATTCCCCGACTCGAGTTATGCAGCGCAGTATTATTAAGCCGTCTAGTGCAACAGGTCAAAAAGAGCCTAGAAGTTAACATAAGCTCAACAACCTTATGGTGCGATTCCATGATTACACTGGCCTGGATTCAAAAACCATCATCAACTTGGAAACCAATTGTAGCACATCAAGTGGCAGAGATTCACCAAAATACCAGCATCCAGTCATGGCATTATATCCGTTCAGAACACAATCCAGCTGATTGCGCTTCCCGCGGTGTAACTTCAAAGCAGTTAGCGGCACTCCAAAGCTGGTGGAATGGTCCGACGTTTTTGCACTACGCACCCATACTAAGCGAAGAGGCGGAATACGAAACAGCTGAGGAAAGGAAAAATATAGTTACAACACATATGCAAGTGGGAAACGTAGAATCTCCAATTCAAGCCTTAATCAACAGGCAATCATCACTCAGGACGCTTATACGGATAACAGTTCATATACTAAGGTGGCGAACCAAACTAAGGGGACTAATCGACCAACAAGAGTGGGATCTAGCTTTGTCACGGCTAGCGGCAGCAGTGCAACAGGAGGAATTTGCAGAAGAACATTCGCTACTGACACAAGGAAAACAAATCAACAAACGCAGCAGAATCATTTCGCTCAACCCATTTCTCTATAAGAGAAACACAATTCGGGTTGGTGGAATATTAGAAAATTCATCCCTGCCCTACGATGAAAAACATCCCGTCATCCTACCGTACAAAGGGTCATTCACCAAGTTAGTATTGGATTGGGCACATAAAGAAACATTGCACGGCGGCAACGCGTTAACATTGGCCTTCCTCCGGAAAAAATTCTGGATCATCAGAGGAGTCCAAGCAGTCAAATATAATAACCATCGATGTATCCGCTGCCATCGATTCAAAGTCACGACCAAAGAACAACTAATGGGCGATTTGCCAATGCCTCGCGTTACTGTATCGCGCCTCTTCACCCACACTGGAGTGTACTATGCCGGCCCGATTCATATTCGAATAAGTAAAGGCCGCGGAAACAAATCGTATAAAGGATATATATATGCATATTTATCTGTTTAGCTACCAAAGCAGTCCACATCGAAGCTGCCTCAGATCTTTCAACAGAGGGATTTGTAAGCGCATTCAAACGATTTACCGCTCGTCGAGGCAATGTTGCACACATGTACAGCGACAACGGGACAAACTTCGTGGGAGCACAAAAAATACTACAACAACTTACGTGGCATTTCATTCCACCAGCATCACCACATTTCGGTGGATTGTGGGAAGCAGGAGTAAAATCTATAAAAACCCACTTAAAAAAATGTATAGGTGACACCAAGCTCACCTTTGAAGAGATAACAACTTTATTGAATCAAATAGAAGCGTGTCTGAATTCAAGACCGCTTTGCCCGCTATCTGAGGATCGTGAAACGCTAGACGTACTAACGCCCGGACATTTCCTGATAGGAGAGGCCTTACTAGCGCCACCAGAAAAAGAACAGCCAACACAACATGGAAACGTTCTGTCCCGATGGAAGCTCGTCCAAAATATACGTACTCAATTTTGGCAAAAATGGGTATCCGATTATTTACATCGTCTACAAGAGCGTCCCAAGTGGCAACAACCACAGACAAATCTCAAAATAGGAGATATCGTACTGTTGCGAGACGAATTACAACCACCGACGAGATGGAAACTCGGCTGAATTACAGAACTACAACCTGGCGCTGATGGGCAGACCAGAGTAGTAACGCTCAAAACATTGGGCAATTCAAACGTCAAAAGATTCATAAGCAAGGTAGCACCTTTGCCTAGCCAAGAGCCACTGAAAGAAGAGGCAGCTCAAGAAGAACATCTAGTAAAAGAAAATGCACCCACGACTCAAAAGAGAAGGCAACCCAGTCGAAAGGCGAAACAAGTCTCGGTCACAAACCAATTAATTCGCCATAGTTGTCTAGTACTGAGTATAATAAGCTTGGTTTCCGGCATCCGATGGACTGAAGAATCAGGTTTGGGCTCAACCAATCCATCAACCACTGTAACTACATGGAACAACTCGGGCATGTACTTCGACAATATTGCCAAGGTAGAATTTCTTTCGACTAAATGGGAGTTAGTCGTTCGGTATAATTTGTCTAGTTATTGGCAAGAAATCAATAACGTGGAGAAAGGTTTGAACTTGCTTGACAGGGCCTGCAAAAATGTACACCCAATCAAATGTGATCTCATATTACAACAGCTGCATTGGCAGTTTAACAACATTATCCAAGACAACGAATTGATCACGCATACAGACATTAGTCAACGGAGAACGAGACGTGGAGTAGGCGATACCATTGGGTACATAATGGGAGACATGTTCGGTGTATTGTCACAAAGAGAGGCAGAACAGTATGAACAGCAGTTCGATCACATACAGGAAAATGAAGCATACACTCTAAAACTGCTAAAAATCAAACCTCAATTCTTGACAACACGTTGAAATTATTCAAACACAGTAACCACATCACCGCCGAACAATTAAAACAGCTAATGGAGGCACAACAACATTTCGACGCCGAGTTAGCACTCCTCAATGAGTACCGAACCCATCAAGATAAAGCATTAGCTGTCATTCTTTTATCCCTCCAATTGGGTCTAGCGATAAAACATCTTGAAGATACACAAAAAAGGATTGGTTGACGTACTTACAGGTGCGAAAAATCAAATTATTCATCCATCGCTATTATCTCCGTTGCAGTTGGAGCAACAGATGACCACTATACTTAAACACCTTCCGAAAACTTGCACTATTTCAGGACATGGGATTTTAGAGTTACACAACTTGTATCAACTAATGACCATAAGTACAAGAGTAACCGAAAACAACGTAATAATCGTAATACAAATACACTTGGTGCAATCATGGGACTATCAGCTCTACGAGGCTATCTCTGCCCCAATTTTTCTCAACGATTTCTCAAATAAAAATACAGCCTACCACAAAATACATACTTGTCGATCCATATCGAGAGCGCTTTGCACCCATCACGGATCAGGAACTAAGCAAGTGCAAGGAACTACCTGACGGTTTATTGATATGTGACGTTGCAACGTTGCATACCCAACAAAGCAAACGGAATCAATGTGAGATATCGATGTTTCTCAAGGCAAAGGTTCCACATCCAAGCTGCAGCACTGAGGTCACGAAAGCAGCAAACTATTTCATCAAGCTACACGCTGCCAATCAATGGATTTTCGGAGTCAACCAAAGCATCATCGTGGATATAATTTGCAAGTCCAGAATATAGCCCACAGCCCACCGCATTAGAGCGTTATGGCTTCATAAAACTACAGCCAGGGTGTATTCTTAAGAGCAATACCGTACATCTATATGCAATCAGCACCAAAGGTAGTGAGCGGAATGGGTCATACATCCCTGCGTTTAATATATCGGTACTCACGCAGTCGCTTGATAAAGCGCACCGTTTGATATCTGCGCATCCAATCAGCTTCACCATCACCACACCCGACACTACACAATTAGAACAGGAAATAAGAGCTCAACAATTGGATGAATCAATAGCCATGGATCAACACCACGTCCACCACTACGTGATGACTCATCTCGCTTTCTGGAAGTTGCTCGCCCTTGGAATATTCTTACTCATACTGTGCGTAAAGGGTAGACGACATAGTGCACAAACAACAGGAACCTGTGGCCGGCCCCCAACATGTTGTTACGACTGTGTGGTCGCAACGACGATTTTTGTGTTATTTTATTCACCTCGGTTGTTGTCTTCGCTTTCGTCTGTTAATTGTGTGCTGAACGCACTCTCGACGTTTTGTTTTGTGCCCCATCGTGTGGTGGCACAGTGGTGAGAGAGAATGAGGGAGGGAGAGGACAATGCGCATCGAGTGTGTGCAAAGTAAAACGTTTTGGAAGAAATGTTTTTCTTATATGTCTCTCTCTTTTATATCAACGAAAATTTGATATAAAAGAGAGACAGAGAAGAGAGATTAATTTCTTCTAAAACGTTTTACGAGTTGTGCGGCGCTCGAATTTTTATTGTTTTTTGATTTTTCGAGTTTTGGTTGTCATTAAAAAACGAGTCTCGTTTTTGTTTTTGGTGATATAAAAATCGAGTTGTGATTTTGGATAGACTAGAATTTTGGTTGTGATAAGAACGGTCTTGTTTTATAATAGAGATTGGAATTTTTATAATAGAGTGACATTAAGATATCTGTGTGCTAGAAATTTTGTAAAAGAAAAATAAAGTCTTATTTGGATTTTTTTGTGAAAAAAATATAAAAAATTTTGTTGTTTGATTGGAGAGAGAATGCAATTGAAGGAATTGTCGTAGTGGTAGAAGAAACAGCTCAATCGGGCATTACACCAAAACATTATTTACACGTGTTTGAGGTTCGATTAGAGAAAATTAAATTAATTTAAATTTTTTGTTTGGTAAAATAAATTTAACCAATAGTAAATTATAAACAATTGTGTGCATTTGTTTTCTAAAGAAACACATTTTGTACAGTTAAATAAATATAAAATTACAAAGTTATATGGCGCCTTGGCAAATAAAATTACGTGCATAAAGTGGAGTTCTGTTGTGTTTTTTGTAACGTGGTCGACTCAGATAAATCGACCATTAAAAGTCGAGTTTGGTGCTGGGAAAAGTCCAGTTTTTTCTTGCATTCAAGATTTGATGTCAAATATCTACGGGCACCGAATTTAATAATTATCGTGTTTTAATCCCGGAAATTGGTCAGCGTGGTACGGGATCGCTACGAGTACAACATTACGGTGCCACAAGTATCCAGTTAGTACCACATGGTGAAAGAAACAACGCGGCTGCCGATCAAGGTCAAATTTTGTCTGGTGTGCGTACGGCGGCCAGGTGAGGCCAGCCGTGATAGTTTTATTGGTATCGGGGAGAGGCCCCACAACAGTTGTAACGGAATGTTATTCTATTCCGTTATCAATCCATCCCCAATAAGCGTTACGTTTATCAGAGTAATTTCACCATGACCTTGAAGATACCATCTTCACAAAAATTCATTAACCACTAAGTCATGCTGGAATTATCTACTCTTCTTTATGTTTGTTGTTGCATCCATATACATGGAAATGGTATAAGATGCAATACAGCGAACATAAAATTATCTCTTATTTACGTTATCTGGTTGCAATTTTGTGTCGCTCAAGATTTTTATAATGTAGTTATTATAAATACAAATGAGTAAACATAAATACTAGACTTGTAATTAGATAATGTTTATATATATTTGTGTTGTGCATACGAAGAAAGCAAACGTGGAAATTTTAAAACGATGCAATTTTCGTGGCACATATAATATAATTCCAACAAGTGTACGGAAATTTGATTTATGTCACGTTGTTTTGATGTGTGGTGTTTGTACAGAAATTTTGCTGATTTCGGCTAAATTAGATTAACTGGTTGAAAGAGAAGTATATTTTCATTACTAAATTTTCCCCCTCCTTTCTCTCGCAGTCAGTTGAACATTGTTGAACATTGCAACATTTTTGGTTCGCGGTAATTCAGTTTTGGAAGGCGAACTAATTAATCACTGAGCAATTGCCGTGATAATTAGTACGTAGTCTTAAATATAAGGGAATTATCTAATAAGTGTAAATTAAGTTTTTTTGTGTTCTCATAAGTTTTTTAAATATACATACATGTATATAAAGTTAAAGTAAATTCAGTTTTTTTTTTGATTGCGGTCCAGAAATTCAGCAAAACCGGATTTGGGGAAAAGAGGAGCAAAACTTGTCGGTAAGTATGCTAAAATAAAAAACAACCTACTAATTAATCGGGCCCATTTGGTAAAGGGTCCACCAGCTGCTTCATTAGAAGCGGAAATCTCGCAAATGCGTCAGCACGCGGGTTTCCTTCTGCTGGTAACACTTTACCGAATTTATAACTTACTAACCATAGGGCCTTAAGCCCAAAATAAACAGTTCAGTTTTGCTATGAGTAACATAGGGTAGATATGTTACCCTAATTTAACCATTTCCACAACCACGGTGGACCTGCTTGATGTGAGGCATGAATCCCACAAACCCGGTCATTTCCCAATCCCCTAATTTTTTTTGTTAACCCCCCTGTTGACGGTATAATTCATGCCGTCTCATCTTCTTTTCATAACATATGCGGTACTCTAGGCCGTGATCTGTGTACCCAAAACCCACGCCGTTCCCTCCACCGGCTTGAGCTACGGGAACCAACGCCGCATAGGGTACGAGGCAGGTAACGGCAAATTCTATGTGATAGGGGTACTTCTACGCAAGTAGCGGTGCCTTCATTACAAAGTAGCGCCCAAATGGAGCACAACCCCAGTTCCAAAACTAAAATATTTTAACGTATCATTTAAATAGGCACCACTCATTACAAAGTGGCGCCCAAAATTGGGGCCATTAACTGGCCCAAATTATTGGTATAGATTGCCAACAATTTTCTGGAATCATTATTGAATCCCAAATTTAATTGAAAATTTATTCACAAAGTTAAATGTTAAAATAATTTTAGTTATGAGCTTCGCAATTTCAAGTGGAGTTCTCTACAATCAATTCAAATTAAGTACTCTGTGATTTAATATAAAAAGTGGAAGAGCTCTTTCGGTGTGAGTGTGGCAGCGGTCATGCCTTAGAGGCATGCCTGACCAGATACGATGGTGGGTCACACACGCACTGAAAAGGTTTTATAATTGTCGAGTTGCAGTGCTGGATCCTCGTCTCATTAGTTCATTTGTGGCATTGTCCCAACTCGCACTCCGGGGGATGAACTAATATTCGTGGTAGCATCTGGGATTTGATGAGCCATTTTTGCAATGTCTAATTACAGAATACTTATTTTATTTACTCATCAGATTGTACGGTTTTCGGCACCGTGTACAATCAACTGTTTGGCTTTATTCTGCCTGCAAGGGAGAGTGACACGTTTCCCTGAAGTAATGAGCATATCTCTTTCCTGCCAAGCGATGATCTTGGGTGGTATAAAGGGCTGCTCATTCTCAGGTTATCAAGCGTGCCAGTCCGTATCCTGGCAAGTAAAGTCAAACTGTCAACCTTTTAATTTTCCTCAGTTATACGCTTATGGCTATCGGTAAGAAATTACCACGAGCCGTAAGATAAATTGGTTTTAAAAATATGAATTTCTAAGTCAGTGTATAGTTAAGTTATTGCGTAAATTTCACTTCGTTGTTTTACATAAAATTTTCATCCTCCGGGATGGGGTTGCCAGTCTTCTCATTGTTAGTTTTAGGCGCGTTCAGGATATAATGTGTTTAGCTGTTCAATCCGGTTTTCTATCAGTGAACGGATATTGATGAGGTTTCGGACAGAAGCTAAATACTATTATACCACACACACTGCAGAAATATTTGGCAATAACCGGCGTGTTGTTGTCCCTAATTGAATGTACAATTCGGCCTGCCACTCACACGGTCATGCTCATCCAAGGGGATTTAGAATGATGACTGTGAAATACGAGGGCAAGAGGATTGTCTCTGCCAATTAGGTAAACTAATGAGGTACCAAATGACTTCACCGTGGCAATGTGTCTCACTTGCGCGTAAGTCGGAGTTACGAATGCCATTGCTGGTATGGGTTGGCATTTGGGATCTCATCCAAATTAATTACATTTCCCTTTTTCCCATGCTAGTTTGACCCAGGTTGGTGAGGTTTATGCTTCACGAGAAAGTGAAGAAGCCGTGGTTGTTTTTATCCTGTGTAAATTTAAAATAATGTTTTTTTTTTTTTAGTTTTTAGATTTTTAGTTTAGTTTAGTTTTAAGATATAAGTTAAGTACCTTTTTCGCAAAATGAATGAAGAACATTTAGACAGCGACGAGATCTTGATTGAATGTGAATGTCGGAAGATTCCCGTCGTGTCTTATCCTAAAGCTGCCATCGCTTTGAGTAATGAATTGAGGGAAGAACAGTTGATGTCTAAGTCGAATGATCTTATTGTATATCAAACTGCGATCAGATCCCCTAAACAGGAAGTGGTGACATGTTTTCACAAGCTGGAAGGTGTCAAGCAGTTGTTTCGCCAAATAACAAATGGGGTTATTACAGCGGAAGAACAATTGCCAGTTGTGTCAACAAAGTTGCTACACGTTCACGGTAGGCTGGTTCGCATCCGATCTACACTTCCTTTACAGGAGATAATTGAAGAGATGATTTCGGCTGTATGGGATTTGTGGAAGTTAGGGGAATCCTTAACATTAACCGACAAGTTACAAACAGTTGCGAGAAAATAACATTTCTTAAAAATCATTTCAGATGAGTCAAAGGCTATATTAGGTCTGGAGAAAACCCCACATAGTCTTAACTCATCGCACTCGAACACCTCACGGAGGAATCTGTTTAATGATGAACGAACTCGTAGGCAGCATGCACAAAAAGTTCAAAAATTAAGTCGAAACCAAACCGAGTGCGAAAATTTGGGGTTGGAGACATTTAACGAACCATCGTCTATGCGCAGGGCGGGGGTTGACGTTAAAACGTCATTGGTCGAGAGAAATGATAATTAAGTAATTCAAAATAAAGTAATTAGAACATCACCGTCTAAAGCAGCACAAGCAACATTTCCATCTGGTGCAATGGAACAACGGACATCACCTACTTCTAAAAAAGAAACCACAGTCAAATTCAATGGAGAATTTTCCAAAATCGTTACTTTGGAATATTTTAAGGATAATAAGAATAGTAAAGTTAGAGATAAAAGTTTGATAATCAGTGGTAATTATAAGGTACAGATGGGTAATATCATCAGATCAATTGAAATCATCCCAAGTCAACCTACGTTAATTGAATTACCGACGATCTTTCCTTCTGAATTACTCATGATTAGGTTCTCAATGGCATACCATTCTTACATGAGGCCTTTAAACTTCGAAGTTACCAAAAGGTATCTGACGTATTTCTCACAAAATATTCCAATGTTAGAATCAAAGCCAGATGTGATTAAAATGGGTGCAGATTCCTTGACCAAAAACCATTTGTTGATTGGGAAAACACTTAATAGGCCTAATTCACCTTCCGACAACAAAATTAGTAATAGTGATCATGTTTATTTATTTATTTATTTATTTATTACAGGTAAAATTTGTTTTCAGAAATCCACTCCATCCAACCTATTCCATTTTGAGCAATATTTGCTCATTTACAATAGAGTAAGTAGTTGGTAGTGGACCGTATAATTTACATAATTAAAAAAAAAAATATCTCTTGTGTTTGTCCCATTTTTGTCAACGAATGAATTGGTTTGTTTTTAGACGTAGTACCCAAATATTTACTATCTGGCTCACAGTGACTCTCTTATTCGATGAGCTCGCTTTCTTCTTCATTCTTCTCATCCATCTCGAAACAAATTTGATCCACCACGTTATTTGTGTTCCTATATTTCACACGACTTTTATGCGACCGTCTCTTGGTTCAGACATGCATTCCATGGTTGTGAAATTCTTATAAATTATATATGTAATTATAAAACTCGTATATTATGAACAATTTGCACAATAATTTAAAATTTAAACGAAAAATATAAAAAGAAGAAATACGACCGTCTACAGTAGTTCTGTAGTGAATCTTCTACAGTAATTCAGACTGATTCATTAAGAAGCTGTGCTAATCTTATGGTTATTAAAAACATTCATAAAAAGGTAAAATTATTGTTACGTAACATTATAACTGCTGTAATACCACCATCAGTGCTAAAATTACAAGTACGAATGTCGAACTCTCGGAATTGGAAATGTCATGGTGAGACTAAGTACGGCAATACAGCATTTTTGCATTCCGTAAAAATTATGTCCAATTACAAAATGAGTTTTAGCCGGAAATCGGTAGCAAAAATTTTCTACCGGAATTGGAAGCGCCGCCGTAGAAAACGTGGATGGATATATATTCCACTTTCCCACTAGACCATCTATGTAAGTTCGGGCATGCACATAGGTGATGTAATGGGAAAGTGAAGGCTGGTATATCGCGCGCAATTATATGAATATACCAGCGTTATTAGTTAAGACATTAGGATTAGGGAAATATAAAATTAAGTTTAATAAATTAGTAAATTAGTAAATAAGGAAAAGATGAGGTTAACACAATCACATTCCAGGCACATGGTTCAGCTAAGTGGGATTGGGGTAGCGCCATCTATTATAATTGATAGTGGTAGGTTAAGTTAAAGGTTACAAAAATATTCAAAATTTAAATGCTATAGATAGAGGCTTCAAATATAAAATGAATATTTAATCTAAATTAGTCTAAGTCGATAAGGTTAGTACAAAAATGTTAAAGATAAAGTAGTGCGGGGGAGAACAGCATAAAGGGTACAATATCAGCAGAAACAATGGAATGTTCTTTCAATGCTTAGCACGAGTGGGAACAGTTTTGCACGTTACATTTTTGCAGGAAGCGAAGTTGTTCAAATGGCACCGTCAGCGCATATCTCTGCAGTTCTGCCATCTGGTTATCCGTAAACTCAAACCTCCATCGAGATTAAAGGAAGTAACATAAACAAAGAGATCTTTGTTAAAACCCTTAAACAACATCGAATTAGACCTTCAATAAATTAGTCATAAATAAGCAGATAGTATCATTCGTGTTACAAAATAGCAAAAGCATCACAAATCGCTATCCATAAAGATAATTCAATAGCCAGAAGACTTTGTCTACAAAAAAAAACGGAAGCCGCGGGTATCACAAATCAAGCCACAGTTAAACCATGGGGTACAAATGAATACAGCCGTCTAATCAGAGACAATACCTGAAGAACAGAACTGAGGGAAACACGCATTTGTCAACGATTCCAGCACTGAAAGGAATGGACATACATGTTAGTTACCAACCGCTTACCGAATGACTATGAAATTGCAAAATGAAACATGGTTTGCTATGACTAGAATGTTGTAAAAATAACTCTGGAACCTATAGGTTTCGAGAATTAGCCGGTACTGAACACGGCTTACCAACGAGTCAGATGAGCGAATTCTGTACATCATATATGAGATTCACCCAACGATAATTGGTTCGTGGATTTACAGTAACGGTAATAGCAGCCGAATAAACCAAGCCGGAAATTAAGAAAGCAGTGCTTCACATCCAGTACGCGAGATTATCAAGCGGAAGGAAGCAGCAAGTTGGCAGTAGCAAAGATGTCGACGTTTCAGTTCTTTACTCAGTGCTCAGCATAATGAATCAAAGCGGCATCCCGGACCATTCCAACACTACAGTATAAAGCCAATTAACTTTAATCATTTTTGCTTATTTTGTTCAGTTTTCGTAGTTTTACTTTATAGATTATTTAAATTTACAATCAAATTTTTATAACTACAATAGTTTTATTTTGCATTTCCAATGGATGTTGTTCTAAAAATCTTGGATTAGTTAAAATAGCTAACTAATAACTACAAATAGTTTCCTAGATTCATAGACCAAATTAATTTCTCTATTGAAAATGTTTACTTGGACTGTGCCCGAGTTGTGTGATAGTTTTTTTTTCATAAAAACTCCGGCCATTTAGTTTAATTTTGATTTAAAAATTATGATTGTTTTCATTTATAGATTTAAGACAACTCTATAAATAGGAAAACGATTTAAATCATAAACACAATTTTATTTATTTTATTTTAGCTTTGTATTAAATTAATTTTATAAAGCAAAATACAATGTTGCTGTTTAGTATTACATCCTTGAGTCCAGATCATTGACTTTAATTAGTTTCTAATCATAATAATGTGTAGTGTATATGACAATTTTTCCCCGATTTAATTACCACGCAACTATCAAAAATACGCATGTGAAAATTCGGGTGCGTTCGGTATTTCCATAAATTTAGTACTAAAAAAATATCACAATATTAAGACACAGTCTTAGATCCAGAACTTTTGTTTTTTTAATGTAAATAAGTACTTTTAGTGAATAATAGTTAGGTTAAGTGCCCGGCTTTGAGACTAACTCAGGGTGTGGGGGTTCCCCACGTTGAGCTGCCAAGACTGAATACCTTATTCCATCATCCTTTCCTAATAGAGCAGGAGATCTCTTTTCATCTCAGGGTTTGGGTTTTCCCCACGCTGTAACGGAATGTTATTCTATTCCGTTATCAATCCATCCCCAATAAGCGTTACGTTTATCAGAGTAATTTCACCATGACCTTGAAGATACCATCTTCACAAAAATTCATTAACCACTAAGTCATGCTGGAATTATCTACTCTTCTTTATGTTTGTTGTTGCATCCATATACATGGAAATGGTATAAGATGCAATACAACGAACATAAAATTATCTCTTATTTACGTTATCTGGTTGCAATTTTGTGTCGCTTAAGATTTTTATAATGTAGTTATTATAAATACAAATGAGTAAACATAAATACTAGACTTGTAATTAGATAATGTATATATATGTTTTGTGTTGTGCATACGAAGAAAGCAAACGTGGAAATTTTAAAACGTTGCAATTTTCGTGGCACATATAATATAATTCCAACAAGTGTACGGAAATTTGATTTATGTCACGTTGTTTTGATGTGTGGTGTTTGTACAGCAATTTTGCTGATTTCGGCTAAATTAGATTAACTGGTTGAGAGAGAAGTATATTTTCATTACTAAATTTTCCCCCTCCTTTCTCTCGCAGTCAGTTGAATTTTGTATAAATACTGCGCAACATTTTTGGTTCGCGGTAATTCAGTTTTGGAAGGCGAACTAATTAATCACTGAGCAATTGCCGTGATAATTAGTACGTAGTCTTAAATATAAGGGAATTATCTAATAATTGTAAATTAAGTTTTTTTGTGTTCTCATAAGTTTTTTTAAATATACATACATATATATAAAGTTAAAGTAAATTCAGTTTTTTTTTGATTACGGTCCAGAAATTCAGCAAAACCGGATTTGGGGAAAAGAGGAGCAAAACTTGTCGGTAAGTATGCTAAAATAAAAAACAACCTACTAATTAATCGGGCCCATTTGGTAAAGGGTTTACCAGCTGCTTCATTAGAAGCGGAAATCTCGCAAGTGCGTCAGCACGCGGGTTTACTTCTGCTGGTAACACTTTACCGAATTTATAACTTACTAACCATAGGGCCTTAAGCCCAAAATAAATAGTTCAGTTTTGCTATGAGTAACATAGGGTAGATATGTTATCCTAATTTAACCATTTCCACAACCACGGTGGACCTGCTTGATGTGAGGCATGAATCCCACAAACCCGGTCATTTCCCAATCCCCTAATTTTTTTTGTTAACCCCCCTGTTGACGGTCTAATTCATGCCGTCTCATCTTCTTTTCATAACATATGTACGGGTGGCCAACCGGCTATTCGTGTGTGATATCGGCAAAATCAAGCCGCAACGGTCCGGGTGGGGGCACCTGTGGCATGACAGCCGCGCAAGGCCGCAACCCAAATTTATATCGCAACATAACGGCACATAAAGCCGCAACGGTCCGGGTGTGGCACATCACCTGTGGCATGACGGCACCAAGGCCGCAACCCAGTTTTGGAAAATATTTATTTTTGGATTTTTTATTAAGGTAAAATTTTGTTCATTTTATTTTTTTTTATTATTTTACATATTTTCAATTTTTATTTTATTTTTTTTTAATTTTGGATTTGTAATCGAGCGCCGGGTAACGGTCGCGCGCTCGGTGTGCATTGTTCTCTCACTTTCCCTCGCTTTCTCTTTCTCATTCCCTCCCTTTCTCTTTGCTTTTCTCGTGGGAAGTTGAGTTTTTATTTTTTATTTGGTGTTTGATTAAATAAATAAAATGAATTATTAAAATTTTTCGGTTTTTGTATGATGAGTGGGATTTCCCATCCTGTGTCGGTGTAGGGTGAGCGGTCCCTTGGTGCCTGCATCCGGATTCGAAACCGGTGTTTACCACCGTGCGAGTTCGGGCGGATGCGCGCTCCAGAGCACCTCTCTACCGTTATGATTATTTTTTTTTATTTAAAATTTTCTGCTGTTCGTTCTTCAGGTTTCTGCCGACGAATTTCGGCGGAACATCCGGGAACATTTTATTATTATTATTTGCGTTTTATTTTTATTAAAATTTCTGTTAATCACGGTGTAGGCCAGGAGCCATGCATGCCTCAAACCCCACGACCCTTTTACTTCTCGCTGAGAACGTAGCCGGCAAAATATCACCGTGGAGGCCTATGCATGCGCTTAGTGAATATCTGCAGGTTGGCAGTAGCCAGCCTGTAACAGTGGCGCCCAAAACATGTCTCGAATTTTAATTTTTTTTGATTTTTTTTTATGATTTGTAGCTTCATTCCCTTTGGCGTGCGTATCCAGCTCCGAAACCAGTGTTCAGCACCGTTTGACTTCGCCTGGACACGCACACCAAAGCCAGTCTCCCGGTTGGCAATACCCATCTGCGATCGCAACCAGCACGGGCTGTTTGATTGCACGTAGATGGGGGTGTCATACCCCTATTCTTCAGACATCCGATTTCCGAGCTCTTTCCCATTTCCACTATGTTGTGTTCGATTGTGGTGGAGCTCGGATGTCATTTGTCTGGAGTTTAGTTTAGCTTCATTTCTTCTCTTCCCCGAAATTTCTTGACCGAAATTTGAGGAACAGAACACTTTATTATTATATTATTATTATTATTTTTATATTTTTATTATTTAGCCGACACGGAGTGGGATCTCCCTCTCCCTCATCATACCAGCCGTCTTGTTGTTTTGATTAAAAAAAATCTTTAAATTTTGTTGGATTTTTTATATTTCGATATTTATGATATTTTGATATTGTGATGTTTTTTTTTTTTGGGTTTAGCTTCGGTTACATTGGAACCCGCGGTTACTCATTGGTAATTGATTTTTCATTTTTTTTTCTCGTATCGTTTGGTATTAGCCTTCTGCCTGCGCATCGCTGGGTGTGCTGGTAGTCTTGGTTCCAATCCTTTTTTCTCTTTGTATCATTTTGTGAAATTTCAACGAGCCCCTCCAAATTAGGTTCTCATTGAAAAGCGCCACTTTCGGGGGTATCTCGTCCTATCCGTCGTTAAACTAATCGTGGGAATACTGGACCCACAAACCACCACAAGGTAACCATTCCTTCCTTCTTTTATTATTATCTTACTTGTATTTTTTTTTTCTTGCTACTTTGCCTCCTTATCTGGGTGTGTTGGTAGCTTCATTAGCTACGTTATTATTATTATTAAATTTTGTTTATTATTATTATCTTGAATGGATCCAAATCCGTGGGATACGCCAGAAAGACCTCAAAGACGTACAGTGTGGGATAACTCGGACGTAGAACCACGTATCCAACGTAACCATCCGTGGGATCGAGTGGAAGTTAACCAAATTCATATTCGAATTGAGTATTATCCAACGCACGGGGTAACTTTCTGGTTGTTTATCGCGATTTGATATTCGTTGGTTGAATTTTTGTTGTAATTATTTTTACGAGCCCCCCAAAATTAGGTTCTCATCGAAAAGCGCCACTTTCGGGGGTATCTCGTCTACATCCGTCGTTAAACCAATCGTGGGAATACGGGCCCCACAAACTATTACAAGGTATCCATTCCTTTTTGTGTTATTAATAAAAAAATATTTCGTGTTTTTTTATTATCTAGTTATAGTGGGTGTGGAATATCTTTAGGTGTAATTTCCTTTAACTTAAAACCTTCCGTTTGAGTTAGAGTTATTTTGACTTTCCTGCATGACTTTTTTTTTTTAATTTAATAATTCTCCTCGATTGTAAATTGTCATCTTGTACATGGAAATGGTGTTAAAAAAATTTAAAAGTTGAAGGTTTTTCCGGAATTTTCATTTTTATGGTTCTCTCTTATATGATATACTATGCAAAATTGAAATGAAAGATATGGAATAAATAATATGTTATTTTATTTTTCATAAGGAAATTATAACTTTATTATAAATTCAGTCTTTTACATTTCAAAAAAAAAAATCACAATATCACAAAAATTTATAAAAAAATAATAGGAACAAAATATTTCATTTGTGGAAGTCAGTGAAGCAGTTCCGATCCTTTTAACAAATGTTAATTTTCCACATTTAGGTATTTTGCAACCAAGGCGAGATTTCATCCACTCTGGAAAGTGGTCATAGTTATCTTTGCGCACTTCCTTAGGTGGGATGTGAGTGGCATTTGGCTTTTTCCTTTTCAACTCCAACAATTTACTTACAGTTGAAGAAGGTCTTCCCATTTTAGCTTGTTCACCGATCAAGCAAAGGGATTCTGCTACTTCAACTTTAAAGTCTGCCAACGATAAAAGATTTGATTCTGGTATACCTTTCGATCTTTCAACTTTTCTAAAATAAAATTAATCCATTAAAAATCTAAAATTTGATAAAATTCATACACATACCTATATAAAATCCAACTATTGGTAACGGTCATATCTAAGAAGTGGTAAAAAACTCGGAGATACCATTTCTTCGATTTCAGTTTTATTTTGCATCTGCCCAAAAAGCTATCTAATAAGTCCACTCCTCCCATGAACTTATTATATTCTATAACAATGGCTGGACAAGGAATAGTTGCTAATAACAACTTTTTGTCTCGTCTTTCAGTGGTTTGCATTGGTTTTTCGCCAATAAAATTTGATATTAAATTAACAATTTTCGTGTCCTTCCACGATACAATAGATATCTTCATATTATCTACTTCAGAAGTCAATTCTAAAGAAGTTCCACGAGGTTTGGATTTCCAACACTTTTCATCTGGCAGTGTATAACTGGCCACTCTATTTCTACGTAGAGTCCCTAGACTTAAAATTCCATTCTTTCCTAATTCAAATATCAAAGGAATACTACTATAGTAGTTATCAAAATAACATTTGAAGTTTTGATTTCTTGGTAAATTCCGTGTCAGACGCATTACTACATTTCCACTGGCACCAATATTTATCTCGGATGCCAATCTTTTGGATGTATCATTTTCTTGCCCTGTATAGAGCTCAAAATTATAACAGTAACCAGATATGCCGGCTAAAATAAAAAATTTATAGCCCCATTTATGCGGTTTTGCTGGCATGTACTGCTTCATGAAATGTCTGCCTTTGGTAGAGCACATTTGTTCGTCGATACATACATATTGTTCGTAAGGAACCTGCTGAAAATTGTTTTGTAAGATTTCGACTAACGGCCGAATTTTATGTATACGGTCGTGTTCAATGTGTGATCTTGGCAGCATAGTACTGTTGTCGTTAAAATGCAACATCTGTTTAATTTTCTCAAACCGATTGAGTGACAAAGTTTTCTGTATTAAATCGTTACCGACAGGCTGGCTCCAATACTTCCGAGTATTAGTAATTTGAACAATGGACGTTAACAAACATATGCCAATGAATTTTTGAAGTTCGGAGACCGTTAAATTGCCCGTATTGTTAATATTTTTTTGGAATGCATACAAATTTGATTGTTGAACTATTAACTCCAACAATTCGTCAGTAAACAAATATTTAAAAAATCTAAATGGAGATTGCAATTTTTGGATGTCGTCTGGTAAAGAATCATTTCCTAGAAACGTTTTATCTGCTTCATTTATATCGAAAGAACGTCGTCGCCATTTCAAATTGGACATTTTTTCCTTGACTTCTTGGTATTCTTCGGCATCTTGCTTAGACGTTTTTGTTGGTCGCAAAACGTTTAAACTCTCGATATCTAAATCTTCAGCAAAAACTACTTCCATTTCTTCGATATTGAATTGTCCTACATCTTCTGAAATATTGATAATTTGAATTGGCTCGTTATCCGACATCAAATCCTCTTTGGCTAAATGTTGGATTTCCACATCGTGAGTATCATCATCTTGATCGAATTCGTTTCCAAATTCGTCTTCACTGTCATTCCACCCATCAACTATTTTAAGTATCTCCTCTTCGGAAAGAGCACCTGGTCGCGGCCCCCTAAGCATGTCTAAGAAAAAGTATTTCATTAGCTGCATGGTATTTCATATGTGATATTATATCAAATATGGAGGATTTTTACCTATTACGATCAATGCGCATTATATCATATTTGATATAATACTCTTTATCACGTAATACTGTTCTAATTATAATTTAGTTTACGTAAATTTTTGCATGCAATTTGTTAAACTAATATTACAAATTATAAAAACACAACTTACTTGTATAAAAAGAATTTTAATACCGTATTATTAATAAAAAATATATAGGAATGACAGGCGATCGACGTTGTCACTGCAGTAGACTTATAAACATACGAATTTTTATAGTGTATGGCGAAAGTACACTGTTGAAATTTATTTTGTAAATATAAATAGTGTCGTCGCAGCCAAAAACAGAAAAATGTTAAGTTCTTTTAGTTATGATTTTAATAATAAAGCGCTTTTTCTCGGTTATATCTTATATGATATTCTATGCAGGAAAGGGTTAAATTTTTTGTATTTTTTATAAATTTTTAAAGACTACGTTTTTGTCGAATTAATCGAACTGACTCATTATCCCTACCTAAATTCTAAAATGGATGTTAACCTACTGCAACGAGACGAAGTGGAGGTGGAGTGTCTCCTTCGTGATATTCGCTTCGACACGCCCGATGCAATTCATCAACTCGAGGAAGCGGTCCGAAGTGAGCAGGCCGATACTAAACCAACGCCCGGAAAATGCATACAAGCGCATCGAAAAGACCAAGTAACGAGATTTCAACGTGTCTCAAGAAATTGGAGGAGATTCGGGAAGCGATCACAGTTTGTTACAGGCTGGCACTGCCAACCTGCAGATATTCACTAAGCTCCTGCAGAGGCCTCCACGGTGATGTTTTGCCGGCTACGTTCTCAGCGAGAAGTGCGAGGGTCGTGGGGTTTGAGGCATGCAGGGCTCCTGGCCTACACCGTGATTAACAGATAGTTGGGGAAAACGCAAATAATAATAATAAACCCGGATGTTCCGCCGAAATTCGTCGGCCGGAACCTGAGGAACGAACAAAAATAATTATAAAGGAGGAGAGAGGTGCCTTGGTGCGCGCATCCATCCGAATTCAAACGGGGCCAAGCCCTGGTTACGGAATTGGATGCGGGCACCAAGGGACCGCAAACACTAAACCGACACAGAGGGAGTCTCCGCTCCCATCATACCGACCGAAAAAAAATTTAATATTTCATTTTATTTAACGAACACAAAAAAAAAACAATAGAAAACAACTTCCCAGAAATAAAAGAAAAGGAGGGAACGAGAGAGACAGAGAGAGAGAGAACAATACGTACCGAGCGCGCACCAGCCGTGCGGCGCTCGATTACAAAATTCAAATTTAAATTTATAAAAACAAAATGTAAGAAATATAAAAAAAAGTAAACAAAAATATAAAAAGATCGTACCTTAAATATACTAAAATAATGTTGCGGCCTTGCGCGGCCGTCATGCCACAGGTGGTACCACACCCGGACCGTTGCGGCTTTATGTGCCGTTACCCCACTGATGCGGCCTTGGTACCGTCGTTGGGCGCCTTCCGCCGTTGCGCTCGAGCGCTTGCCTGGTTGGGCACTATAACAACCGTAGAGCGTCCTTTCGCCTTCACCGAAAATTAGGCCTTGATCGGCCGCCAAAAGTTGGGCGTTGCCTCGCCTCCAAAATATAAACCTGGCCTTGTAACCGTAATACCACAGCTGACGTACCACCCGAACCGTTGCGGCTCGAATGTGGCGATTATGATTTTATTGGACGTGTTTTCGCCGATAAACCACACTATATACTTAGGCGTTGGTTTATCAACCCGGATATATGAATGGCCTCAACTGGCTATTCTTTAAATAATTGCGGTATACGCCGATTCATGTGCGCTTCCCCCGCTAGTTAATAACAGCACCCGTAGAAATCCAACGCAGCTATAATTCTTAGCAACACACAATCTTTAGGTTTTCTAATTCAAGCGTCACATGAACCTCCTTTTCGTGTGACAAAACGCACTTCCAATTTAAAATAAAAAACAAAATTTGACCTTCACTCAAATAAAACTTGGTTCATATCATAGGCTAAACTTGTGACGTCCTATTACCACTATCGCAATATATGCACAGTTTATAAGCACAGGCGCTACTTGAATTTCACAATCACAAAACTTATTATGAAAATTTATTATTTTAGGTATTAAAATATTTATTATTATTTAACTAAGAGTTTATTTATTTTTATTTAATTTAATTAACTTTTGGATTTTATTATTTTTTTGTTATTAAAAATATTTTATAAATTTCTATTATAATTAATAACAACTTAAGTATTTAACTTTTTATAAATTTACAATTTTTATTTGTTTTTATGTAATACAGTAGCGAATAAGTTTTCATAAAATTCAAAATCCAACTCGAATACAAAATCAGATAAAACTAGACTTGAATGTCTCAAAATCAAAAACTCGACTCTTTAATTATATAATCAAAACTCAAAAAACTCGACTGTTTTATCCCAAATCACAAACTGAATGCCATGACACCAAAAAAAATTCGAGCGTCGCACAGCTCGTAAAACGTTCTAGAAGAAATTAATCTCTCTTCTCTGTCTCTCCCTTATATCAGATTTTCGTTGATATAAGGGAGATAGACATACAAGAAAAACATTTCTTCCAAAACGTTTTACTTTGCACACACTCGATGCGCATTGTTATCTCTCTCTCTCCTATTTTTGTTCCGTTGCCAACATAACCAAAGAAAACACACAAGAATCCATCCACCAAGACGCCACGTTCACACATTGAAAAACTCGGACGCAAGAAACCGATGAAAATGGAAACAAATTTACAAAAAAAAATCTTGTTAAGACAATACAGTCGTAACAAACGTGGGAACGTCCCACACCCTGAGATGTCTCATAAGCCGGGCCTAAAACAAACAACACGAAAATGCAGATAGAGAGAAACGATTAAACACGGATGTCTTTGACATGATAAGTGCCTAGGAATTTGCCATTCAAATCTTCGACGGTATACGCCACTTGTCCGACTTTGCTGGAAATTACCGCGGGTTTGAATTTGCTAGCCAGTTTGGCGGAAAATTTATTTGACGCATCACTCAAGGCAAAAGAACGTATGAAAACGGGTTGTCCGACTCGAAAAGTGCGCTTAGTACTACGTAAATTATAGTGCTGAGCCCCCTTCTCGTGTGCTACGCGTAAATAATGAGTTATACGATCCTTTAGGAGGTTTACTCGATCTGGCTTAGCCCATACCTGGACTTCGCTGGGATCATGTTCATCGAGTAACCGTCGCAATGAGTAATCCGCACCGTGCATCGACATATGTTGACCGAACACGACATAATGAGGGGAATAATGTAACGTATCATGTACAGCATTTCGTAACGCGGCTGCAATTTCTTGCAAATTCTTGTCCCACAAATTATGATCGTGATCGCTCAAATAAGATCGAATGCTGGCAATTAGGGTTCGATTAACACGCTCGGATGCGTTGCTTTGGGGCGAATACACCGGCGTACGAATATGCTTTACACCATATTTGGACAACAAATCTTTAAATAAGTTCGAGGTAAATTGCTTCCCATTGTCAGAGGTGATTATTTCGGGGACCGAGAACAACAGAAATACATCGTTTTCCAAAAATCGACATAGCAAAGATGCGGAAGCTTCACGCAAAGGTTTTACAACTACAAATTTTGAGTAATGATCCAAGATGATAACGATGCAAGTATTACCGAGTTTCGAACGTGGATACGGACCCAAAAAATCTACATACAATTTTTGAAACGGGCGAGTTGACGTGACCTGAGCTCCCATGGCTGGTTGTGTAGAGAAATTAACAGCTTTGTTCATTTTACATTTAGTGCAGCTAGCAACGTATTGTTTAACTTGTTTTGCCATCTGAGGCCAGAAAAATTGACGCTGAAGGCGCTCGAGAGTTTTGCTGCCGCCTAAATGTGCTGAAGTGGGAGGTACGTGAGCCTGTTCGATTAGTGATTGGGTCAAGCTATTCGGAATAACTAATTTCCAGTTCGAAAGGTCGGTATCCGCATATTTAAAACCAAACGAAGGGGATATTAATAATTTATCATCCTGGATAGTAGTTGTGCGAACAATCTTTTAATGAACGAATTTTCGCGATCTGATCGACGTAATCTGGATCTTGGAACGCAACCGAATTTTGATCAACGTGCAGAATGGGGACTGAAGAAGGTATTAACGCATTCACGGAAGGGTCGATGTTTTTACTCGACAAGACTGGATCTTCAAATTGGGCACCAGGATCAGGCGTGCTCTTACTTTCGGAATCATCCTCACAAGGAGCGGATTCATCCGGAAAAGCTCGAGACAGCGCATCAGGTACAACGTTAACTGAACCTTTTCGGTATCCAATTTGAAAATCCAGCGCTTGGAGTTTAAGACTCCATCTCGCCAAACGTCCGGAGAGGTCTTTTTGACTCATTAGCCAGCGCAAACTGGAATGGTCGGTATAAATGACGAATGGATAACCTTCCACGTAGGGGCGGAATTTTCGCACGCTGAGGACGGCAGCGTAGCATTCCAGCTCGGTCACCGAGTAGTTTCGCTGCGCCGCATTGAGCTTATGGGAATAAAACTCAATGGGCCGCTCCACCCCCTCGGCGTCCACCTGAAATAAGACACTACCGACCCCAACGGCACTGGCATCGCACTGAATAAAAAAGGGTTTAGTGTAATCAGGATGCGTCAATACTGGGGCAGTTGACAAGGCGGTTTTGAGAGCGTTAAAAGAAGAATCAGCAGCTGCAGACCAACATACTTTAGTGTTTTTACCAGTAAGATCGGTGAGAGAAGAAGCTAAGGAGGCGAAATTTGGAATGAAGCGACGGTACCATCCGCACATTCCCAGAAAACGTCTAATCTGTTTCGTCGTTTTCGGAATAGGGTACTCCAGAATAGCTTTACATTTATCTGGGTTTGTACGGAGGCAACCATCACCCACAATATAACCTAAATAGTCTACTTCTTTCAACACAAACTTACTTTTGGTCAAATTGATTGTTAAACCAGCGTCCTTCAGATATCCAGCAACCTGTTGTAGTAAATCGAAATGTTCAGCCAGAGTGGAGGATGTGACCAGAAGGTCATCGAGGTACACAAAGACCTTATCGTGCAGTTGGTACGGGATCACGCGGTGCATCAAGCGACAAAGCGTCTGTGGTGCGTTGCATAAGCCAAACGGCATCACCTTGAACTGATACAAGGGCCGCCCAGGAACCGTAAACGCTGTTTTATCGCGGGATGCTGGGTCGAGTGGGATCTGCCAAAAGGCATCCTTCAAATCAATCGCCGAAATGAATCGGGTGTGTCCCAAACGACCCAACAATCCGTTGATTATGGGCAGCGGATACGCATCCTTGACGGTTGCCTTGTTCAGTTCTCTAGCATCCAAGCACAGACGAACTTTCCCATTGGCCTTACGCACCAACGTGACCGGTGAACACCAGGAACTTTGTGACTCCTCGATGACCCCCAAAGACAACATCCTATCCAACTCGGCATACATGAGTTTCTGGATAGCTGGGGACACGGAATAAAAACGTTGTTTGACTGGTTTTGCGGAACCGACATCGATCATATGAGTGATGAGGGATGTGCGGCCCAAACCCAAGATATCGCTGCTCGGAAAATATTCGCGAATGAGATCCAATTTACGACGATCATCAGATGTTAAAATATGGAATTTGGGTGTGTTGGTAGTTTCACCTAATTCGTCCGAATTATTTAACGCGGAGATTTTTGGGGAAATTCCAAAACGATTCCAAAAATCGATACCCAAATAAAGCGGTTGTTCCAAGGAAGGGACAACGTGAAAATTCATAAATTTAGTAACTCCGTTAAATTCGACGTTAGCTCTTATATAACCAAAGACTCGTTGGACTTGGCCACTCGCGGTAGTTATAGTGGAAGGAAAGTTATGGAATTCAACAAATGGATTTGACAGAAGTTTCTCCGATCCACTCCCGAGAACACTGACACTCGCCCCGCTGTCGAGAAGACCCTTAAAAGGTATCTTATTTATTAAGACCTGGGCGTAAGGCCGAGTGTCACTACCCTCGGAGAATAGAACGGAGGAAATCACATCATTTCTCATTGCGACGCGACGGTTCCAATATTTTTTTGAACGCTTTAAACGATCTAACTTTGCCAATGATGGGGCATTATAGAAAAATTTAAGAGCGACAGGAAGGGAAGGGGAATTGGATAAGGACAAAGGATCGGGAAAGGAATCATTACTGGCAGACGAGCTTAATTCTTCGTCGGATTCGAATAGGAGCGGATTTCCGCGTCCGTATTGCTCGCTGCATCCTCCAGAATCGGTTTGAGTGGATTTGTCCGTGGTAACATCAGTCTGGGTTGCGGTTGTGGTTGTGGTGATTCTCGTGGCCCAGTCCTCCAAGAACCACTGTTCTGGTTTTCCGACAATCTTGATTGAACGTTTCTTTCATCAGCACAACGTCGACAACGCGCAGATATCGTCCCTCGTAGCCCACATCGATAGCAAAACAATCCAACGGGAGCCAATTGACAATCCATGAACGTGTGACCCATATCCGAACAATTAAAGCAGACGATATTTTTACTATGATTGGCAGGTTGTTTGTAAACCAATCCCGAACTGCCTGCTGGGACTTGTCCACCCGAACGTCTCGCTGCTGCCGACGAATACCTGCTCCCCGTTTGAATTGCGGATACTGAGTTATCGGGCAGAACATCAGTTAAGGGATAATTCTCATAAGAGTCATATGCTCCAACATCATCATACGGACTGCCTGATAACTCATTGATCACGCGTCGTGGATGGATTGCAGGATCCGCCGGAGCTTTGAGCCGCCGGAAAGACTCCTCCCAAGCAGAACAGCTTTTGATTAGTTCGTTGATGCTGCTGAACCGACGATCTGTAAGGTGGTATTGTAGCGTAGGCTTCATGTTGTTCATCAAAATTTGAATGAGCTCTTCGTCTGAGTACGGCGTTCGACATTGTAAGGTAAGGGTCCATATGTGGTTGTAGAAATCCAGGAAGCTTTCGTTCGGTTGTTGTTTACGTGCCTCGACCATTCTGCGGATTTCGTAATTTGTGCGACGATCTTGAAAGCGCTCGATAATTCCGCTTCGTAGTTCTGACCAGGTCGCGTGCGGGTTGTGTTTACGAAATGTCCAGTACCACTGCAACGCGAGGTCCTTTAGAATGGTATGGAGCTCCAATAATAAGATTTGCTCGGATAATCCCCGGGATGAAGCGATGGTATCAACTTGAAACAGGAACATATCGATGTTGATTCCTGATGGAGATCCCGTGAAACTTAGTCCACTACCGGACAACAAACGTCGATCGACAAATTTTGGCGATACTGGCGAACTAGTGGACGTCGGAGGCGCTCGATCGTGTACGGTTGGAATCGGGATGTCTTGTGAGAACAGGTTATTTCCAACGATTTGAGTCTGGAGGTTGGTTTGTCTTTGATCCAACTTGACCAGCTGCTGTGATACCAATTCGAATTTTTGCAGCATGGATTCCAACAAGGTGGTCTGTGCAGTGGATTGTTGTACCGCCGTGTGGTTCGTTTGAATCTGATCAAGGAGATCTTCCAAAGTGCATCTTCGCTCCTGCGGTTGTGGGTGGTCGGAATCATCCTCGCTACCGAGATTTTGAACTTGAATCTCTTCATTTGTTTCCTCATGAGGAGGTATTTCCAACGCGAGATGTACGCCCTTTGCGCTTTCTATGGAAACGTTCAACTTTTCCTGGTCATCCAGGTACATCTGCAGACTGGTCAATAATGCCGAACATGCCTGATGTGCCTTACGCGCGGACTGCTCGTATGTCGGTGATTTAAATGCGCGGCTAAGCCGACCTGCCAAATGTAATAAACGAGCGTGGTACCGTTGCACCAATAGCATGAGATCTTTTGTCGCCGGATCCAACACTGTGATCGCTCCCCGAATCTCTTCCAATTTCTTGAGACACGTTGAGATCTCGATATCAGGTCTTTTCGATGCGCTTGTATGCATTTTTCCGGGCGTTGGTTTAATATCGGCCTGCTCACTTCGGACCGCTTCCTCGAGTTGATGAATTGCATCGGGTGTGTCGAAGCGTATATCACGAAGGAGACACTCCACCTCCACTTCGTCTCGTTGCAGTAGATTTACGTCCATTTTAGAATTTAGGTAAGGTTAGGGAATAAGTTTGGGTTAGTTCGAAAAAACGTAGTCTTTATTGATTTATAAAAATACAAAAATTTTAATTCAAAATAACTCTAACTCAAACGGAAGGTTTTAAATTAGAGGAAATTACAACTAAAGATATTCCACACCCACTATAACTAGATAATAAAAAAAAAAAAAAAACACGAAATATTTTTATAAATAACACGAAAAGGAATGGATACCTTGTAAGAGTTTGTGGGTCCAGTATTCCCACGATTAGTTTAACGACGGATAGGACGAGATACCCCCGAAAGTGGCGCTGTTCGATGAGAACCTAATTTGGGGGGGCTCGTTAAAATAATTACAACAACAAAAATTCAACCAATGAATATCAAATCGCGATAAACAACCAGAAAGTTACCCCGTGCGTTGGATAATACTCAATTCGAATGTGAATTTGGTTAACTTCCACTCGATCCCACGGATGGTTACGTTGGATACGTGGTTCTACGTCCGAGTTATCCCACACTGTACGTCTTTGAGGCCTTTCTGGCGTATCCCACGGATTTGAATTCATACAAAATAATAATAAATAAAAGTTAATAATAATAATACCGTAGTTAATGAAACTACCAACACACCCAGATAAGGAGGCAAAGTAGCAAAAAAAACAAATAAGATAATAATAAAAGAGGAAGGAATGGTTACCTTGTGGTGGTTTATGGGTCCAGTATTCCCACGGTTAGTTTAACGACGGTTAGGACGAGATACCCCCGAAAGTGGCGCTGTTCGATGAGAACCTAATTTGGGGGGGCTCGTTAAAACTTACAAAACGATACGAAGAGAAAAAAAATAACCCAAAGAAGCTACCAACACACCCAACGGTATGCAGGCAGAATTATAATACAAAAAAAAATATAATCCAAAAAAGTAAATAATAAATTGAATTACTAACAAACCCGAGGGTTTCAATACAACCCAAAATTAACAAAATCAAAATAATCAAAAATATCAAATAAAACAAATAAAGTTTATAGAAAAATTTTTAATTAATACCACGATACGGATGGTATTATGAGAGTGGAAACCCCACTCCGTGTCAGCTAAATAATAAAATAATAAAGAAATAATAATAATAAAATAATAATAACAGTTGTTGTTCCTCAAATTTCGGTCGAGAAATTTCGGGGCAGGGAAAATGAAGCTAAGCTAAACCCCAGACAAATGACATCCAAGCTCCACCACAATCAGACACAACATAGTGGAAATGGGAAAGAGCTCAGAAGTCGGATGTCCAAAGAATAGGGGATGACACCCCCATCTACGCGCAATCAAACAGCCCGTGCTGGTTGCGATCGTAGATAGGGAATGTCAACCGGGAGACTGGCTTTGGTGTGCGCGTCCATGCGAATTCAAACAGTGTGAAACACCGGTTTCGACACTGGACGCGCACGCCAAAGGGAGTGCAGCTACAAATCATAAAAAAATTAAAAATTAGCAAAATTACAATTCGCGACATGCTTGGGCGCCACTGTTACAAGCTGGCACTGCCAACCTGCAGATATTCACTAAGCTCCTGCAGAGGCCTCCACGGTGATGTTTTGCCGGCTACGTTCTCAGCGAGAAGTGCGAGGGTCGTGGGGTTTGAGGCATGCAGGGCTCCTGGCCTACACCGTGATTAACAGATAGTTGGGGAAAACGCAAATAATAATAATAAACCCGGATGTTCCGCCGAAATTCGTCGGCCGGAACCTGAGGAACGAACAAAAATAATTATAAAGGAGGAGAGAGGTGCCTTGGTGCGCGCATCCATCCGAATTCAAACGGGGCCAAGCCCTGGTTACGGAATTGGATGCGGGCACCAAGGGACCGCAAACACTAAACCGACACAGAGGGAGTCTCCGCTCCCATCATACCGACCGAAAAAAAATTTAATATTTCATTTTATTTAACGAACACAAAAAAAAAACAATAGAAAACAACTTCCCAGAAATAAAAGAAAAGGAGGGAACGAGAGAGACAGAGAGAGAGAGAACAATACGTACCGAGCGCGCACCAGCCGTGCGGCGCTCGATTACAAAATTCAAATTTAAATTTATAAAAACAAAATGTAAGAAATATAAAAAAAAGTAAACAAAAATATAAAAAGATCGTACCTTAAATATACTAAAATAATGTTGCGGCCTTGCGCGGCCGTCATGCCACAGGTGGTACCACACCCGGACCGTTGCGGCTTTATGTGCCGTTACCCCACTGATGCGGCCTTGGTACCGTCGTTGGGCGCCTTCCGCCGTTGCGCTCGAGCGCTTGCCTGGTTGGGCACTATAACAACCGTAGAGCGTCCTTTCGCCTTCACCGAAAATTAGGCCTTGATCGGCCGCCAAAAGTTGGGCGTTGCCTCGCCTCCAAAATATAAACCTGGCCTTGTAACCGTAATACCACAGCTGACGTACCACCCGAACCGTTGCGGCTCGAATGTGGCGATTATGATTTTATTGGACGTGTTTTCGCCGATAAACCACACTATATACTTAGGCGTTGGTTTATCAACCCGGATATATGAATGGCCTCAACTGGCTATTCTTTAAATAATTGCGGTATACGCCGATTCATGTGCGCTTCCCCCGCTAGTTAATAACAGCACCCGTAGAAATCCAACGCAGCTATAATTCTTAGCAACACACAATCTTTAGGTTTTCTAATTCAAGCGTCACATGAACCTCCTTTTCGTGTGACAAAACGCACTTCCAATTTAAAATAAAAAACAAAATTTGACCTTCACTCAAATAAAACTTGGTTCATATCATAGGCTAAACTTGTGACGTCCTATTACCACTATCGCAATATATGCACAGTTTATAAGCACAGGCGCTACTTGAATTTCACAATCACAAAACTTATTATGAAAATTTATTATTTTAGGTATTAAAATATTTATTATTATTTAACTAAGAGTTTATTTATTTTTATTTAATTTAATTAACTTTTGGATTTTATTATTTTTTTGTTATTAAAAATATTTTATAAATTTCTATTATAATTAATAACAACTTAAGTATTTAACTTTTTATAAATTTACAATTTTTATTTGTTTTTATGTAATACAGTAGCGAATAAGTTTTCATAAAATTCAAAATCCAACTCGAATACAAAATCAGATAAAACTAGACTTGAATGTCTCAAAATCAAAAACTCGACTCTTTAATTATATAATCAAAACTCAAAAAACTCGACTGTTTTATCCCAAATCACAAACTGAATGCCATGACACCAAAAAAAATTCGAGCGTCGCACAGCTCGTAAAACGTTCTAGAAGAAATTAATCTCTCTTCTCTGTCTCTCCCTTATATCAGATTTTCGTTGATATAAGGGAGATAGACATACAAGAAAAACATTTCTTCCAAAACGTTTTACTTTGCACACACTCGATGCGCATTGTTATCTCTCTCTCTCCTATTTTTGTTCCGTTGCCAACATAACCAAAGAAAACACACAAGAATCCATCCACCAAGACGCCACGTTCACACATTGAAAAACTCGGACGCAAGAAACCGATGAAAATGGAAACAAATTTACAAAAAAAAATCTTGTTAAGACAATACAGTCGTAACAAGTTTTGGATACGGTGATAAAAGATCTCATAATATTGGTGCAAAAGTACCATTCTCGTTTATTGCATTTGGCAGGTCGGCTTAGCCGCGCATTCAAGTAACCAAAATACGAGCAGTTCGCGCGTAAGGGACATCAGGCATGTTCCGAATTATTGACCAGTCTGCAGATATACCTGGATGATCGGGAAAAATTGAACGATTCCATACAAAGTGCGAAGGGCGTACATCTCACGTTGGAAATACCTCCTCATGAGGAACAAAATGAAGAGATTCGAGTGCAAAACCTCGGTATCGAGGATGATTCAGACAACCTTCAGCCACAGGAGCGAAGATGTACTTTGGAGGATCTTCTTGATCAGATTCAAATGAACCATGCGGCGGTACGACAATCCAATGCACAGACCACCTTGTTGGAATCCATGCTGCACAAATTCGAATTGGTATCACAGCAGTTGGTCAAGTTGGATCAACGGCAAACCACCCTTCAGACTCAGATTACCGTAAATAACCCGTTCTCACAAGACATCCCGATTTCAATCGTACACGATCGAGCGCCTCCGACGTCCACCAGTTCGCCAGTATCGCCAAAATTTGTCGATCGACGTTTGTTGTCCGGTAGTGGACTAAGTTTCACGGGATCTCCATCGGGAATCAACATCGATATGTTCCTGTTCCAAGTTGATACCATCGCTTCATCTCGGGGATTGTCCGAACAAATTTTATTGTTAGAGCTCCACACCATTCTAAAAGACATCGCGTTGCAGTGGTACTGGACATTTCGTAAACACAACCCGCACGCTACCTGGTCAGAACTACCAAGCGGGATGATCGAGCACTTTCAAGACCGCCGCACTAACTACGAAATTCGAAAAATGGTCGAAGCGCGAAAGCAACAACCCACGGAAAGCTTCCTGGACTTCTACAACCATGTATGGACCCTCACACTACAATGTCGCACACCGTATTCCGACGAAGAGCTCATTCAAATTCTCATGAACAATATGAAGCCTACGCTACAATACCACCTTACAGATTGTCAATTCAGCAGCATTAACGAGCTGATCAAAAGCTGTTCGGCTTGGGAGGAGTCTTTCCGGCGGCTCAAAGCTCCGGCGGATCCTGCAATCCATCCACGACGCGTGATCAATGAGTTATCAGGCAGTTCGTATGATGATGTTGCAGCATATGACTCTTATGAGAATTATCCCTTAACTGATGTTCTACCCGATAACTCAGTATCCGCAATTCAAACGGGGAGCAGGTATCCGTCGGCGGCGGCGAGACGTCCGGGCGGACAAGTCTCAGCCGACAGTTCTGGGTTAGTCTACAAACAACATGCCAATTATGTTAAAAATATCGTCTGCTTCAATTATTCAGATATGGGTCACACGTTCACGGATTGTCAATTGGCTCCAGTCGGATTATTTTGTTATCGATGTGGGCTGCGAGGTACGATATCTGCGAGATGTCGGCGTTGTGCCGAAGAACGAAACGCTCAATCAAGATTGTCGGAAAACCAGAACAGTGGTTCTTGGAGGACTGGGCCACGAGAATCACCACAACCACAATCGCAACTCAGACTGATGTTACAACGGACAAATCCACTCAAACCGATTCTGGAGGATGCAGCGAGCAATACGGACGCGGAAATCCGCTCGTATTCGAATCCGACGAAGAAGTAAGCTCGTCTGCCAGTAATGATTCCTTTCCCGATCCTTCTTCCCCATCCAATCCTTCCTCCCTTCCTGTCGCTCTTAAATTTTTCTATAATGCCCCATCATTGGCATACTATTAAAGTTAGCCGAAAGTTTCCAGCCGAAAAATCAAAAAAATCGATAATGCAGATAGTGTCTTCGCTTACTCAGCCGAAAGTTGATAATTACGTCACCGTTGATCAACTTTCTTCAGCCGAAAGTTATCAGCCGAAAAATTATTTTATCAACCCATCAAAAGAAACCAATTTTAATTTTTTAGTATGCGAGGATTGTTGCAAAACCTAATTCTATTTAAACTTCAGAAATACAAATGTTTAAATCAATCAATCATAAATTGAAATGCAATATTGTTAACGTTGCTTCAAATGAACATAAAGTATGGTGGGGATGCCACTATGGCCATTTGACATGCCATAATGTTGGTCAACTTTGACCTAATTATGAAGAAATTATAAAGGATACAAGGGTGTAATTTATCAAAATTTCGCTAATTCAATGTATCGAAAATACAATGAATAACCTGTCGTTCTAGATAGGCCATCATGTTGGTCAACTTCGGCCTAACTGTAGAGACATATTGAATTAGTGAAATTAAACTCCCGTTTGCGGAACGAAATTAACTGGTTAATGAAACCGATTAACGAAATTCTGATGGGGATACAGGGGTGTACTTTGACAAGATTTCCATAGTTCAATTTCTCAAAAATTCATTGAATGGCCCGGCGCTCTTGTTTAATCTTAATTCGCATTGATGCCACTATGGCCATTTGATAGGCCCTAATACCTGTTAGCAACAGTCCAATTTTAAAGAATTGCTGATGGGAATACAGGGGTGTAATTTAAAAAAAATTCCATTATTCAATTTCTCAAAAATTCATTGAATGGCCCGGCGCTCTTGTTTATCCTAAATTCGCATTGATGCCACTATGGCCATTTGATAGAACCTAATGCCTGTTAGAAAGAGTTTAATTTTGAAGAAATTTTGATGGGGATACAGGAGTGTAATTTGACAAAATTTTCATAGTTCAATTTCTGCAAAATTCATTGAATGGCCTGGTGCTCTTATTTAATCTAAATTCGCATTGATGCCACTATGGCCATTTGATAGGCCCTAATGCCTGTTAACAACAGTCCAATTTTGAAGAAAGTCTGATGGGGATACAGGGGTGTAATTTGATAAGATTTCCATAGTTCAATTTCTCAAAAATTCATTGAACGGCCCGACGCTCTTTTTTACCCTAAATTCGCATTGATGTCACTATGACCATTTGATAGGCTCTAATGCCTGTTAACAACAGTCCAATTTTGAAGAAAGTCTGATGGGGATACGGGGGTGCAATTTGACAAAATTTCCATAGAACAATTTCTGAAAAATTCATTGAATGGCCTGGCGCTCTTGTTTAACCTAAATTCGCATTGATGCTACTATGACCATTTGATAGGCCCTAATGCCTGTTAACAACAGTCCAATTTTAAAAAAAATCTGATGGGGATACGAGGGTGAAATTTAATAAAATGTTCATAGTTCAATTTCTGAAAAATTCATTGAATGGCCCGGCGCTCTTGTTTAATCTAAATTCGCATTGATGCTACTAGGGCCATTTGATAGGCCATAATGCCTGTTAACAACAGTCCAATTTTGAAGAAAGTCTGATGGGGATACAGGGGTGTAATTTGATAAGATTTCCATAAATTAATTTCTCAAAAATTCATTGAATGGCCCGACGCTCTTTTTTAACCGAAATTCGCATTGATGTCACTATGACCATTTGATAGGCTCTAATGCCTGTTAACAACAGTCCAATTTTGAAGAAAGTCTGATGGGGATACAGGGGTGCAATTTGACAAAATTTCCATAGAACAATTTATGAAAAATTCATTGAATGGCCCGACGCTCTTGTTAAAACTAAATTCGCATTGATGCAACTATGACCATTTAATAGGTCCTAATGCCTGTTAACAACAGTCCAATCTTGAAGAAAGTCTGATGGGGATACGGGGATGCAATATGACAAAAGTTCCATAGAACAATTTCTGAAAAATTCATTGAATGGCCCGGCGCTCTTGTTAAAACTAAATTCGCATTGATGCAACTATGACCATTTGATAGGCTCTAATGCCTGTTAACAACAGTCCAATTTTGAAAAAATTCTGATGGGTATACGAGGGTGAAATTTAATAAAATGTCCATAGTTCAATTTCTGAAAAATTCATTGTATGGCCTGGCGCTCTTGTTAACCTAAATTCGCATTGATGCCACTATGGCCATTTGATAGGCTCTAATGCCTGTTAACAACAGTCCAATTTTGAAAAAGTTCTGATGGGGAAACGAGGGTGAAATTTAATAAAATGTTCATAGTTCAATTTCTGAAAAATTCATTGAATGGCCCGGCGCTCTTGTTTAACCTAAATTCGCATTGATGCTACTAGGGCCTTTTGATAGGCCCTAATGCCTGTTAACAACAAGTGTAATTTGATAAGATTTCCATAGTTCAATTTCTCAAAAATTCATTGAATGGCCCGACGCTCTTTTTTAACCGAAATTCGCATTGATGTCACTATGACCATTTGATAGGCTCTAATGCCTGTTAACAACAGTCCAATTTTGAAGAAAGTCTGATGGGGATACGGGGGTGCAATTTGACAAAATTTCCATAGAACAATTTCTGAAAAATTCATTGAATGGCCTGGCGCTCTTGTTTAACCTAAATTCGCATTGATGCTACTATGGCCATTTGATAGGCCCTAATGCCTGTTAACAACAGTCCAATTTTAAAAAAATTCTGATGGGGATACGAGGGTGAAATTTAATAAAATGTTCATAGTTCAGTTTCTGAAAAATTCATTGAATGGCCCGGCGCTCTTGTTTAATCTAAATTCGCATTGATGCTACTAGAGCCATTTGATAGGCCTATAGCGGTGTTACCGAGTTATTATTATTACAATCAATGATTAACACTCACTATATTATTTTTGTAAACAATTTTGTTTATTATTTATTGCACAATAAAATATTCTTATAAAACTAGTTCATACAAAGATGGTTGCGGTGTATGAACGATTGTTCGTGGCTTTCACACTTTATATTATTTATTATTTTTGAGACTGTGTCTCATGAACTTCTAAACTCGACTATCCTTTTTCGTTTCTTATTTTGCTTCGTGTAATTATTTGAAATCTCGATATTTATCGATACTCGATAAATATCGAGATTCGCGTATGTAGGTGGCGAAATATCTATATTCAGCAAAACGAGCAATGCCTCGTAATTAAGCGGCGCGGTGTATACATAGTTTTGCTACGAGGAGTGCCACGAAGTGAAAAGGATTTTATTTATTTTGAGCTGCTACATCACTCCCCTCCTGGATCGAAAACCGTAGTGTTTGAAATTGAATGTAACCGTTTTTGGAACACTACGTTTTTCGACTGGGTTTACCACAAGTATTCCGTACGCTGGCTTAAGCCTGTCGATGCCAATTGTTGTGGATTTTCCATTTACATCCACAACAAAGAATTCGCGCAATTTGCGGGTCACTGGATACGGTCCAGAATAGGGTGTACTCAATGGACCTCTGACTCTATCCACACGTACGAATACGTGTGAACAGGTTTCCAGATTTTTGGGAATGTACGTTGCCTGTTCAGGTGGATGTCTTGTGTCCGTAGGAACTAAGGTTCTCATGGTGGTACGAAGCTGATTCACGAAATCCGAAGTATCTGTGTTTGGGTTCGAATTTTGATCGTTGATGAAGAATTCACCGGGAACCTTGATATTTTGACCATATACTAGCTCTGCTGGTGTGCAGTTGAGGTCTTCCTTGACGGAGGTTCGAATACCCAATAGGATCGTTGGAAGTTCTGAACTCCAATGGGATGTATTACATCGAGCTGTTAAGGCGGATTTTAGTTGCCTGTGGAACCGTTCGACAAGACCATTCGCTTTCGGGTTGTACGCAGTTGTGCAAATGCGATGGGAACCTAGGAGCTTCGTGAGCTCGGTGAACAACGTTGACTCGAATTGTGTTCCTTGGTCTGTCGTGATGAAGAGTGGGACACCATATCTACAGATATACTCATTGTAGAAGATCTTACTTACGGTTTTTGCGGTCATTTCTCGGATTGGATAAGCTTCTGGCCAACGGGTAAATCGGTCGACTATCGTTAAAATGTAATGATAGCCATTCGATTGGGGCAGTGGACCAACCAGATCCATGTGGATGTGTTCAAACCTGCCACTTGGTAGCTCGAATTTACCAAGTTCTGATTTTGTGTGGCGGTGAACTTTGGACTTTTGACATGGGATACAAGATTTCGCCCAATTGCATGTATCAGTATTCATTCTTGGCCAGAAGTATTTTGAATTTATGAGTTTTCGCGTAGCACGGATGCCGGGATGTGATAATCCATGTAGACTATCGAAGATTGTCCGTCGCATGTTGAGAGGAACGTAGGGTCGATTTTTACCTGTTGAAGTCTCACACCAAATTTGCTGCTTGTCTGGTAAGTCGATCCGTTGCAGGTTTACGCTTGATTTCGGTGTGTGTGCTGAAATCAATTTCTGCAATTCGTCGTCGCGTTGTTGTTGTACAAGTAATTCCTTCGTGTCGAAGGAGAAGACGCTGAGTTCTGTGAGAAGTGTTTCACCAGAACGAGACAAACAGTCGCTCACCACATTGTGTTTTCCTTTGATGTGATGAATGTCGGTAGTGAACTGGGCAATGTAATCGAGATGTCGTAATTGCCGGGGACTACGTTCAGACTTTGACGCAATAGCTGTTGTAAGAGGCTTATGGTCGGTAAATAAAGAGAAATTTCGGCCTTCGACGAAATGGCGAAAGTGTTTGATTGCTAAATACATAGCAAGAAGTTCTCTATCGAAAGTAGAGTATTTAATTTCCGCAGGGGAGAGCTTCTTTGAAAAGAACGCTAATGGTTGCCAACATCCTTTGTTGCGTTGTTGTAAGACAGCTCCAACTGCTACATTGGAAGCGTCGGTAGTTATGTTGAACTGCGCGTCGTTCAACGGGTGTGCCAAAAGAGTGACAGCGGCAAGAGAACGCTTGACCTTGTCGAAAGATTCCGTACAATCTTTGGGCCAAGAGAAGTTTCTTCTGTTTTTGCCTTTCTTGAGTAAAGTGGCCAAATGCCTGTGAATCGGCGATAACAGTTCGGCTAACCGTGGTATAAAGCGGTGGTAATAGTTCACCATACCGACGAACTGCTGTATTTGGCGGATTGATGTTGGTTCTGGAAAGTTTGAAATGACATCAACTCTGTCTTGCGACGGTGTAACGGAATTCTATTTAATTCCGTTACTAACCTATCCCAAACAAAAAAAAACTAATAATTTTCTTATCTGCATGACCTTGGAGATAATTCTCTAACTATACCTAACTTATGTACCAGTCATGCTACGTTTTCACATTTTCTTTTTACGTTTATTTACTACAAGGCCATTTAATTAATTCATGTTAGAATTTTTTTTTAATGAGTTTCTGTGGGGTAAGCGTAAAAAGTTTATGCAATTCGACATCTCTACATTTTTCAAGTACACGATAAATGCAAGTGGTTTATTTATGTATAGCGTTGACATATTTACGAATACGTCAACCTATGTGAAAATCAAAACCATCTGTATTTGTTGTTGTACAAACTTCCGCTAGTAGCAAATACGAGCCGGAAATTCACAACATGCGCGGTTTCTAAAAGTTTTCTGGATTGTCATCAAAAATAAAATGTAAGTTGATTGAGAGAACAATTTTAATCACTGGGTTAAAATGTAAATTCTCTCTCTCAACAAGTAATTAAGTTTTGGAATAAATACCGCGAAATTTTCTTGGTTCGTGGCAGTCAGTTAATTATCCGTGTAGTAGCTCAGCTCGGCGGATAATTAAATTAAATACTTAGTTTATTTTTTGTTTTTGTCTTGTTTTTTTTTTTTGTTTGTTTTTGAATAAAAGTTCTGTGTTAGGTTAACGTAAATATTGTGTGTTTTTTTTCGGGGTGAAGAACAAAGCGGTAAATTGGTAAGTATACAGGGCTCACCATACTAATTCTTACGGCCCAGGTAACACGGTGTTCTTTTGGCTGTCTCTCGGGACGGGAATGTTGTGACATAGGCACTCTTTCCCCTTCTGCCAAAACCGCCGTGGTACCCAAAATACTTACTAACGTCTATTGTGGGCCAGAGGCCAATATATTGTTGTATTAGTTGATTTAATATGATGGTGTAAACACCATAATATACAACCTCGGTCGACTCGATCCGCATAACGGGTCGACGAGACTGCCACTATGTAGGGGTCCGCTACCCCACTCAACTGTTCCCTTTTTCTTCTGCAGCTAGCAAGGCCGCTATCCATGCACTCCAATACCCACGCCATTTTCCTCTAAAAGACTGAGCTGCGGGAATAAATGCCGCAAGGAGTGCGAACATGGGTAGTGGCAAATTCTGTGAAACCGGGCTGGCCTCAATAGGTAAGAGGCTAACCCGTTTCAAGTGGCGCCCAAATAGGGACAAAACAACTGTTCCAAAATTTATTAAAATTATTTATGTAGGCACCACTTTTTCAAGTGGCGCCCAAAACAGGGGGCACAACATCTGTTCCCTGTCTTTAACAATTTATTTAAATGATTTATTTATAAGTTTTTGTCAATACAGATATGAGATTCTGACCGGTATGAGTATGGCAGCGGTCATGCTCTAGAGGCATGCCTGACCAGATTCAGTGGTGGGTCATAAGCATACCGGGGTGAATCTAAAACTTTTAAGTTGCATTGCTGGATTTTCGAATTCTTGGTTTATCCGTGGCATGTCCCAACCCACACTCTGGGGGATAAACCAACATTCGTGATAGCATTTGGAATTAAAAATTTATGTATTTAGGATTGTCATAAACCGGAACACAACATCTGTTTCCAATGTAAATAAATTGTTGGTATATAGGCATCACTGTTTCATATGGCGTTTAAATGCGTGCATTTAATGAACCACTGTCTCAAATGTTGTCGATATGTTAAAGAAAGAAAAAATTTTCGGTAGTAGCAACACCAACCATTTCTCAAGAATTAATTATCGAGTTGTACGGTTTTCGGTACCTGGTACAACTAACAATCTTTCAATTCTGTACAGGCAAGGGTGAATGGTGTGATCCCTGGAGCAATGTGCATATCTCTTTCTCGGCCGGGGAAGATACCGGGGGTATAAAGGGCTGCACATTCCCAGTTAAGTTTGAAACATCATTCCATATCCCGGTCAGATGGTAAAGATTGCCCCCTCAATTTTTCCTCAGTTTTAATAACCCAGCTTGTAGTAAGAAGTTACGCCAAGTGAGGATAAATTTGGCTAAAAAGTAGATTTCCACCCACAACGTTAGTTAGGTTTCGCTGTATTTCACCTCGTTAATTCAATTTTAAATTTGCATCCTTAGGGATGGGTTCGCCAGTCCTCCTTTTTAGATTAAGTACGCCCAGGACATAGCACTTGTAGCTGTTCAATCTTGTGTTCTGATTGTGGACGGTTATATGACTCCAAGTTTTGGACATAAGTTACAAGTAGGTTATGGGACACGTTGTGGAAATCTTAGCGATAGCCGGCGAGTTATCGTTCCTTCTTGATAAAACAATAATCCGGCCGCGAGAGCTGAGCATTTGGCCTCGTAGATATCGGATTACTGCGTGCCAGTTCTGACTTATCACTCACACGATCCATTGTCTCCAAATGTAGGATAGGAATCTGGATTGTGGAACGAGGGTAAGGCTGATGACATGATCAAGCAGGTACTTTAATCAGTTTCGTTAGTCTAACCAACATGGCAGTGAGGATCACTCGTAAGTAGTTGGGACGCCCACTGCATAATTGAAGGTAGATTAGCAAGCTGATCAAAATTATAAATCTGTTCCTTTTCCTTTTCCTTGTTTGACCCAATAATAGTGGTATTCTTATTGTCGACCCATGGTGGGGGTCGGAATAAACCGTGGTTGTATATATTTTGAATTATTTTTTTTTATAAGATGTTAGGTTTATAGTAATCATAATTTTTTTTATTTAAATAAGTTATAAGTTAGGAACTCTGTCTCAGGATGGAGTTCAACATAGAAAAATTGAGCGAGGACGAGTTGCGCATAGAGTTGGAGGTGCGCAACCTGGTAGTTAAGGCTAACCAGGAAGTATCCCAAACCTTGAAGCAAGTGTTAATTCGCAGATTAGAAGTAGAGCGCGAAGATCCATTTCTAGCGCCATTTAAGGCACATGCCGCCGCGCAAAAACAACCGCAGCGTGAGATAGAGGCATGCATCAAGAAACTTCTACTGCTGTGTCAAGGGATGGTCGAGAATCTGAGGAGCAATACCGCTGTGGCCGATTGGTTGCCCGAGGGGATGGCAAAACTAGTGCATATTCAGGGTAGAACCAATCGGGTAAGTAAAACCCAAGAGACATTTAAGATGTTCGAGAGCTTGGATGAAGCTGTAACCGAAAGTGGAAGGATAATAGGCTGGGTCAAACGGGGTAGGCTGACATCCAAGCAAGCTCAAGAAGAATTGGAGGGTTTGGTCATCACAATACTCGAGCGAGAGGCCATAGCGCATTTTAGGGGATTAGAGGAGGATCAAAAATTGCCACCAAATAGTACGTTAACTGATTCCGTATCAGGCGCACATTATACAAATGATCGCGCGCAACGACAACATCTCAGGCTATTGCGAAAATTACATAGTAGGCAATGCCTGCCAAGAAAACCAGTAGTGGTTTCACCGCCAGCACCACCTATATCTAATCCACCTGATGTATCTAGCTCGGTTAAAATAACATCAAAAAGAGCCTTACAAAATAGCACTATTAAAACGCAGGTTACAGCCGATAATCAGGTAGTACAAACTGTAGATAGTACTAAACCAGCGCTACAAGCATCACAAATAATGTTCCAATTAACATTAAATTCAGATGGTGGATGTGGTGGTACTGGTACAACATCAAGTAGCTCCCCGTCAATCTGCATCTTAGAAGATGAAAGTCTTTCGGGGGTAGTTGGTCAAGTTGGTGAACAGCATACGATACACCCATTACCTAACGAAATTTCATCTCAAGACTCTGAATTTGTGTCATTCACTCCACAGCAAGAAATTGCTAATGATCATAGTGTTACTTTGCAAGAGATGATCACGTGCAGCAAGAAAAGGTGGGCAGATAACAGTTTGGTAGGTAATACGTTACCTCCAAAATGTAAATCATCGAGTCTTGCATCTTTACGAATTAATAGGACTTCGGAATCTAAACTTAGGAGGTTACCTATCAAATTAGGTAATAAAAATAAATTCAAAGCCCCTAAAAATAAAAAGAGCTCACCTCGCAGAAAGAAGAAGCGTTGTAAAACTTACGATCCATGGCGATGTAGATATCACAAGAGGCAATTGAGAATCGTACGAACATCGGGGAGGCTGATAATGCAATTCCTTGACACCAACAAAATACATTGCAAGACAGAGTTTGGCCATAGGGAGTTAACGAGATTAACTCTTACACACGTGTACAAAGTGTGTTTTAGCTGGAAGTTGCTGACGATGCTTTTACAGCGAAATTGGAAGCGCCGTCGTAGAAAACGCGGTCGCATACATCATCCACTTTCCCATTAGACCATCTATGTTTAGTTGGGCATCTACATAGATGATGTAATGGTAAAGTGAAGGCTGGTATATTGCGCGCGCAATTATGAATATACCAGCGGCATTAGTTAAGACAATAGGGTTAGGAAAGTATAATGTTAAGTAGTTGAAAGAAGGGTAGAGGTGCTCAAAAATAGAGTGAGTGCGTAGAGCTGAGGAAAGGTTGAGCCATCTCAGGCTACAGCTCAGTACTTGGAGGAGAGAAAGAAGAGAGAGACTAAGAAACGCGAGGACGAAGGAAGAGGAAAGGAAAGGCGAATTATCGCAGAAGTGAGAAATTGGTGAAGTCGCGGGCCAGTCTGTTGTCACATCATCTATGCGACCGTAACTGCTCGCATAGTTGATGTGATAACAGAGTGAAGGCTGGTATTGCGAATACCGGCAATAGGTTAAGTACGCTTGCTAGGTTTAGGGAATTAAGTTAAGATTAGAGAGGCAGGAGGTTGGCTCAATCCCATTCCTTGCACATGGTTCAGCGAAAATGGGGTTGGGGCAGCGTCATGCTTATAGATATTAGGTAAGCCACAGGGAGTAAATAAAACATATCTTTACCAAATAGAGAAATCATTAAATCAGAAGATGCACTCGGCTTAACAATAACGGATAATGGTGCAGGCTATGCGTTTATTAAGCGTATCAGGGAAGGCATAAAAGTTAAACAAATTCCCTACGGCCAATTTTTTTTTTTGTTTTATAAACTTAATTAAATCGTTATAAATCTTTATTTTTCTTTTAATTTTTCTTCTTTACGTAATTTATATTTTTTTATTTTTTGACTTTTTGGTAAATTAATTTGTTTTTCGAAATTTTTTATAAAATTATTAAGTTATGTGAATTAAATATATTACATTTTAGTGGAATGCATTACTAAATATGTGTTACGTGCAAACGCGGACGCGTACATCATCCACTTTCCCATTAGATCATATATGTACTCATACGCGGGTATTTACATAGATGATGTAATGGGAAAGTGAAGGCTGGTATAACGCGCGTGTAATTATGAATATACCAGCATCGTTAGTTAAGGTAGAAGTTAGGATTATTATTAGTAAAACTAATAATTAGTAAATAAGATGTAGGATGAGGTTAGCTCAACCCCATTCAGATAACTTAGTAATCTATGGTTGAGGTAACGCCACCAACATAATTAGATAGTGGTAGGTTAAGTTACTAGATTCATATTGGTAATTCAAATGTAATAAAACGTAGTTGAAATTTTAGTTATATCGCCAAGATGTCAATTAATGTAAAATAAAATTAAACGAAATTCTAATAAAGAGGAACTCGAAACATATGATGGATTGAAAACAACATAAGGCACCGCTAAACTTAAGATGGTGATGAAACAATAGATGGTATGTTGGGGAGGTCTTTTATGCAGTCAGAGAATAGCCAAAACTTTCTTATCGAAGATGTGAACAATTAAGAGGAATCAGGTGTACAAAGAATGGAATCTTTCCGAAAACTACACATGGATTGAAGATATGCAGTCATGCGATGCGGTACCAGTGATGAACGAAGAAACAAACGACTGGAGATTGAACAAGACTAAGCGGCTGATTAACGAAATTCTACGAATTGCGAGAACCCCTAGTAAATCTAGTAAGATAATGGGTCCCAATTCGTTACAATATGAAAAACATGTAACTGGTGATTCTGTCGTCTGGCAAAATACAAAAACCAAGTTACCCAGCACCGTCAATCCAGTAGAAGGGATGAACCACATTCGAGATAAATTGTTTCTACCCTACATGAGAGGCGCGTTATGTTTTTCGACCACGGATACGACAAAAAAAAAAAAACAATTTTTTTGGGCATGACGTATGAGGCCAAAGTCAACGCATGTCAAGGATGTCATATCATCAAGTAATTATTGAATGTGATTATGCCACTAACCATTCTTGTGTTGCTGCAATACTGCTCAAGAGGATTTGATTATCATTTAAGCATAACAACACTTGTGTATGGGAGCGAATCGCGAGGCGAAAGTGTATTTCGACTACGAGGAATTCAACCGAGGAGACAAACAAACCAAAGTTTTGACTTTTTCACTGTCTGCAGAAATTCCAAACCAAACACTAACCGTATTTAAGAAGCATCACATAATGGATACCAACTCAACAAATTCAGGCTTTACACGTCTCATAATTCATCATCAAAGGAATTTCAACGGTTTACATGAGTTCCTCTACCCTGATACAATATTATGATTTTAAACATTTATTTTATATTATAATTCCATTTTTATTTGCTGTCTAACCTTTGTAATGAATCTATAGCATTTTCTAGTAACACATTTTTGGAATAAGACTAAGTAAATTTGTAAAATATATCTATTTTTAAGCAAACTAATTTAAGGAGGTATTATTGGACATTCAACGCCTAATATCAAAATTGTTTACAGTCACTAGAAAGTATTTCCACACTAATAGGTAATTACACAATAATTTACACATCATAATGGCAGATAAATTGAAAAGCCAACTATTCAAATCAAAATTTTCAAACTAGTTAAGTTCGGTTCAATAATTTATTAAAACAAAAATGAATTGTTCTATTTTTTTTTTGTTTTGTTTGAATGTTCATGGAATAATTGTCAATAGTATCTAATGCTAACAGTTAGAATAACTAGGTTAAGTGCCCGGTTTTGAGACTATCTCAGGGTGTGGGGCGTCCGCCACGTTGGGCTACTTCAAGTACCTACAGACTGACTCATTAAACCACGTCCCCCTAAACAGAGCATGAGATCTCTTTTCATTCTCAGGGATTGGGTTTTCCCCACGCTGTAACGGAATTCTATTTAATTCCGTTACTAACCTATCCCAAACAAAAAAAAACTAATAATTTTCTTATCTGCATGACCTTGGAGATAATTCTCTAACTATATCTAACTTATGTACCAGTCATGCTACGTTTTCACATTTTCTTTTTACGTTTATTTACTACAAGGCCATTTAATTAATTCATGTTAGAATTTTTTTTTAATGAGTTTCTGTGGGGTAAGCGTAAAAAGTTTATGCAATTCGACATCTCTACATTTTTCAAGTACACGATAAATGCAAGTGGTTTATTTATGTATAGCGTTGACATATTTACGAATACGTCAACCTATGTGAAAATCAAAACCATCTGTATTTGTTGTTGTACAAACTTCCGCTAGTAGCAAATACGAGCCGGAAATTCACAACATGCGCGGTTTCTAAAAGTTTTCTGGATTGTCATCAAAAATAAAATGTAAGTTGATTGAGAGAACAATTTTAATCACTGGGTTAAAATGTAAATTCTCTCTCTCAACAAGTAATTAAGTTTTGGAATAAATACCGCGAAATTTTCTTGGTTCGTGGCAGTCAGTTAATTATCCGTGTAGTAGCTCAGCTCGGCGGATAATTAAATTAAATACTTAGTTTATTTTTTGTTTTTGTCTTGTTTTTTTTTTTTGTTTGTTTTTGAATAAAAGTTCTGTGTTAGGTTAACGTAAATATTGTGTGTTTTTTTTTCGGGGTGAAGAACAAAGCGGTAAATTGGTAAATATACAGGGCTCACCATACTAATTCTTACGGCCCAGGTAACACGGTGTTCTTTTGGCTGTCTCTCGGGACGGGAATGTTGTGACATAGGCACTCTTTCCCCTTCTGCCAAAACCGCCGTGGTACCCAAAATACTTACTAACGTCTATTGTGGGCCAGAGGCCAATATATTGTTGTATTAGTTGATTTAATATGATGGTGTAAACACCATAATATACAACCTCGGTCGACTCGATCCGCATAACGGGTCGACGAGACTGCCACTATGTAGGGGTCCGCTACCCCACTCAACTGTTCCCTTTTTCTTCTGCGGCTAGCAAGGCCGCTATCCATGCACTCCAATACCCACGCCATTTTCCTCTAAAAGACTGAGCTGCGGGAATAAATGCCGCAAGGAGTGCGAACATGGGTAGTGGCAAATTCTGTGAAACCGGGCTGGCCTCAATAGGTAAGAGGCTAACCCGTTTCAACGGGAGGATGCCATCTTTCGAAATTGTGTGGCTCAAGAAGTCGAGTGACTTCACGCCGAAAATACATTTCGAAGCTTTAATATTAATACCAAATGCGGAGAGACGTTTGAATACTGACTCGAGATGTTCACTATGTTCCATCTCGGAACGGCTTGCAATGAGGATATCGTCGATATAAGAGTAGACGAAGTCCAGCCCTTTTTAATACTTCGTTAAGGTGCCTCGTTAAGGAATCGCTGGAATGTCTGGGCTGAGTTACGAAGGCCGTATGGCATTCGGGTAAACTCGAAAAGCCCGAAAGGAGTAGTTATCGCTGTTTTGTGAATATCCTCGAGAGCCATGGGAATTTGATGATATGCCCTTACCAAATCTATTTTCGAGAAAATAGTGGCGCCGGCGAGTTTCAACGAGAAACTGTGTATGTGGGGGATAGGATATCTGTCTGGGACAGTGACAGTGTTCAACTGTCGATAGTCTCCACAAGGGCGCCAGTCCTTGTCTTTCTTTTGCACCATATGTAATGGTGAGGAGACTGGTGATGATGAGGGGCGGCAGATTCCGATGTCTGTCATAAACTGAAATTCAGTTTTAGCAGCTTTTAGTTTAGTTGCGTCGAGTTGTCGCGGTTTAGCACAAGGTAACCTACCTTGCGTGACGACGTAGTGGACTACGTTATGCTTCACTGGGAGATTGTAATTCGGTGCCTCAGTGAGCGAGGGGTATTTCTTTAAAAGAGCGCCGTAATCGTTGTTAACGCTGAAATGTTTTGGAGATGGCGTATCAACTTGGGCGATGATTGCGTTCACAGTGAGGGTAGTAAATGAATCAGAAAGTCTTCTGTTCTTCAAATCGACCAGGAGACCATATTTAGACAGAAAGTCAGCACCTATAATAGGCCTGTCTACTGCTGCGATGATAAAGGGATGTGTGAACGTACGCCTGAGACCGAGATTAACCTTCAAAAGTTTGGTACCGTAAGTGGAAATTGGGGATCCGTTTGCTGCGGTAAGAATGCAAACGGTGTCTTTAGCATGTCGGGGAAACTTGTTGACGGGTATCACAGATACTTCAGCCCCCGAATCGATCAGAAATTGTAAGTTATTTTCATGATCGTGGATGAAAAGACGGCGAGACGAACCAATCCCACTGTTTGCCGTAGAGACAGCAGGATTTAGTGGTTTTCCGAAGGCTTAAAATGTTTGGAAGTAGCTTGTCCATGAGCTACCGGTCGGAAACTGCACGGCTGATTGCAGTTGCGTGCGCGTGAGCCGAAACGACGGTGGAAGTAGCAGAGTCCAGATCGAGATGACGATCTCGACCTTGACCTGTGTCGGTAATTGAAATTCCGTCTGTTGTGTGGCGATCTTCCACGTGAACCAATGTTCATGTTGGCCAGTGTTCGCTGTAGATCTGCCAATTGTTGTTGCGTCTTGTCCAGTTGTCTTTGCATTGAAGCAAGGGCTGATTCACCGTCAGCAGTTGCCTTGCTTGTGGATGGCTGGTTGACAGCAGCAATTGGTTTGGATGTTCTGGATTGAGCGTAAATCCAGATGTTGTCGGCGACCGGTAGGATTTCCTCGATGTCGTTTTTAATATCCCGCGCCATTATCGCTCGTAAGTCGTCTGGCAAACGTTTTAGCCAGAGGTTTTTGAGTAAATCGTTGTTTACTAATTTGGAATCACCTGCTTTTTGTTCAAGCAGGCGATAAAAGTGGGACGGTTTAAGGTCTCCCATTTGTTGGAAACCGGAGAGCAACTCGTCAAGTCGTTGCTCCTCGCTGATAGTGTAGCGGTTGGTTAACGTGGATTTCAGTCGCTTGTATTTCGTGCCTGGCTGCGGGTTCCTGAAAATGTCCGTGATGAATTGTATTGTCTCCTGTGGTATCGCGCCGAGAGTGTATGCAAATTGTTCATCGTCGTCGACAATGCGGTGGATGCCGAACTGGTGCTCGACGAGGATGAACCAAGCTGCCGGTTGCTCATTCCAGAAGGGAGGTATTTTAGGTGGCATCTTATATATTTTGGTCGTTGCCCGCGATGTTGATGTGCCAGCATTGGTGTCGTTCTCATCTTCGGATGATGACACGGCTTTTTGTTGTTTCGGTGGCATTTTATTTATTTTATTTTTCACTTCACTTTATAATAAACCGGCGTAGCAAAAATATTTATTTTATAAACGTGTCTATTAATGTAGACTTAAAAAAAAATATTCGAACGCGAACAAGCTGATAGAACTATTTTTCCAACCAAGGAGTGTGTGAATGAAAAAATGGGCAGATCGAGTGAGAATAAAATCAGCGAACAAATTAAATAACAAATTGTAACGAGCGAAATCAGAAACGAAAAAGGAAAAAGTTATTTGAAATATCAACGAAATTATAGTAAAATAGTGCGAAGTTGAAGCGAACAATCGTACACTTACAGTAAATAAGCTTAATATGTAATTTAATATAATTTTTTTTTTAATGAAAATATGTTTGTAAATTAATATGTTTGTAAAAAAAATATTTAAATTCAAATTGTTTGAAAAAATTAAGTTTATATAAAAAAAATGGAATGCATTGGTCGAGTTTCGAACTATCGACCTTAATAATATCGCAAGCCGTCAAAGCTAACCGTTGGGCTATGGCGGTTATATAATGAATTGTATAATATATAAAATATCATGAAATGTATATAATAATATATATAATATCGCAGTGTAAAATTTAATATATAATTTTAGTAATTTGTTTATAACACTTTAGATAATATCTTTTTTTTATTGTTATATTTTTAAATGTATATGTATATTATGTATGTGTATTATATACATATATGGTTAATTTAAATAATAATCGAAATAATTTTTTTTTTTTTTTGTGTAATAAAATGTTTAAAAAAAATTTATGAATAAATATTTGAAAATTGAGTGAAAAAAATGTTTAATAAATGTAATTTTTTTTTTTTATGTAATAATTACTCGTATTATGTATCCGTTATGAATTGAATTGTCTCTTGTTTTGTCGCTGATGTGTTGATTATGCGTTGCTGTGGCGTTGAGTTGATCTGCTTGAACTGTTGTTGTGATGATTTTTCCGCATGCACTATGTTGTTGCCAGGCCCTGGCTCCTTCGGTGGGCGCGATCGCCTTTGCGGGGGCAACTGGCCCAAAATATTTTACCTTATATGAATAAGGTAGGTTGCGGTTTCCATTGAAAAAAAACGTTAATGGATTTACCGGGTATCGAACCCCTGATACCGTGAGTACTGAACACGTACACCGCGCACTAACTTGTAGCACTACACACGATTTAACGTTAGCGTTATAACTGTAACTGTTTTGTGTTTTATTGTTCTATTTTTATTTTTCACACTTGGCGTTTCTGTGCGCCTGTTATTTTTTTTTTTTTAGTTAGCGTATTAGTTTTTTTTTTCGTAGTCGCGTTTATGGTGTTGCACTATTTATGTTTTAGTTTATCTTTTAGTAAATTGATTGATTACATTTTTATTATGCACATGTAAAAAAAAAAAAAAAATGTGCTCTTGCGCGGTTTTAACGGTCGCGAACTGTTTTGAAACCGTTATTCGCGCGTCGGGGTCACCATTTATAGCGGTGTTACCGAGTTATTATTATTACAATCAATGATTAACACTCACTATATTATTTTTGTAAACAATTTTGTTTATTATTTATTGCACAATAAAATATTCTTATAAAACTAGTTCATACAAAGATGGTTGCGGTGTATGAACAATTGTTCGTGGCTTTCACACTTTATATTATTTATTATTTTTGAGACTGTGTCTCATGAACTTCTAAACTCGACTATCCTTTTTCGTTTCTTATTTTGCTTCGTGTAATTATTTGAAATCTCGATATTTATCGATACTCGATAAATATCGAGATTCGCATATGTAGGTGGCGAAATATCTATATTCAGCAAAACGAGCAATGCCTCGTAATTAAGCGGCGCGGTGTATACATAGTTTTGCTACGAGGAGTGCCACGAAGTGAAAAGGATTTTATTTATTTTGAGCCGCTACAGGCCATAATGCCTGTTAACAACAGTCCAATTTTCAAGAAAGTCTGATGGGGATACGGGGGTGTAATTTGATAAGATTTCCATAAATTAATTTCTCAAAAATTCATTGAATGGCCCGACGCTTTTTTTAACCGAAATTCGCATTGATGTCACTATGACCATTTGATAGGCTCTAATGTGTTAACAACAGTCCAATTTTGAAGAAAGTCTGATGGGGATACAGGGGTGCAATTTGACAAAATTTACATAGAACAATTTATGAAAAATTCATTGAATGGCCCGACGCTCTTGTTAAAACTAAATTCGCATTGATGCAACTATGGCCATTTGATAGAACCTAATGCTTGTTAGCAACAGTCCAATTTTGAAGAAATTCTGATGGGGATACAGGAGTGTAATTTGACAAAATTTCCATAAATTAATTTCTCAAAAATTCATTGAATGGCCCGGCGCTCTTGTTTAATCTTAATTCGCATTGATGCCACTATGGCCATTTGATAGGCCCTAATACCTGTTAGCAACAGTCCAATTTTAAAGAATTGCTGATGGGTATACAGGGGTGTAATTTAAAAAAAATTCCATTATTCAATTTCTCAAAAATTCATTGAATGGCCCGGCGCTCTTGTTTATCCTAAATTCGCATTGATGCCACTATGGCCATTTGATAGAACCTAATGCCTGTTAGCAAGAGTTTAATTTTGAAGAAATTCTGATGGGGATAAAGGAGTGTAATTTGACAAAATTTCCATAAATTAATTTCTCAAAAATTCATTGAATGGCCCGGCGCTCTTGTTTAATCTTAATTCGCATTGATGCCACTATGGCCATTTGATAGGCCCTAATACCTGTTAGCAACAGTCCAATTTTAAAAAATTGCTGATGGGGATACAGGGGTGTAATTTGATAAGATTTCCATAGTTCAATTTCTCAAAAATTCATTGAATGGCCCGACGCTCTTTTTTAACCTAAATTCGCATTGATGTCAATATGACCATTTGATAGGCTCTAATGCCTGTTAACAACAGTCCAATTTTGAAGAAAGTCTGATGGGGATACGGGGGTGCAATTTAACAAAATTTCCATAGAACAATTTCTGAAAAATTCATTGAATGGCCTGGCGCTCTTGTTTAACCTAAATTCGCATTGATGCTACTATGTCCATTTGATAGGCCCTAATGCCTGTTAACAACAGTCCAATTTTAAAAAAATTCTGATGGGGATACGAGGGTGAAATTTAATAAAATGTTCATAGTTCAATTTCTGACAAATTCATTGAATGGCCCGGCGCTCTTGTTTAACCTAAATTCGCATTGATGCTACTAGGGCCATTTGATAGGCCCTAATGCCTGTTAACAACAAGTGTAATTTGATAAGATTTCCATAGTTCAATTTCTCAAAAACTCATTGAATGGCCCGACGCTCTTTTTTAACCGAAATTCGCATTGATGTCACTATGACCATTTGATAGGCTCTAATGCCTGTTAACAACAGTCCAATTTTGAAGAAAGTCTGATGGGGATACGGGGGTGCAATTTGACAAAATTTCAATAGAACAATTTCTGAAAAATTCATTGAATGGCCTGGCGCTCTTGTTTAACCTAAATTCGCATTGATGCTACTATGGCCATTTGATAGAACCTAATGCCTGTTAACAACAGTCCAATTTTAAAAAAATTCTGATGGGGATACGAGGGTGAAATTTAATAAAATGTTCATAGTTCAATTTCTGAAAAATTCATTGAATGGCCTGGCGCTCTTGTTTAATCTAAATTCGCATTGATGCTACTAGAGCCATTTGATAGGCCATAATGCCTGTTAACAACAGTCCAATTTTGAAGAAAGTCTGATGGGGATACGGGGGTGTAATTTGATAAGATTTCCATAAATTAATTTTTTAAAAATTCATTGAATGGCCCGACGCTTTTTTTTAACCGAAATTCGCATTGATGTCACTATGACCATTTGATAGGCTCTAATGCCTGTTAACAACAGTCCAATTTTGAAGAAAGTCTGATGGGGATACAGGGGTGCAATTTGACAAAATTTCCATAGAACAATTTATGAAAAATTCATTGAATGGCCCGACGCTCTTTTTTAACCGAAATTCGCATTGATGCAACTATGACCATTTGATAGGCTCTAATGCCTGTTAACAACAGTCCAATTTTGAAGAAAGTCTGATGGGGATACGGGGGTGCAATTTGACAAAATTTCCATAGAACAATTTCTGAAAAATTCATTAAATGGCCTGGCGCTCTTGTTTAACCTAAATTCGCATTAATGCTACTATGGCCATTTGATAGGCCCTAATGCCTGTTAACAACAGTCCAATTTTAAAAAAATTCTGATGGGGATACGAGGGTGAAATTTAATAAAATGTTCATAGTTCAATTTCTGAAAAATTCATTGCATGGCCCGGCGCTCTTGTTTAATCTAAATTCGCATTGATGCTACTAGGGCCATTTGATAGGCCATAATGCCTGTTAACAACAGTCCAATTTTGAAGAAAGTACGATGGGGATACGGGGGTGTAATTTGATAAGATTTCCATAAATTAATTTCTCAAAAATTCATTGAATGGCCCGACGCTCTTTTTTAACCGAAATTCGCATTGATGTCACTATGACCATTTGATAGGCTCTAATGCCTGTTAACAACAGTCCAATTTTGAAGAATGTCTGATGGGGATACAGGGGTGCAATTTGACAAAATTTCCATAGAACAATTTATGAAAAATTCATTGAATGGCCCGACGCTCTTGTTAAAACTAAATTCGCATTGATGCAACTATGACCATTTAATGGGTCCTAATGCCTGTTAACAACATTCCAATCTTGAAGAAAGTCTGATGGGGATACGGGGTTCAATATGACAAAAGTTCCATAGAACAATTTCTGAAAAATTCATTGAATGGCCTGGCGCTCTTGTTAAAACTAAATTCGCATTGATGCAACTATGACCATTTGATAGGCTCTAATGCCTGTTAACAACAGTCCAATTTTGAAAAAATTCTGATGGGGATACGAGGGTGAAATTTAATAAAATGTCCATAGTTCAATTTCTGAAAAATTCATTGAATGGCCTGGCGCTCTTGTTAACCTAAATTCGCATTGATGCCACTATGGCCATTTGATAGGCTCTAATGCCTGTTAACAACAGTCCAATTTTGAAAAAATTCTGATGGGGATACGAGGGTGAAATTTAATAAAATGTCCATAGTTCAATTTCTGAAAAATTCATTGAATGGCCCGGCGCTCTTGTTTAACCGAAATTCGCATTGATGCTACTATGGCCATTTGATAGGCTCCAATGTGTGTTAACAACAGTCCAATTTTGAAGAAAGTCTGATGGGGATACAGGGGTGCAATTTGACAACATTTCCATAGAACAATTTCTGAAAAATTCATTGAATGGCCCGACGCTCTTGTTAAAACTAAATTCGCATTGATGCAACTATGACCATTTGATAGGTCCTAATGCCTGTTAACAACAGTCCAATCTTGAAGAAAGTCTGATGGGGATACGGGGATGCAATATGACAAAAGTTCCATAGAACAATTTCTCAAAAATTCATTGAATGGCCCGGCGCTCTTGTTAAAACTAAATTCGCATTGATGCAACTATGACCATTTGATAGGCTCTAATGCCTGTTAACAACAGTCCAATTTTGAAAAAATTCTGATGGGGATACGAGGGTGAAATTTAATAAAATGTCCATAGTTCAATTTCTGAAAAATTCATTGAATGGCCTGGCGCTCTTGTTAACCTAAATTCGCATTGATGCCACTATGGCCATTTGATAGGATCTAATGCCTGTTAACAACAGTCCAATTTTGAAAAAATTCTGATGGGGATACGAGGGTGAAATTTAATAAAATGTCCATAGTTCAATTTCTGAAAAATTCATTGAATGGCCCGGCGCTCTTGTTTAACCTAAATTCGCATTGATGCTACTATGGCCATTTGAAAGGCTCCAATGCCTGTTAACAACAGTCCAATTTTGAAGAAAGTCTGATGGGGATACGGGGATGCAATATGACAAAATTTCCATAGAACAATTTCTCAAAAATTCATTGAATGGCCCGACGCTCTTTTTTAACCTAAATTCGCATTGATGCTACTATGGCCATTTGATAGGCTCTAATGCCTGTTAACAACAGTCCAATTTTAAAAAAATTCTGATGGGGATACGAGGGTGAAATTTAATAAAATGTCCATAGTTCAATTTCTGAAAAATTCATTGAATGGCCCGGCGCTCTTGTTTAACCTAAATTCGCATTGATGCTACTATGGCCATTTGATAGGCTCCAATGCCTGTTAACAACAGTCCAATTTTGAAGAAAGTCTGATGGGGATACGGGGATGCAATATGACAAAATTTCCATAGAACAATTTCTCAAAAATTCATTGAATGGCCCGGCGCTCTTGTTAAAACTAAATTCGCATTGATGCAACTATGACCATTTGATAGGCTCTAATGCCTGTTAACAACAGTCCAATTTTGAAAAAATTCTGATGGGGATACGAGGGTGAAATTTAATAAAATGTCCATAGTTCAATTTCTGAAAAGTTCATTGATTGGCCTGGCGCTCTTGTTTAACCTAAATTCGCATTGATGCTACTATGGCCATTTGATAGGCTCTAATGCCTGTTAACAACAGTCCAATTTTGAAAAAATTCTGATGGGGATACGAGGGTGAAATTTAATAAAATGTTCATAGTTCAATTTCTGAAAAATTCATTGAATGGCCTGGCGCTCTTGTTTAACCTAAATTCGCATTGATGCTACTATGGCCATTTGATAGGCCCTAATGCCTGTTAACAACAGTCCAATTTTGAAAAAATTCTGATGGGGATACGAGGGTGAAATTTAATAAAATGTTCATAGTTCAATTTCTGAAAAATTCATTGAATGGCCCGGCGCTCTTGTTTAATCTAAATTCGCATTGATGCTACTAGGGCCATTTGATAGGCTAAAATGCCTGTTAACAACAGTCCAATTTTGAAGAAAGTCTGATGGGGATACGGGGGTGCAATTTGATAAGATTTCCATAGTTCAATTTCTCAAAAATTCATTGAATGGCCCGACGCTCTTTTTTAACCTTAATTCGCATTGATGTCACTATGACCATTTGATAGGCTCTAATGCCTGTTAACAACAGTCCAATTTTGAAGAAAGTCTGATGGGGATACAGGGGTGCAATTTGACAAAATTTCCATAGAACAATTTATGAAAAATTCATTGAATGTGTTACAGGCTGGCTACTGCCAACCTGCAGATATTCACTAAGCGCATGCAGAGGCCTCCACGGTGATCTTTTGCCGGCTACGTTCTCAGGGAGAACGGGTTATTTCCGGTGATCTGAGTCTGCAGGGTGGTTTGCCGTTGATCCAACTTTACCAGCTGCTGTGATACCAATTCGAATTTGTGCAGCATTGATTCCAACAAGGTGGTCTGTGCATTTGATTGTTGTACCGCCGTGTGGTTCGTTTGAATCTGATCAAGGAGATCCTCCAAAGTGCATCTTCGCTCCTGCGGCTGTGGGTGGTCGGAATCATCCTCGCTACCGAGATTTTGAACTTGAATCTCTTCATTGGTTTCCTCATGGGGAGGTATTTCCAACGCGAGATGTACGCCCTTTGCGCTTTCTATGGAAACGTTCAACTTTTCCTGGTCATCCAGGTACATCTGCAGACTGGTCAATAATGCCGAACATGCCTGATGTGCCTTACGCGCGGACTGCTCGTATGTCGGTGATTTAAATGCGCGGCTAAGCCGACCTGCCAAATGTAATAATCGAGAATGGTACTGTTGCACCAATAGTATGGGATCTTTTGTCGCCGGATCCAAAACTGTGATCGCTCCCTGAATCTCCTCCAATTTCTTGAGACACGTTGAGATCTCGATATCCGGTCTTTTCGATGCGCTTGTATGCATTTTTCCGGGCGTTGGTTTAGTATCGGCCTGCTCACTTCGGACCGCTTCCTCGAGTTGATGAATTGCATCGGGTGTGTCGAAGCGTATATCACGAAGGAGACACTCCACCTCCACTTCGTCTCGTTGCAGTAGATTTACGTCCATTTTGGATTATATCAGGGTAAAGGAGTAAGTTTGGTTAATTCGACAAAAAAAACGTAGTCTTTATTGATTTATAAAAATACAAAAATTTTAATTCAAAATAACTCTAACTCAAACGGAAGGTTTTAAATTAGAGGAAATTACAACTAAAGATATTCCACACCCACTATAACTAGATAATAAAAAAAACACGAAATATTTTATAAATAACACGAAAAGGAATGGATACCTTGTAAGAGTTTGTGGGTCCAGTATTCCCACGATTAGTTTAACGACGGATAGGACGAGATACCCCCGAAAGTGGCGCTTTTCGATGAGAACCTAATTTGGGGGGGCTCGTTAAAATAATTACAACAAAAATTCAACCAATGAATATCAAATCGTGATAAACAACCAGAAAGTTACCCCGTGCGTTAGATAATACTCAATTCGAATGTGAATTTGGTTAACTTCCACTCGATCCCACGGATGGTTACGTTGGATACGTGGTTCTACGTCCGAGTTATCCCACACTGTACGTCTTTGAGGCCTTTCTGGCGTATCCCACGGATTTGAATTCATACAAAATAATAATAATAAACAAAATTTAATAATAATAATAACGTAGCTAAGAAACCACCAACACACCCAGAAGGAGGCAAAGTAGCAAGAAAAACACAAGTAAGATAATAATAAAAAGGAAGGAATGGTTACCTCGTGATGGTTTGTGGGTCCCGTATTCCCACGGTTAGTTTAACGACGGAAGACGAGATACCCCCCAAAGTGGCGCTTTTCGATGAGAACCTAATTTGGAGGGGCTCGTTGAAATTCACAAAATGATACGAAAGAACAAAAGAAAAGGAGATCCAAATCTACCAACACACCCAGCGGTATGCAGGCAGAATAATAGAAAATGCGAAAAAATATAAAATGAAGTACTAATAAGTACCCGCGGGTTCCAATACAACCCAAAATCAAAATCAGAAATATCAATTTATCAAAAAATCAAATAAACATAGAAAAAAATTTAAATCAAAACGAAAATACGGATGGTATGATGAGAGTGGAAATCCCACTCTATGTCAGCTAAAATAATAAAATAATAAAAAAAAATAATAATAATAATAAAAATTGTTGTTCCTCAAATTTCGGTCGAGAAATTTCGGGGCAAGGGAAAATGAAGCTTACAGCTAAACCCCAGACAAATGACATCCGAGCTCCACCACAATCGGACACAACATAGTGGAAATGGGAAAGAGCTCGGAAGTCGGATGTCTGAAGAATAGGGGATGACACCCCCCCATCTACGCGCAATCAAACAGCCCGTGCTGGTTGCGATCGTAGATAAGGAATGTCAACCGGGAGACTGGCTTTGGTGTGCGCGTCCATGCGAATTCAAACAGTGTGAAACACCGGTTTCGACACTGGACGCGCACGCCAAAGGGAGTGCAGCTACAAATCATAAAAAAAATTAAAAATTATCAAAATTAAAATTCGCGACAAGTTTGGGCGCCACTGTTACAGGCTGGCTACTGCCAACCTGAAGATATTCACTAAGCTCCTGCAGAGGCCTCCACGGTGATGTTTTGCCGGCTACGTTCTCAGCGAGAAGTGCGAGGGTCGTGGGGTTTGAGGCATGCAGGGCTCCTGGCCTACACCGTGATTAACAGAAAGTTGGGGAAACGCAAATAATAAATAAAAACCGTAATTCCGCCGAAATTCGTCGGCCGGAACTTGAGGAACGAACAACAAAATTATAAACCGAGAACGGTGCCTTGGTGCGCGCATCCATTCGAATTCAAACAGGGCAAAGCCCCGGTTACGAAATTGGATGCGGGCACCAAGGGACCGCAAACACTAAACCGACACAGAGGGAGTCTCCGCTCCCATCATACACAACCGAAAAAATTTAATAATTCATTTTATTATAGAAAAAAAAAAAAAAACAACAACAAAACAAAAGGAAACAACTTCCCGAAAGAAGACAGGGAGGGAACGAGAGAGAGAGAGAGAGAGAGAGATCAATGCGAATCGAGCGTGCACCCGCTGTGCGGCGCTCGATCACAAAAATCTTGAAAATTATATATATATATAATAAATGTAATATATAAAAGAAATAAAATCAAAAAAATTTAAAATAAAAATAAAAAAAAATTGTACCTTAATTATTTAAAAAAAAAACTGTTGCGGCCTTGGTGCCGTTATCGTGGCGGGGCCTCTCCCCGATAAAAATGGGTTGCGGCCTTGCGCGGCCGTCATGCCACAGGGTCGCCGCCCCGGACCGTTGCGGCTTTGGTGCCGTTACCACAATAAGTACAAATGGCCGGTTGGCCACCCGTATCGATTGCGACCTTGTGTGGTCGGTCGTTGCGGGGCCTTTCCCCGATACCAAAATTAAGTCGGGCAACCGGTTGGTCACTCGTAATGTTGCGGGGCCTCTCCCCCGATATCAATAAAATTGCCTCGCCTGGCCACTCCAAAATAGGTTGGGCGTTGTCTTGCCAACCGTAAATAAGTGGCCTCAATTGGCCACCCGTTAGTTGCGGTGATGACGTTGGTACTAATGTTATCAATCCACTCGCTAATTCTAAAACGGCAGTATATGTAAATCTGCCTCGTCAAACCAGTAATAAACTAAAACATCAATAGCGTAGTATCGGGTTTTGCTTTGTAATTTTATATTTCAAGTATCTTCTATAATTTTGACGTCTATGTACATCCAAATCAGCCTTTACATTCCGAACCACTTTTCGTTCCCGATCCGGAAAGTTTGAGATTAAAAACGAAAATACTCTTTGCACTGCGAAAAAAAAAATTTTAAAAGCACCAAAATTTGACAAGAATAACTTTCTTATTCCATCCGCAAAGAAATATCGAGAGATAGCGGAAACCACAATTTTTTTTTTCAACACGTTTAATCATTCGCTGGTTTGAATAACAACTTATATAATTTGTCTTATTTTTTTCTAAATTTCTTTATTTATTTATACATATCATGTTCTCATATAAAAATCGCACATCAAATTTTTTTTTTTCATAAGAAAAATCTTCTCAACAAAGAAATAATAGTTTATATTATTTTCCTAATAGCATTTTTTATACATCATCTGAGTTCACAAAAAACGTTTTTTATTTTTATCAAATACAAAATGGTTGAAGACCAAAACTTTTACCCAAAACTAAACTCAACTTATTTTTACCAAAATCAACACTCGACTTCTTTATATAAAATCCCAAACTCGAATGACCAACAAAAAAAATTATTCGAGCGTCGCACAGCTCGTAAAACGTTTTAGAAGAAAATGCATCTCTCTTCTCTGTCTCTCCTTTGTACCAAATTTTCGTTGGTATTGTACAAAAGAGAGACATACAAGAAAAAACATTTTTTTTTTAAAACGTTTTACTTTGCACACACTCGATGCGCATTGTTCTCTCTTTCTCTACCATTTTCGTTCCGTTGCCAACATAACAGAAGAAAACACACACGAATCCATCCACCAAGACACCACGTTCACACAGCGAAAAACTCGGACGCAAGAAACCGTTGAGAATAGAAACAAATTTACAAAAAAAAAAGTCTTGTTAAGACAATACAGTCGTAACAAATGGCCCGACGCTCTTGTTAAAACTAAATTCGCATTGATGCAACTATGACCATTTGATAGGCTCTAATGCCTGTTAACAACAGTCCAATTTTGAAAAAATTCTGATGTGGATACGAGGGTGAAATTTAATAAAATGTCCATAGTTCAATTTCTGAAAAATTCATTGAATGGCCTGGCGCTCTTGTTTAACCTAAATTCGCATTGATGCTACTAGGGCCATTTGATAGGCTCTAATGCCTGTTAACAACAGTCCAATTTTAAAAAAATTCTGATGGGGATACGAGGGTGAAATTTAATAAAATGTTCATAGTTCAATTTCTGAAAAATTCATTGAATGGCCCGGCGCTCTTGTTTAACCTAAATTCGGATTGATGCTACTAGGGCCATTTGATAGGCCCTAATGCCTGTTAACAACAGTCCAATTTTGAAGAAAGTCTGATGGGGATACAGGGGTGTAATTTGATAAGATTTCCATAGTTCAATTTCTCAAAAATTCATTGAATGGCCCGACGCTCTTTTTTAACCTTAATTCGCATTGATGCTACTATGGCCATTTGATAGGCTCTAATGCCTGTTAACAACAGTCCAATTTTGAAAAAATTCTGATGGGGATATGAGGGTGAAATTTAATAAAATGTTCATAGTTCAATTTCTGAAAAATTCATTGAATGGCCTGGTGCTCTTGTTTAACCTAAATTCGCATTGATGCTACTAGGGCCATTTGATAGGCCCTAATGCCTGTTAACAACAGTCCAATTTTAAAGAAATTCTGATGGGGATACAGGGGTGTAATTTAAAAAAAATTCCATAATTCAATTTCTAAAAAATTCATTGAATGGCCCGGCGCTCTTGTTTAACCTTAATTCGCATTGATGCCACTATGGCCATTTGATAGAACCTAATGCCTGTTAACGACAGTCCAATTTTGAAGAAATTCTGATGGGGATACAGGGGTGTAATTTGACAATATTTCCATAGTTCATTTTCTGATAAATTAATTGAATGGCCTGGCGCTCTTATTTAACCTTTATTCGCATTGGTGCTACTATTGTCAGTTGATACCTTTTAGCTAAAGCTCGATTGTGACGGATTTTTAATGGTTATATAGTGTTCAATTTTGGCCTTATTTCGATAGTTCAATTACATTGAATGCCTCAAAAAAATTATTTATTGGCCTTATTCTTTAGATTAACCTATTTTCTCAATTGATAGGCCAAATGGCATTTAAGTTTGCCATGAGTATGATTGTTTTATTTGGAGTGATCCTACATCATTCGATGCGAATTGAGGGTTATGTAAAATTCTGAAAATATAGTTCCGATTTCGTTTTTATATCACAAAGTCCATTCGCTACTCCACTACTTTCGCTATCATTAATCCAAGTGGCCTTCAAGTTTGTTTCGCCAGGATCATTGATGATAAGCTCATTAAAGTAACCAATTAATTTTATTTTAACTAACGGATTCTGAATAACGAAACATCTTGGTGCACTTAAGATAAAAAATATAAACTCAAACTTATTTCAAATTAATTTTTTTATTCCATTTTCATTTTTTGTATTTAATTTAAATTAAAAAATCCAAAACATTTTAAATTACTTACAAACTAACATTATATTTGATTAAAATAGATCATTTATATAAGCATAGAAAACATATATAACAAAATAAAGCTCGTTCTATTTGTTTCCAACGTTGCTGCAAAGAGGGCAGTAGAACCTTTCCTGGACTTCGATGTCGTTGATATCGACGTTCACTTCGTTATCGTGCATGTATCTATGGCATTTTGAACATCTGATAGAGTTTCCTAAGTAGTTTACGTTTTCTCCGCAAATCAAGCAAAGATCCTGCATGTGGCAGCTATACTTTAAAATGTCTCTTTGCATCCGCTTCCTTTCTGTTGGAATATTGAATATTTTTTTTTTAATATATTTATTTTCCATATATTCTTTTGCGTGCAGTAACATAAAAACTCCGCAATCATTATTCCCGGTTTGTTTACAACAATCAGTTGGAAAAAAATCGGGTTCCAAATTGAGTGGAAAATTGTTCGCTGTTGGCTTTTTGTTTTTATTATATATATCTGCAAATCGCTGAAATTGATTGAATCCTCTCTGGTAATATTCTTTTGCATTATATAGATTATTAGTAGCTGCAGAGTCATATACTATATATTTACTATTAATGCAATTTATTACAACCAAATAAAAATGCCTCCTATTTTGGTCAAAAACAGGCAGAATTAAATAATGCTTTTCTAATTGGAACGAACTTGCAAGATTAGATAAATCGACGTCGGAGTTTCTAGAAAAAAAAATTATTGAGGCAAAGGTGTATGATTGTACTTGACAATCGGAAAAGTTATTCACAATTATCAAATTATAGCTATCAAAATGAATTTTTCGTCCGTTTATTTGGGCGACTACATAGTCAACATAATCGTTGTCTACTATGTAGGGTTTATAATAATATTCAATTTTTTTTTTTGTAAATTATTTGAGAATTTATCATTACATTTATCATTATCATCGCCCATTAATGTTTCGCCGGATTCCAGACTACAGTTCAAATCGTCCAATTTATTATTAATATTTGAAAGTTTTGCAAAATGTTTCATAGCATGATTTTTTTTAGAGCGCCTCCAATTTTCTGTAGGATCTATGTTATTTGATTTTCGTTGGTACTTCTTGTTGGTACAATTAGTTCTTGGAAATTCATTTAAATATTCAAAAAGCTTTTCACTAATACATTTTCTTGTGAAGTCCAGAAATCTTCCCACTTTTAACGGCCGTTTGCCTATGTTTACAGCATTTTTGTCAATATTATGCTTAATTTCACCGAAGTAACTCTCTACTGGGGCATTTGTGAAATGAACAGGTATCATACTTTCAGTATCTAAATGATTTAAAATTGGGGTCCAAAGGGGAAGGAAAGGCATAAACTCTTTTAAAATTTGGGTAGTAAATTTAGGCCGATAAAATAAATTGTTTGGCCTTATGTTATCCTGAGTTTCAGCTCTTAAAATTTTCTCGAAATCTAAATAGAATCTACTGTTTTTATAGAGCGTGCGATTTTTTAAATTTATCTCATTCTGTTCCTCTTCTTCTAGTAGATCGGTTTCAAAATCCAAACTGCTGCCTACAACCGGCTCGTGAAAATCGTTTTCAGACATTAGTACGGACAAATCTATTACAAATATTTCTGCTACGTCTTCGTTTTTTTCAAGAAATATTTTGCTAAATAATCGCCAAATATCAAGTATTTTTTGATAACTTTTTTCGTGCATAATTCCATCCAAATACCCTAGTATTTTATTTTTTACACTATCGGTGTCATTTTGCTGATTAAAATGTTTTGCAATTACGCGTTTAAAGTTTTTTTTCAAATGTGCGTAACATAAATGAATTTTAACATACGAATGAAATTCGTCAACTTTCGCACCCGAAACCCAATCAAAACATACATTTATATAATCGATCAACTCTATTTGATTCCAACCCAAAGACAGAGCATTGATAATAGCACGACTAAAATCAGTTACCACATGCGAAAATATTGGCCAATCACTATTAGAATTTTTTAAATATTCGTTTTTAAAAAATTCTAAAAATATTCTTATATTGAATGATGATTGCAAACTGGTCAGCATTTCCATAAACGGGAAATTACTTCCAGTTTTGCCGTCAATATTTCGGACATTAATAACCCCAACATAATACAAGATTTGGCTATCGATTCCTTCGGGCTTACGGACTACTGATCCAGTTGCATCTATGTGGGCTATTAAACGGGATCTAGTAGTATTTTGGTTAAGCCTGCAAATTAATTTTATTTTTTCTGCGGACAAAGAGTAAATGGTGAAAGGGCTCAACATTAAATATTGAAAATTTGAATTGTTTTCCATTTTTTTCCTAAGGTCATTAATATCATCCTTTTCGCTATCCAATAATGATAGTGCCTCCGACCGCGCGACATTTAAAACATTGAGACCTTTAAAAGTTCCCAAATTTCCTTCGGACTTTAGTTGTAAATCGCACTTAGCTCGCAGTTCCGTTTGAACATCGGTTGCATAAGATGTGGCCAACTTTCGTTTTAAAACATTTCTATGCTCGCCTCTTAATTGTGTTGCCAATTGTTCAGTATGAACTATTTTCCCACCGTAAACATACACTACAAATTGTTTTTGGTCAGACAGGCAATTACGTTTATGAATAAACTTGTAGTAGCGCTGACATAGACTCTGCTGGCATTTGCGCGTGTAGATTGTAATAGATTCGTTTGTCACTTTGGCATCTCTAACATTTATAATGCACGAATAGAACGCAAAAAATTTCAACCGTAAGCAATCCATATATGATTGCGTCTGCAATTTGCCTTTGATTTCATTAAAAATAAAATTGCTCCATTCCTCGACAGAAAATTCTAAAATATGATTTGAATTTTTAAATTTTTTTCGGTCATATGGAGAATCTTTTCGTTTTTCGGTTCGCACTAAGCGTTTAATTCGTTTATACTCGTGTGGTTCTAAATCAAAGTCATCAGAGTCCGTAAAATTGGTGTGATCGCCCTCACTTGTCTGTTTTTGAATTACTTCCTCAGTTACGTTTATAATTTGCAGACATGTTGCTTGATTTTCAAATGAGAATGGAAATACAAATTGGAATTTGTTCGCTTCTGTTAAAATTTCATCATTTATAATTTCAATATGCTTATTTTTAACCGAATTTGTTGGAATAGATAAACGATTATCATGAAACATTGGATTAACAACTTCGGCTTCAACAATGGATTCAGGGGTTGCTATTTTAGTATAAATGGCCATAGTGACATCAATGCGAATTAAGGATAAACAAGAGCGTCGGGCCATTCAATGAATTTTTGAGAAATTGAACTATGGAAATATTATCAAATTACACACCTGTATCCCCATCAGACTTTCTTCAAAATTGGACTGTTGTTAACAGGCATTAGAGCCTATCAAATGGTCATAGTGACATCAATGCGAATTTCGTTAAAAAAAAGAGCGTCGGGCCATTCAATGAATTTTTGAGAAATTGAACTATGGAAATCTTATCAAATTACACCTCTGTATCCCCATCAGACTTTCTTCAAAATTGGACTGTTGTTAACAGGCATTAGGGCCTATCAAATGGCCCTAGTAGCATCAATGCGAATTTAGGTTAAACAAGAGCGCCGGGCCATTCAATGAATTTTTCAGAAATTGAACTATGCACATTTTATTAAATTTCACCCTCGTATCCCCATCAGACTTTCTTCAAGATTGGACTGTTGTTAACAGGCATTAGAGCCTATCAAATGGTCATAGTGACATCAATGCGAATTAAGGTTAAAAAAGAGCGTCGGGCCATTCAATGAATTTTTGAGAAATTGAACTATGGAAATCTTATCAAATTACACCCCTGTATCCCCATCAGACTTTCTTCAAAATTGGACTGTTGTTAACAGGCATTAGGGCCTATCGAATGGCCCTAGTAGCATCAATGCGAATTTAGGTTAAACAAGAGCGCCGGGCCATTCAATGATTTTTTCAGAAATTGAACTATGGAAATTTTGTCATATTGCACCCCCGTATCCCCATCAGAATTTCTTCAAAATAGGACTGTTGTCAACAGGCATTAGGGCCTATCAAATGGCCCTAGTAGCACCTTGTTAAAGTTAGCCGAAAGTTGCCAGCCGAAAGATAATGCAGATAGTGTCTTGACTATTTCAACAGAAAGTTAAACTCTCTTTATACTCTCGCTCCTATCGATTTTTAAATTCCTATAAACTGAAATAATTTCTCCTTCACCCGAAGGATATAATCCGATCCTAAATTCAAGTTTATAACTGATTTTTGCTGTATTCAAGACACTATCTGCATTATCTTTCGGCTGGAATGTTTCGGCTAACTTTAACAGTATCCTAGTAGCATCAATACGAATTTAGGTTAAACAAGAGCGCCGGGCCATTCAATGAATTTTTCAGAAATTGAACTATGAACATTTTATTAAATTTCACCCTCGTATCCCCATCAGAATTTTTTCAAAATTGGACTGTTGTTAACAGGCATTAGAGCCTATCAAATGATCATAGTGACATCAATGCGAATTCAGGTTAAAAAAGAGCGTCCGGCCATTCAATGAATTTTTGAGAAATTGAACTATGGAAATCTTATCAAATTACACCCCTGTATCCCCATCAGACTTTCTTCAAAATTGGACTGTTGTTAACAGGCATTAGGACCTATCAAATGGCCCTAGTAGCATCAATGCGAATTAAGGTTAAACAAGAGCGCCGGGCCATTCAATGAATTTTTCAGAAATTGAACTATGAACATTTTATTAAATTTCACCCTCGTATCCTTATCAGAATTTTTTCAAAATTGGACTGTTGTTAACAGGCATTAGAGCCTATCAAATGGTCATAGTGACATCAATGCGAATTTAGGTTAAAAAAGAGCGTCGGGCCATTCAATGAATTTTTGAGAAATTGAACTATGGAAATCTTATCAAATTACAACCCCTGTATCCCCATCAGACTATCTTCAAAATTGGACTGTTGTTAACAGGCATTAGGGCCTATCAAATGGTCATAGTGGCATCAATGCGAATTTAGTTTAAATAAAAGCGCCAGGCCATTCAATGAATTTTTCAGAAATTGTTCTATGGACATTTTGTCATATTGCACCCCCGTATCCCCATCAGAATTTCTTCAAAATTGGACTGTTGTTAACAGGCATTAGAGCCTATCAAATGGTCATAGTTGCATCAATGCGAATTTAGTTTTAACAAGAGCGCCGGGCCATTCAATGAATTTTTCATAAATTGTTCTATGGAAATTTTGTCATATTGCATCCCCGTATCCCCATCGTACTTTCTTCAAAATTAGACTGTTGTTAACAGGCATTAGGGCCTATTAAATGGTCATAGTTGCATCAATGCGAATTTAGATTAAACAAGAGCGTCGGGCCATTCAATGAATTTTTCATAAATTGTTCTATGGAAATTTTGTCAATTTGCACCCCTGCGTCCCCATCAGACTTTCTTCAAAATTAGACGGTTGTTAACAGGCATTAAGGCCTATCAAATGGCCATAGTGACATCAATGCGAATTTAGGTTAAACAAGAGCGCCAGGCCATTCAATGATTTTTTCAGAAATTGAACCATGTACATTTTATCAAATTGCACCCTCGTATCCCCATCAGAATTTTTTCAAAATTGGACTGTTGTTAACAGGCATTAGAGCCTATCAAATGGTCATAGTGACATCAATGCGAATTTAGGTTAAGAAAGAGCCCCGGGCCATTCAATGAATTTTTGAGAAATTGAACTATGGAAATCTTATCAAATTACACCCCTGCGTCCCCATCAGACTTTCTTCAAAATTGGACTGTTGTTAACAGGCATTAGGGCCTATCAAATGGCCAAAGTGGCATCAATGCGAATTTAGGTTAAACAAGAGCGCCAGGCCATTCAATGATTTTTTCAGAAATTGAACTATGGACATTTTATCAAATTGCACCCTCGTATCCCCATCAGACTTTCTTCAAAATTGGACTGTTGTTAACAGGCATTAGAGCCTATCAAATGGCCATAGTAGCATCAATGCGAATTTAGGTTAAAAAAGAGCGCCAGGCCATTCAATGAATTTTTTATAAATTGAACTATGGAATTTTTTTTCAAATTACACCCCTGTGTCCTCATCAGAATTTTTTTAATATTAGAATCTTGTTAATAGGCACTAGGGCCTATCAACTGGCTATAGTGGCATCAATGCGAATTAAGGTTAAACAAGAGCGCCAGGCCATTCAATGAATTTATTCACAAATTGATCCCCATCAAAATTTCTTTACAATTTCCAGACAAAATGTAGACGTAACATTTCATAAACTAAAACTTTTATTTTAAAATCAATTTAAAAACCTAAATAAAATGAAGGAAAAATAGTTTTTCTTTAATATCTGCTGGTATCGTAACTTTCGGCTGAAATATATTGATCAACATTATACTGTTAAAGTTAGCCGAAAGTTTCCAGCCGAAAGATAATGCAGATAGTGTCTTGAATACAGCAAAAATCAGTCATAAACTAAAATTTAGGATGAATTTAGGATCGGGTTATATCCTTCGGGTGAAGGAGAAATTATTTCAGTTTATAGGAATTTAAAAATCGATAGGAGCGAGAGTATAAAGAGAGTTCAACTTTCTGTTGAATCAGTCAAGACACTATCTGCATTATCTTTCGGCTGGCAACTTTCGGCTAACTTTAACAAGGTTCAACATTGTTTATGAAACCAAAGGCACAATCTGCATTATCATTTTTTTTATTTTCGGCTGGCAACTTTCGGCTAACTTAAACAAGGTATCATTGGCAAAGTTAGATCGTTTAAAACGTTCCAAGAAATACTGGAACCGTCGCGTTGCAATGAGAAATGACGTGATTTCCTCCGTTCTATTCTCCGAGGGTAGTGACACTCGGCCTTACGCCCAGGTCTTAATAAATAAGATTCCTTTTAAGGGTCTTCTCGACAGCGGGGCGAGTGTCAGTGTTCTCGGGAGTGGATCGGAGAAACTCATGTCAAATCCCTTTGTTGAATTTCATAACTTTCCATCCACCATAACTACCGCGAGTGGTCAAGTACAACGAGTATTTGGTTATATACGAGCTAACGTCGAATTTAACGGAGTTACTAAATTTATGAATTTTCACGTTGTCCCTTCCTTAGAACAACCGCTTTATTTGGGTATCGATTTTTGGAATCGTTTTGGAATTTCCCCAAAAATCTCCGCGTTAAATAATTCGGACGAAATAGGTGAAACTACCAACACACCCAAATTTCATATTTTAACATCTGATGATCGTCAAAATTGGATCTTGTCCGCGAATATTTCCCGAGCAGCGATATTTTAGGTTTGGGCCGCACATCCCTCATCACTCATATGATCGATGTCGGTTATGCAAAACCGGTCAAACAACGTTTTTATTCCGTGTCCCCAGCTATCCAGAAACTCATGTATGCCGAGTTGGATAGGATGTTGTCTTTGGGGGTCATCGAGGAGACACAAAGCTCCTGGTGTTCACCGGTCACGTTGGTTCGTAAGGCCAATGGCAAAGTTCGTCTGTGCTTGGATGTTAGAGAACTGAACAAGGCAACCGTCAAGGATGCGTATCCGCTGCCCATAATCAACGGATTGTTGGGTCATTTGGGACTCACCCGATTCATTTCGGCGATTGGTTTGAAGGATGCCTTTTGGCAGATCCCACTCGACCCAGCATTCCGCGATAAAACAGCGTTTACGGTTCCTGGACGGCCCTTGTATCAGTTCAAGGTGATGCCGTTTGGCTTATGCAACGCACCACAGACGCTTTGTCGCTTAATGCACCGCGTGATCCCGTACCAGCTACACGATAAGGTTGTAACGAATGGTTCGTTCCAGGTTTCCGTTTGTCTTGATTTTCATAAATTAAAAATTCTGTTCAACACTTCTCGTTTGTTTTGCAGTACATAATTTTGGGTCATGACTGTCAATGTGTTAATTAGTATTGTTGTCTGTGGTAAATTCGTCATTGCTTCAATATGCAATTGATTAACCAAAAATATAAAAACACTGTAACTCGAAATACATTGTTGACCCTTTATTTTATATGAATAGGTAATTATATAATTGAATAGTTAAGTATATAGATACTATGTATTTATTGATATGTAAATGTGTATACAGATATAACAACAAACTTGTAATTACGGGATTATCAAGAAGATACATTTTTTTTTTGTGAAGATGGATGGAAAAAGTTTTGGGTTGGAGGTGGCAGTCGGTATTTTAAGTTCATCAAATAAACAATAATAAAATAATAATTAATTAATAATAACTATTATAAAAAAAAAAAAAAAAAAAAAAAAAACTTAATAAAATAATAAAATAAATTAAGTTTTAATAATAAATAAAATTAATAAATAAACTTATAAATAAAATACAATTTTATTTGACGAAATGTAATAGTGATAAGTTAGAAAAAAATTAAGCCGGGTGATCCGTACTGGACTTTACGTGCATGTGCTAATAGATTGTGTATGTGAAAACTGGACTTAACTAGTGTATTGAATCATGTTACAAAGGCGGACATTCACGTACGTAACAATAATCGTGTAAATCGAAACATGTTAGTTATCCGACTACCTAATTTCGCAAAGTGTATAAATTTTCTTGCACGATGATGTAAACTCTAATAATAATAAACGTATATTATATTATATGTACTCTAATAATACCGTGAATCTTTAGTTGGTAGCGAAATTCTTTAAGTGGTCAACCTCACATAGTGTTTTTTGTTTGTGATGGACATTATAAAACAATTGTAATTTATAATTAAACGGATTAAACGTGATTCTCAAAACATATATCGCCTACTTTCTTATATTGGTGGCCGTTATGATATCGATATCAATAATCTAAAATCAACAATTAATTTCATCGAATGCTGTTGAGTAATTTAAAAATATTCATAATAATAAATAAAATTATAAATTAAAATCTAATATACGTAATCCGTAAAACCCAAAATGAAATACGGTATGCTGCGTCGTATTATCCATCATTCGTAACATCATGGCGCCCAACGCTTCGTTATATTTTAGTGTAAGTTTTTTTTATATAAATTTGCATTTTTATTTAAATATTTTGATTTTATACTCAAAATTTATAATATTTAGTTTAGGAACTATAGATTATTTAATTAATTAACCCCAAAATTATATTGAACTCCTATTTGGTTTATTTTCTTGTCAATTAATTTATAATTAAATTTCTTAGTTTTTACTATCCGGAGAATTCCTAAATTTTATATCTTATGTTTATTCAAAATTTTGTTGCTCAGTGAATTTCTTTATTTCAATAATTATGGTTTCATATTTAAATTGTTGTGTCATTTAATTATTTAAAATGAGATAATTTCGTTTCAAAGTGGGAGAGGTAACGGGGTGAGTAAGTATCGAGACATGTGATTAACATTTTTGTTTGGAACAGGTTGACTTTCTTTGATCTTCAATGTGTCTTTCATGTTATGTGCTTCTTTTGATTTTCTTTATTATTATATTTATTCTATACGGTCATAACTGATCGTCATAAGTTTCGGAAACCCCACCCCTACAGCTCCTGAGCCTTAGTCGGCAAACTGACCGTGTAACCACCCTTGGTCGTCTTGCACACGCTTTCTCGCTTCCAACATCCGGGTGCTTCAGTGGGGAGGGTTGTTCTACGACCAATCTAGGCATTACAACTCGTTCATGTGCATATATACACTATCACAATCACTGTATTACCGATCTATATCGATATCTTTACATTTTAACACTATATATCACAGCCACTTCACATTTACTTTCCTCGGAAAACCATCACTTCCCTAATATATTAAGTGAATCAGCAATTCATTTTATTAATGGACCCACCGATCCGAATAAGCAAAATAAGTGAAACCAACACACGATTTAATTAACAACAGAATTATTCAAAATATTAGTTTGACTATTTGTATTTAAATTTTGAGAAGCTTAACGCAAAAACATTATATCTACTTATTTTTATTGTGTAAAAGTGTGAAAATTTTGATTTTAATATTTTCTTTTGTAGTAATTTCGAAAACGTATATAAATAATATCCGCGGCCAAAAAAACGGTAGACCCAAAATGTACATTTACTTAAGATAAAACTCACCCGATTTTATTGTTTTTAGTTATCCACGTCCCACGAGAGCTCTTGTGTGCCGTGCTGGATAGGGTAGCTGGAAATTCTCCTAATTTTGTATTTATTTTAAATGTTTAAATTATTTATATACTTTTGTAGGCCATTTGCCCCATTTTTTTTTTCAATTATTTTCAAAATAATATTTTTTTCACACCACCACCGCAATTCACAAAACTAAACTAACACTACTTAGTACTAATTACTCAGGCAATTCAACAATAAAGATATTTTTTTTTCTTAAGATTAATAATTTTTTTGATTATTTTAATTAATTTTTTTTTTTTTTGATATAGAAATAAATAAGGCTAAATAAAATATTTTTTTTTTTTGTTTGCACGCACGATACCACTCCGACTAAAATTTAAATGACACTGCACCGTTGTATGACGTAGTTGCTTTCAATTAATGCACAGACTACCGTACGTAATCCTATAATACGTATTCCTCTCTAATGTAGTGGTGTGTGGACACACTCAGCTGGAGTTGTTTGTTCACGTGGTTACGGTTTCGTATCTTTGTATTTCCAAAATTTCGGTGAACGGTAATTTTGGTCTACGCCTTTGATCTTATTGATTTCTGATGAACTGGGGCTTCAAAATATCGTTTAATTGCCTCTACTTATTGTACGATTTTATATTTTCTTTTTTTTTTTTTTTTTTTTTTGGCCGACGCTTTTCACTATGGTATGAAATATATATATATTGAGCCGGCTTAAGGCCACGTGCCCAGGGGTGCGTACCTGGTGTTACCGATTTACAAAGTAGCGTCACTTAAAGAACTCAATATGTACCGGCTAACCACAAAACCATCCCAAGAGAGAAGACAAAAAAATCGTTAAGGTAAAAATAGTCACTGCATTAAGGGAATGATTATATATGATTGAGAAATGCTTACCCTCGCCAAATATGTGACAATTGAAAAAAAACTTGTAGCAGCTTGTAGTACCGTCTCTGTAACCCAGCCAACAGCGTTCAAATTCTATGGTGTATGAACGGTTTTCTGTTTGGATGTTGTATAACTCAGTGATTAACTCGAAATGAAATCAAGAGTAATTTGTCACCATTATTTAGCCCAGTAATGTAATAAGGGAAATTATTGTTTGTCCAAAAACCGAGCGAATGGGAAATTATTAAAGTTTCCCAAAAATTGATTTAGCCCTCGAGTAATTTCGAATCCAAAGTGTTATAACTTTATAACACCTGCAACTTGTACAATAAAATTAAAATTCGTCGTCGACATTCAGGCGCACTTTGAAAATAGATTACAACCAGATTCAACACCATCTGTGTGTGCCGCAACATTTAAATAGAATCATACCGACGGTTACAGCACAACTTTCTTTGATGCAGGACGCATATTTCATCTGCAGGCCAAACAATGTTGAAAATTACTTCCTGATGTCTTTTGCATGAAATATGCCCAAGAATTTTCCGTCTTCACTTTCGATTTCGAAATTCTCGAACCCAATTTGTTTTTGAATACGGGCTTTTCGAAATTTTGGGGCGAATTTTGCACAATGGTACGTTCCAGCATTACTTTGCGGATGTTCTCTCACGTAAACTACGGCTCCCGGGTCAAAGGCTGGCTTACGAGTGCGGAGATTATAAGGCTGTGAATATTTTTGAAAAGCTTGAGCTAAATTTTTACGAACCTCTGCATGTACCGTTTGCATACGTACAGGCATCGGTGGACTATATTTCATTCTCCTCAAGACACTTGATTTCTCGGAGCAGTTTATATTCATTCGCGTGATTCATGCGGTGACATCCGAAGAATGTAAAGTGAGGACTATACTTAGTCGACTCATGAATCGAACTTCTCAACGCTGCTCCGATTGCTGATAAATGTTCGTCCCAAGTCCGATGGTCTTTGTTGACATAAACTCGTATGGCCGCCACAATCGAGCGATTCACCCGCTCAGAGGCGTTTGATTGCGGGGAATAAATTGCCGTACGAATGTGAGTAATGTTATATTCAGTCGTCATGTTGGAGAATTCTTTTGAAATAAATTGAGATCCATTGTCCGAGTGAATGAACTCAGGGACCCCATATACGTGGAACACTTCCTTCACCATAAATTCCAAAACCTTGGCCGTCGTTGCTTTCGTCATGGGTCTTAGCAACACAAATTTGGATAATTGGTCTAGTACAATTAGGATTACTGTATTGCCCTTACGAGACCGAGGGTATGGACCTAAAATATCTACGTATAGTTTTTGAAAAGGTTTCTCAACGATAACTGGATTCCTTATGGGCGGCTTCATTACTTGATTTGGTGCTTTCGTAATTTTGCAGATTTCGCACTGCGCAATGAAATTTCGGACTTGGTTACGCATGCCTGGCCAAAAATAATATCGTCTCAGCCGATCCAATGTTTTAAAATTACCTCCATGTGAAGCCGTGGGATCACAGTGTTCTCGAGATATAAGGTCATTGCTCAAGCCGTTCGGAATACATAATTTCCAGATGGGAATATCTGTTAGTTCAGCGTTACGCTTCGGTTCAATTCGAATGTACACCCTATTCTCAATAACTCTATGATTCGGGAAACAGTCTGGTGAATCTTTAACTCGAGTTAGTAGCGCGGTATATTCTTTGTCACCAAAGTGTGGAGACTTAAGGTCAATGGCTCCCAATATTGGCAGACAATCTTCAAACTCTTCCAACGTGTCGCAGAAAACTCGTGATAATGCATCAGGAACTACATTCAATGGTCCACGCTGATGCTCGATAACAAAGTCGTAGCCTTGTAGTTTCAGGCTCCACCTGGCTAATCGCCCGCTGAGGTCTTTTTGGGACATGAGCCATTTCAGACTTGCGTGGTCTGTAATGACTTTAAAGTGGTAGCCCTCAATATATGGTCGAAATTTCTTTGTGCTGATGATAGCCGCTAGGCATTCCAACTCCGTGACCGTGTATTTTTGTTGTGCCTTGTTCAATTTCTGCGATACAAACGATATCGGCCTTTCCCCGCCGTCTTTATCGAGTTGATATAACACTATGCCTACTCCAGCCGTGCTTGCGTCGCATCGAATTAGGAATGGCTCAGAATAATTTGGGTTAGTTAAAATTGGAGCGGTAGTTAATAAGATTTTGAGTCGTTCAAATGCTAACTGAGCCTCCGGCGTCCACGTGAATTTCACTGACTTTTATAGTAAATTCGTAATGGGGGCTGTTAAGTCCGCGTAGTTTGGTATGAATCTCCTATACCATCCTGCCATTCCAAGCAAACGCCTTACTTGTTTTACACTCGTAGGAACGGGGAAATTGCATATAGCTTCGACCTTGGCGGATCGGTTCTAAGACCTTCTTCACCGACCAGATAACCGAGGTATTTGATCTCTCGCATTACGAATCTACTTTTGCTGAGATTTATGGTTAATCCGGCGTCGCTTAACAACTTGGCTACTGTCTCTAGTAATTTAAAATGTTCCTCTAGTGTTGCTGAAATGATGAGCAGGTCATCTAAGTAGACGAACACGCGATCATGGTACTGGTGCGGGATCACCCTGTCCATCAGACGACACATAGTTTGTGTCGCATTACATAGGCCAAACGGCATCACCGTGAACTGGTAGAGGGGTCTACCAGGCACGGTGAATGCCGTTTTATCGCGCGATGCTTTTGCGAGGGGCACCTGCAAAAAGGCATCTTTCAAATCAATAGCGGATATATATTTTGTCTCGTGTAATCTGCTCAACAGTCCATCGATATGCGGAAGGGGATATGCATCTTTTTTCGTGAATTGATTCAGTTTACGGGAATCTAAGCAAAGCCTGGATTTTCCGTTCGCTTTCCGCACCAATACGACTGGAGAACACCAACCGCTCTTGCTTTCTTCCACTACTCCTAACTCGATCATGCGGTCTAACTCAGCATACATTAAGTCTTGCACTGCGGGTGATACGTTATAAAATCTTTGCTTTATGGGCGGAGTCATACCTACGTCGATTACATGTTCCAGGGCGGTGGTTCTGCCTAAACCTTTGACTTCAAATGCAGGGAAACTTTGTTTGAGTGATTCTAATTTTTGATTCTGTTCGGAAGTTAACGAATGTTGCGTGGGGTCTGACACTTGAGATAGTTCACCAATAACGTTTGGGGCTAAATTAAAATTGGACCAAAAATCAATACCTAAGTATAAGTTTCCTTGCAAATTCGGAACAACATACAGTCTCATAGTAACAGTCCTGTTGGTGTAACTGACAGGTGCATCTACATATCCCACTATAGCATTTGGGGTTCCATCAGCCGTTTTTACATCCGAGTATAATCTCTTAATATTCAGTCTACACTGCTTTATTAGCGAAAAGGCATCCTTTCCAATTATACTGATGGATGCTCCGCTGTCCAATAGACCAATTACTTCGATATTATTTATTTTGACTACCACATGTGGTCTCGGATCGCTTTTCAGATGAATTATGATAGAGATGCAAAGTTTCAACAATACCTTCCGTGTATTCCAATAGGTTTTTGATTGGATCTTCTTGTCCTCAGTTTGCTTTTCATGTTTATCCTGTGAAGTTTCGACTTCGGCTGAGTGGGGTTGAATTTTGCAAAAATTTCTAGACGATGGGAATTTAATTGGTTCAGCCGTGGACGATGAACACAATTCAGCTGAATCCTTTGCCGTAAATTCTGGAGTTTGACAAAGTTGGATACTACGACTTATCGGGATTTTATTTGGAAGACAGTTATTGCTTACGACCTGGGTGGCCCTTGGGCTGTACCCGAACGGTACCCCTCAGATCGTAGTACGTTCGGTTGAAAGTTTGACGCTAAAGCATTTTGACAGTGAATACAATTCGGCTTTCTTACTCCAGATTTTCCACAACCAAAGCAAAATACTTCAGTAAATTCTTTAACGCAGTCTTGATATCGATGACCAAGATCTTTGCAGTTCCAACAAATTAAGAAATCTGCATTATTTTTACCGTCTTTTTGTGTTGTGCGGATAGCCGAAACCTCTGGATTTTCTTTGGTATCTTCGATCTTGAGTGCATTTACGGAAAGATCCAGAGCCTCTTGACCAGTAAGCACTTCGTGAAACCTTACTCGCCGGCCTAGGTGTTCTGAGCTATTTTTTAAATCGTAACCGGAATTCATCCAAAGTCTCTCATATTTTTGGCACACATTTCGAAGATGGTCGATAGATGGGAAATCTCTTTGCAGGGTCATTGTTTGCAACGCGGGATGCATATTCTCCCTAAGGATTTCTATCAACTCTGGCTCAGAAAAACGATTAGTTAGTCGGCCATTCAGCGTCTGCATTTCCAACGAATAGTCATTAAAAGATTCTTTACTCCTTTGCATTCGCCTCTCTATTTCTCGCCTAGTTTCCCGCTCGGTTTCATGGCTTGAGAATCTGAATAAGAGAGCATCTCTCATTTGGCGCCAAGTTGCGTTCGGATTACCTCTAGTAAATACCCATAACCATTTTTCGGCCGATTCGGACACAAAACTATGAATAATCAATGGAAGTTGATCTTGCGGATAGACATCACGTTTAGCAAATAATTCGAGGCAAAATATAAAGTCGTGAATATCTAAGCCTCGTTTACTTCCGTCAAAGGATAACTTCCACTTTGGAGGGAAATTTCTATAATTGTTATGTTTTGGAGAGTAGTCGTTCAAGTCAAAGTTGGAGTCTTGACCATATTGACCACCAACATTCAATGGTTCGCTCACATGAGGAGGAGGTCCTCCGAAATCCGGTGTATGTTGGTCATTTTGGTGAAATAGTTCCTGCCCAATTGAAGTTACTGTTCTAGGTCTTCTCCCTATAATTGACCAAGTATTTCTGGTTTCTGTTTCTCTAGTAGTGGAGTGTGGTGGAGGCATTTGACCAACAGACCCAGCTGGTGGTGGCATGTTAACTTTCGTAACCGAGGCTTTGGTATTCATGTTTACACTTGTCACAGTTACTGTGGATGTTACGCCACCTGAAAGCGATGGCCCTTGGGAAATCGGCGCAGAAGAAATTCTGTCCTCCAGCTTAAGTTTTGCTTGTTGTCCAAGCCGTTTAAAATTGATTGATAAGTTAGTTATATTAACGGCATCGCCATAGGAAGCTTTCAGCCTTTTTAACCGCTTCAGCCAATGAATACTACGAAAGTAAACCTCTTCGGGAACCCCACTAAGGTGTGATTTATTTACGTTATGTGAATCGAGAATGGAATGGGCCTCCCGAGCAGCTTCCAGCTCTACCTCAGGGAGGGCTATTATGTGAGATTTAGTTATTGCCTGTTGAGGATCATCAAGTTCTCGTTGGAGGGCTTTGCCTAGGAGAGTCGGAGCGTCATCGTCATCAACGTCTATCCCACGGATGGCACATTCTACAATTCGTTCATTTTTCGCTAAATTTTTGATATACTCGTAAACTTCTCCTTCCATTTTGTAACAATTATCTTTCAAAGGAGAATGTAAACCGAGTAATACAATGGTATGTTGAGGCACCGAGTGAAAATTATTGGAAAATACGAGAAGCTTTTGCTCCGGATGTTAAATTCAAATTAATAATTTATAATTATATTTTATATCTAGTTAACGGTATGAAGAAATTAAATGTACGAAGTTTAATAAATTAATTAACTAGAATTAGATCTAGGTAATAAATAATTTTTTTTTTTTTTTGTTATTAAGAAAATATCAATGATTCATTAGGGAAGTGATTATTGAGATTCCGACAACTGTGAATGGAAAGTGGCTATATTAGTCATTAATAAATAAAAAAAAAACTACTAAAATATGCTAAACTAGAGGAATACTGTCAACCAACTGAATGAAGACATCTAATCAATAATATAACCCGAGATATCGAAGAAGTCATCCCGATTCGATCGTGAAATATGATTTAATTAAACACATTGTTGACTGATCACCTTGTAAAAAAAATAAATAAAAGTAAACAAAAAAAAATTAATGAAAATCATTTAAACTACGAATTCATACTAACTGAAAAAAACGCGCGTCTAGGGAAACAAACCATAGGATATGAAGAGAGATACCAAATCATGGCCAAGTCGATCGTCCACATGATAGGTTCGAAAGTCAACCACTACGCGAGTGATACAATTATACGAAAATAACTGATCAAGGATTCTACGATGAGAAACAAAGAGTCACTTTGACGTCAATCAATGTATACCTTAATCTTGAAACAAATTTTTATTTAGAATTACGAACCGTTTAAAACCTGAAGGGCAAAAAAAAAAAAATAAAAGAAAATGACGAAAGAAATAAAGCCGACAACCGCGTAAATCTATTTATAGAGGCGGCCTCTAAATCGCTTTAAAGATAAGGAGTGAAGCTCCGGAGATGCTTTATTAGAGCGACCTACACTGAAATATACTGTTAAATTTAGACTACAGGTTCAGCAACCCGTAATAAAATGACCTAATCAGGTCCCTGTTTCGGCGCCATTTTTGTAACCACCCTTGGTCGTCTTGCACACGCTTTCTCGCTTCCAACATCCGGATGCTTCAGTGGGGAGGGTTGTTCTACGACCAATCTAGGCATTACAACTCGTTCATGTGCATATATACACTATCACAATCACTGTATTACCGATCTATATCGATATCTTTACATTTTAACACTATATATCACAGCCACTTCACATTTACTTTCCTCGGAAAACCATCACTTCCCTAATATATTAAGTGAATCAGCAATTCATTTTATTAATGGACCCACCGATCCGAATAAGCAAAATAAGTGAAACCAACACACGATTTAATTAACAACAGAATTATTCAAAATATTAGTTTGACTATTTGTATTTAAATTTTGAGAAGCTTAACGCAAAAACATTATATCTACTTATTTTTATTGTGTAAAAGTGTGAAAATTTTGATTTTAATATTTTCTTTTGTAGTAATTTCGAAAACGTATATAAATAATATCCGCGGCCAAAAAAACGGTAGACCCAAAATGTATATTTACTTTAGATAAAACTCACCCGATTTTATTGTTTTTAGTTATCCACGTCCCACGCGAGCTCTTGTGTGCCGTGCTGGATAGGGTAGCTGGAAATTCTCCTAATTTTGTATTTATTTTAAATGTTTAAATTATTTATATACTTTTGTAGGCCATTTGCCCCATTTTTTTTTTTTTCAATTATTTTCAAAATAATATTTTTTTCACACCACCACCGCAATTCACAAAACTAAACTAACACTACTTAGTACTAATTACTCAGGCAATTCAACAATAAAGATATTTTGTTTTCTTAAGATTAATAATTTTTTTGATTATTTTAATTAATTTTTTTTTTTTTTGATATAGAAATAAATAAGGCTAAATAAAATATTTTTTTTTTTTTGTTTGCACGCACGATACCACTCCGACTAAAATGTAAATGACACTGCAACGTCGTATGACGTAGTTGCTTTCAATTAATGCACAGACTACCGTACGTAATCCTATAATACGTATTCCTCTCTAATGTAGTGGTGTGTGGACACACTCAGCTGGAGTTGTTTGTTCACGTGGTTACGGTTTCGTATCTTTGTATTTCCAAAATTTCGGTGAACGGTAATTTTGGTCTACGCCTTTGATCTTATTGATTTCTGATGAACTGGGGCTTCAAAATATCGTTTAATTGCCTCTACTTATTGTACGATTTTATATTTTCTTTTTTTTTTTTTTTTTTTTTTGGCCGACGCTTTTCACTATGGTATGAAATATATATATATTGAGCCGGCTTGAGGCCACGCGCCCAGGGGTGCGTACCTGGTGTTACCGATTTACAAAGTAGCGTCACTTAAAGAACTCAATATGTACCGGCTAACCACAAAACCATCCCAAGAGAGAAGACAAAAAAATCGTTAAGGTAAAAATAGTCACCGCATTAAGGGAATGATTATATATGATTGAGAAATGCTTACCCTCGCCAAATATGTGACAATTGAAAAAAAACTTGTAGCAGCTTGTAGTACCGTCTCTGTAACCCAGCCAACAGCGTTCAAATTCTATGGTGTATGAACGGTTTTCTGTTTGGATGTTGTATAACTCAGTGATTAACTCGAAATGAAATCAAGAGTAATTTGTCACCAATATTTAGCCCAGTAATGTAATAAGGGAAATTATTGTTTGTCCAAAAACCGAGCGAATGGGAAATTATTAAAGTTTCCCAAAAAATTGATTTAGCCCTCGAGTAATTTCGAATCCAAAGTGTTATAACTTTATAACACCTGCAACTTGTACAATAAAATTAAAATTCGTCGTCGACATTCAGGCGCACTTTGAAAATAGATTACAACCAGATTCAACACCATCTGTGTGTGCCGCAACATTTAAATAGAATCATACCGACGGTTACAACCGTTAACCGAAACCGCTGTGACGATACAAAATTTTCAGTTAACAATAACCTTTTTGTCGATATTAGCTGCACATAAACATGGTCAAATCTGTTCTTTCATTATTAATTTATTTTGAACTTTCGCAACAAACTCCTAAGTTTAGTTGATTTTGTTTTGTTAGTAGAAGTTTAAAATAAAGTTCGTGATTTTTGTTTAAAACCCTATTATGTACTAGGCGCAGGTTGACGCTGACATATCTTATCATCGACTCATCTGTTCGTACTTTTAGTATTTCCTTGATATCATTTCCTATCATAATTCCTTTAAAGTTTTCCCTTACAACTGAAAGCACGTCGAAGGAAAAAAAAATATAAAATAAGAAAGACCAAAGAGTTATCACATTATCACATTTAGTTATTTGCTAACGCCGTTACACCTCCCCACATTTTTATATGAAACATAATCCAATTTATTAACAGATGTATAAAAAAAAAGAATACAAAAATTTTACGATTGTTTACTATGAGCAATTAATTAATTTATCACTCAAACGAAATTATTCTTAAAAGAATTGTAATCCAAATATTATTGGTCATTTTGCATTAGTATCATTATTATATTTTATTTTATTTATTACCAATAATATTTATAAAATTAGTAGTAATAACGAGTTACTTATAGAAAAAAAAACAAAAATAATTATAATATTACTGTTCTGCATACATATTTTTGGTTATTCATGCTATATTGAGCAAATATTTGTTAGAAATCGTTTTCACTCATATCCCAAAATTTATTTTCTTACATGGATTTAATATTTTTTTTGGTTTGTTGGGGCTAATTTACAAAGTCCCATAATTTAGGAAACAATTAAACCAGCCTTACGTTACCTAATCGTGATTTGAATATATAATATATAATATATAATTTATAATATGTTTCATATACTCATTCATATATTATGGATTCCATATTGGAAAGTCGTTATTTAGAATCCGATGAGTTTCTTATTGAATGTGAGATTCGGAATATTATGGGTCCGCTTCATTCACAAATAGTTCAACTTGATAATTGTTTCGCAAAGGAACTAGAAGATGCTACATTAATTCCAAAACGTTCACATAAAACAGCCCTAAAGTCTCCCCATCGAGAAGTATCTATTTGTTCTAATAAATTAAAAGAAGTTCAAACCACTTTGCAAGAAACGCTCGCGGAAAATCCAGAGAACTACGATTGTGATTCCACCCTTTCTCGGCTATACCATATACGTTTTCAGTTACAACGAATTTCTCAATCGAAAACTGTACAAGTAGCCGCCGAAAATCTTTTGACATCATGCAGTACTTTAATCGATCTAATTAAGAAAATGACTACTACTCAATCAAATTTGAGTGATTCTCTTGATCCACTGGCAGCTATTCTGATTGAAGATATGGAGGATTCCGAATCAGATAGTGAAACGAATTCCACTGTAGAAAAAGATCAAGTAAAACCTCGAACGAACGAAACTGAAGAACCCCCGAAGGTTAACGACAGTTCTGAAGACATTGGGAAACAATTCCCACCACCTTCCTTCAAATCAGTATACGCAAATGTAGTTTCCACAATTCATTCATTGGATACAGCAGGTTCAACGCGCACTGTATCCGCCGATCATAATGTGGCCAATTTACATAGAACTGATATAAATTCTCAAGCACCTACAATGTCGAATCAAGCTATTCTTCCACCTCAACAAATACAAAATAGAGTAAGGTTTGATAATATTGGTAATCCACCTGTACCTGAAACCCAAATTCTACAACCTATCGTACAATATTCACCATATGCTACGTTGAATCAAAATCCAATACCTAATTATCCATCTCAAATTGAGACAAATCGCGAAGTGCTACATAATCAATATCAACTATCACACCCAATCGCGAATCCGACTGGGTACTTACCAAACGCGCCGATCTCAATGTATGGTAATCACCCAAATATCGACAGCAGGCTTCCCATTCCGCCAATGGTGACCCAACATAGCTCATTTCCCCAGATACCTACGCCTATGCCTTTAAATTTTGGGACTAGTCAAAATGCCAGAGAAGCGCACGAAAGAGCACAACCCAATGTCAATATCGCTCACGCCTCAGCACCTGTGAATAGGTTCAGCCAAACCTCTAATATTATTCCTATGATGGAACTGACATACCGGTTGAAAAATTATTTTTTCGAATAGAACTTCTGGCATCCACACATTGCGTAAGTCAACAGCAATTAGTGCATGATTTGGGATTTTTGTTGAAAGGGGTAGCTCGCGAGCACTATTGGACAATATTAGAGCGAAATGGAGCATGTAGTTGGACTGAACTGAAAGAGTCATTTATTCATAGGTTCCAATACAGGAGAACGGACTACGACATTCGAATCTCAATCGATAATAGAAAACAAAAGTATCAAAAAGAAACCTTCATAAATTTTTACTATGTTATAGTTAATTTAGCACTTCCTCTGAAAACCACTTTATCTGAAGCAGATTTTATGGATGTCCTTCGAAAAAACATGCGCCCTGCATTAAAGGCACAATTAGCTGGCGATCAGTTTGGTTCGGTCGCAGCTCTTATCAATAAATGTATTGCCATTGAAGAGACATGGAGAAGCATTGGTTATACGCCAGAACAAGGCATGAACTTAATCGGCCGACACGTCAATGAAATTTCTGTTCCATGTGTCCCCACTACTAAACCAGTATATCAGTTAACCGGACAAGGATCACATTCTGTTTATCCAAACAATATTGAAGCTTTTTCTAATAGCTCAAATCTTACGAGGCAGGTACCTTTAAGAGATACCCACGCTAAGGGTACAGTTCCCATTTGTTGGAACTGTCGTGATATCGGGCATATCTTCATGGACTGTTCCAAACCGCCCCAACGTTTATTTTGTTACGGATGCGGTACTTCAAACGTGTTAAAGCCTAACTGCCAAAATTGTAATATGAACCCGGAAAACATGACCCCGGGAATGAGAGCTCCTGGGTCCCATCATTTCCGGCACACGCACTACCGCAACCCAGACCGAATCGAGTGGATTCAGCCTCCAACACGGATCCGGAATTGAAGATGCAAGAGAAGCTCACATAAACCAACCTAGTACAAATGTACCCTCTAATATCAGACCGTCTAATTGTCATACCCCTTTTTCGGGCATAAGTAGAGTTCGTAAATATTTCCTGAACAAACGAAAAATTAACCAAACACTTTCAAGTTCTATCTTGGCGGCTGTATTGGAAGATGGTGGTACAGAAGATAGCCGACCCTTTGTTAACGTAAGTGTGTCAGGCGTACCATTTCTTGGATTGTTGGACAGTGGAGCTAACATAAGTGCCATAGGTAAAAACGCGGAAAAATTTATTAAACAACAAAACTTATTTATGCATCCACTCCGTAATACTGTACAAACCGCTAATGGAGCGACTCAACCTGTTGTAGGATATATCAATTCACTAGTTTCTTATCAGGGAATATCACGTCAAATGCAGGTTTTTATAATTCCTGGTTTACAGCAAGAATTATATTTGGGGTGCGATTTCTGGAGGACCTTTGGATTGAGACCCGTAATGGTTGAAGAACTTAACAATCTTTCCACTCCAAGTACAACCAACGTCGATCCAAAGAAACATTCACTTACTGAGATTCAGGAACGACAACTCGCAACTGTTGTCGAGCAATTCCCCAGCTTTGAAAAATTAGGTCTCGGTCGAACTTCGCTAGTAACCCATCATATTGACGTAGGAGAGGCTCCGCCCGCGAAACAGCGGTATTATTCGGTATCCCCCGCAGTCCAACAAGAAATCTATTTAGAATTAGATAGAATGATACAGCTCGGGGTGATTGAGGAAAGCCAAAGCCCGTGGTGTTCGCCTATGGCTAGGGTAAAGAAAGCAAACGGCAAAACTAGGTTGTGCTTAGATGACAGGAAATTAAATGAAGTCACTCTAAAAGATGCCTACCCTCTTCCGCTGATTGAAGGTTTGCTAAGTCGGTTGGATCGAGCCCAGTTTATGTCAAGTATAGACCTCAAAGACGCATTCTGGCAAATACCATTGCATCCGGAGAGTCGCGAAAAAACAGCATTTACGGTGCCAGGGCGTCCCTTATACCATTTTACGGTTATGCCGTTTGGACTCTGTAATGCGCCCCAAACCTTATGCAGATTGATGCACAAGGTAATTCCCAGCCACTTACATGATCGAGTATTCGTCTATCTTGATGATTTACTCATAACGACGTCCACCTTCGATGAGCATCTGTCTTTGTTGGCCGAGGTGGCAGCTCGATTAACTAAGGCAGGGCTCACCATCAATGTGGAAAAAAGTCACTTTTTGCTGAAGGAGATTGAATATCTCGGTTATGTGGTGAGTGGGGGTACCTTGCGTCTAAATCCGGATAAGGTTCGGGCCATTGCAGTGTTTCCGGTTCCCAAAACCGTAAAACAGGTGAGAAGGTTTCTCGGCATATCTGGGTGGTATCGGCGTTTTATTGATGGGTATTCTACACTTTCCGCGCCTCTTACTAACTTGCTAAGGAAAGGTCGACGATTTGAATGGTCCGATGAAGCCCAGAACTCCTTTGACGCCCTGAGGTTGTTACGATTACATGATCGTAACAAGCGCTGTTTGTATTTTATTCCCCTCGGTTTGTGTCCTCACTTTCGGAGTTGTTTAATGTTTGTACAAGTCGTGGTGATGGCGCGAGGGTGAGAAAGATGATGGAAGAGAGAGCAATGTGCATCGGGTGTGTGCAAAGTAAAACGTTTTGGAAAAAATGTTTTTCTTATATGTCTCTCTTTTTTATCAACGAAAATTTGATATAAAGGAGAGACAGAGAAGAGAGATTAATTTCTTCTTGAACGTTTTGCTAGCTGTGCGGCGCAAGAATTTTTTTCTTGTTGTCAGTCAAGTGGTGATTTTTGAGTTTAGAGTTTCGATTTTTTAAAAAAAAAGTTAAGTTTTGATTTTTGAAGCCGTGGCATACGCTGCGTGCTAGTTTTTGGTTAGTACTTATTAATGTTAAATATTAATTATAAAGTATGAAATTCTCGATATGTATGAATAATACTGAATAATGTTAACAAGTAGTGTAATTTGATAATAAAAATAAGAATAAATTGAATGTTTTCTAATCAAATAGTTTGATTAAATAATAAAGTGAAGTGTCCATTTTGAAAACATTTCGATTGGATGATGCTTGTTGTTAATTGTTTTTCTAATTGTTAATTTTGTTGTTAATGGTTCTTCTTTATAAATATCGGCATTTTTTATAAGATATAATGCTTCGGAAAATATTTAGAAACAATGCATTTCTAAAGTTCCCCCATCCCCCCTTCCCCCACAGTTTTCTCAAGTCATTTCATCTGCTTATATTTTCATTTTATTAAATAATGTTTTACTATTTGAGAAATAAAATATTATAGAGCTCTTTTGTAGAAAGCTTTTTTGTTTTTTAATTTATCATATCACAAACAAATATCATGCTACTCAGTAGCAAATTCCTGTAACTGAAATTAAATTCCATTCGATTTTAATTAAAGTGGTAAATGTTATAACTCAATTCCACAATCTTGAAAAATAATCGTTGGGTTTTATAATTTCAGAAATAAACAATTTCCAAAGTGACCTATATAAATCAATTTACAGTAATATAAATTTCTAATAATTTTAATAATAAAAGCTTGATGTGTTGTTCCGTTATTCTCAAAAGGATGTTTCTTTTTAAGAAAATATCAATTAAAATTAAATAGAAATTAAAAAGAAGTCGTAAGCCAATCATAAATTATATATCAGGATAAACTTGTAATTAGCATGTACGTTTATATATATGTGCATGTAACGAATTATTTCTGATAATCGATAACCGTTTCTTTACGGAAATCTAATATTTTAAAATCAATGGAAACTGCCGATTTCTTTCGTTTTCTCATCTGCCCGTCTTACCACTAGGTAATCTTTTTTTGTTCACTTTTTCAATAAATTCCTCTTGAAAGTGGTGCTGACAGACACGGTGCTGGTTCGATACTTTAAATTCTTTCAGCCCAATTAACTGAAACCATTCTTTTCTTTTATTTGGTTCTTTTGGAAATGTAAAACCACGAGTATCGTGGTTATACACCACCGTGCATCCAGGAACAATACAAACTGGCATTCCTAAAATATTATAAGCGCTTTAATAAGGATATAACAATTTAAAACCAATCACCCAACACATAAGACATAAATAATTTGGACAGTCGTTTATTCTATTTTAAAATAAAACATAAACATATAAAAATTACAGGACGTCATATTTGAAAATAATATTTGTCGGAAACATTTCTTAACAGATCCCCAGACGTAACCGGAATAGTAAAATGCTAACCAGCGCTATTTATCAGTTTTTTAATTGTTGTCTCTATATAAAAAAAATTTCATGCGAAAAGTTTGATTGTTGCGCGGGAACACAATTCTAATCTATATTTTCTTTAACCTTCCTCGTTTAATTTTATATTTACTTAATTTTCATATTATGCATTCATATTAAAAATTCTTAAAACTATATTACTAACAATAACGAGAAATATTAAAATATAATTTGTCAAATCTACTTTAAAATCTACCTACATCACAAAACAAAATTGTAATGGATGTTTGACGCAAAATTCACCAATCACCAGAACTGATACAACAAATAATTTTATAATTGTTCTACTAATAAATCACATTTATTATATTTACAACCACATACTTCTTTTACTTACCTAAAATTCAAATACCACACTGTATTAATTATACACAAAAATTACACAATATACTATTTACGATAATATTATAAAAATTTAAAACTTTTCACATCGAGTTTTTCCCACACACCACACTATTTATTATCACTGTAATAAATAATTCTCGTTTTATTTTTTGCATTTGTTTTATATAACAACAACACAAATAACTCGTCCATATGATCCGTTGAAAATGGGAGTATAAGAGAGAAATAAAATCCACGTGTAAAACAAATTTTGGAAAAAATTAACGTACTCCTACTTTGACTGATTTAGAGAGACTGATTTTTTTAAAAGTAATTTTTCATGTTTCTTATTTTGCTGCCACCTGGATAATATATGTTGAACCCGTAGACTTAGCGTGTCGTCATCATTTGATGTAAGCGGCCAGTAGTTTAGAAGGCATTGGTTGGTAGTTCGACTTGCGTATTATTATTATTATTGTTCGATATTTTTTTTTGTATTAAAATGATTTTAACGAGCCCCCCCCCCCCAAAATAGGTTCTCATCGAAAAGCGCCATTTTCGGGGGTATTTCGTCTTCATCCGTCATTAAAAAAATTGTGGGAATACGGGCCCCATAACCCATTTATCAGGTAACCATTTCTTTTATCATTATACAATTAAATTTCGCATTTATACTTATATTTTTATTTTTATTTAGTTAAAGTGGTTGTGGAATAGTTGTAAATTACTTTATTCGAAACCTTCAGTTTCCTTTAAAGCTATTTAAATTAATTTTTTTTGTATTATAAACAAATTTAATAAAGATTGTATACTTCGAGTCTAATTTTCTTTGCCAAATTAAATCGAGCAAGTTCTCCCCTTTATCCTGTCATCATCCAAAATGTTTTTAACGTCATTAGAGCAAGACGAGTTGAAGCTAGGCTTTATCGAGGATCCATCATTATCTGAGAGTGGACTGAAATATACAGGATCACCTTCGGACATCACCATCGACATGTTCCTGTTTCAGGTAGACACCATCGCTTCGTCTCGCGGGTTGTCCGACCAAACATTGTTATGTGAGCTACATATCATCCTGGAAGATATCGCCTTGCAGTGGTATTGGACATTCCGCAAACATAATCCGAACGCTACCTGGACAGATCTGCGATGCGGTATCATCGAGCGTTTTAAAGACCGTCGCACCAATTACGAAATCCGACGAATGGTCGAGGCACGTAAGCAACAACCTGACGAAAGTTTTACGGATTTCTACGACCAAGTGTGGAGTTTATCGTTACAATGTCGTATCCCGTACTCGGACGAGGAACTCATCGAAATATTAATGGCGAACATGAAGCCAGAACTGCAGTACCATCTTACCGATCGTCTGTTTAGCAGCATTAACGAGCTGATCAAAAGCTGTTCTGCTTGGGAGGAGTCTTTCAGGCGGATCAAAGCTACGGCGGACCCTGCAATCCATCCACGACGCGTGATCAATGAGTCATCAGGCAGTCCGTATGATGATGCTGGAGCGTATGACTCGTACGAGAATTACCCCTTTACTGATGTACTACCTGATAACTCAGTATCCGCAATTCACACGGGGAGCAGGTTTCCATCGGCAGCGGCGAGACATCCTGGAGGACAAATTCCAGCAGACAACTCGAGATCAGTTTCGAAATCACAGTCGAACTACGGTAAAAATGTTGTCACAACTGCCACTCAGACGAAGCCTACAGAGAACAAATCCAACTCAACCCAGACTGCGGATAGTAGAGAGGATAGAGCCACTCAAACCGATTCAGGAGGACGCAGCGAGCAATACGGACGCGGAAATCCGCTCCTATTCGAATCCGACGAAGAAGTAAGCTCGTCTGCCAGTAATGATTCCTTTCCCGATCCTTCTTCCCCATCCAATCCTCTTTCCCTTCCCGTCGCTCTTAAATTTTTCTATAATGCTCCTTCATTGGCAAAGTTAGATCGTTTAAAGCGTTCCAAGAAATACTGGAACCGTCGCGTCGCAATGAGAAATGACGTGATTTCCTCCGTTCTATTCTCCGAAGGTAGTGACACTCGGCCTTACGCCCAGGTCTTAATAAATAAGATTCCTTTTAAGGGTCTTCTCGACAGCGGGGCGAGTGTCAGTGTTCTCGGGAGTGGATCGGAGAAACTTATGTCAAATCCCTTTGTTGAATTCCATAACTTTCCTTCCACTATAACTACCGCGAGTGGCCAAGTCCAACGAGTCTTTGGTTATATACGAGCTAACGTCGAATTTAACGGAGTTACTAAATTTATGAATTTTCACGTTGTCCCTTCCTTAGAACAACCGCTTTATTTGGGTATCGATTTTTGGAATCGTTTTGGAATTTCCCCAAAAATCTCCGCGTTAAATAATTCGGACGAATTAGGTGAAGCTACCAACACACCCAAATTTCATATTTTAACATCAGATGATCGTCATAAATTGGATCTTATCCGCGAATATTTCCCGAGCAGCGATATTTTAGGTTTGGGCCGCACATCCCTCATCACTCATATGATCGATGTCGGTTCCGCAAAACCAGTCAAACAACGTTTTTATTCCGTGTCCCCAGCTATCCAGAAACTCATGTATGCCGAGTTGGATAGGATGTTGTCTTTGGGGGTTATCGAGGAGTCACAAAGTTCCTGGTGTTCACCGGTCACGTTGGTTTGTAAGGCCAATGGCAAAGTTCGTCTGTGCTTGGATGCTAGAGAACTGAACAAGGTAACCTTCAAGGATGCGTATCCGCTGCCCATAATCAACGGATTGTTGGGTCGTTTGGGACACACCCGATTCATTTCGGCGATTGATTTGAAGGATGCCTTTTGGCAGATCCCACTCGACCTAGCATCCCGCGATAAAACAGCGTTTACGGTTTCTGGACGGCCCTTGTATCAGTTCAAGGTGATGCCGTTTGGCTTGTGCAACGCACCACAGACGCTTTGTCGCTTAATGCACCGCGTGATCCCGTACCAGCTACACGATAAGGTCTTTGTGTACCTCGATGACCTTCTGGTCACATCCTCCACTCTGGTCGAACATTTCGATTTATTAAAACAGGTTGCTGGATATCTGAAGGACGCTGGTTTAACAATTAATTTGACCAAAAGTAAGTTTGTGTTGAAAGAAGTTGTTACGACTGTATTGTCTTAACAAGACATTTTTTTTTGTAAATTTGTTTCTATTCTCAACGGTTTCTTGCGTCCGAGTTTTTCGCTGTGTGAACGTGGTGTCTTGGTGGATGGATTCTTGTGTGTTTTCTTCTGTTATGTTGGCAACGGAACGAAAATGGTAGAGAAAGAGAGAACAATGCGCATCGAGTGTGTGCAAAGTAAAACGTTTTGAAAAAAAATGTTTTTTTTTGTATGTCTCTCTTTTGTACCAACGAAAATTTGGTATAAAGGAGAGACACAGAAGAGAGATGCATTTTCTTCTAAAACGTTTTATGAGCTGTGCGACGCTCGAATATTTTTTTTGGGTGTGGCATTAAGTTTGTGATTTTTGGATAAGGCAGTCGAGTAATGATTTTCATTGAGTCAGTTTGTGATTGTTGATATAAAAAAAAAAAGAGAGTTTTTTTTTTGGTTTCTTTGATTTGAGACGGTCAAGTTTTGATTTGTGGTTTAAAATACAAGAAATGTTATATAATTATAAAGCTCAATAGTGATTAAGAACGATTTTTGTATTGGGCAGTCTGGTTTATTTTGTAAAAACAGATGGGTCTAGTTTTTTTTGATTTTGTGAGATTGTAAATCTATTTTGATGTGAAATAAAATAATTTTTTTTGATAATATTCACAAGAAAAGGAAAATATAGTTTTGTATTAGTGGTGAACCCTCAAACAGTTAAATTGTTGACCGTTGAAACTAAAAATAAAAAAATAAAAAAAATAGTAATCTAAAATATAAATTCGAATTGGCAGTTTGCGGGAGTTTTAAATAACGAAAAGTATATACTTATATAGATATACATAAGTATTATGTTGGCGAAAGCCGCCCATGTGGCCTTAAATAAGTTAAAAGTTAACATCAACGAGTGCAGAAATAATCTACGGGCTCTTCATTATTAATGAATATTGTCATCAAGGCAATATTTTCAACAGGTGGCCAGTTGAGGCCACTCATTTGTTTTAAATCAAGACAAGGAACACCCGATGATTGTGTTTTATTTTTATTTTATTTATTTATTTATTTAAAGAAATCTATTTTGTAATATACATGTATGATTTCAGATTATTTACAGTTATAGTTAAAATTATATTAAAACAACAAAAAACTTTAAAACAGAATAAAAAAAAAAAAAAAATATAAACCAAATTTTGGTTTAAACAATTAAAAATTTAGAAAAAAGTCTTTAAGGATATTTTTAAAGTTGTCCTTTGATAAGTTGAAGTCAAATACATCGTCAATTAAGTTGAAAGATTTAGACATCCTATTAATTGGGTTGTTTTCTCCATAGTTGGTGGAATGGTGTTCAAGTGCTAAAAATTTATGGTTTCTAAATGTTCTGCATGGCACGTGAATTGATATGTTTTCCAAGATGTAAGCTGAATCTACGTGACCAAGCAAAACGTTACCAATAAAAGCTGCTCCCAAGAGAAGTCGTCTATTTTCAAGCGTGCATATTTTGTAATCTGTGCATCTTGTTGTGTATGAAGGTAAGCGAGCCACATTTTCATGGAATGGTAAGTTGTGGTCGTAATCCCAGTCACTCTTCTTTAACAAAAAAATCAGGAACTTCTTTTGAATGCTTTCAATTCTTTTTATGTGTACAGCATAGTATGGATTCCAGACCGTTACAGCGTATTCCAGTTGAGATCGAACATAAGCGAAATAGAGTGAACATAAGGTTTGGATATCCTTAAATTCACCTGTCCATCTTTTAACAAATCCGAACATGGCATTCGCTTTCGCAATACAATTTTCAATATGCCTATTGAAACTGGCGTTTTCGACAAATGTAACACCTAAGTCTATAACCTCATTGACTCTTTGCAGTACTTCGTTGTTGACTTTGTATGAAGTAATTATTGGATTTCGTTTACGATGGAAAGACATGATTTTGCATTTCTTAATATTTAAGTATAGTGAGTTCCGATCACACCACTCACTTAATCTATCTAAGTCTTCTTGAAGTTTCTCCGTATCTAACAATCCATTAATAGTACGAAAAATTTTCACATCATCTGCAAATATGAGCACGTCTGAGTTTTTGATTATCTCGGTTATTCGGTCTATGAAAACAATAAAAATCCAAGGCCCGAGGTGTGATCCTTGGGGAACACCAGATGTAACTTTAATACAGTTTGATTTTTCATTTCCCATTATCACAAATTGGCACCGGTTTGATAGATATGATTTAAACCAATTTATGTAATCGAGAGAAAACCCAAAATTGAATAAACTCTGGAGTGCTTTATGATGACAGATAGAATCAAATGCTTTACTAAAATCCGTGTACGCTACATCAACTTGACGGTGTTTTTCTATCTCGTTAATTAGTTTACTGGTGAATTCAACCAGATTAGTCGATGTGGATCGGCCAGGCATAAACCCATGCTGGTTTATTGATATATGACGTGCAATTGTGGATTTAAAACTGTTGCATAATACTAACTCAAATAATTTTGGAATTGATGATGTAGTTGATATTCCTCTGTAGCATGAGATATCCTCACGTTTCCCCGATTTAAAAATTGGAGTAATTTTTGAAATTTTCCATTTTTCAGGAAACACGCCGGTGTTTAAGGAATGATTGAATAGATAACATAATGGAATTGTTAAAATTTCAGCGTACTCCTTCAGAATAGAGGAGGGAATATCGTCAAGACCGCAACCATCTCCAAACCCCCTTAAAGCCGATAAAATGTTGTCCTCACAAATAATAGGAGGAGTTATTGATGTGTTGTTGTTGCTGGGTTGTTCGTACAATCCACTAGTAACGCTTGGTCTATAGACTGATTGAAAAAACGACGCGAACATGTTAGCTATATCTTTGGCGTTTGAAGAGCAGGTATTGTTGTACGTCATATTAGCAGGGTATCCTTCAATTTCGCGTTTATTCCTAAAGTATTTCCAAAATTGTTTTGGATTTACTTTAATTTTGTCTTGAATTTGATTAAGATACGACCTGTATTTAGATTTGAAATAAATTTCAAATTCATTACTATGTTGTAGAAAAGTAGTTTTGTCCGCTTCTAACCCGCTTTTCAACATTTTGGCATACGCTTTCGACTTCCGATTTTTTAAGTTAACTAGTCTATCATCAAACCAATGAGGGTGAGCATTTTGTGGTTTACAGCACATAGGTACATACATTTCGAAGCCTTGAAGCATGATGTCATTAAATTTGTCCACATTTTCGTTTATATCATTGGAATTGAGAGTTATTTGCCAGTTGATGGATTCCAGGTAACTTTGTAGCCCCACACGGTTAGTTTTTTTAAAGTTGTATTTCATTGGTTGTAGGTGTTCTGATCTCGCCATTTTAGTTAAGTCAAATACAATATCCAAAGATTTGTGATTAACATCATTTATGACAAAAGGTAATATGGATTCAGAAATTTTAAAGGTGTCAATGTCGTTGCTGAAGACAAGATCCAATAATCTATCACGATTATTAGCAATTGTGTTTATTTGGTTCAAATTATAACCAAGCATGGCGTCCACAAATAAAGATTCCGCATCTGTTGTTATATTGCAAGGTAAAATACAGTTTGGTTCTGGGTCCAAGTTCCAAGTTATATTTGGAAGATTAAAATCACCAAGCACAAGAACTAAATCTGACGAGTTTGTTGTATTAATAACTAGTTCGATTATAAAACGGAAAATACTGCAACAGTTACGCCGCTACATTTTATTTAAAGGCGGTCTATTGAGACCATAACATTAGTCAGACGCGGTTTTGGTGAAACAACTCGGAGGCCGCGCATGGTCAAACTTTTATATTTACGGTTGGCGAGACATCATTGTGGGTTGGTGGTCGATCAAGGCCAAACTTACAGTTAAGGCGAAGTACGCCCAACTAAATATATTTACGGGTGGCCAGTTGAGGCCATTCTTCATACGACGGTTTCCAAAGGCAAAAAGGTCGCCCACCAATAATTGATCCAGACGGGTTTTGGCGAGCCCAACGCCCAACGTATTTTGGCGGCCAGGCGAGGCCAAAATAGTTTTCGGCATCAAGCCGCAACGGTACGGGTGGCCAACCGGCCCCTCGTGTTTTCTGTTTTTGGTATCGGTGGTCTGCCGCAACGATAACGGCACCAAGGCCGCACCAGTAATTGTGGCTATATATATTAAGGTACAATTTTTATTTTTTTTCATATAAACTTTTTTTCGATTTTTATTTTTTTTTACATATATTTTTATATTAAATTAAATTTTCAACTTTTTTGTGATCGAGCGCCGCACAGCGGGTGCACGCTCGGTACACATTGTTCGCTCTCTCTCTCTCTCGTTTTCTTCTGGTGCGGGTGGAGGGGGAAGCTGTTTTCCTTTTGTTGTGTTTTTTTTTTCCTCTAAAATAAAATGAAATAATTAATTTTTCGGTCGGTGTGATGGGAGCGGAGACTCCCTCTGTGTCGGTTTAGTGTTTGCGGTCCCTTGGTGCCCGCATCCAATTTCGTAACCAGGGCTTCGCCCTGTTTGAATTCGAATGGATGCGCGCACCAAGGCACCTCTCTCCCATTTATAATTTTTGAGTTGTTCGTTCCTCAGGTTCCGGCCGACGAATTTCGGCGGAACTACGGTTTTTATTTATTATTTGCGTTTCCCCAACTTTCTGTTAATCACGGTGTAGGCCAGGAGCCCTGCATGCCTCAAACCCCACGACCCTCGCACTTCTCGCTGAGAACGTAGCCGGCAAAACATCACCGTGGAGGCCTCTGCAGGAGCTTAGTGAATATCTGCAGGTTGGCAGTAGCCAGCCGGTAACAAAGTAGACTATTTAGGTTATATTGTGGGTGATGGCTGCCTCCGTACAAACCCAGATAAATGTAAAGCTATTCTGGAGTACCCTATTCCGAAAACGACGAAACAGATTAGACGTTTTCTGGGAATGTGCGGATGTTACCGTCGCTTCATTCCAAATGTCGCCTCCTTAGCTTCTTCTCTCACCGATCTTACTGGTAAAAACACTAAAGTATGTTGGTCTGCAGCTGCTGATTCTTCCTTTAATGCTCTCAAAACCGCCTTGTCAACTGCCCCAGTTTTAACGCATCCTGATTATACAAAACCCTTTTTTATCCAGTGTGATGCCAGTGCCGTTGGGGTCGGTAGTGTCTTATTTCAGGTGGACGCCGAGGGGGTGGAGCGGCCCATTGAGTTTTATTCTCATAAGCTCAATGCGGCGCAGCGAAACTACTCGGTGACCGAGCTGTAATGCTACGCTGCCGTCCTCAGCGTGCGAAAATTCCGTCCCTACGTGGAAGGTTATCCATTCGTCATTTATACCGACCATTGCAGTTTGCGCTGGTTAATGAGTCAAAAAGACCTCTCCGGACGTTTGGCGAGATGGAGTCTTAAACTCCAAGCGCTGGATTTTCAGATTGGATACCGAAAAGGTTCAGTTAACGTTGTACCTGATGCGTTGTCTCGAGCTTTTCCGGATGAATCCGCTCCTTGTGAGGATGATTCCGAAAGTAAGAGCACGCCTGATCCTGGTGTTCAATTTGGAGATCCAGCCTTGTCGAGTAAAAACATTGACCCTTCCGTGAATGCGTTAATACCTTCTTCAGTCCCCATTCTGCACGTTGATCAAAGTTCGGTAGCGTTCCAAGATCCAGATTACGTCGATCAGATCACGAAAATTCGTTCATTAAAAGATTGTTCGCACAACTACAAGATCCAGGATGATAAACTATTAATATCCCCTTCCTTCGGTTTTAAATATACGGATACCGACCTTTCAAATTGGAAACTTGTTATTCCTAATTCCTTAACTTCAACGCTTATCGAACAGGCTCACGTACCTCCCACTTCAGCACATTTAGGCGGCAGCAAAACTCTCGAGCGCCTTCAGCGTCAATTTTACTGGCCTCAAATGGCAAAACAAGTTAAACAATACGTTGCTAGCTGCACTAAATGTAAAATGAACAAAGCTGTTAATTTCTCTACACAACCAGTCATGGGAGCACAGGTTACGTCAACTCGCCCGTTTTAAAAACTATATGTCGATTTTTTGGGTCCGTATCCACGTTCGAAACTCGGAAATACCTGTATCGTTATCGTTCTGGATCATTATTCGAAATTCGTAGTTGTAAAACCCTTACGCGAAGCATCTTCCTCTTTATTGTGTCGAGTTTTGGAAAATGAGGTATTCCTTTTATTCTCCGTACCCGAAATTATTACCTCCGATAATGGGAAGCAGTTCACCTCGAATATATTTAAAGACCTGTTAGCTAAATACGGTGTAACCCATTTACGTACGCAAGTGTACTCGCCCCAAAGTAACGCATCCGAGCGTGTTAATCGAACGTTAATTGCAAGCATTCGTTCATATTTGAGCGATCACGACCATAATTTGTGGGACAAAAATTTGCAAGAAATTGCGGCTGCTTTACGTAATGCCATACACGATTCGATACATTACTCCTCTCATTATGTCGTGTTCGGTCAACATATGTCGATGCACGGTTCAGATTACTCCCTGCGACGATAACTCGATGAACATGATCCCAGCGAAGTCCAGCATGGGCTAAGCCAGATCGAGTAAATCTGTTAATAGATCGTATTATACATTATCTGCGTGTGGCATACGAGAAGGGAGCTCAGCATTACAACTTGCGTAGTACTAAGCGCTCTTTCCGAGTCGGTCAGCCCGTTTTCATACGATCTTTTGCGTTGAGCGATGCGACGAAAAAATTCTCCGCGAAATTAACCGGAAAATTCAAACCCGCGGTTATTTCGTGTAAAGTGGGTCAGGTTGCTTATTCCGTCGAAGATTTGAATGGCAAATCATTAGGTATCTACCATGTCAAAGACATCCGTGTTTAATTGTTTTCTCTCTATTTTCAAGTATGTTTGTTTTAGGCCCGGCGTATGAGACATCTCAGGGTGTGGGACGTTCCCACGTTTGTTACGATTACATGATCGTAACAAGCGCTGTTTGTATTTTATTCCCCTCGGTTTGTGTCCTCACTTTCGGAGTTGTTTAATGTTTGTACACGTCGTGGTGATGGCGCGAGGGTAAGAAAGATGATGGAAGAGAGAGCAATGTGCATCGGGTGTGTGCAAAGTAAAACGTTTTGGAAAAAATGTTTTTCTTATATGTCTCTCTTTTTTATCAACGAAAATTTGATATAAAGGAGAGACAGAGAAGAGAGATTAATTTCTTCTTGAACGTTTTGCTAGCTGTGCGGCGCAAGAATTTTTTTCTTGTTGTCAGTCAAGTGGTGATTTTTGAGTTTAGAGTTTTGATTTTTTAAAAAAAAAGTTAAGTTTGTATTTTTGAAGCCGTGGCATACGCTGCGTGCTAGTTTTTGGTTAGTACTTATTAATGTTAAATATTAATTATAAAGTATGAAATTCTCGATATGTATGAATAATACTGAATAATGTTAACAAGTAGTGTAATTTGATAATAAAAATAAGAATAAATTGAATGTTTTCTAATCAAATAGTTTGATTAAATAATAAAGTGAAGTGTCCATTTTGAAAACATTTCGATTGGATGATGCAAGTGGAAAAAAGATAATACAGTGAAGGGGAAAAAATATAGAGCCTGAAAAATAATCGAAAAATGATAAAGAAATGTTTTTTGAAAAGAAATTTTAACAAGTCCAGTAGTTTAAACGCTTATAAAGTCAAATAAATTGAATTTATTTTATTGGTGGCTTAAATTGTTTAACGGGTGCCGCGTGTTCTTCGAGTGCGCACCGCACCTAACGGGCGGCCAGTTGAGGCCAGTCTAATTCATCGGTGAGTGTGTGGGCGGACGACCGAGGTACGTGCACATTACATATCGAATACAAATTTTTCCACGAGTACCGAATTATTCGACGGGTACCACTATATTCTTACGGGTGCCGACAAGTACCGTATTTTTGAGAGTGCTGTTTTACAACGGGTGGCCAGGTGAGGCCATTCGCAACGTTTTTTTTTATTTTTAAGGCGAGGCAACGCCCGACAATAAAAATTGTTTACGGTTTTCGAAGTGCCAACGCATAATAAATTTTGGGCACGTTTTGGGCGAACGGACACCGCGGCTATAACGGGTGTCGTGCGTACTGTTATTTACGGGTGGCCAGTTGAGGCCACTCTGCTATCAACGGATCCGGCGGCCAGTTGAGGTCAGCCGTTTGGTTATTTGGTTATTAGAGTTTATCGGCAGAAGAATCCGGCAACGGGGTAGTCAACAAGGGACCCCGCAACGGTTTGAGTGGCCAACCGGTCATTGTTATTTTATTTTGGTATCGGTGGTCTGCCGCAACATTACGGTAGCCAACCGGCTATTGATAGTTTTATACCGTGGTATCGGGGAAAGGCCCCGCAACGCCTAATTTATTTTGGTGGCCAGTCAAAGCCAAAATACTTAACGGCACCAAAGCCGCAACAGTCCGGGGCGGCGACCCTGAGGCATGACGGCTGCGCAAGGCCGCAACAATTTATTTGATAGTTATTTAAGGTACGATTTTTTTGATTTTTGTTTATTTTATTTTATATTATTTTATTATATCCCTCCCTTTTTTTTTTTTTTTGGGAAGTTGTTTCTCTATTTTATTTGTTTGTTGTAAAATAAATTACTAAATTCTCCGGTTAGTTATGATGGGAGCGGAGACTCCCTCTGTGTCGGTTTAGTGTTTGCGGTCCCTTGGTGCCCGCATCCAATTCCGTAACCAGGGCTTGCCCTGTTTGAATTCGGATGGATGCGCGCACCAAGGCACCTCTACCGTTATCATTTTTTTTATTTTTTATTTATAATTTGATTATCTGCTGTTCGTTCCTCAGGTTCCGGCCGACGAATTTCGGCGGAATCCGGGTATTATTATTATTTGCGTTTTACTTTCATTTAAATTTCTGTTATCACGGTGTAAGCCAGAAGCACAAGCAAGCCTCAAACCACACGACCTTAGCACTTCTCCCTGAGAACGTAGCCGGCAAAAATCACCGTGGAGGCCTCTGCATGCGCTTAGTGAAATCTGCAGGTTGGCAGTAGCCAGCCTGTAACAAGGTTCGCACTTATCGCAGCACCGGTACTCACTAACCCCGACTTTAATAAAAGGTTCTATATCCAATGCGATGCTAGTTCCACTGGTACCGGAGCGGTGTTGTTCCAAAAGTCGGACGCAGGACATGACACCCCGATTGCTTTTATGTCACAAAAATTGAATGCAGCTCAAAGGAATTACAGTGTGACCGAGTTGGAGTGTCTTGCGGCCGTACTAGCCATTAGAAAGTTTCGGGCGTTTGTTGAAGGACTACCGTTTACTGTGATAACGGGCCATGCGAGCCTCACCTGGCTAATGTCCCAAAAAGACTTGTCAGGTAGATTGGCTCGGTAGAGTCTTAAACTTCAAGGGTTTAACTTCGACATAGAATATCGCAAACGATCCCAAAACAGTGTGCCTGACGCTCTGTCTCGCGCATTTATGGATGAACTTCTGGGGCTCCATAATACATCCAAAAACTCTGTTTTAGATGCTGATCCAATCAATCTCGATCTTGATTCTGACGCGTTTCATGGTGCTGAGTATTGCAAATTAATTAAAAGCGTTAAAAACAACCAAAATGAATCAAACTTGCACGTAATCAACGATAGAGTGTACATCCGCCTGCAAGGTTTAAAGAGTGGCGAGCAACCAGATTACCCTGATTTAAAACTTTTAGTACCCGAAGATCTCCGTTTAGGGCTTATTAAATCTGCACATTGTCGTGTTGTCGCGCAAATCTGCGTTGTTTGAGACGTGCAAAACTAACAAGTCCGTCAATTATACGAATCGTCCACCTCTTAGTTCATTACCTTTAACGTTTCGGCCTTTTCAAAGGGTTTATGTAGATTTTATGGGGCCTTATCCGCGAACTCAATCTGGCAATACTTGCATTTTAATTGCCGTGGACCACTTTTCCAAATTTGTTTTGACTCGTGCAATAAGACAGGCCACTGCTCAAGAAGTGGTTAAATTTCTAGAGAAAAGTGTATTTTTAATATTTGGAGTACCCGAGGTGATTGTCACGGACAATGGTAAGCAATTTGAATCAAAGCTCCTTGACCAGCTTCTTAAGAAATATGGTGTGCAACATATATATACCCCAAAATATACACCCCAAGGCAATGCTTCGGAACGGGTCAACCGTACTCTCCTCGCTTCCATTCGGAGTTACATTAAAGAAGACCAGCGCACTTGGGATCATCATCTAGACGAGATAACACATGCTCTACGCAACGCAACTCACGAGTCTACTAAGCAGACTCCGTACTTCTTAGTATTTGGTCATCATCCAATCATGCACGGTTCAGCATATCGCTTACTAAAAGATTGTTACGACTGTATGGTCGCAACGACGATTTTTGTGTTATTTTATTCACCCCGGTTGTTGTCTTCGTTTCGCCCAGCTTCTCTTATGTTTTTATTCACCTCTGTGTTTGTCTGTGAACGCACCCGAAACGTTTTGTTTTGTTCCCCATCGTGTGGTGGCGCAGAGGTGAAGAGAAGACGAGAAAGAGAGAACAATGCGCATCGAGTGTGTGCAAAGTAAAACGTTTTGGAAAAAATTGTTTTTTCTTATATGTCTCTCTTTTGTACCAACGAAAATTTGATATAAAGGAGAGACAGAGAAGAGAGATAAATTTCTTCTAAAACGTTTTACGAGTTGTGCGGTGCTCGAATTTTTTTGTATGATGAGATTCGAGTTGTGAATTTTGATAAGTAAATAGGAGTTTTTGATTTGTATAGAGAGAGTCTATTTTAGTAATTAAAAAAAAAAATAAAAGTCGAGTTGTGATTTTTTATTTTTAGTTTTATGCAATGGATCAGTTTTTTATTTGACTGTGGCATTGGGTTTTGATTAAAATTAAAATATAAAAACTTAAAATTTTTTGGGTGGATGTTAAAATAACACGTTTATTAATGATATATGCATAATAAAATAATAATTAATTCTATTTGTAAGTGGATATTTTGAGTTTTTGTTTTTTTTTTGTTTTTGGGGTTGTGAATGACATGACCGTGTATGTTTTACGGAGAGTGTGTTGGCGAGAAAATCCATAAATGTTGTTGGTGAATTTAATACAAAAGGCGGGCATAATTTTGGAAATATTTTGTTGTGATTTTGGAGTGATATTTTATGGTGATTTTGACCTAATTCTCAACGGGGGTCACATTTTTACGAGTGCTACGAACTTCTACGAGTGGCCACCACGAGGCCATTCATATTCTACGTTTAATAACGGCAAAAGTGCCGTATCCAGTTCAACCGCGCGAGCGCGTAATAACGTCCGGCGAGACAACACCCACCTCATTTTACCGGCATCGCAAGGCCGCAACCCGTTGTTTGATTTTTGGTATCGGGGAAAGGCCCCGCAACAACGGGTAGCCAACCAACCTGTTGCCCGTTCCTTTTTATATTTTGGTATCGGGGAAAGGCCCCGCAACGTAACGGGAGGCCAACCGGCCTCTCGTGTTTTATAGTTTTTTTGGTGGTATCGGTGGTCTGCCGCAACGGTAATCGGTGGTCTGCCGCAACGATCGGGTGGCCAACCGGTTGCCCGACTTTGTTTCTTTTTATTGGTATCGGTGGAAGGCACCGCAACGGTCCGGGTGTGGCACATCACCTGTGGCATGACGGCACCAAGGCCGCAACAGTAATTATTAAGGTACCAAAGAAAAATTTTTTTTGATTATTTTATTTCTTGATTATTATTATTATTTTATATATATATATATATATTTTCAATTTTTGGTTGTTGTAAATTTTTTTTGTAATCGAGCGCCGCACAGCGGGTGCACGTTCGGTACACATTGTTCTCTCTCTCTCGCTTCTCTTTCGATCTATCCCTTTCTTTTTTTGCGGGAAGTTGTGTTTTCTTGTTTCTTTTTTTTAAAAAAAAAAATATACAAAATAAATAAAATGAAATATTAATTTTCCGGATATGGTATGATGGGAGCGGAGACTCCCTCTGTGTCGGTTTAGTGTTTGCGGTCCCTTGGTGCCCGCATCCAATTTCGTAACCGGGGCTTTGCCCTGTTTGAATTCGAATGGATGCGCGCACCAAGGCACCTCTACCGGTTTATAATTTTGTTGTGTTCGTTCCTCAGGTTCCGGCCGACGAATTTCGGCGGAACTCGGTTTTATTATTATTTGCGTTCCCCCTAACTTTCTGTATGATCACGGTGTAAGCCAGGAGCGTCATGCAAGCCTCAAACCCCACGATCTTAGCACTTCTCCCTGAGAACATAGCCGGCAAAAATCACCGTGGAGGCCTATGAATGCGCTTAGTGATAATCTGCAGGTTGGCAGTAGCCAGCCTGTAACAGTGGCGCCCAAACAATGTCGCGAATTTTAATTTTTGTTGATTTTTTTTATGATTTGTAGCTTCATTCCCTTTGGCGTGCGTGTCCAGCGCCGAAACCAGTGTTCAGCACCATTTGACTTCGCCTGGACACGCACACCAAAGCCAGTCTCCCGGTTGACATTCCTTATCTACGATCGCAACCAGCACGGGCTGTTTGATTGCTCGTAGATGGGGGGTGTCATCCCCTATTCTTCAGACATCCGACTTCCGAGCTCTTTCCCATTTCCGCTATGTTGTGTCCGATTGTGGTGGAGCTCGGATGTCATTTGTCTGGGGTTTAGCTGTTAGCTTTATTTTCCCTTGCCCGAAGTTCCTCGAGCGGAATTTGAGGAACAGCAACTTTATTATTATTTTATTATTATTATTTTTTTTATTTTTTTTTATTATTTAGCCGACATAGAGTGGGATGTCCACTCTTATCGTACCATCAGTTTGGTTGTATTAACTTAATTTTATATTCGATATGCTTATTTGATTTTTGATTTTTTTGATATTTTAATATTTTTGATTTTTGTTAGTTTATGGGCGGTATAGAAACACTCGGGTATTTAGTACTTCATTTTATTATATATTTCTATTTAGTTGAGTTTTGTTATTCTATTCTGCCTGCATACCACTGGGTTGTTGGTAGATTTGGATCTCCTTTTTTCTTTTTTTCTTCGTATCGTTTTTGCTAATTTTAACGAGCCCCTCCAAATTAGGTTCTCATCGAAAAGCGCCACTTTGGGGGGTATCTCGTCCTATCCGTCGTTAATCCAATCGTGGGAATACGGGACCCACAAACTACCACAAGGTAACCATTCCTTCCGTTTTATTTATTTTATTTGTATTTTTCTTTGCAATCCTGCCTTATTATTTGGTTGTATTATTTCACTATCGGCGTACTATGGGCGTACTATTATTATTATTTTTCTTTATTTTGTATATTTAAAATGGTTTTCAACGAGCCCCTCCAAAGGAAGGTTACGATAAGGTACCGCTTTCGAGGGTTTCTCGTCAAATATCCCGTCGTTGAATTGGGGGATTACGGGCCTCAGGTTTCTAGTGGATCGTGGCTTCATAGTCCCTAGTACCAAATTTCTTATATTATTACTTCATTTATATTTCATACTTATATTTATTTTATTTTCTATATTTTTTTCTATTGTGTTTGTGGAATTATTCCGAAATATTTTATTTTGAAACCTTCCGTTTCATTTAAAACTAAAAGAAGTAATTTTTTTTATATTATTGAATTAAAATATATTGTATTATCGAAAAATTTATTAAAGATTGCATTTGTGAGTTTAATTTTCTTCGCCAAATTAAATCGAGCGAGTTTAACCATATATCCTTTCATCATCCAAAATGGACCCAACAATACTAGAGCAAGACGATTGGGAGCAAGATCTTATCTTACTTACTTATGGACCATTTTTATCTGAAAGCGGACTAAATTACACAGGAGACCCGGCGGGCATTGTAACCAACCGTC